>CAJGYM010000001.1:4234462-4956486 GCA_904845305.1 Caenorhabditis auriculariae | reverse complement strand
CATTCTGGCCGATTTGAGTTTTTCTTTCTTTCTTCTATATCTTCCAATCAGAGAAAAGCTCAATTTGCCAAATCCTTATTAATCTCCCATTACTTAATTTCCATTAGTTAACTCCCAAATACTTAATTACCAATTTTTTTTAAATTTTGCGAGTCCAATTTCGCGGTATTTTTTCAATTTTTTTTGACTCTCTGTCCCAGGTCGTCGCATTCGTTTGTAGTTTTTTTGATAACGAAGAAATTTTTTTCTTTAATGAAAGTTCACATCTCAAGTTTTCGAATTAAAAAAAGGAATGTTATTTTTTTCGGCATTGGAAAAAGAGCACTCACGATACAAAATAAATAAAAACTGGTATATTCCGAAAAAATAACGAGTTTGAAAAGAAAACTCAGAAACATGAAAAAAAGTTTAAGAGATAATTTTTTTTGAAATTTGCAAATTACTGTAGGCTATTCGTGTGCCTGCACTCCCAAAGATGTAAACATTTAAACTCACGACAATTTTTCATAAAAAAATTCTTTTTAACTTTCTTCGTTTTTTTTTGAGTTTTATTTTATTTTGCTTTCGAATCAAGCCTGAAATTTATATTGAAATTTATAAATAAGGTGAACGCTCGCATAATACTTAAAATTTCGCGAAAGATTCGTTCAAATTAATTTTTCAGAGCTGTCGCACTATATTAACATCACTAACATTTCTTTACGGCGAAGATGCCGAGCACCTACGTAATCGTGGAAATAAAAGAGAAAGACGAAGTCGCTAATGTCGTCAGTTTACTAGTAAGTTTCTTTCATTAAACTTGTGAAAAGAATTAAATTATTCTAGAAAATGATTCGAAAAATTTTTGTTGTGTCCAAACCAGAGCTTTATTTTTTTACTAATCATTATTAAATTTATCTTTAAAAGTTTAAATCAAAGCTATTTCAGATCAACACCAACTGCCGGTTCACAGTAACCGATGACCTCGACGATTATGCCAAAAGTCGAAAACCAAATCTCATGAAAATGCAAAAAGACGAGAAAGTCGTCAGAAAAAATCCAATTTATCAAAAACTGAATCTT
Source organism: Caenorhabditis auriculariae (assembly GCA_904845305.1). NCBI lineage: Eukaryota > Metazoa > Nematoda > Chromadorea > Rhabditida > Rhabditidae > Caenorhabditis > Caenorhabditis auriculariae. The sequence goes on along the minus strand of CAJGYM010000001.1, from coordinate 4,955,424 downwards.
CTAAATAATCAAATGCTCAATGGTACGGTCCCGGCGGAGAATACGGTCAGAACTATTGTCAGACACGCGATTCCGTCTCTCAATACAACACCGACGCCTCTTTTTCCAGTTCGAAGTTGTAAGTTTGAAACACTTTTCTCTTTTTTTTTTCTGTAATCGTATTATTCATCAAGTTCTTCAATTTCATTTTAGACATTCATTCTTTCAAACTTGATTTTTTTTTTATTACGCTCTCCAATTTTTTTAAAATTGCTTTTTCTTTTTCATTTTCTATGAAAACCTAGGAAAAGCTTAAAAATGCGAATGATTTTCGTGAAAACTACTTTGAGCATTATGAGAATTATTCCGAGCAATTTTTAAAGATTTGGAATTTCTGAAGTTTTATAGACAAAAGAGGACTTCCGAAAAGAAGCCTGCCGCAAACGACGGAGGTGATAAAAGTGATGCGAAGTGCTGAGAAAAGCCCTGAAGTAGCCACTACATCTGAACTTACAATTGCCGAGCCGTCAATAGAGGTCGAAGAGGAGAACGACGTCAAGGTGTCTATCAGTCTCTGCCAAAACTGTTGCTAGAACGTAGAAGCACAGAAAAATTTTCTGTAGGTCTCCTCGCAAAAAGCTGTTTTAGTAGTATTTCAAGGCATTTGAGATTTTCCCATCTTCAGAGCAAGAAACGTGATAAGCTGGCATGATTCGTCCTATATTCATTGATTGATTGCAGCCAGACTTGCTGACGCTGTTGGGAGGGGACCAAGGCGTCGAGAACAACTCGACGCTGGAGGCGATTCTGAAGACGGCCCAAGGGCCACAGCCGGAGCAGGAGACGCCTTCGTGCAAGGTGGAGAGCAGCGACGAGATGGAGCCCGAGTCTGAACTCGGCGCTCTCGACCCGGCCAACCTCCTCAAGTTCTACAACAACAGCGAGGCGATGCGGAATCATCTGACCCGTCGTGGCGTCGCGGCCGGCCTCCGCGAAGAGGTCAAACGCAAGCGTCCCAACCAGTCATTCCAGTGCAAGGTGATCGAAAACAACGCTATCTGATGACACAAGAGCTCCAGAAGATAGAGTCAGAAGGGGTGCAATGTTTTGGAAAATAAGGAAAATGTGGGAAAAAAAATTATGAAAAGAATTTGCGAAGAAAGTATAATGAAACTTCAATCTAAATTTGCTCTTGATTTTTTTTTTCCTTTCAAAATTTTTTCTATAGTCTTGGGTGAGCCATGAAAAAGATTAAATAAAAAGAAGAAGTCTAGAGAGTCTTGATTAATTCTAGAAATTATGATTTTTTTCAAAATATTTTTCTTGTTCTTTTTTTATGATTAGTATTGGAATGAAACATTTTTTTGAAGAAAAATAGCCAGAATTAAACGTTGCATTTAAAAAAATCACTCAGAAACTCATGATGGATCGAATTGAAAGTATTATTATCATTTTTTTTCTGAAAATCAACCTAAGGCGAAAATTATTTTTAGTTCTTTCCATACAGCCATCATTCAGCATCTTATACTCATATTTCAAACTCAATTTTTTCAGATGTGTAGAGCTCACATAAAAGTCCGTGGTTACGACTATCACAAGCGAAGCACCCACGCTATCATCCATTCGGAAATTTTGAGGTTTATAATCACTTTTATAAAGAAAAATGAATTTCACCTAACATATTCAGGTACAAATGTCCCTACGAAGGGTGTACGTTCAAAAATAGGCACCGATCCGACATTTGCCGGCATTTGAGGCTCGCCCACGGTCTCGACCCCAACTATCTTCGGATTCCTGAGTGCATGTGAGTTTCCAAATATAAAATGTCATTATTCAAATAGAATCGGATTAATCGAAATGTTCGAAGCCAGTTTTTTTTTTCTAAATGCTCTAATTTAATATCACGTTGATATAATTTCTTTTTTTAAAACAGCAAAGATCGCATTTTGTCTTTCCTAACAGTTACTGTGACTTGAGTTTTTTAGGGAGAGAATGCTGACAAAAGGACTTTTTTTCGCTTTGTTGGAAGCGAGCCTTTGAAAAATGTAATGTTCAAAGCTGAATTTTGGCGACTTTTAGAGGTTTTTATCTAGGCCCTGTTTAACAAGCAGAATGTTTTTTTTTTTGATATGGAATCTGAAAAAATCTTTGAAAACTCCGAACCTAGTTCTGATCTAAAATTCTCTCAGGACGGAAGAAGAAGGGATCAAACTGCGCGAAGTGGTGCTCAAGTGCTTCCCGGAGATGGCGCCGGCGATGAAAGGCGAGAGAACTCAGATGCGGCTGGCCGACGTCGACGCCGCCTACCAACTCAACGCCAACTGCGACGACGACGCGTCGCCAGTCAAGCAGGAGGAGGAAGAAGAGGAGGAAGAATAGAACAAAGAATCAGGAGACGCGGTGTCTATTCCTATGGTCTATTCCGCGCCAGCTTCTCACGTTTTTTTTTCTGATCAAAATACCGTATTCCTAGGTCACAGTCCTTCAAGCGAAGCACGCGAAAAAGCTCTGTGTACTGTGGTTTTTCCTAATTTCTTTTTTATTCAAACTTGAATAGTTCGCGCAGAATTCACTATACGGTGTTAATTATTGGGAGGTTATCGCGTCAAATTTCAAAATGAAGTTCCAGTTTTTTTTTATAACAAATAGGCATTGAAACCCTCGTGAAATTTCATCAAAGTTAATCGCCGAAGAGTCTGAGTTCGACTCGATAGACTCCTACTCTAAATTGTAATACCATCAAGTTATGTTGAAAAGTTCAGTTAGAGTTTCAAAAAATTAGGACTAATTATAAATTTTCTTTGAAAATTTTAATTAATTTTTTCCTGATTATTTCACCTCTTGTCTAGCCTTGCGTTTCATTCTGAAGATTCTTCTTTCTCACGCCTGTCCAGCACACCAGTCTTATGGTCTATTTGTTCTTGTTTTTTTTCTTGTTTTTCCTTTTTGCCTTCATATTTTCATACTTGCATCCAAGAATAACAGTTTTCCGGGTTAACCAAGCTCTTACGTTGTTGTCAATTCATTTTTTTTTTTGCCCTAACCTTTTTTGTTTTGATTTTTTTTAAATAAAGTTTTCGTTGTGTTCAATTGGGTGTCCTGAGCAGGAGCAAAAGAAGTTCAAGTTTTCGACTTATCTAAATTGAGCTATTGAAAACTTTTTTTAAGCTTTCTTTCAATACTCTGCATAAGGAAAAATGGATATTAATTTTTAATTGCTTTTTATGGATTTTCAGAAATATTTTTCTGGTGCTTCCTTTTGACCGTAAAACCTCCTCGAAAAATCAAGGAGAAAAAAAAAACTGACTTCACGATCTGCCTTGACGCTGTACCAGGGCTCAATCTCGTAATACTCGCTGTTGTCGTAATATCGGTCTTCGGGATCTTTCGGAGGCGGCATTTCCGCTTCGAACTCGCCGATGACTGGAAATGTTCATGTTTCTCAATGTTTTTTCACCATCTATTTCTTTTCATCTTTACTTTTTGATGCGAGGTTTTTTTCAGTTGAAAAGAACTTCCTATAGTCTGAACAATTTTTAGAGATCTAGTTGAGAACTCTCAAAGCAATAGACATCGAAAGAGGAATGAATTTTATGACGAACTCAAGCCGAAATCGTGAATGATGCTGTGTTTGAGGCGAATGGCTCCGGAGAACAACGTCACTGTCGCTGAAGGGACAACCGTTACGTTTCGAACCTGAAACTATTACGTGCAGAAGGGCCAAATGAAACTTCACAATTATGAGCTTCTTTTATTTAGAAAACTTTCGAACCACAAAAAACCGGGGAAAAAATTCTATCTAAACTTGAATACCATTCAATTTTTCCTACACAGAAGATTTTTCAATAAATTCATTACGGAGAAATTTCAGGCTAATAAAACAGCTTTAACCTTTCACAGGTTAACTTAAACTTTTCGAAACTTGAAAACTGAAAGAAAACTGGAGAGCTTACCGTCAAGCCCTCATCAATCATGGCAAGCTCGTGGAAGGCCAGGAATTCCAACGAAGGTTCGTTTTCCTCCTGAAAAATATTTTTCATTATTTCAGTGATCACAATATTGATTTCTCAAGTCCTATCAATAGTGTTAGGCGAACAAAAATTCCTGCGAAATTATCTCAAACATTTATCAAAACTTTTTTGTGTAGTCTCGAAAAATTATAGATAAGTATCACCTTGTAGAGATCCGGAAAGTTTAAGAAATAGTTTTCAAAAGAAAACAAAGAAAATCTCACATCGATTCTTTTGCCTTTGTTGAGAACTTGGCGCTTGACAATGGACGAAGGATGGAGCGTCGCGTTGCTTTCGGCCCTGAAACAAAGAAAACAGTGATAGAAATAATGTGATACAAAAAGAACTGGGAAATCAGTGATTGTCGAGACGCTCAAAACCCCTCTACTACTATCACCAAAAAGACTTGATGATCTACGCGCCGTTTCTGATCATCGAGAGTTTCAGGAACCGGAAAGTCTTCAATTATTCCTTATTTAGCAGACAGTCTTCTCTGAAGACTTGATAAGTGTATATTTTTGTCAAAAAACTCTTCTAAAAAAATTCGAACATCAATGAAGCTTTAGGACATGATACTCGTTTATAAAAGGATGCGCGAAATTTAACCTGATCAGCACGAAAATACGTTAAAACGAGAAAACAGAAAAAAGGGAAATTTTTATAAAAATCTAATAGGAAAATTGGTTCTTTTTTTCGGGTGAAGACTCTTCATTCCATAAATCTACTTAACCTCCATTTTTACTCGTGAAAAAATTTTTCCATAATTATCAAGCTCAGTTTTTCTCTTTTTTTGAAAAATAGATCTACGCCTGATACTTTGAATAAAAACTCTGAATGAAATGATACTTAAGATTCTGAAAAAAGTCGCCGAAACGAAAAAAAGAAGACTTTGGATCTGTAGTTATAATGGACCGTTACTCTATTTCACTACTAACAAAAAAAAATTACAAGGTCTGGATCTTCTTGAGCTTGTTCTGATTTTTGACGATTCCGATGTTGGGATAGCACCCCGCCACGATCGCCGCCTGGACCACCGGCCAACATTCGGAATAACTGGAAGAGAAAGAAAATATAAAGAGTTCATGGCAACTGGAACGAACAGGTTGTAGTTGAAGTCTTTCAAAGCCGCGTTCGGGTCACTGATATCGATGAGTTTCGCTCGGTACAGCTCCAACAAGAGTTGACGTCTGCAAATGCTTATAACGAAGTGAATCGCAGAACAAACTTCACATAAAATTATGAAAAACAGAAACTTTTTACGTGCTAGAAATTTTTATTTCTCAAACACAAGTCATTTTAAAAACAGCCGAAAATTCAACTCTCAACATATACTTTGTTACCAATTTTTCATCATTTACTTTTTAAACTATTCCCTCAAGTTTTAACGATAGAATTTGAATTGGTAAGAAATTGGGCCTAAGAATTTTCAATCAGCAGTAGACCAAAAAAAAAAGAATAAAGGTCAAACGGCGATAGCTACAAAGATGCAATTTTGCATATGCTATACTAGAATCCCGCTTTTTTTTTTGAAAGTTCATTCGTTTTTTTCCATTTCTATAAAGTTCCTATATAATTTTTTCAAATTTGCATTTCTATTCCTATTTTTCTTGTCTCGTTTCTATTACAAAATTCTGAAGTGTAATCTGAAGGGGCGACATAGCTCAGCTGGCATAACTCATTTCTAACGTCCGCAAGATCGTAGGTTCGAGTCCCCCCGAGGTCGACCAAGCCTTTCATCCCTCCGGAGTAGATAAAATTGGGAGCTGCATGCAGCGAAAAGGCTCAATCTCTGCCATCGGCCTTTGAAAAGCCGGCACCGTACTTCTTCCTACGACCTCTCTTGTACCTGATGTTCTACGAGCCAAATTCACAGCTTCTCGGCCTAAGCCACAGCTCCTGCCGCCGTTAAAACACAGTTAACTCAATGAAAGTCGATTGCACATGTACTCTTACATTGAAGATGCAATAAACAGTTTAAACAAACAATCTGAAGAAATGAAAACACAAACCGAATGCCGAAGATCATTCTCAAGCTGCTGAAGTTGAGAAAGTTGTCCCGGCAGAACCGTTGCTGCTCTCTCATCGGCACTCTGATATATTCGTCGAGAAGCCTGAGAAATTAATGAATTATCATTTGTATGTGACACTCCACGAAACACTGAACGATGAAACTTTTTCCAACTTGAATTCGTTACTAAGCTCTGAAAACGTAGGCCAATGGAGCAAATTGAAGCTTTGATTGAAAATAAAAAACACAAGAACGTCAAGAAAAAGTTCAGTCTGATCAATTCCTGCTCAAACTTAGTTTTCAATCTGGATCACAGAAAACTTTAAAGTTCCTTTTACAACCTCATTATTTCCATTAATTATCAGACAAATTTCATTTTCACCGATAACTTCATGACATTTTTTCTCAGATATTATTCTTGTTACAAAACTACTAAACCCAGTTTCAGTCATTCCTAAAAACCAACCGAATGAGCATCAAATGATCTGAAAAGTCGCGACGAGCAAACGAATCACGACTTCTGTTGGCCGATTCGCGCTCGTTTGGACCGGGGATGATAACTGAAACGGGTGAATATTATTTTGAAAACCTGAAAAGTGTTGAAAATAGTTCGGATGTGAACTCACAAGGGTCTCTATTGGACAGAATAGCGACAAGGCCAACGATAGGAGTGAGACATTTCAGAGCGACGCCGAAGACAAGTAATCGGGCTGAAAAAAAACAAGCTCAAGAAAAAAATTTAAAAAAATTAAAAATTTATGAACGTTCGATTCTCACAGGGAAATCGAATCTTCTAGACGATTCAGATACTTCTTAAAAGTTTTTTTTAGCTTGTCGAAAACCAAGTTTTCGTTTTTTTTTGTGACAGGAACGAATAAGTAACGGAAATGACAGCAACAAGAATTTTTGAAAAAAACAAGAGCTTTTTCCTTCAGTCTGATAATATGCTTAATGAGATGTATTTTTAGATAATTTTTACGATTATTGGCGTTAAAAATCTTCAATTTTGTCACTGAAAGCTTAGGTAGGTCTTAAATAGCCGTTGAGCAACTTTTCCAAATCTCTAGCTCAAAATTACAGTTCCGCCAGTAGAGAAGAAAACAATTCTAAATAAAACTTTCTTGTATGGAATTAAATCTTTCTGGAGTTTTCTGAAGTTGCGATGACCGTTAATTTTAACGTTATATTGAAACTTCAGTTCGCAGGAAAAAAAAAACGGAGTTTGTAAAGTTTCAGAAAGGTTGAGCTCCGTACAAGGAAGTTGTGGGCATGAAATTATTTCTGTACGTACTTTCTTCATACATGAGAAGCCACAGAATTATCAAAATCAACAAAAAAAAAGTTGATATTAACCTAATTGAGGTTCCAAAGGCATGTGGGCGATGAGACGGCCCAAATCCGTCAGCTGAGGTTCTTCCTTGGCGGGAAGGTCGTTGAAAAAGTCGTTGGTTTTCGCTTCCGAGTACAAGGCGCCGATTTTCTGGTGGAGAAAATAAGTTATTATATTTTTACTGTTTCAGAAACCTCAAGGAATTCCAGACTCTGCTCGATGGACTGTTCCGACGGCGGTTCTGGCGCCGATTTCAAGAAATCCGCAACTCGTATCCGGTCGGGTGCAAACATTTTGGCATGCAAGCAGACGTCCTAAAAACCACAATAAGCTATCAAACATATATAGCAGGGTGGTTGAAGAAATAGGAAAGAGGGAAATCAAACATTCAAAAAAGCCTTCTTTACGGTTCTGAATCGGTTTTTTTATGATGAAATTTCAAAATTGAACCAAAAACAGAGTAATTTCCCACATGAATGGCAGATCTCTGCATTTCGGCGATCTGCGTTGTCGGCATCGCGTCGTACTCTTTTCGGCTGTACAATCGGAAACAGTAACCCTCAGAACAACGTCCCGCACGGCCTGGAAGATTCCAAAAACTGACTATTCGACAACGAAGAACAATTAACATAGGAGCTCGGACCAAATCTGCGATGTTCACCTCGCAAATTTCCCTTTTGAGAGCAATACTTTCCTTATTTTCAAACTCTGAAATAAACAAAATCTAGGCATCGAGTTTTTGAGATTAGAAGTAGAAACTGAAAAGTAATCTTTTACGGTGAAATCCCCTCAGCTAACTTGAATCTTTCTGTAAAACCGACCAGCCCGCTGTTCAGCGTTGCTTTTCGCAATAGAAGTTGTTTTCAGCTGACTGAACTTCATGTTGTGGTCGTAGACCTTCTCTTTGACCTGAAACATAGACAATTTTTTGACTCATCTGAAGAAAAAACCTTTCCAGTATCGATAACAAAAACAACGTCATCAATGGTCAATGAAGCTTCCGAAATGTTGGTCGACAAAATCTGTAAAGTGAAGTTTTTCCAAGGAAGGGTATACACAAGTCAAACAAATAATAATCATCTCTTCAATGTGCTGTTCGAGTTCTAATGAACCTTTCAAGCTTGTAATCTATCAAACGGACGATCTTACTAGAATGCGGAGGCCTGCACTGAAGTTGAAATATTTTCTTTCATTCACTATGTATTTATTCATTTCTCTTCATTTTTTTCTTTTTTTACCTCGAGGGGAGACCAGAAACCGGTCGATTTTTTTCTCGCACTGGACCCAAAACCTTTTCGTATCTACCTTTCTTCCATCAGAAACACGAAAAAAAAAAGCGAAAAACGAACGATTTTACGAATGTTGGAAGGCCGTCGGTCGAAAACTTTCTGCTGGTCCGTAGAGTTCATCTGTGAATGCAATAGGTAGACTTCAATCATCTCGTAGCCATTTGTTCCATCCGGCTTGTAACTATACAGCTAAAATAGTGAAAATTTGAAAAAAAAATAAGTGAGGACCAAAAAGTACCAGATCCCGTTGCGCCTGAATGTCTTCATAGCCGGGGAGGAAGACCAAAATCGCCCCTTAAAAGTGAAATTTATTATTTCTGTCCGTCAGCCATCAAAGAAACCTTTGATAGGACTGCAAACCAGGTAACTGATGAGAGAAAAAGTCAGATCCGGATCGACGCCTTGGGCCCAAGTTTCGGCGCCAACAGCTCGGTATTTCTGAAAAATCGGACATTTTTGGTATTTTTTCATCCTAAAAGGTCATTCCTCCCAGTCTGAATTCTCTGCACTGTCTAATTTTTCTGACGGTTTCCTTTTTAAGGACTAATTCCATATGTTTATGACCTCGCAGATGAGAGAAAAGAGGGCGCAGACAGGTTGGAATGTCTCAAGTCGTAGTAAATGAAATTCACTTTGCTGTTCTACAACTTCCAAGAAGACAATAGCCATGAAAGATTATTCTCTATTTTTTTTCTATTTTTAAAGTGTGAATTTTATCAAATTTACCGCCTGGCTTGAAGAGTTTTTCATTTAAAATGATCGGCAAGACTTCATTTTGACTTTTATGATCGAATCAACTATACTACTGCAAATGAAAGTGAACTGTTGGCCCGACAAAATCAGGAGGAAAAAAACGAAGAAGAAGTTCTTTTAGAATATCAAAATCTTCTTCGAAGCAATTCCCTACGTAGTAAAGATTCGCCGAATCGATGAGCCGTCGGTTGTTTTTGATCATGGAAACGACGCTCGGCTCGAAATGGGACGGTTTCTTGGGAAGGAGAGTCTTGAGGTCGTAGCGGTACCTGTCCGCCAGTTCCTGTTGTTTTCTCATGCTTTCCTGAAACAGAACGCTATTATCCAAGCTGCAAACTTGGAAAATATCATATCAATCGATGTCCGTTCAAAGTGGAGCGGATCACTCAAAAATATGAATTCATTTGAACTTAAATAAGAGAATTTGCAAGGGGAAGCAACCATATTTTAAAGGCAGTCTGATTCAGTAATGATGGAAAAATTAAAGTTCAAATTTGAAGAAAGTTTCACGACCATCTAAATACTTATTTGAATATACATTGCAAGGCCTCTATTTTCTTGTATACTCAATCCTTCCCGACTTCAAAAGCCGGATGGGTAGATTGGCAAAGGCGAAGCGTTGCGTACGCAACGCGGTAATAGGGCGGGGAACGTGAATTTAACACGCATTCTCCCAGAAAATCGAACGAATGCGAAAAAGTTTGGTACAAAAATTTCATCTTTGTTCCTGAGAGCTCTCCTTGCTATGATAGATAGTGGACAACCTCTTGAATATTTAGAACCAGGTTTTATTAGGCTCCGCCCACTTTCAGGCTTACTGTAGAAAAAACACCGTAAAAACCAAACTTTTTTCCTAGCGGAGCAAATTGGTCCAAACCAATTTTGAAACAAAATATGTTCCTTTTTGACCATTTAAAGTTATAGAACTGACGCGGAAAAAATTTTCTTTCAGAAGAAAAAAATTAAAGTTTTTTGAAAAATGACGATTTTCAGAGCTAAAAATAAAAATTGACGCCAGCAATTGGTGGAAACTACACTGAAAACCCTCCAGATGATGAGAACTACTGGTTAGGAAGCAAAAAAACGGTTTGGAAAATTTTTTTAATTTCGCTCGACTTCGAGGTCGACCGCTTCGACTGCTTGGAGGTCAACTGGATCACCCGGAAACAGAGCTTGGGAATATTTTTAAAGAACTTGGGAAGATGTAACGGATCAGTACAACGAAAAAACTCTAAGCATTCCTGGTATCCTAATCCAGTAGAGCTCAATGCTTGGAAAGGAAAGAAAAAAACAATGAATCCGAAAAAGTGAAAAATTGGAAAAAAAAAATTTCGTCATGCTTGAGAGCCATAACTTTTTGTTCCAATTTTTTGTTGAGTGGATTGTGTCTGATTGGCAAAAAGAAGTGAGGGAAAATCCTGCTCCCAAGAAAGTAACTGATTTTTAAAAATTTAGTCATTTTCAAGTTGGCCGCGTTCTCCGAGATGGAGGTCAACTGGATCACCCGGATTCAGAGTTCATAGACATTTTTCCTCTACTCATAAGACCCTAATGCGTCGATTGAAAAAATAAAAATCCAGGCATTCGGGGGTTCTAGTACTAGTTAGAGCAAAAAGTTTGAAAATGCCGAAAAAACGAAAAATTGGAAAAACGTCAGAAATTTTTTTTTTTAAAGGGTTCCAGCTCGCTACTTTTGAGCTGTAATTTTGCAGCAAGCTGTCGTATGTTGAACAAAAATAAGAAACAAGACAGAATCCGGCTTTCACAAAAAATAGAAATTTTCAAAGGTTCTGCGATTTTCAAGTTGGTCGCGTTCTCCGAGATGGAGGTCAACTGGATCACCCGGATTCAGAGTTTCTAGACATTTTTCCTCTACTCACAAGACCCTAACGCGTCGATTGAAAAAATAAAAATCCAGGCATTCGGGGGTTCTAGTACTAGTTATGACTTGAAGACTGCGAAAATCGTCATTTTTCAAAAAACTTTAATTTTTTTCTTCTGAAAGAAAATTTTTTCCGCGTCAGTTCTATAACTTTAAATGGTCAAAAGGGAACATATTTTGTTTCAAAATTGGTTTGGACCAATTTGCTCCGCTAGGAAAAAAGTTTGGTTTTTACGGTGTTTTTTCTACAGTAAGCCTGAAAGTGGGCGGAGCCTAATAAAACCTGGTTCTAAATATTCAAGAGGTTGTCCACTATCTATCATAGCAAGGAGAGCTCTCAGGAACAAAGATGAAATTTTTGTACCAAGGGTTAATCGAAAATCTCGGAGAACGTGTGTTAAACGCAAGCCACGTTTTTTGTTATTTTTTCTTCTTCTTCTAAAGCGAATTACCCCGAAGTCGCTAGCTCCGAAGCCGCTGAGGCCTCTCGGCTGAGTTTCGTTCTTCTGAGGGGCCGGATAAGACATCTGAAATGGAAAATGTGGAATCCGAAACACAAAAATAGATAACTTGATTCGAAGCCGAGTCGCTTGTCGACGGAACGTAGAACATGGGCTCATTTGCTCGGCCATTCTGAAATGAAACTATTCTAGGTGCTACAAGCGTGCGCTTCGCTTTTTTTTGTTACAGTATTTTTCATAAATTGAAACTCGCATTTTTCCTAGAACCGGTTTTCCTGTCGTTATATTACATTCCGATGAAGTCCTAACCGGATTTTGTATATTTTTTACCGTGAAAAGTTTTTTCTCGATCAACTACATATTGAGGCTTCTAGCTCGCCGAAAGCGGAGGCTCGTTATGTCTTTAAGAGTTCTTGTTCACCGCCTAGTCAAGTACAACTAAAACAACAAGCTATATGATTGAAATGGAAATATCGCACTTGTCGTAGCACCTTTTTGAGCCAAGAGAGAAACTAACAGCAGAGGGGTAACTTGCAAGGTAATGGCCATTACTGTAGGAGGAACTTCCGTAGTCGACGTATTGCGTCTGTTGGCCGTCGTTCTGCCAGTTCTGCACAGGAACCGCTTGCATCGGGTGTTCTGTAGAAAGACTTTCTGAACTTCTTTCTAATTTCATTTCATCTTTCAAACGATTCAAGGAAAAAAAACTATTTCCTTTTTCTTCCTATACTTTTGTTGTTTTTTTTTTCTGCGACGTGAAAGCCAAGTCTTTTTTTGAACAGAGAAATTCTTAAATGAAAAAAAACAAAGCTTTTCATAAATTCCGGTCCTGATCAGTTTTTTTTCTGGTGGGAAATTATAAAAGTAAAAATTGAGTTTTTTTTCAATAAGTTTTCTGTATTTTCTTCAAAAGTCGCAAAAAATGCATAAATAACCTAACCACTCAAGCTGAAAAAAATTCAAAATTTTTTCCAGGCCATGAAACCCTTAGACTCGAAAATCAATGAAATTAACATTGGTTCAAGGAAATTCGGGGAAACGCGGGCAATTATGTTGAAGAGGCCACTTAAGCGTACTTACCAGCCCTAAAGAGAATCGTCGCGTCTAAATTAACTCTACACGCAGCATAATAAATGAAATTAAAGGCAGAAAATGGTAATCGTTTTGAAAGAGAAGGCAAAAAAAAGAAGAAGAAAAACCTTTTCCCTCCATTTTACTTTACAGCCTCAGAGGCTCCTAACGGCTTCAAACAAAAAAAAGGGTTTATCTGCTGATTTTCTTCCTGTTCATCAATCATGTACATGTTATCTTGGTCTTGTACACAGATAAATATATCAAATCAAATGAATAACCATAGAATCCCATTTGGGTCTGCATGTGGTTCATGTAGTCCTCGCTGACGACGAATCCATCGTCCATCACATAGGGACCGGCGGTCCATTTCTCGAAAATCTGCTGTTGGCCTTGTCTGTAGGGACCTTCCACCGGCATATGGTTCTGCGAAAGACTCGATTTTATCTCGTTGAACTGGAAAAGGCGGATACCTGGTAGAAGCTGCACTGTTGCATGGGATAGTGGTCGTGGGAAACGGACATTTGAGCGAAAGGTTGGACCGGCTGAGTGTATGACAGGTGGGTAGAGGATTGAGAACTGCAAAAAAAGGGATTAAAATCAAAACAAAAGTCTACATGCCTCGCAAGTTTATGAGCCATGTTCATGTAGTTTTGGTGTTGTTCCACATGATTCAGATCATTGGAGCTCATGGAAGGATGTTGAGGCGGATAGAAGTTCTCGACGTCTTGGACGTAGCCTCGGCCCAGGTTCGGCATCGTCTGAATGAATTCTGGGGTGATTTTGACAAAAGATCACGCGTAATACATTATATTAGGATGGTCTTCTGAGAATTATCATCGAGTTTATCAATCAATATTTCATTCCCAAGCTAGGATTCAAAGAGGACAACCGTTCCGAACGGCATTGGTTTATATTAGAGATCACATTTGAAATTAGAAAGTTTCTTTTGGATCTACACATTTTCATCATCTTCCAATTGAGAAAACACTCTAAAAGACCCGTTATTTTGTGCCAACCTATTCGAAGAACTCGACTTTTAAATAAAACGTGACTCAAAATTTTTTCGAATATTTCAACAAGAACGAAGTGAGAAAGATGAACCTGGGCTTGATGCATGTGAGGCGGCTCCCAATGGGTTTTGCCGCTGGAAGAAGCCGTCCATTCGGCTTTTTCCGGAGCTCCGGTCCACGAGTCCATAACAGGGAAGTCAGACCCAGCGACGGTCAGCACTGTGTCGAACATTCCCTTCGGAGGCACGTAGCCGACCATCGCCAGGACGTCGTCTGCGTAGAACCGCTGCACGTCGAACCACTTGGACTCAACTGGAAAAAGTGCGATTCCCAACTCATTAAAAGTGATAAGAAAAGTACGACGCGCCGTAGCGCACCAGGTTGTGTGCCTGTCTACGATCCAAAAAGTCACAAGTTCGATCCCCGTCGCGATCCAACCAAGGAGATTCAGATATTTTGGTAGAGAGAAAATCGCGTTTTCACGTCAAAAAAAAGGGCGGACATGTCACTAGAGCATTCTATGGCTGGGATCCTCCCCTAGCCTTTTGCGCGCAAATTCAAAAATGCGCTGAAATGGGCCGCCCTTTGGGGATGGTAAACCATATTGAACCCGTAGGAGCACAGCTGGTAGAACTTTCGACAGTTTTTACCCCCGCTTCAGCACAGCTGGGTCACCTATTTTTCTTACACCTGTTGTTTCCCCCGTTTTAGCCCAACTGAGACTGAAATAGCCTAAAAACACGGGTTTATTACGGGTACACCCATTGAGACACCTGGTCACTTTGCGCGAAGTTTGATCAAATGCTCGAAAATAAAAAAGTTTGAAATGTCTATTTTCGACACAATTCAGAAAAATCAAAACGCACTCTGAACAACTCTGACGGGAGCGTCGAAATAATTCTTGAACAAGGCCAAATTTCCTTCCAACGTGGCTGACATCAGAATCACCTGGAACAATGATTGAACAACGACATTTTCCATTTTATTGTTCACCTTAAGATCATTTCTTTTTCGTAGAGCATGTTTCAAGGCTATGAGAAGATAATCTGTGTTGGTTTCCCGCTCGTGAACTTCGTCCTGGAAAATATTAATTTTAAAAAAATTTAAAAAAAAAAACGGTGAAGTGTTAGAAAAGAATAGCAGAATTGAAAAATATATATCCAAATGAAAACATAAACGGTTTTCTTTTTAATTCTGAATCGTGACCGTTTTGAAGAGTGATCTCTTTTTGGGTTGTCAAAGCCCAATAATTGAAAAATATTGAAAATTTGGATGATTTATAGCGTTTTTCGGAGGGAATCATTTTTTTGAGAAAAAGAACGAACCAAAATAATATGAGAAATGCCCTTGGCGGTCGGGTCGTGAGACAACATTCTCAGCAAAACTCCACTCGTGCAATACGTTAAAATCGTCTGTGGCGAAGTTCTGAAAAAAACATTATGATCGATTTTTTTATTCGAATTGCAATTCGAATAAAAAAACGAAAAAAATTCCCAAAAGTTTATTTTTCCCAAAGTTTATTTTTTTCTGCAAGAAAGGTGCACTAAAAGATGAGTTATTTCACTTCAATTCTTACATACTTCTTCCAATTTTTACAAAAATGTGCATCAAAAATCGAAAAAATCTTCAAATAAGTTAATTTCATTCAAATTTGAACTTTCCATTCAATTTTCACACTTTGTGACAGTGTTTAATGATGATGAAAAGAAAAAAGTCATTTTCGAGACATGATAACGGACAAGCTACACAGAGTCCTCTAAAATAATGAGAAATACTGACTTTTGCTCGAGCCGGATATGATAGCCAACAGTTTTTCCAATGTTCTCGTCGCGTTCCTTGGCGACTCTTTCCGAAATCGCGATGGCGGGCAAACGACGCGGCTGGGTGCAGAAAATCCGGATCTTTTCGTGGTTCGACAGGGCGTCTTCCAGTAGGAATTGTGGGACCTGGAGATTGGGAAATATTCAAATAAAAGAAAAAAGTCATTTACCTGAGTAGTTTTTCCGCAACCCGTTCCACCTGTGATGATGACGACCGTATTTTTTCTGACCGATTGAATAATTTCTTCGCGAAAAGCAAAAGAAGGTAGTTTTCTCCTTAAAATTGCCTCCTTGACATTCAACAAACAGAAAAATCGGATACCTGAAGCTGTGAAGCGGGTTATCGGGGATGGCTGGGGGAATCAGCATCGAGCCACGGAATTCGACTGTTGTTTTTCTCTCCTTTGGGGCTAAACTTTCTCTTTTTCTCACTTCGAATCGATGATATGATTACCTTTAGATGATTGAAATAGGTGGGCATCTACATCGTCCTCACTGATTGGATGTTGCTCGATCAGAGTTTCGATCTGCAGGAAAATACGGACTGTTAATATTTCCAGAAAGTTTGAAAACTTCTATTAAATGTTTTTTTTGAAGCCCCTGAATGAACTTTACAGAAACGTCCGGAACAGCTTACCGCAGATTTCGCCTTGGGAGTCAGTTCAATCGGATTGTTATCGACGACGCTTCCTTTGTGGATGATCCTGCCGTAAATCCGTTTTGTTAGCATTATTTTGCGATCCGGCTCTTCCCTGTAAATTGGAATCATTTTGAGAATACCTTTATCTTATTCAAACCCGGAGCTTCTCGTCAAAAGTCCCATCATACACGCGATCTCGTGACATTTCTTTCTGCAGGTTCTGTCCATCGGCGGCAAAATCATTTCTGAAAAATTATTCTCCAATTTCGTTTAATAATTTCGAAAAGAAAAAACCTTTACTATCGCTCTTTTTGAACTGCTCCAGCTTAGTCTTGACTTCTTTCTCGAACTCTGCATCACTAAGAGCGTTTCTTGTGATCGTCGGGTTTTTGAACCTGATAAGTGAAGTTATTACTCTCATAGATCAAGTATAATACTATTTATAAAAAAATTTTTTTTAATATGAGGCCGATAAATTATAAAATAATCACCCATTCCTTTCCCCGCCCGGAGGAAGCGGTTTAAACCGGCCCATCGTGACGACGGTGACAAAATAATTTTCTTTTTGACAACAGCTTCTAGCCAATTAACGAAATATCTAAAATCCATTGATATTAGCACGGGAACGACATGAATTAAGCGAAAACGCAAACAAGCGACGAAGAACAGAGAAAAGTAAAATCAGTATGCGATGATTCAGAGAGGCATTGTCTAACCTCCACATTAAAATGATCGATACTAGTTTCATCATACGGTGAGAAATAAGCTTTGAAAGCTTTAATTGCAGATATTTCTGAAAAACTGAAAAATTATGAAAATCGAAAAAAAAATTGAGTGGACGACTACGGACTTTGACCATTCTCACGCAAATCTTCACAACACTGGCGTCTCGCCAAAATGTTCGTAGCTTCTCATCGTTTCCAGAATTCTAGCTTCAGAAGTTCGTCATTTAACCAAGAAATGTAAAATTTTAAAGTTGATTCCAAAAGAACTTGTCTTTTGTTTCACTGGTTCTTTATTTTTAAGCTCTGAATATGAAGAAAAGAGAACCTCTTTGATTTCTGTGGAAGAGAAACAGAAAACTCGAGTGCACACATTTATTAGACAAAAAATTATAACAGAATATTTACATATACTGATTTATAATGGCAAGGTTGTATTCAACATAGAAAATTATTCAAGAAATGGTTGACAACAAGGAAAAAGGGTTTTATTTTCTAAAGGAAGCCGGAGCATCGACCCATTCCGGCTCTTCGTCTTCCTGATCATCGTCCTTTCGTTCGACGACGTCGACCTGAACTGATAAAATAAGAAACTTTCGAAAATTTCACAAAAAGAGAAAATAATTTTATTCTAAACTCAATCTCAGAAAAAAAAACGCACCGAAACAGCAGCCTCACGGTTGAATCCTTGCTTATAAGTCTCCAAAATCTCATCTTTCGCCATAGTTTCCTTCTCAATATCCTCCAGGGGAACGGCTTTTCGAACATCTGAGTTAATACACTTGGCTTTCTCGATTAAAAAAAAATGAACTTCGATTCTTCTGTTTTCTCGTTTGCTCGTCAATGATTTCTTTGAAACTGATTGTTGGAGACTTTGCAACAGGCTGAAAAGTTTGAATTGAATTGGATGAGTATCGAAATCGTACCGCGTTTGAATCAATGGTCGGATTGCTTTTACTGCTGCCTGCCGGGGAATTTTCGACACTCCTAAGAAGAAATTGATATAATTTTGACGTTTGAAAACGATTTGGTTGCATTTGGAAAGGCTCAACCACGTTGCGCATCAATTTAAAAAAAGTTATCGAATGTAAAGAAAAAAGAAAAATTTTTCTGTAATTTCAACTACTTGAGGATCTTTCGAGCTTTCTGATTCCAAACCAGATCCTTTTTTCTCTTTGCTAAAACCCCTGAAATACTTTTCAATGATTTATAACAGCCTAAAATAGAACTATTCTCAAAAATTCAACAATAAAATAAGTTTCTAGCTTCTATTGTTCTTGAATCATACAGAAGCTTATGTTTTGGAAAAACATTTTTTTTTTCTTGTTTGTGAATCTTCCCGCAACAAAAAACTGTTCTTTCTCCAAATTTCTTTGGATTTTCGAACAAACCAGGCGTTTTTCGGAGATGCCGGCTGAAGCATTTGATTCGCTCTGAAGAACTTCGCGCCTTTGAGATAAAACTTCTTATTTTTGAGAGTCGAAGAAGAAGGAGAACTGGTCGAAGCGACAGCTAAAATGATTAGTTTTGAAAAATTTTTTTCCTTGAGATTTACGGAAGTCGTCGAGGCTGGGAGATGACGCCAACCTTGGAGAGACCATATCGACTGGAGAAGAAGCCTCAAATTCAAAAATTCTCTTTTTTTTCCGTGGAATGGCTCGTTATGCTTCTTTTAAAAAGCGACCAAAAAAGGACTTGCGCGCCCAGCTAAAGGAAAGTACAATACAAAATTGCTGGTCGAAGAAAAACCGACTTTCACGCCTCGATGCATGCCAGATCGTTACATTTGAAGGATACCTCTCTTTTCAATTCTTTTTTAGGACTCGATAATTCCAAAGTCGAAACAGTATTCTCCAAAATCTTTTCTTGATGGTCTTCATTCGTCCTTGCAACCTGATCATCGTTGAGTTTTATCGAATTTCAAAATAAAACTAACAGATTCAGATACAGTTTTCTCTCTTTCTCTTTTCGTGGATGGAAGGCTATGTGAGGCCTGCAAAAGGGAAACATTCGATGATTCCATTTCGAAAAAGTTCACTTCTGAAGTTGTCCTGATTCTGCTGGTCCCAGATGTCGATGGAGGTGGACTTGTTTCAGGCTAAACTTTTTTTGAATCAACAAGGAAAAAGACAGAAAAAAACCTTTTGCGAGAATTTTTCGCTGATCTTCAACTCATGACCGTAATCCTCCTTCAAATCAATTGACAACTCCAAAATACAAGATCGAGCTCACTAAAAAGTCTAGGAACACAGTCGGATCAATTTCCGGTTTCGTTTTTCCATCGAAGAGAAGTTGCATGAGGCCATCGCCTTTGTAGATTCTCCAATTTGCAATGGTTCGAGAAAAATCCAGCACGTGAGTCTCTTTCTCTGTGTAAACGGCTGTCGTAGCTCTGAATATCCATTTCCCTTCCAAATAATCCAAAAGTTGTATGGGCAACCTTTTAATCCATTGAAATGGAAGTTCATGGGAATCGCGTAAATAAATGGCCAAATGCGGATGTTTTTCGAACCGAGAGCCAAAATCTTCATCCATACTCATCAAATTTTGCAGAACGTCGTAAGACTTCATAAGCCAGTGGATGGTGGCTAAAAGGCTTGACATTTTTGCAAAGACGGGAAAAATGTCCAATGAAAAAACTTGAATATATAAAATGCGAGACCAAGCAATTTGTATATACTAATTTTGTGAATATTCTAGATTTAAAAGAAAAATTGAAACCAAGTTGAATAACCATTTAACGGTCACTCTCGATTTCCCACTCTATCAAATGATTGTAAGGAAGCGCTTTAAGAATTGCTTGTTTTATTTCATAAAAAATCTCTAGAACTAATCAAATTTCCTCAACACTTTACTCCTTCTAATGATATACTCAATCTATCAACCTGTTTCGAAAATCGTATCAATGGCGTCGTCCTTGGCTTCGAGCATCAAATGGAAGTCGTAGAAAATGATGACATTGACCAGCTGCGGAAAAACAAAGTATTTTTGACGTTGAATTGTGAAAGTACTTGTTCGGACGTCAGCTTGCGCAAAGAAGTTGGAGCGACAAGACCGGTGAGGGCGTTTTTGACGACTTCTTCAGGCTGGTCGACGTCGATGAATACTTCTTCTTCGCTTCCTCCGCCGAATTGCACTTCTTTGGTCATTTGATCGAAGTTGACTTTAGCGATCAAAGAAGCCGAATGGAGCATCAGGAGATATCTGAACGGTTGAACTCTCAGATCCAATTTCTCGGCAATCACTTCGAGCAAGGAATCTTCACGCCGTCGCTGCTTATCAGATTCCAAACTTCCGAAGGCCCATCAGACGGCGAAACGAACAGAGTTTCCTCTCGATCATACATCAAACAATAGCCTATCTCCAGATCTTTATACCTAAAATAATCGATAAAAAAAACTTTAGAAAAAGATATTCCGTTATCCGCAATTTGAAACGCTTAATTGATGCAGAGGAAATCTTTGGGTGGTATGAAAAAAAGATCAGCGATAATTAAAACGGCGACTTTTCCGATCCGATTTTTCCGTATCGCTGCGGAACTTTCGGACGGCCACCTTTCCGACGAATCTTTTTCCGACGTTTCTCGATAAACTCTTCGTTTTAAAGCGTTCTATATAAAGTAGGTAGTTGGTTCATGACTAAAACACAAAGAAATAGGAAAAAATTTTAATCGATGTTTTATAAACCGAAAAATATGAGGGAAAAAAGTCGGAAAGGATTTTGTCGGGAGGGTGGCCGTCGGAAAATTCCCTAGCGATATGAAAAAATCGCCGTTCGAAAATTTGCTGGCTTTCCTTTCATACCACCAATCTTTGAGACTCACAAGTGATTTCGTTTTTGTAGAACTCATGAATTTAGCTTAACTATTGACCAAAGCTTTTCTGAAGGCTGCGAATTCGTTAAACAGGAAGTTTAAAAGTCAAAAAGTTAAAAAAAAAAACTGCTCAGGTAACGATGAGAAGTTTCCAGAGACCAATTAAGAAAATTTCCAAAAAACTTAAAAGTTTTACGGAGGTCACTTTAGGTAAGAGTACTCGAGAAAGAAAATATTCTCTGACAATCTGCAGTAACGAGAAAAGGCAAAACTACGTTGGAAAAAGCTAAAACCTACCTTTTTGTAAAAATTTTTTTTATCTTGTGTCGCTTTAGGGTAATTTTGCGCTTGATATAATTTTTAAGTACTAAATCTCAGGATTACCCTACACCCAAGACTTGACTTCTCACGAACTTTTGAATAAATTATTTTACTTGTGAGACCTTTTTTTTAGCGTTTCGAATCGGGGAGAACGGCACATGACAGTCAACTAACTGAACGGCGACTAGTCTGAGCCCGAATTTACGGAAAAACATTTCGATCTCATCATAAGAAGCGTATTTGTAGAGGGATGGTGAATTGGCTTTTACAGATCCTCCGTCCAAACCTCTTTTTCTCAACACTGAAAGAGAACAGGGAAAGAGTAGAAAGGAAGTTTCTCAACATATTGGTACATTTGAAAAACTTTTGGTGACGGTGAACGAGAAAATTGTACACCAAAGCCGCGATAAGACCGCGGAATTCCGCATCCTCCGACTTCGAAAGCTTAAAGATAATTCCTTCAATTGAAAAAATTGTACATTCAAATAACCGTGGACAGGTCCAATTTGCCATTTTCCATGAAGCTGTCGACTTCGGGGAAGGAAAGTTTCAAAATTTTAGAGCTCGTGAAAATTCTCATAATGTCTCTATCTGTCAGGTTGCAGAAAATCTTCAAGGATAAAGTGAACTGAAATAAATTATCAGATAAAAACCTCGCAATCAAGCGGGAATTCTGCTGCTGTGAAACGACCCTCTTCGACTCGCTCTTTCCAAATTTTTTCTATCTGTAAATAATGTTCCTTCGGAAACTTCTACAAACCAGACTTTGTTTTAATAATAATCCCAACGTGATATTGAAATGGGATGTTCTGAAAAATAAAAAAGCATAAACTGTACATTGGCCAGGCGAAATCCAGTTCGAAGAACAACTGGCTTGATATTCTTATCGATTTTTTCGAATCTCGCTCCCACTTTCAAATGATATCCTTCTATGTCGTTCTCCAGATCATCCAAAATGGAATTCAACATTTCGAAATAGTATCGTATTCTGAAGAACAACTAGACAATTCAATCCAAAAGTTGGGTCTAAAACAAAGCAGCGTGAAAATTTCAATTGTAGACAAAAAACCGCATCTTATCGGCTCGATGATTTTCGCAAACTCTTATACTTTTTCCTTTTTAATTTAAGTAATGCGAAGAGAAGAATAGCTAGAATCAAGAGTTGGAATGCTTCTGGTCTATAAGAAGAGCCAACTTTGATAACAACTATTCTGTCAGGTGTAATTTTTCAAATATCTGGAAAGAAATTTTCAACTTGCTTGTCAAAAAAAAGGTCATAAAGGCGCTGCGGTTCGGAATCCGCGCAGAAGAGGAAGAAATTGTTCGCAACTCTTATGCAAGCTTCCAAAAAAGACAGACAGACGCCTAAATTGATACTTTATTGTGTCAGATGTGGAGAATAAGAAATACCGGTCTCGTTTGGGGTATCTGGGATGATGCGCGGCGGCGGTATGTACAGAACCGGCAGCATGATGAGGCGACCGATGTTCCCCTCCGGAAACGCATCTTCGAACCCGACTCCACACTTTGAAATAGCACTATTCGCCTTTATATGCGATACGAGCGAACTCATGGACGCTCCTGAAGAATAGAAAGATATAAAGGGTATATGATAATCGGGCTGCGAAAATCGAGCCGCCATTTCTACAGGGCGAGACGATAAGAGAAAAATAAATAGTGCAGAAATGGAGGCTCGATTTTCGCGGCCCGGTTATCGTATACCCGATATGAAAAATGTGAGTACCATTAAACATTTTAAAAAGATAACCATCATCCCTAGAGACTCTTTTAAAAACGAAATATTTTTTAATAACTTTTCCAGAAATAAATCTCTTTTGAAAAACGCCTTCGAATAGGGAACACTATCAAATTCCCGAGATTCGGATGAGCGCTTTTGATGCAACTCTTTCATCATAATTATTGCAACTGAAATAATTGAATTATTATTTCGAATGCTCATGTAATATTTTACAAACACATCTAAGAAGCATAAAAGCCCTTTCAATTAGAATGACTCAAGCAAAATAAATGAGGCTGAAATGTTCAAAAGAAAGAAGTAAATGATTAATCAAGAAACCCAAACTCGCTATTTTTCTTTAAAATCAGTTTTTCATATGCATGTTCAAAAAAAATATAAGTGAATGGAAACTAGAATGAATCTAACTAAAAAAATTTCCAACTGAGACTTTCATCGCGTCTTTTTCTAAAAATTTAATGTAAAGTCGTCTTAAAGCAAAAAAGTTAGAAAAAAAAAAATAGTATTCGCTTATTATAAAAGATATCGAGGACCGAACAGATAAAGACTAAAACTTTTTTTTTCTCGAATTTTTTGATGGAAAAAAAGTTTTTTTGTCGTTTTGCTCGTAATGAGATCTTCCTTTACAATTTTTTTAATTTTTTTAAATGCGATAGAAAGTTTTTAGCTTTTACTGAATTTTTTGGCGGACTTTTTCTCCATGAAAGGGAGGTCATTCAAGTTTGCGGTTGGGAATTTCGTAATAATTTTCTCAAACAATCTCTCAAGGTCTAGTTTAAAATTCCAAATAGTGGTTAGCTGCAAACTTTCATCCAAACTTCAAATTCATCAGTTTCAGACCAGTGTGAAGTAATGCCCCTGGCAGAGGCAAGAGACGCAGGGGAAGACAGCCTTCTACCTATAAAAGGCAGGGACGATCTTCAGCTGGGTCGAAGTCTCCCGGCCTGGGCCCATTATCTCGATATTTATATATTTTATTCTAATTATATTATTTGTAGCTAATGAATATTTAATATTATAATCTATTTTTCTTCGACCACATCGAAACTACCGATGGGGTCCCGGCATGGCCAAGCCGAGCCGACTTACACCAGTGTTTGTGGTGAATTTTTAGCTTCAAAGTCGTAGTTCTAAAGGTTAGAATGCACAGGCAGGGGGAGACTCTGGAGGATTTAAATCTTCGAAGCAAACTTTCGATAATTTTTTTGTTCGAAATTCGAAACAGCGACAATAAATGACTTATTTTTTTAGCCGATTAATTTATTCTTATCTTCGATTTAGTTTTTAATATTGGAAGTATAATATAAAAAACTGAGATTTTAGGTGAAATAATTATTCACATCAAAAACTATATCAAATGCCCAAAAACCAACTCCTGTAATAGTATCGTAAATTGTAGTCAGGGTAGAGCTGCATGAACTTTTTCTCGAGCTTTCTGATCCTCGCATCGATAAACTCTTCGAAATTGGTCTCCGGAGGGGAAATATTCTCGACAAGTCGCGCAGGCTCAGATCCATTTTCCAGGTCCAACAGCCAGAAAAGAAAGGCGACACGATTTCGTAGATCAAATGCGATCACCGTGTGATCTAAGACCTCTCATTACACCCTGGCGACTTTGATCGGCAACCTTCAGTCATCTGCAGTTGGTTGCTACTGAACTTGCTGTGGATTTCTGCGAGACGGTCCCTCGTTCCATTGATCTGTATAGACAAAAGAACACGTGAAGGTCGGACCGATCGGTTCGTTCTCTGCTCGATCTCCCCCAGGACTGAGTCGTACGAATCTGTTGCCGCGAAACTTTCCTTGTCCCACTCGATTTTCGACATTTCCTTTCTACCCAAACTGCCGATCTGAAATAAATAGTTGTTCAGCTCTAGATTTCTCTAGATTTTCAAATTGTAGAGAAAATTTTTAAACCGAAACTTTGATTTTGCACGAGTTTATAAGGCAAAATAAATTCAATCTATGCAGACTTCACTCCTACATAGAACCAATAGCCAAGGCAAAGTGGGTCGGAACGATCTGACTTCTGTCAAAAATGTACAGAAAAAGCTAACATGGAAGGAAATACGTTTTTTGTTTCGAGTTGAAAGAAACTTCAATAGAAGACCTAACGATGAGAAAAAAGGGTAGTTTATCATAAAGTTCGATGAAAAGCAATTTAAAATTTTTTCCATGCTTTATCAACAGGCTTACTTCGATATTCTCGGCCACCTCAACAGAAAATTATTCTCGTTCTGAAGTCGTTCACTTTGGAAGCTACCTCGTAGTACAAAAACTCGGATTACATTTGATGTAAACTTGAAGCTCTTTCCTTTTAATGATTTTCTTATTCTTACTAGGAAACTTGTTGGCCCACCTTTGAACTTTTAATGAAACTTGGCTCAAGTATACTTCAGAGCCTTCTGATTTCAGAGTTTAAGAAATATTTTTGGCAAAAAATCTTGTTTCCGGGTTAAGAAGCTTGAAACCTCTCGCAAAAAAAAATTCTTGGCGGGCTTTTTTTCTCGTTTTCTGGAATTCCCTGAATTCCCGCCAAGTTTCATCAGAACTCTAAACGGGACCCAAAAGACGTTAGTTGAGAGAGACCTGGAACTACAAGGCTCAACTTCGGTAGACACAATGAGACCTTTTCAAAACGCGATACCTGAAAAATGCAGTTACATCCGTCCGGTGAAAGCCCGAAACAATCGACTCCCCAAGTCCCAGGGATTTCCTGAAGCAGGAAACTTATCGAGAAGCCTCAAACATTTGAAAACCTCCAATAAGGCAAAAACGGCATGTTCAGCGATGCGTTGGTTTCTTCTGTTGCTTTTTAAAGTTTTCATATAAAAACCTTCATTCAATTTCTCGAAAGCGCGCAAGCGACCTCGGTAGAGTCCCATTTTATCCAGCAGAATCCAGATGATTCCTAGAAAATATTGTTACAACTGGAAATAGTTAAGAAAGCGAACAAAATTTTTTATGATTTCTTCTTCTTGAAAAGATGAATCTGTTTGTAGCCTTATGCAAACTAAAAAGTAAACAAATCATCAGAGCGTTCCGCGCCTTGTCTCCCTCTAATGAGCCGGATTTTTCTTACTCACGTTGCTCCCTATATGGACTACTGTTGTGAGTTTTTTTCAGCCCCCTCCTAGCTTCAGAACTATCTTACACTCTCGAAAACATCTTCCGTCAATTCACTCGTCTAACATTCATGAGATCAAACATTAGGTTTTCTAGTTATGAAGATAGGTTAGCTCAAATTAACACAAACTCTCTTTTTAGAAGAAGAGTCGAACTTTGTCTAAGAACACTACATAAAATTTATATTAAGGAAAGTCTGCCAGTTGCTCACAGTATTTTCAGGAGATCAAATTCCGTACGTGCTCCATCACGTCTTGTCAGAGTAGGGATTCGTTTCGACAATTTCTTTGAGACGTTCATCCCTCTTTGGAATAAACCGGCTACACTGGGAAACCTCAATGTTTCTCCAGATCGTCTCAGGTCTTTGTTACTATCCCTCGATAACAATTTCCTTTTTGGATCTATTCCCAGCAGACTCCGTTAAACCAGGTTCCCGTGCTTCATCCCTACTCTAATCCATCTAATGCGTGTCTATATCATTACAACCAATTAAATTCCCCTTTTACGTGTACTACACTGTGTCATAATTTATAATGCTTTCTTTTCTATTTATTTTTTCACTTTTGTGCAATCCTCGCTTCTTATTCTTACCTCATCATCTTTCATTACTGGCTCAGAGGCTCGTGAGGGCCTCAAGTGTCTTTTATTTATTTATTTCAGGCCTAAATGCCAATTTTTCCTTCTGTTTTTGTACATGTTATTTTTTTCCGTCTGTAAATAAATAATATTATATGAAAGATCAATATCCCCAAAAGACGAACAGGAGTGAAGGCAAAAGCCCAAAAGAACACGTTCAAAACTTTTCGAAAATTTTGGATTTTTCTTTTTTTCTAGCACCCTTTTTGAGAATTCCAGATTAGCAGAAGAAATCAGAAGTTTGAACCTTTAGAATCCACATTGTAATCGATAATGTGGCTTTTTTGCAAAAAGTGTCCAGTGACGTTCAAAACGACATTATCTCCGATGGACCCGTACCTCCACTTCAAAACTCCGTGCACAAGAGACAAGGTTATCTGCAAACTCAGGAAATCCTGGAATTAGCGCCTTTTTTGCAACCTCCAACGGCTGATCATCTATTGAAATGGTCGTTTTGATTATTTTCCAAATTGGGGGTGCCCTCATTGGACTCTCAAAAAATCGTTTACTGCGATCTATCTCATAATCGAGGTCGCCTGAGAAAGAACATTTTGAAAACATACTTCGATACCGTGAAGAGGGTATCGGTCAAAAAGATAAACTCATACGCCTCAAGCTGTAATTCTGAAAGAACCTATTTTAGTATGTGTGCCACGACTTGAAACATTACCGAACGACATTCCGCTGTTCCGCTGCGTCGCGAAGCGTTTTTGTGCGAGCCTCGGTCTCGCTTTGAATTGGTTCTAATTTCTGAAAGATGGACTGTCCCACTAGGAGCACGTGTTGGTCGAGTTATTAAAATCAAAATTTAAAGGCGCGCGGCCGAGCACGCAGCGGAATGTCGTTCGGCGAAATTCCAAGTCGTAATACACAGACTATAAAAGCGGATATTGTTTCGAAAAAATGATGAACATAGAAAATCGTTGAGGAGAAATGAAAAAAAAAACCGGTTTTTTTTTCAAAAAAAAAGTAAAAAGAAATCCAAAAGTTTTTAAAATTTTTAAAAAAAGCTCAGACCTGTTAAAAAAGGATGCAGCTTTTATTGACTTTTTAAAAGTGATGTTGATCTTTAGAAACTCAAAGGAAATAAGCTGAAATATCATAAGAAATGTATATGACAAAAATGTTATTGGAGGAAAGCAAAAAAAAATTTCTAAATTCAGTAATTAAAATTTTCAGAAGCTTCCGCGGTGTTACTTTCTATTCTGATCATCACTCAGAAAACATAGTAAGAATATCTTTTTGACCCACAAACGATACCTCGAACGTTTCGGAAAGACACCGTGCCGTCCTCGCTCCTGGTGATCTGATCGAACAACTTATAAAATAACCGAACAAAATTCAGTACCGCATTAAAACCGTCAAAATACTTGTAAACAGAATAATTCGTAGAAATTTTAGACCCACAGGCATCCAAACGCTCACATTTGCCAAAAAGATGAAGCTAAAATCAAAAAGTCGAAAAAAATTTTAAAAAAAGTTTAATAACAAACCAATCCTTTGGTTAGTATCATTGAGTAAGTATCTCCTGCCCAGATGTCGAGTACAATCTTCATGGAAAAACGTTTTGTTAAACTATTCCAGCAGTTAAATGAAACAAGGAAGGTTACTTTGAGGTTGGGAATTTCCCCCGAAATCGGCCAGAATACGCCTGGAAAAGAAAGATCCCGAAAGTCTCGAACTGCAAAACCTTCCAGTTTTCGAGAGGTAAGACGTCAAGTTTTCATCCATTTTCACGGTTTTAATAATTTTTTTTTGGTTTGAGATGTTATTTATCAAAAACTATAAATTTGTGCAGATCGAAACTTTTAAAATACTTTTCCGGTCCGTCAAGAAGTGCACTCGTCAACTTCCAGGAGATTCCCAAGCACAAAGTGAAATGACTTTCCTTGTAAGGAATACCTCATTAGCTGCTGCTGGCAAGTCGATTTTCAACGGAGTCATAACGAAGCCTTTTTCCCGATTTTCTCCGCCGCCTAAGCGACTGTCGGCTGTATTTCCGCAGCCGTAGACTTGCCCGGAAACTGTTAAAAACAGCGTGTGACTGTTCGACATCGATATTTTCACCACCTGTGAAACTTGAATTATAGAGTCAGTCTTAAAAGGCCAAAAAACGGTTCTTCGCCTTGAGATTTTGACAAAATGTACGAAATTGCAGACTAACCGTCTCAATATTCACAGTTTTAGGTTCAATAACCGGTCTTCCATCAGAAATGACCCCCAAGTTTAAAGTTCGATTCGTTCCAAAAGCGTACACTTGAGACGGAAAAACTGAAAAATATGAATTTTCCACCATTGAAAATCTTCAGCAAACCTGCACTTTCATTTGAAACTGCCAAAAACTTTTCCATCTGTACATGAGATAGAATCAAAGATCGTGGAACGTGAACGTCGGTCATAGAGAAGAACTGATTGCAAAAATATACTCGTCCTATTGGATTCGCCTTGGCTAGCTGAAATTTAATTTTGAATTTAAACTGAACCCTTTCAGAGGAATGCCCAAAAAACTCACACAGCAGTTGATTTTGCATCTTATGTACGTGGAAGATTTCCTGTAGTAGTTGGCCAGCAACTGAGCTGCTTCTAGGAAAATTCGTTCATCTCGGTTCTCTGAAATCTTATACTTAACTGAAATCACCAGCCTCTTCGGAACTTTCAAATAAAGTCGAGAAGGTTTCTACTAAGCTCTCTGGTTTTATCAAATTGGGATCCCCGGCGATCAATCGTCTGAGCTGGTTCAACTCCTCGTCAGCTACTTCTACTCTATGCATCGACTACTGAAACGATGTGAGTCTGGAATAATTACAAGAGCAAGGAGAAAAAAATTGACGGAGAAATAAAAAATCTGACTGGAGGCTTTCACTTTTTCATCAAGTTTTTTTTCTTTTTTCCATAACCTAGATGATTTAGCACGATTGGACTTAAAAAAACTTACAAATCAAAAAAATTTAATTTGAAATTCTTTCAAATGAGAATGAAATATTAAAAAAACTGAAAGTAACAAAATTCACGAAAAAAAGTTAAGAAGAAAGCAGTTTTTTTGAAATCCAACAGGAAACTTTTTGAAAAACTTTTTACAGGGAACTTTGCTCCATGGATAACTAAAAAAACCTTTTTTTGTTTGTTTTTTTCTGAACTTTTATCTTTTTATGTTATATCCTGAAACTTGGTTCTTTACTCTTCAAAAACTTTATGATCTCTGAATTCGCTTTGATTTTTTTTTGCTCAAATCGTTCTAAATTAAATGGGTTTAAAACAAAATGTGCTCTCAGAAGGATATTCCTTCTTTTTTTGATTTCTCGAAGATG
Organism: Caenorhabditis auriculariae; assembly: GCA_904845305.1. Classification (NCBI taxonomy): domain Eukaryota; kingdom Metazoa; phylum Nematoda; class Chromadorea; order Rhabditida; family Rhabditidae; genus Caenorhabditis; species Caenorhabditis auriculariae. Next base: position 4,925,485 of record CAJGYM010000001.1, on the reverse strand, counting down.
ACTCAATCACTTATCAATCGAAAATGTGTAACTTATCAGTTTTATCAAACTCTAAAAACCGTTTTTAATGCCGTATCCAAAGGAACTCAGCGGAATTCGAAATAACCCTCAACGAGTGACAACGAGGATAGAAATTAGAGGCAGAGATTTTCACGGAATTGTTTGAACTTTGCAAAAGCTTTACGAGTAAGGTATGAAATATTTCAGAACGAATATTTTGAAGCTCAAACGCCTTCGAACATTGATCTCAGTTTTTTCACGCAAAATAGATCAAAAACTTTCATGTTTTACAAACTGATCTATCGTATCATCGTTTTATGCTTTCGAAGGTTTCAGAATGTTTTATGAATCAACGATAGAATTATTTTTGAGCGCATGATATAATAAAATTGCCTGAAGCTCTTGGGAGACCGAGTATGAAATCGTGGGTGACTCATCAAAAGCTAACGAAATTGGGAAAAGGGTATAAAAGACATGAAAAATGAAAAAAAAAGAGGTTGTATGACAGAAAAAAATAGTTGAATGACTTTCTAATCATATAAATAAATGAAAGTGATTAGTTTTATTTTATTTTATTTTTTGTTGTTTTGTTGTCTGGTACTCTCGGTCTTTGAGCCTTTAGCTGAGAAAATTTCGTCATCGCTATCTTCCGACTTCCTCGATTTTGCTTCAAGTCATTTTTGGTTTTCCTACACATGCAATCTTCCAAAAAATTGTTTTCCTACTGTGTAAACCTTTTTGACAGGCCTCTTACGCGATGGATGATAAAAGTTTTCTCTTATTTGCTTTTTTCTCCTCTTCTCTCTCTCGATTTTCTCTGATTCTAGTATGTCGCAATGTTTCTTGTGTATTTTGAAATTTGAAAAAGGCTTTTTTTTTCAAAGACTTGAATTTTTCGACAGAAATATGATTATGGATAGCTCAGCTTTTGGGTTAATTCGTATTTAGGTCTTACAATGAGACTTAATTTTTTCGTGATAAAAATTTTTCTAGAATTTGGCTAAAACTTTTTCATATAAAAAATATCCTGGCTCTTAGACACCTGCCTGTGAGGAATAATTCACCTGGACCCATCCTTTTCAGCAGAAATTCATCTGTCTCGAGTTTTTTCTTTCCTTTTTTTCATGCTTCGATTTTCCTGAACGTTTTGCTTCCATAAAAGTTGTTTACGAAACATATAAACTAACGAAACTTTTTACAGGCGCTCCAAAATGGAGATGAAGAAGTATGGTCCCCTCATAATTTTGTACTTTATTGTTGATGTATTATTCACGTTCCTCGCCATAGCTTTTTTCAATAACGGCTTCCATTTCGACATAGATACCATCTTGAAATACTTGTTTTTCTATGACGGCTACAATTTCCTCACAAATCCGTTCGAGTTTTTCATCCTTTGTGCGATTCGGTTGTTTCTAGTGGCTTTAGCTCTCCTTTTGATAGCTTTCCATCGCGAGAACGTGGTCAAAAACATGTTCATGCCGGTTCTCGGCTATTCCGTATTTTGCTATTCTTTCTCTCTTGTCAAATTGTTAGCAATTTCTGAGCATCCCGAGTTGTTGACTTTTTCTGGCTTGTGGTTCACTCTTGTTTGGTGCATTTTGTCGTCTGCTTTGCTGGCCTTCCTCTGGTATGTTGTTCTGTCTTCACATCCGGTCAACTATCAAAGACTCGTTTCTCTTGATTCTACAAGAGAACGTCATGATACGACGACGAGCAGTGCAGAATCCGAAGCCGAACAAGGTAAAATCAGAAGAAAAAAAAGAGTTCCTCATTTTTTAGATTTAGTTAGGAAATTACAATTTTTTCATTTAGAGAATCAATTTTTTCCTGAAAAAATTGCTTTGTCCTCTCGGAAGTCGCTGAAAGACTAGTTCGGAAGGTTGTAAACAAAATTTTAGCTGATTCAAAAATTTTGCACCGGGTGTTAAAAAATGTTTCAGTTTAATTTTTATTTTATTTTTTTTTTAGGCTTTAGCATAGGAAAAGTATTACTCTTGTCGGTATAGACTTTTCGCAGAAGCCTGTCTCATGTTTGGAAAATATTTATTTGGCTCAAAGTTGCAAAAGACAAGTTTTAAGGAAGTCTGCCAGAAGGGGAACGACTCTCTACATTCGAGCACATTTGCCGGCTCTTGCGTTACTGTCGCCAGCAATGGCCGTGGTTCGTCTCCGGTTTCGTTTTCCTTCTGATTTACGCCTTCGGTAAGGAATTTCCAGCAGGATATCTATAATCCCTTTTATATTCTCAGCACGAGTTTTCATTCCAAGTTTCACGGGCAGAGTTATCTCCGACATTGTGAACTTGCGTGGTTTCGAGGTCCTGTTCAGATCCGTCGCCATCATGACTGCTTTGAGCTTGACAAGGTTCTTTTTCATCCAATAGAAAAGCTTCAATTCGAACCTCAACTCTTTTTCAGAAAAAAAAAATTTTCAATTTGAAAGTTTAATCTGAGAATGCGTCCTATAGAGAGGGAAAAAAGTGTAGGAGCCGTTTTTGAATTCCAAAACAGTGGTGTGAGCGGCAGGAAAGCTATAAATAGCTGCTCAAAATGACTTTTTGATAATAAACTGTCAGCCCAACCTTACATGAGTTATATTTTCTCTCAGTACCCTGTTCGGAGGACTGCGAGGCGGCTGCTTCGACTACGCGACGGCGTTGGTCAGCCGACAGATTCGGATGGACCTTTTCTCCTCGCTCGTCAACCAGGACATCGCCTTCTTCGACGTCAACAAATCCGGAGAAATGGTCTCCCGGTTGACGTCCGATTGCCAGACGATTTCTTCCACCGTCTCCACCAACCTGAACGTTTTCCTGAGGAATGGCGTCATGTTGGTCGGCGCCTTGGTCTACATGTTCTTCATGTCCTGGAGACTGGCCATGGTGAGAATTCGATCACATATATCGAAGGGGCCGATTTAAGTAATTACCGTTGAACGTGGCTTAAAAGGGAGCCGCGTTTTCAACATTCAAAGTGTTCCTTTTGAGGTTGATAGAGAGATATTTTTTTCAAATGCTTTTCTTCCTTTTAATGAATAACGGAGCCTTTTTGCGATTCAGTGGATGGAAAAAAAAACGTTCGAAGGACGCTCGACTGAGAGAAGTTTTCTAAAAATTGATAGGATGAGCTCGCCGACGGGAAAAAAACCATACTTGCTGTGGATTTTTTGAAAAAAAATGTCGTTAAAAGTTTTTTTCTTAATGAAATAGAGAAAAAGAGTAGACATGCTGAAATTTGTACAATTCCACAGCAAACAAGAATGGTTCTTTCTTTCCAAGCTGAAAGATTTATATTCATGATGGTTTTTAAAACGATTTCAAAGTTATCAGTACAGTTGTTTCATAATTTTTGTTAATTGATTTCAATTTTTTGCGTTATTTACCAAATGCAGCTTTTATTCAAAAAATGCGTTTCCAGGTCACATTTATTGCCGTGCCGTTCATTGGTTTCATCACAAAGTGGTATGGAACCTATTACGATGTAAGAACGGATCTTTTGATTTCCTACCGGAATTTGAACCTCAGAAAATTTCCGAGAAAATGCAAGACACCATTGCCAAGGCGAATCAAATGGCCGAAGAGGTTTTGTCAACGATGAGGACTGTTCGGTTGGTTTTTTTTCTCATCATTTTCATTATGAAGACAATTTTTTTCTCGTGATTTTTCAAAAAGAAATTCACAAAGAAAGAATATTCAGATCGTTCGCTTCTGAGAAAAGAGAGGCCAAACGGTTTGAGAAACACCTCAACTCTACGCTCCACGTCAATAAGAAAAGGTAGGTTTCAACTGATAATTAAAAAGGTTTGAGTTGAATTGAATGAAAAAAATCAATTATGTCCTTGAAGATTATGAGAATACGGCGAAGTGGCGGGACGCGTAGCGTGTGCGTACGCGGTTCTTGGCAAGAGTTCAATTCAATTACCGGAGACTATTTGAAGAGCTCGTTTCATGTCTTTTTTTTAAACTCTTCATTGCTTTTTTTCTAAAAATAGTGGAATAGACACAAAAAGCAGTGACCGAGGTTTCTAAACAATCGCTGGCGTTTGAATTTAACTCGTGTCAAGAACCGCGTACTCGCACGCTAGGCGTCCCGCCTACTTATCCGCCTCCCTCGCCTTTCAAGTCGGGAGGGAATGGCTATATACCTGTATTTTCTCACTTGAAGGTCCATCGCTTACATGGGCTACACTTGGACCAACGAATTTTTCGACAACGCCCTTCTCGTTGGAGTTCTTTTCTACGGTGGACATTTGGTCATGACAAGTTTGCGTCTTCCAAAATAGTTCCAAAAAACAGTTCTCAACAGATAAAATGACTGGAGATCAGTTCATCACCTTCCTTCTATACCAAATGCAACTCGGAGAAAATCTATACGTATAAATTTTTTTGTCAAATAATGATTATTCATTGATTTTCAGAGTTTGTCCTATGTTTTCAGTGGATTGATGGAGTCGGTTGGAGCATCCAGAAAAGTAGTTCCTCTGAAATTTCTAAAGAAAATTAATATTTTTCAGGTCTTTGAGTACATGAACAGGAAACCGGGCTTCGAAATGAACGGAAAGATGCGGCCCGATGTTAATGGAGCCATTTCTTTCGAAAATGTCGAGTTCACCTACCCATCCAGGCCTAAGAACCCAGTTTTGAAGGTTTCGAAGTGTTCCATACTCAATAAAAAAAAGAAGTTTCCAGGATCTCACCTTGAAAATTGGAGCTGGAGAAACGGTGGCTTTAGTTGGACCCAGTGGCGGCGGAAAATCTTCCATCGTTTCTCTCATCGAGCACTTCTATGAACCACAAAGTGGCAATATTTCCCTAGATGGCATTCCGATAAAAGATATCGCACATATCTATTATCATCAGAAGGTACGTTTCAATTGAAAAGATAATCGAGTTAAAAACCGGATCGAAGTTTGAAAAATGTGTCAAAACTGTAGTGCAAACTTTTTCTTCCGAGTAAGACGTTACTGAAATGTGAAGATCGACATTATTTTTTTTTTAATTTTTATTTAAAAAGTTATCTCGTGAAAAGTTATTTTTTATTTTTGATTTCCTCATTCAAAAAAGTATATAAAATATGAAGAATACTGGAATTGATAACTTGCGGAGAAAAAAGGACCTAAAATAAAATAGAATTTTTTCTGAGTTTTACGAGAACAGTTGGTCGTTTTTTTTCGTGTTCTTGTTCTGTTTTTGAATTAAATCTTTTCTCAGTAAAAATCGTATTTTTCTTAGTATTTTCTTTCCGAAATCAGAAAACGTAAAAAAAAATTCAATCAAGAACTTTTTATCAGTTGGTGATAATATACCATCAAAAGTTCTAGATCGCCTTGGTCGCCCAAGAACCGGTCTTATACGACGGATCGGTGAGATACAACATCTTGTACGGATGCGACTGGGCGACGGAAGACGACATGTTGACGGCCGCCAAAACGGCCAACGTCCACGAGTTTGTGATGGAGCTCGAGAAGGGATACGACACAAACTGTGGAGAAAAAGGCGTCCAAATGTCGGGTGCGCCTCGGAGAACGAAATTGGTCCTCATCTGATGAGCTTTTTCAGGAGGTCAGAAGCAAAGGATCGCCATCGCCAGGGCTTTGGTTAGAAATCCTTCGGTTTTGATTTTGGACGAAGCGACGAGTGCCCTGGACGCCGAATCCGAGGCTTTGGTCCAGCAGGCTCTGACCAGGTCATTTTTTTGAACTTTTTGTCTCGTCCGAGATTCAATCCGACGCCCGTCAGCCCTGGATAAGCTGGGCGCCGTACTGTTCCTAAATAATTTGAATTGCATAAAATCGAGAAAATAAATTTCAGCAAAACAATGTATGTTGTGTTTAACTTTGAAAGAGCGTGCACAGCTGCATACGCATGGGTTTCAGTCGCTTTTTTCACTGATTCCACGTCGTCAGTTCCAAAAAATATGTTTCAGATGTGCGAAGGAGCGAACGGTTCTGATCATTGCCCATAGGCTTTCTACAATCGAAAAAGCTGACCGGATTGCCGTCATTTATAAAGGATCACTCGTTCAGGTATAGTTTAAAGTCTGTTTCAAGCTAGATAGTCAAGCTTTGAAGGCAGAGAAAAAAAGAAAACTAACGTAAAAAGCTTTTTTTGAAATTTTCTGTACAAAACTGAAAAAAGCCTCCGAAAGACGCAGAACGGGCTAAACAACAAAACTTGATTTTTGGTTCCGTTTAAGAAAAAAAAAATTTTAATCTCAAAAGTAGTTTTTTTTTTTTGTGAAAATTACTCCCATCGTAATGAATTAACGGATTGAATTATAATTTCAAATTGAGTCTAAATATTCTTTTCGCAAATGATAAAAACAAGTTCTTAGTGAAAAATGACATTGAAGTTTGAGGTCCAATTTTTTTAAGTCTAGGAACTGTTTCAATTTTTCACAAACACTCGAATTTTCTCACATTGCGGAACGTTTTCAGACAGGAAATCATACGGAGCTGATGAAAGACACGGCCGGTCTCTACCACTCTTTGGTCGCGCGTCAAATGCTCTCATTTCAAATGGGAGAGACCAGCGAAGCCTAAACTACTCGATTCCGCATAATTTTATTGCATAACTTATTGTAGCCTATTTTTTCGAAAATCCTTGTTCCTTGGAATCCATAAGATTTCGATAAATTTCCTGAAAGCTCAAAGACTGGTTTCTCCAGGTTACAATAGACTTTGCCTCTCCAAATAATCTAACAAGGATTTTCGAAATTAGATCTAAACTCGACTCGGTCTCGTTTTCATCTCGGTTTTTTCTTGTTTCCAGTGATGACTTTTAAGATCTTGATACTTTGAAATCAATCGATTTTTCGGTTTTTGATTTTTCTAGTTTATGCTACGAATTAACATTTTTCCTCTTCTCAATCTATTCAATTTGTTTTGAACCGTATCGGTTGCCTTAATTCTGCATTTAGATTCTGCCAATTTAATTTATTGAGACGCCAAAGTTTTGAAATCAAAAAAATATTTATTTTTTTGCATGTTCCTTCTGTATTTGTTTGTATAAATATTTTTTTAGTAAATAAATGAGAACTTCATGAAAAAATTTTGTGTAAAAATTAAAAAAGTATGTACAAATACAACGAGAGAAAGAGATTTTAAAAAATAACATGAGTAATGGGTAAATGTACATGGAATGGCATACAGTGTGAAAATCATCAGAGGTTATGATTTTGAGGTCATGACTGAATGAGAAAAAAAACACATATTGATTTTTCTAACCCGAGAGGCCGTATTATAGAAGCCCGCAAATTAAAAAAAACGTAAACCAGTGGAAGTTAAATTTTGAGAAATGTACAAATAAGAGCACATTTCAGCAGATGATATTTAGCTCACTTCTGAGCTTCTTTTATTTTTTCTTTTATGAACTTCAGGTTCCGCTCCAAACACGAGCATACGTACCGAAAAGGCACCTATAGTCAATGTTTCCCGACTTGAAAGGCGAGGGAGGCGGAGGAGGGGCGGGACGCGTGGCGTGTGCGTTCGCGGTTCTCGGCACGAGTTCAATTCAATTGTCGCCGACTATCTAAAAAGCTCGGCAACCGCTCTTTTTCAATGTTTTCCTTTTGATGCACACATGAACATAATCAATAAATAATTAAAAAAGGAATGAAAAAAGCGAAAAACGGGCTTTTCAAAGAGTAGATCGCGGTTGAATTGTACACGTGGCAAGAACCGCGAACGCACACGCTACGCGTCCCGCCCCTTGCCCCGCCTCCCTCGCCTTTCAAGTCGGGAAACATTGACTATATTAGCGGAAAATTATTCGAATCCAAAATAGAAAAAAATTTCAAAAACCTGAAGTTTTTCCGCATATCTCGTTGAGAAACGGCGATTCGGCATCGACGACTTGCAGGTCTATCAATTGCTTCTGGAAAAGGATTGAAAAATTGAATATTTTTAATTATTTTTTTCGACATTTTTTTCTCATTCATCATAAATCAAGAAAAAAACTTTAGAAAGTCGACTGAGAACGGAAACTAAATTAAACGTCTACGAAGGAATGAAAACTTTCAAACCTTTATTTTGTTTTCTATGAAATTTTTTCGGTTGTATATCATCTTGCGAATCGTTTCAGGACTCTGAAAATCCTCATAAATAACCAGAAAATGATCTGTTTTCTATTTGTCAAGAAAAGGAAAAACCCTGATGAAAATAGTTTTAAACTTGCCATTTTGAATTTCTCTGAGAGCATGGAGGCGTTACCTTTTATGGAATCGGCGTCAAAATCGTGATTGTCCGCAACCAGAGCCTTTTATAAACGGTAATACACTTTTTTCATTTACTTTACCCTTATTGATTCACGGAGAAGTTCTATTTCTACAGAGCAAGACGATTCTGATTTCTGCCTGACACGTTTAATCGCGTTTTCATCAACTTTCGGTCGTCCTTAACTCAGCAGAAATTGAAAAGAGAAGAAATTAGAACATACTCGTGAAAGCGCCCATGCTGTTTCTTCAAAAAGATATTTTCATCAACGAAAATTCCTGAAAAGAAGTTTGTCAAAAACACACCAAGAAAAAAATGAAAGAAAAACAATAGGAACTTAAATTTGGTTTGTTTTTGGAGTGAAAAAAAAAAATTGCGCGCGCGAAGCGTCGTAAACCTTTTTTGCCCTGTTTACGTTACCGTGGCTTCACTCACTCGGCATACTGTGTAAATGAAAATTTTCGTTAACGAAAATTTTTTTTAATTTATCAAATTGAGTTTTTTGGATTTTTTTCTGCTTTTTTGTTACCGTTTTTCTTTTTTACCTCGATGAGCTAATTATCAGCACATTTACAGAAAAAAAAATGGCAGGCGCAGACTGTTAAGCACACCTGTGATCGAAGCCATTAAAGGCTTGAACGCCGAGGTCAGCCAGGTGCAAACGCCGCTTTTCGCAGGACGGCCCCAAACAGTTGGTTATTTTTTTGTTCGGTTTTTGTGCGTTCTTCGGAGTTTTCGAATTTGAACTGTCATCAACTTTTATTGATGCATTTTTTTGGTAGTTTATTTCATTTTGAATGCTATCGGCAGCCATTTTCGGCCCTTGAACAGGTCGCACTTCTCACCTGTTCGCGTGGCCGGAGCAGATGAGGGCAGTCAGCACTTCATTGATGCCAGTGTCTGAGCAAATAGTCACTCCATTATACTCTTTGTCGTATTCAGATCCGCACGTCTACTTTGTCCAGCCACTCGAGTCCCCCCTGTCTTGTCGTTCTTTTCCTTTATTCTCGTCACACCGTTCATTGAAAGCTTAGTTTCGGCCTATCCTTTTATCGTTTCTCCTTCGAGTTGTGAAAGTTTTGCATAAGTTCTGAAAAGTTCAACTTTGAAAGCAGTTACAATAGAGTATCAGCGTGAAGAAGCTTATTTTTAGCATTAAAATTTTATGTCAAACTGGAGCTAAAAGTTCAAGTTTTTCATCGGTTCCTGACTAGTGAGAAATTTTTCAACCCCTTTGGCTGCGTCTGTATATTTCTAGAGGAAAATTCTAAGAAATGCGGAATTTTAAACCTTATTCAATTCTTTTTGGTAGTCATAAAATATAAAAAAAAAGTTCAAAGAAAACTTCAAGGAAAGTAATTATTTTTTGGTTCTCTGAAGCAACTGCCAACCAATACTTTTCTCGACCTATTGAAGGAAGCCCGCCTCAGTTTTCATTCCAAGGGCTTCAGGAAAAAACAACCGGAACCGGTCATTAGAAGGACTATCCGATGACGTCAGGACGGTCAAGCTCCGCCCCTTCGATTTCCGACACCCCATGTTTTGTAATATTGTTGCCGCTATGAATATGTCAGCCCAACTGGTCGGAATTTGGAATTTCAATTGGAAATGCGGCCACTATGCCAAAATGGCCACTGAACTTCGTCCCGTTCTATCAAATCTCGTTTCTATTATAGCTTCTAGCTTTGAAAGTATTTTTGATCGTTTTTAATAACTTTTTTTCTTCCTCGGAGTTATTGAGAACCGCTTGTACTTTTTATTTGAAAAAAAATCTTTGTAAAGAGTCAATGTACTTCAAATTTCTTTTCTTAAAATCTGTACTTCCGCCGTTTCTTATTATCGTCTTTTTTTATTGGTAATCGTGTCTATTTCACCGAAAAAGTATATAGTTATGAAAGAAAAGGTCTTTTTTTATTTGACTTTCAATTCGTCTAATAAGCTTTGTCCAATCTTTATCATGAACCTCAATACTTTGGGAAAACTTTTTTACGCTCATTTTCAGAATTCTCACAAATCGCCCAGATGCGATCAAAAGATGCGATTCTCGGAATTCTATTGGTAAGCCTCAAGCAATTACGTTTTTTCTCGAACTTCATTCATTCATTCATTTCAAGTGTTTATTCGCCATTCCGCAATCAGCACGACAAATACAAAAAAAATAAAATAAAACATCAAAACAATCAAATAAATCTAACAGCTGATCTGTGGAAACGGCTGGAGGAAAAGATTGTCTGAGTAGACGGTGCTAACCCCCATTTGGTATTTAAGTTTGTTCTTTGTTTTTTTAATAAGTTAGAATTTTTCTAGATTTTAGTAGGATCTAATGATTTTAAAAACGATGTGTTTGATTCGAACCATGAGGTGAGCATAATCTGAAACTTGCCGATTTCGTATTCAATGATAGTTTCTCTCTCCAGTTGGTTCCAAATAGGTATGACTGTATGATTTAGCAAGCGTTGTTTGATCAATTCATTCAACTTGAGTATAAAAACAACCTAACGGAAAATTTCTTTTAAAATATCGGCCTGTTTGAAGTTTCCAGAAATAAATAGATTTTTTGAAGTGTTCCGCCAAGATTTCCTTTTTCGAAAACTCGCTCAAAGCTCTCAAATAACGTCCCACTTGAACCTGTCTTCATCCAATAGCTTTTTCGAACCTTTTTCCGGAAAAGAGTTGATCTTTCCGTCTGGAATTTTTGTCTTCAGATATTTCGTGAGGTGTCGACTTTTGGGTTCGACAATGAGATTATTGGACCTCCACAACTGGAGTGCAATCCCGACGACATCACCTTTCTCGTGGCCACTCGAAAGCCGTTCAGGTTGGTATATAAGTTCGCTTTAATTTTCCTTTTTTTTTAAGGTCTCAAATAGAATTTTTCGTTGTTTTTTCTCGAACGACCACGTCATTTCAGAGGCAGCGTGTTCGTCCGCGGCCACTTTGACAACGTCAACTGCCGCCGAAGTTTCGAGTCGAATCTCGACGCCCCAGCTCGTCTCAGTGTGCGGCTTGGCGACTGCGGCATGAAACGGATGCGGCAGGTGGTTTTTCCTGACTCCGATTGGACCTTTTTCATACGTTTTGAGGACAATTTGAGATAATGGATTGGGAAAATAAGATATAATTTCGGAAGTTTTTCTAGACTCATAAAATTGAAACTTCAAACAGGTACAATACGCGTTTACCAAGTTTACCAGAGAAAAATGGTCAGAAGCTAATTTGAAAACTTTTTAACCCTATGTGAAAAACTCTCACTCATATATCCGACTCATGGCTAGCTTGGGACGCAAAAAGGCCTGGTTTGTCTGCACTCTCCACCACACGTGCACTGTCTCTATTTTCTCGTGTTAGGACCCTTTTTCGAGGGCTCAAGCGAGCCGAAAAGCTGCAAGGTCCTGTTTATTGAAAAAGCTTAGTTTATCTTCTCCTGAAAAGCAAGTTTGAGTCGTTTGCCATCTTTGCTGAACTACGGTAAGCACATTTACTACTATTTCGCGTCTCAAGTTTTGGCGAATATGATCAGGAGTTTACGAGATGAACAATATAAAAGAGTTGAACGTTTTTTTTAAAAGAATTTTCCTTCTTTTTTTCATTTTTTTTTCTCAAAATCTCTTTTCAGTTACAACCTCTTGGTTTCAACATGGTCCTCACATTCGTCGCCAATTTCCACCCGCTTTTCGCGACAAAACAAGACCGAGCTTTCTCGGTTCGCTGTTTCTACGCCAACACCAACGCTGTTGTCAAAGCTGATATCGCAGTCAGGTTGATATTCGAATATTCTCCGATGAAACATAGAAAATATGGTTTCAGTCCGATCCCAGCCGAAACGATGGAAAAGGCGACAGTTCTCGTTCCGAAATGCGAATACACGATAAGAGAGGGAGCCCTTGACGGACCTCCCGTCCGGGAAACCATCATAGGAAAGCCGATGTACCATCGGTGGGACTGCGAGAACACCGGTCAGTTGGTCCGATAGAAGAACGTGGCAATTTTATGAATTCTCGATTTCTGCCGAAAAGTCGAGATCTTTCATGATGAAAATATGCTGATTTAGTTTATATTCTCCTTCGATGAAGTTATTCAAAATTAAAAATGCGTGAATTTCAGCCTGTCAAGAGAAAGGTTTTTTTTCGGCAATTTTCCCTCTACCAATAAGTGTTTAATATAATAAACGGCTCATTTTAATCATTAAATATAAAAAAAATTGTTTTTCATCAACTTGTGCCTTCTTTGCCGTTTGAGTTTTTGAGCAAACCGGTGAAACTATAAAAATCTTATATGATTTCAGGAAATTTTGGAATCCTGATCCGCAACTGCGCCATGATCGACTCCCGCCTCGGCGAGTCTGTGGCTTTTTTAGACGCCAACGGGTCAGAAATTCTTCTATTTTCAACCATTCAGAAGAAAAACGGCAGACCAGGTCCTTAGACAGTGTGTAAAACATGGAGGGGACGTTTCTGGCCCCTCCAAGCTTACCGTACCCTCTAAGCGGATTCATGAACGCTGGCCTGCCGTTTTTCTTCTCAGCGAGTTTCTTCTTCTCTCCAGATGTCCAATTTATCGCGAATTCCCGCCGTTGGAGTACGACGCGACGATCACCTCGGCGTACACGGTCATCGAGGCGATGTCCTTCCCTGACCAGGGCAGCATTTCTTTCGCTTGTCAGATCCAACTCTGCGACAAACGCGCCAACGAATGTCTCGCCGTTTCGGTGAGCTCATACTTGCGAAAGTACAGACCCTATCAGTCCAAGAGCAGCTTTCCAAATTTTTTATGAAAATTATGATCAATTATGATTTCTAAGCTCAGGTAGGTAGTGGTTTGAGAAGTTTTGGTAGGATTAGCGGCTTTTAAAAATGCTCTGCCATGCTGGGAGAGCTTCGAGGCGTGTGAGCACCCGTACGTGGACAAGTACAGCGGTTTCGCACGGAGGAGAAATTTTTGAAAAAGGAAGAAGTAAGACGGGTAAAGTTAGAGGGATTCACGACAAAGACGGGTAAGCGGTCGTCCGGTAACGCATTCCTATGAAACCCTGAAGTACAGAACTCGACAATTTCAGGAGGAGAGCTTTGACTTACATAAATTCTGAGAAAAAAATGCGGATGATCAGAGCCAAAGTGATCAATGGATTTTGATCAATGGATGATTTTATATTTTGAAAACCAGAATGTTCTACGTGTTCTTTTAACGTCTGAAAACTGTGAAACCAAAACTAAATGAAATTTAGAATCTTTTGTGAAGTTAAGATAGGGTTTCGCATTTTCAGCCGCCTCGCTGTGCTCTAGTGACTCGTGAGGAATATGCTCCACACTCTATAGTCAATAATGCAGTTTATCCGACGGAGGTCAGCTTTTCGTCTTCAAAAACCCGTAAAAGTCAATTTCAGGTCATATCGACATTTGACGGAGTTCAAGAGAACATGCTCCCGTTGGACATGGGACCTCAGATTCCGGAAGATCCTTGGCTCAAAGAACCGGTTCCAGTGGAAGACGGCGAGAGCACCTCAGCTAGAAGTGGCCGAGAGACGACCACGCCTGTTGTGGAACATTCCACTGAAGCGCCGTCTGAGGAAATCTTGCTCTTGTCTCCAAATAAGGTGGGAGGGAAAACATTGAGAAACTTTAGTTCTATCTAGAACCGGAAGTTGTCCGATGAAGTGACGACGAATCAGCTGCCGCCGTGGCCGATCCCGACCCATTCTCCGGAGGAAGTCCGTCGAAACGCCCTGGAATATCTCAGGAGAGCCAACGTCATGGAGGAGAAGCACGGTGAGAAACTCCTAGGGTTACATGGAACTCCGATGGCTTAAAAATGCTTCGCCCTTTTTCTGCCACAGAAAAATTGGCATTTTTTGGTTTTTTTTAATAGGAGGTGGTAGTAGAATGTTTCTTGTAGTCTACGCCTAATTTAAAAGTAATAGAAAAAAAGAACTAAAATCAAAAAAAAAAACACCCACTCTTTGAGGAAAATGAATAGTTTTTTTGAGCGAGGTTTCATAGTTCTACTAGTTTTGAAAGAGATATGTCTTTCCTAAGAAAATGCTCGATGAGTTATTATCATCTGATATAGAAGGGCGAGAGAAACGACTGGCCGACAAGGTGATGGATGTCGCGTCGGAGCTGGTGGTACGGCAGGAGGATGAAGACGAGGAGGAAGTCGGCAACTGGCACGACTTCAACGAGACGAGCCGACCCAAGCGGAAGATCCCGGAAGCGTCGACGTTGACCTGCATCTCCGACTGGGCTCTCGTCGTCGTCGGAGCCGCCTTCGCCTCGACCTCAGGCTTCGCTCTTTTCTTCATCTTCTACATATCCCGGCAGCTCTGCAGCAAGTTCGTTGAATATATCGGAGACCTTAACCCTCCGTCACGTGTTCAGGAGCCGACCTGATTTTTCCGACGTCGAAACGGTTTGTCCTTCGGAACGATCGTCGCAGATCAGCGTCGCTTCTCAGTTCCCCGTCTTCTCAAGGAGACTCGGCCACCCTTGCTATAATCCCCATTTGCAAGGTTTCACTTGAGTTTCATCTTTTCGTGTAGCTGTTGGAAAGATCTTTTTTAGTATACTACCTCTTGAAACTCACCTATTTCACGTAGAATGGCTCAACGCGTTGCGGTTGCGCTGCGTTTTTTTCTTGTCAGATGATTCCCATTCATTCAATTTTTTCTTAATGTAATCGGATTTTTTTAATGTTTTTGCGATTCGTAGCCTTTCCGGGATGAGCGATTCTCCGTGCGACCAACATTTGTAAACAAAAAAAGTAAATTTAATTTGTCTAAAATATCGCTAGCTTGACTTTAAAAAAAAGTACTTTTTTATCTTTTTTATTTTTTACATGTACATATGTTATCCATGTTTGAATTATATTGTTACAATTCTCTGGGAATGAGCGGAAAATTTCGATTTTTTCACAAAAGGAAAATTTCCTCTCAAACTTCTCGAAAAATGACTCAATTTCCCTCACACAAACTTTGATTTTTCTATGAAAAAGATCACGATCGTTCAGAAATAATAGAAACCTTTTTGAAAAAAATATTTCCAACTTTCTTTCCAAAATCGTTTTTTTATATCTATATTTTTCTGATCAAAACGTAGTTTAATCTCCTTGCACCTAAAAAACAACACTGATTTTTCCTCATCAAATTTTCAATTTTAATTCTTAAGAAATCACTTTTTTTCGCTGTCCCTGTGCCTTCTTTCTTAGAATAAAATTGAGATTTTCTCTCCTGCCCCTATATTCCATTAATCAACTTCGACTTGCATCAGGAAAGCATTTTTTGTGATGACTTCAAATTAAAAACGACACGATTCTCTTTATTTAGCTTGAATTCTGTGTCCGAAATGAAAGGCGTCGAGTGTCATTTTTCAAGCGGAAAATCAAAGAAATGAATATTGAAGCCCCGGGATTCAGAGAATGATGCAGCAGCCGCCTTTTCTCCTTCTTTCCGGCTCCGCCTTGCTCGATTGAATGGCAAACTTCTTGTCTTGTTCTGTAGAAGATCAGAAGTTGGAATGTTGTTGGATAAAGCCTGACCTGCGGACAAGGACACGGCTCCGACTCCGGTCACACTCGCGCCGCTGCCGAAGCCCCCAGCAGCGACAGTAGAGAAGCTACCGGGGAGGGGCGCTGCAGAAGTCGGGGAGGGTTTCCGGTTTCCTACCGGCGTCGCCCCGCCGTCCTTTTCCTTTGGCGTCGTCGACGTAGCTATCACTTTGTCTGACCTCGTGTGCGGCACCGATGTAGGCTGAAACCTTTTTGTACTGGACTACTGAAGAGTATGAAACTGCTTTTTTTGAAGTTTTAAGAAAAAAAAATTTCCTTTTCACACCCTGCTCGTTGAAAAACTTGAAACTACAAATTTTCTTATTTTTACTATTTTGTCCCTAGTTTTTTAGAAAATTTTCTATTTTCACCTTGAAGTTTAAAGCCGCAGAGATCTTACAACGCCTAAAACCAATTTGAAAAGAGCTCTTCGCCTCGGAATAGTTTTGAAATGAAACCCTGCGCCTTTAAACACATCAGCGGGGGTTTTAAAGGCGACCTTCTTTCCTGTGGCGACGTCAAGCAGGTTGACCGTTGACGATTTTTCTTTCGGCTTTTGCTTCAAGCTCTTTTTATCGAGCTTCGATTTGCCCTGTCAAATATATGTTCATTCAAATACCTACAACTGCACACCTCTCCAACCTTTCTTGGGCTGAAAAAGAGAACTTGAACTAGGAAATGTGGGGAAAGGGACAAACTCTTCGTCGTCGGTGAGGTCGCTCAAAACGACGTCGTCATAGCCCTTCTTCTTCGGCGGTCCGGTTGCTTGACTCTGCAGAGCTCCTTCCGATTATTTCCAAATAAATTTGGCTTGAGACGAAAAAAGGCTATAGATACGTATTTTTTTTTAATAAAAAAGATTATTTTTGTCTCGAGCCAGTGGTGAAGGAATATCTCTTACCTGCTTCGCAAGATCCTCAATACCCATGCTCTTAACTGGAAAATAAAACAAATTGCTTCCTCGAAAAGGTGCAACCAACCACTTTCCTTGATGAAATGACAAAAAATGTGGGATGCGGATCAACAATCACGTTCATTTTATTTTAATTTTTATTCGTTCAGTTGATATAGTGGAATGATAACAGATATTGCGAAAACGTGTTTTGGAAAGCAATAAATAGAACCAGAATTAAATATGATGAAAGCAACGTTGAGGTCATCAGTGAGCGAAGGCGATATGACGATGGCGGTCTGGGTCTGGAAAGGAACTCTTAATTTTGATGAAAAGAAAGGATTTCTCCTAGGAGATCCTCAGATCCTAGGGATTCTCAGATCAAGCCGACTTCTTCAATTCGAGCGCTCATTCAATATACCCAAAAATACATGCTACCGAAAGTTGTCTTATTTTTCGAAAACAAAGTAAGAAACACCAAGTTTCCAGTACAAAAAGTGTCTTCAGCAATTCTTTTTCAATATTTTCTCAAAAAACTCCCCATTTTCGTAAGCAGAGCAACCTAACAATGAGAAAATGTAAAGCTTAAAAAAATTGAACAGCTCCGTCAAAAAACTTTCTTTGATGCAAACTATGACAAAACTGACCATTTGGGTAATTAGAGCTGCTTCAGGTAGTCGGAAGACGCGGAAGAAGACGAAGAAGAAGAGGAAGACTCCTTGGGAGCTTCCTTGGCTGGCGCCGAAGATTCCGATTCGGCCTCGTAGCTCTGGATTGGCTGCTGGGAGTTCTCAATGTCGGTGGCGACCTGGACGGCCTGAAAAGAAGTCGTTCAGTTCATTTTCTCGTTCTGGAGCTGTACCTCTTTGTTGACGGAGCTTTCCTCGTGATGAGCCTCAGGGGCGACGGAGGCGGTCTCTGGAGCTTCGTACTCGGAAGCTGGCTCGTGGGCGACCTGGGCAAGAGCCTGATTGTACTGGCTGGAGGCCTGGGCAGGTACGGCAGCCGTCTCCTGAATGGTGATCTGGACCTGCGACTGGGCTGGAGCTTGGTAGGTCTCCTGCTGAGCCCCCTGAGAAGCTTGTTGCTGTTGTCCTCCGACGGCGGCTGGTCCGGCCTGGTATCCGCCGTTCTGAGAAACCTCGAAGCCTCCGACTTGAGCTTGAGGCTGAGCTTGGTAAGATCCTTGTTGCTGAGATTCTCCGCCGATGGCGGCAGCTGGTCCAGCCTGGTATCCTCCTTGTTGCTGTTGGAAGCCTCCGACTTGAGCTTGAGGCTGAGCTTGGTAAGATCCCTGTTGCTGAGATTCTCCGCCGATGGCGGCAGCTGGTCCAGCCTGGTATCCTCCTTGTTGCTGTTGGAAACCTCCGACTTGAGCTTGAGGCTGAGCTTGGTAGGATCCCTGCTGTTGTTGGAAGCCTCCTCCGTTAACGGCAGCTGGAGCGGCTTGATAACCTCCTTGCTGCTGGAGTTGCTCACCTCCAATAGCAGCGCCAGGTCCGGCTTGGTATCCTCCTTGCTGTTGCTGGAATCCGCCTCCAATTGGAGTTTGGTAGCCACCAGCAGCACCTCCGAGTCCTCCGATGGCAGGCGAAGCATAGGCGCCACCGCCTCCGATAGGGCCAGCGGCAGCATAAGATCCTCCGGCGATAGGGCCGCCAGGAGCAAGAGGAGCAGGTCCGGCGAATCCAGCTGGAGCGGTCGGGTAGGCTCCTCCGGCGGCGACTGGAAGAGGAGCTGGAGCAGCGGCGTAGCTGGAGCTGGAGCATGGAGGTCCGCCGCAACCAGCTGGAGCACTGGGTGGGCAGCAGTTACCACCGCCGCCGCCGATGCAGGCGAGCATGGGTGAGGCCGAGAGGGCCACTAGAATCACGGAACGCAGCTGAAATCAAAATATTGAAATGGCGATGAATTACCGAAAGAAATGGGGGAAGAATAAGTTTCATTAACTTCGGGTTTCATTTAAGTAGCTTAGAAAATCCACTCTTTAGACAGTACTCATCGAAAGTTTGCTAGCCCTTCAAATTTTTGATAATTAAAAAAAGAGAGGTGAAAAACTGAATAAAAAAAGATAAAAAAATTTCGAGTTCGGTCTCTTTTTTTGTTTTTTTAAAATTGATCTTCTCTTTTTCTGTTCTAACACGCAATAATCGTCGTTTGAAAAAATTATGAACTTTATGCGATTACATTTTCTAAAATTACAGGAACCTCACAGTTCATTGAAAAATGGTTAGGCAAACTTTCAGATAACCCCAAAGATTCAGCCTTTTAATCAGAGAAACTTCAATCTAGGCAACAAAATCGTAAAGCAAGGATGATAGAAAGGAAGCTCACCATGTGGGGATCGGAAGAAGAATCGTTGGCAAACGGTGCGACTGTGGCAAAAGCCCCAAGGCGAATTTATACGGCGACGCACCTGCCCGCCCAGAAAATCCACCGTGTCTTCAAAAACACGAATCTTCCGAAAATTGCGCAACGCTGCCCAGCCGCCAAACAGGTTGATCATCGGCGGAAAGGACATCGAGATATCCTCGGCAGATTATCAATTCGACAGCACTGAACCAAAATTTGACGTTATCTTCCGAAGATTACCGTTCAAATTGTAAATGTCTCATTATTATAGTCAATCTTTTCCAACTTGAAAATCAAGACGGGTAGATTGGAAAGAGTGAAGCGTTGCGCGTGCGGCTTTTTGGTGGGAAAACCGAAATCAAACGCAATCATGGTGAAGTTTAAGATAAAAGTTTATTTTTCCCCAGCTAACTAGTAAGAAGTCACGTTTCACTCTTGCCAATCGCCTTTAAGTCGAGGAGGATTGACTATATTTCAGGAATTTCTTTGGAAAAAAAATGAAGGAGGTAATTTTGGTGTGAATTTTCGAATATTCAATAAATTTTCTCAAACGCTTTGAATATCCTGATAAGGATTACTGATAGTGGCTACTTGCGCAAAGTCTTATTTCTGAAGATTTTTTAGAGTTGATAAG
This sequence comes from Caenorhabditis auriculariae, assembly GCA_904845305.1. Taxonomy (NCBI): domain Eukaryota; kingdom Metazoa; phylum Nematoda; class Chromadorea; order Rhabditida; family Rhabditidae; genus Caenorhabditis; species Caenorhabditis auriculariae. The sequence goes on along the minus strand of CAJGYM010000001.1, from coordinate 4,905,857 downwards.
AATGAGTTCCGGCCTATTTCTGTGTTAACACGACACTCGAATCTCAAAAAAGTTCGGTCATTAATCAACTTTCAGGAATCTTGCTCTACGATTTGGAAGTCGGCTCTTGCAAACTTATCGAAATTTCAATTTCACATAAATAGTACCCGCTTCTGAAGTTTGTTTGAAAATTTTGAAGCCATTGCGAATTAACTGATTTGGTCATCCGAGAATGGCACAACGCATCGTTTGCAAGCGGTCTCAATAAAAGTGCATCCGTCCATAAAACGGTTTGCGCTCAAAAGCATCCGAAGGCATCATTTACTAAATTAATGCCTGCTGTACAGTTTTTTCTAAGCGCACTAATGTTCTTAGGGTCCTATTTTTTCTCTTTTTGTCACTTTGATGATATTTCTTCACTCCTTCTCAACCGCGGCGCTGCTTCAAATGACATTTATTCTGGCGCTGAACTGCCGGCGGCAGATAATTTATCTCGGAAGCAGGATGGCCCCGGTGCAAAAAGTGTTAAGAAGGAATCGCTCTCAGAGATTGATTACAGTCTCAATCTTCCGTTAAACAAACGGCTTTTCCTTGTATCTTTCCGATTTCTGCAATCCTTTTTTTTTCCTATTTTAAGACCATGTGAGATTTTTTTATCTGTGGAATTAATGGTCTAAACCAATCTTTCTGAGTTTAAAATAAATAACGAATGATCAGATTGAGTATTTCTCGCAATTATGTGGTTAAATGTGGTTTTTTTTTTCTTTTTATGGCTTTTTCAGAGTTAATTGCTGTCATAAACATAAAGGCACTTTGGAAAGTCAGAAAGATAGTTCGAAAAAACTGTATTCAAACAAGAAAGAGAGAATATGTTCTTCCAAAACCTGAAAAAAGTAGGAAGGTTGATTGGGTTTTTCGAAATAAAAATACTGGCAAAAAAATCGCCTTATGTTTTTCTAGTTTATCGGAGGTTTTTGAATTTTTTTGGGCCTTCAAAATTCAAAAAATTCGGTTTTCATGAGAAGCTGAGGGTGATGGAAGTAAAAAACATTTATTACGACTTTAGACCGTCTAACTTGTCTGTTTCCTCTCCTTTCACCGACGTGGTCGTAGACAAATGAAAAAGCCCATAAACACAAGATCGCCGATGAGAGATCAAGAAGCCGCAGACAAACCACCCTTTCAAAAATGATCAATCTAAAAACTCGTTTTGAAATTCTATTTGCTTCACTGAACACCCGAACCTCGATGAATCGACTATTACAAAACGTGAAGTTCTTCAAACCTTTCTTCCGCCAAGCGATTTGCAAACACCAATCCAAAGTTCCCATTTCGACGCCTCATTCTCTTCGGCTGTAAATCGGCTTGCCAATCACTCTTTTCTTCTTTTTTTCTCTTTTTCGGTTTCAGTTTTCACTGCGCGCCACACAAAGTGTAAGGAAAAGCTGGAAGATCTTAGGCGTGAGAATTTCGCGGCAATTTCAACTCACCGAGGCGTGATTTTTCGCCGCAACTTGTAAGCCTAGCCCTGGAACAGATGATTTCACGGCCCATTTCCGTCTTTGCCTTTCTTTCTTTTCGACTCTCAAAATGAAAAAAAAAGTCTGCACTTTTTCCATTTTATAGTTCTAATTGCTACGGCGAGATACATTCCCTCAAAAAAAGTCCCGCTGGTGAACTCAGAAAAAAGGTAAAATCATGAATGGTTCTGAATGAAACTGAAAACCACCTTTCGAATCTTGGAATTTCTAAACTCTCTAATTGTCTTTCGAAAGAATTTATACTTGAATGAAATCCCGAAAAGGACGAAACTTTTTCATCATATCGATTGAAATTAGGCGCAGACTTGTTCTGCGCCATTTATTTTTTATTCTGGTTCGAAGATGCTTTTCCTTTTTTATTGAAATTTTCCATTATAACACGATTTCTTCTTTGAACTACTTCGTTTTTCTCAAAGATCTCATTGAGCTATGGAAAAAATTCTCAGGAGATGCAAGAAATGCTTGATGGATGGACTCTTCAAAAAAGCGCTTAAGCAACCGTTTTTCCGAAAATGCCATGAGATAAAATCGCCGCGACATTTATGAGTGGGCAAATTATCTCCGGATGCGATCCTTCATAGATTTCCACCCTTTTTTCGATTCTGACCAACCTCGTTTCGGAAAAGTTCTGCCATCTCCAGAAAACCTTCAAAAAAGTTTCCAAAAAGTTATCCTTCCATCTCATGGTCGAAGAAAAAAGAATGCAGTTCCCTAATTTCGTTCTCACATGGAATGGATCGACGCGTATCGGTTGCTAGGTTTGCACCCGACTCAAAACGACTTGTTAGCGAGGCCTTGGAAAGAACTAGGGAAACATTGAGTTTGGATCCTCCTTATTTATAATGATTCCCCCACAATTTCATTTGATTTATTTTGCTCGACAGCTCAAAATAGACTATATCTGAAAATAGTGATTTCATAGGAAATCACTGCAAAACTCTGCCTCCTTATTTTTATATTTTTTGGAACTTGAAAGCCTATTGAATTCTACAAATTATGGAAAAAACGAACAGCTGACTGAAAAAAATATTTTGCTTCGTTACACCTTGTGATTGACGAGACTGATAACTGGACGATTGGAATGAAGAAAATCGGTTATGTAATCACGGCGAGAACACGTATTTGCGAGACGACCGCGGCCCATCAATCCTTCCCGATCAAACGCCTTTTTTCCCTCTTTTTATTTTATCTCGCGACGGACCGATCGCTGTGGAAAATACGGTCTTGTCACGGCATGGGCAGGTCTTTTGTTCAGGTTGAAGGATTGAAATAATTCAATCTGTATAATTCAACCAGAGTTTGTCAAAACTATTTCGATAGGTAATTCAGAGCAGGCAGAAAAAAAATCTTTTATCTCACAAGGAGGTCTTTTATCGCTAAAAATTGGAAGTCTCTTAAGTTCATCTGTCTTTGAGCCTTGAGAGTTATCTAAAAAAACAAAAGAACGGGCAAGATCTTCAACAAGGCCTCACACATAGCTAGACCGACAGTAACTCAATCATTCGCTCTTTAGGCATTTTCCGACTGATTTATTCCTACTAGAAACAAACTCACATTTGAATTTTGGTTGAGTCACTCGACCAAGTCCTTAAAAATTCTACCATTAACTAAGTGTTTCATATCTACTTTTCCACAATGTTAAACTTTAATATCGTGAAATTCAAAAATACCATCAAATAAAGAAAAAGTAACTAGGGAGCTACGCGAACTTGTAGTCGCGTATCGAGTTAGAACTTTGGTGGTTTGTAGATCAAGATCAGGATACTTGAAAACAAGAGAGATTATCATTCTCGATGAGATGCCGAGAAAAGTCTTGTTGAAAATGAGCAGATCAGTCTTGGAATTTTTCAGAGCATCGCTATACTAAAAAATTTTTTGCTGGATAAAATTTTTGGGATTTCTGTAGTAGCCAAAACATTTGAGGCGATTTCATTAAAGAAAAAAATAAGGTGAAAAGCAGTATTCTAAAATTTTTCAAATAAAATGCCTTTTCAAAAGATTTTTTTCGCGATACCTTATTGGGTTTAGCACATAATATGTATCCTGACCTAAGTCTATAAACCACCAAAATTTGAACTCGGCCCGCAATTACGAGTTCGCGTAGTTTTCTAGTAAATTTTGGACAATCAGAGATTATTTTGACTTTCGCGGAAATTAATTTTTAAACACGGAAAAATATGTATTTTCTTAGATTGTAAATCCCAGTGAAGCCTTTTGCGTTTACACTGGTCTGTCCATAAACAAATCTATTTATTCGATTAAAACTCACTTTTGGAGTTCCTGTTTGAACATGAGAAGCTAGCCGTGAAAATTCTATAATTTCAACGTTTCTCGCTGATCGAGTCAATTGTTATGCCAATGAAGAATCTATACGAAAAACCTTTATCGCGATGCAAGGTTTTTCTTCGGCGACGACTACAAACGGCAAAAAAGTGTGGCAATCAGCAGCGAGTCGTCTCGCGGACGGCGGTCCACGACGCGGGAGTCGCGTCGGCGAACACGCAGAACACGACGTTCACCACCAGAAGCAGAGCTGCGTGCACCAGGAAACAGTTGCGCCAATCTTCGTATCTGAAAAGGAGAAATGAGGCTTTTAGAGCGGAGTTCTAAAGGAGGTACAAGTGTTTCAAAACGGAATTTATTCATTCATTTATTTTAAATAAATAAATAAACGGAATTGATAAAAGATCCTTTGGCCGGCCTTTTGTTGCTTTGGAAAGAAATTTATTATTTCAACTTTTTTCTCATCATTTACGACAAAACTACGTCCTGAGCTAAAAAAAATATCTTTAAAAAAAGAGATTGGGGCTAAGGAACTAATAAAAGCTCTTGGAAAAGAAGCTCTTAAAAAAATTCAAAAAGATTAATTTTTCCAACATTTTTAAAAGACAAAAAAAAGTTGGAGATCCTTATAACAACTTTTTCCAAATATTCCTTCGAACATACGTATTCTCCTTAACAATGTTGTTGACGATGAACGGCTCGACGAGGATGGTCACCGCCCAGATGTTCATGATCTGAAAGATCAGCCTGATCAAGGAACGATGATGATGTCAGACACCTGAGTCATGACAAAATGACCGTATTGTCGCGAATGGAGGGTCGCGCATTTGTTGAAACCGGCCGTGTTGAAGCCGAGAAGACTTTCAGCGATCACCTAATCAGAGCTGGGCATTAATTCTTCCAGTTCAAGGGTTTCCAAACTTTAAAAGCATTCATAAAAGAATTTTTCCAAATAATCAAATTAATCTCCCAGAAAAAAAACAAGGTTGCTAGCTTGTTGGAAGACATTAAGCTTAGTTCTAAACTTTCACAGAATTTAGAAGAAGGATCCTGAAAAAAGGAAATCAATTTCTTGGGCTACCTTAATGTTTCAATCAACTTGATTTATGTATTGTTTTTTTAATAATTGAGGTTTAAAGAAAAAAATTTTTAAAAAAATTTCAAAAAAACGAATCCAGACAAAAAAAACTTTCTGTTAGATTTTTCTTTTTTTGAATATTTTATTTCCTTCAGAATATAAGGCAGAAACTTTTTTTCTAAGTCAAAGGCGTAAGAATCACTAAAGACCTTAAAATGATAATAAAACCGGCTCTTCGTCTCGAGAATTTTTCCGTTCGTCAATGCTCATTAAAATGAAATAAAAAAATGTTTGGAGTGAGAAAAAAAGTTTAATATTTTTTTCAATTACTTCAACAAGGCTTGTTTGAGATTTTTAAGCCCGGCCACACTGATATCAGGTCAAAAACACAATATTGAAAAAAAAATTCCTGATAAATTCTTCAGTTTTAAACCTCCAGTAAACTTTTTATTATGTTTGAAAGCATTCCTGGGCTTTCATTGAAACAGTCCTTGAACACGGTAGCGTCGAAAAACATCAGCTTCCGATATTTTCCCTTATAAAAATCTCTTCCTTCCAAATTCCACTTCAATTAGTCTCATCACATGACGTCACACTTTCGGGCTTGATCTCCGAACCAAGAAAATGATGGCGAGAAGGTGCTGCCGTTGCGGAATGAAGGCCAAAGCGATGAAGAACAAGGCCGAGGCGGCCAGGGCGATCGAATTGTAGATTCGGACTTTGGCGGTTTCGCTGACGCATCTGCCATTTCACTCGGGTCGTTGGGAATGGAATCGCAACGGCGCTTCTCACTTGATGACGTCACTCGTGACGCCGGCCGTCAGCTTCACCGCGAATTGCACGATGATCGGAAGCGCTGCCAGGAAGCCTAAAAAATTGACTTTTTTCGTTTTTTTTTTTGTTAGTTGAAGTGATCAGGAAAACCATCTTACTTTGCGGTTCGAAACCCCCCCCTTTCAGGTATTGTTGAAAAACTGCTCCGTCTCAACTTGCACATCTACCTACTCTTCGAGAAAAAAGCTCTTGAAGGAAAAAAAAAATTCAAAATCTGTAAAAAGTAGACTTGGCGCGCCGTAGCGCAACAAGATGTGTGCCTATCTACGTTATACAGGGTCAAAAGTTCGATCCCTGTCGCGACACAATCGAGTGGTTTGAGAAGTCTTAGGAGTCGGAAACCACGGCTTCCTGAATCCGCAGCTGTCCCACACAGATATGTCACTAGAGCCAGTCCACTGCTTATCACTGATATCAGAACCTATTCTCATCTAATTGGCCCCTCAAATGGCACAAAGGCGAAAGGAAAACAACATTTCGAGATTTCGAGCTGTCGTTTCTCGAAAAATAGAAAGTTGTACAGGTTGAAACTTCAAAGAGCAATCTTCCCGATTTTCAGGGAAACCGCAAAGTAAAATAACCTTCTTGTAATTTCTAACCTGTCGACAAAACGTCATAGTGAAGGTAATCTTTCATGTATTGCGGATTGAACATGGAAACAAGCTGAACTGCGATCAAATCGCCGAAAGCCGCGATCCAGACTGCCCAAAGAGTTAAAGATCCGAATATACTCCGGTAAGGAACGTCTAATGAAACTTCAACTGTTTCCTTAAAGTTTCAACGGTTTTTTAAAGCTTGAATCAGCTCTGATGATTTATCAATATCAGTTTATTAATTTGGCAATAAATAAAATCGTTTCTAACTGGTAAGGGGCATAAGACTTCTTATAAGAAAGCGTAAAAAACCGAAAAAAAAATTGAAAACTTTGTTTGTTAGAAAGCCATCGCCTAATCATCATGGATAAAATATACATTTTCAATATCAAATTTTTTTGTGTTTTTTTAAAGGTTCCATACTCTAAAAAAATTGAGCTGCCTGTTCAAAGACCGTTGAATTGAAATTATTTTTTTCTTAAAATCTTGGAAGTCTTTAACGCCCAGAACAGCACAGAAGACTTTTCACTCGTGAACTTGTTGAAATATATCTATGCTCCTTTAAGAGCCTCAGGAAGTTTTTTTTTTCAATATTCTTTTCGTTCCCTTCTAGAACCCAATTTCGAAATTATCCGTCACAAATCTTTGTATATTCAGAAGTTCTTTCCAAAAAAAAAAAAAACTAACTTCTTTATCGGCCTCAATAATCGCTATCTCCTTTTTGGTGACAAGGAAGTGATGCTCGGGATCGTCCGTGTAAATCAACGCGAAAAAAAAGAAAACCAAAAGTCCGAGAACGGAATGGACGTAGTAAACCGCCGGCCAGCCCCACGAGGATGTACACAGCCAGCCTGCGAACAGGAAAATATGAATATAAGAGAAAATATGCAAGGACCTGAGACCGGCATGGTGAAGATGTTACTGAGCTGAGTATTTCCAGTCAGGAAAGCGATAAAAACTCCGTGTTCTCTCAAAGAGGCCCATCGAGCCGTTATTGAACCGATCAAGGGAAAAGTTGCCGAAAATGCGACTCCCTCAACAAATCGAGTTTTGTTTTTTCTACGAGCGCTTGTATGTACGGTCTTCAGGTTCACCAATTGAAAAAAAGAAATCGCTGAAGTTACAAAAAAACAAATGTTTTCTATTGAGTTTTTTTCATAACAGATTGCGAAATCTTTAGAACCTCCGTAAATTAATGTCTTAGTAAAGCTAAAATCGACATTTTCGAAAATATAAATATATTTTTTTACGGTTACAAGTCTACTCATTTCCCTCAAAAAGTTAGAAAATATATTAGAGACTCTAGATTCTATTTATAATATTTCAAAATGTCTTACCACTTTCCCTTCAATTTTTACTCGATTTTGATTTAATAACCATGAGAAAAACCAAAAAAAAGGCTCCGGCTGATGTAAAAACGATCTGACCTCATCTTTTTGCAGGAATTTCCACTTATCTCATCAAAATTACTTTCTTGACCGTTCACTGATCTTTTGAATGAGGGTTCGACCTTGCTAAAAAAACAACTAAATTTTCGAAGTCAATTTGAAAAAATACCAAAAACTTGAACAAAAGCCAACATGAAAAGTGCTTGACAAATTACGGCTAAAATTGAAAAATAGTTCTTCTGAAACTTTTGAAACGGATAAAGATCTCATTTATTCTAGTTTTCTCCGCAAACTTGTTCCTTTCTTGATTTTTAAGTTATGAAATTCAAAATTTCACTTGAAAAATTCGAGCGGTGAAGAACCAGCCGTATCCCAGCGAGTCCATCCAAGGAACCAGAGCCGTTGAAACTCAAATGAAAGTTCAATGAGTTGAAAAATCTCCTTTATGATTACCGCATGAAATGGCGCCAGCGGACAGAAAAGAGTATTTATGACTGAACTTTTGAAAAGCAAAAGTGTAAGGAATCGAGGCGGCGAGGCTCCCGATGGCCACCGAAGACTGCAGCCAACTTTTTTGGCTTTTCGTGAAGTTGCCTCGAAAAATTGGGTCTTTCAAGGTTCTGAAGGAATTGAAAAACCATGTGAAGATCTGGTGTCGATGCAAATTTTGGTGAAGTTGTAGGTGTTCATGTTGGATAAAACTGAAGTTAGGCATAGCGTGGCGATGAGGAGAATCTGAACAATTCGTGGAAAGATTGACACAAACATTGAGAAGAGGTTCTTATTGGCTGAAACATTCTTTGATATATTTCAACGAAAAAGTTTCTAAGAAGTTAAGACCTTAAAAACTTCCCGTTTTTCAAGATCTAATGTATGACTTTTACAATCTTCTGTTAATATAAAAAGTTCCTCTTGGCTAAATTTCAGAAGTTTGTGTAGTTCAAAGCAAGTATACTTTCCTTCAACCTGAAATCGAGGAATTTCATCACAAAATTTGAAAAAAATCAGCTCTGCTTGAAATTTAATAATAGCCTCTTTTCTAAAAATCCAAAAAACGAAAAAAAAATATTGAGAAAAATGGAAAAGTCATACCAAAAAGCGGAGACCATGAAAATTAGTAAGCATTTGTGACGTAAAAAAGCTTATCAAGAAGGTGGGCACTGATATACTAATTGATAGCTGATATCGGGTTGCCGGACACTTGATCTTGGCTCTCTAACACGTTTATTTGGGACTGTTTTATTTTGAATGGAGATCTGCACAAGGGAAATATATTTACAGGGTGATTTACTCGTCTTCTTCGTCGTCGCCGAAGGAAAGCAGGCTTCTTTCGACTTTCTTGTCTTTATTTTCTTCTTTCCGCTTCTTTTTTTCCTTCTCGTCTTCAGGCTCCGGATTCCCTTCGGCGTTTCGTTTCACAGGCTTTTTGAACTTGATCTTTCCCTCCGATATCAGTTTATCTGAATAAAAAAAGTTAGCTACGAAAAATCTTTGAATAAAATTTTAGAGAAAAGAATGAAGATAGTTAATGCGGAAATGAACGAAAAAAGCTATAAAAATTAACAAAATATGATGTGCATGAGTTTGAAAACAAATGAAAAAAACTTTCTTTTTTTGGAATAATTTCTAGAAATTGAAAATATCCAGCGGATCTAATTGAAAAATTTTTAGAAATCGGTTCTACTATTTCACCTGAAAACTTTTTTTCTTCAGAAATGACTTGAATCAGATTTAGTATAAAGTTTTTTTAAATTTTTTTGGAGCGACACAACTTCTTTTTGAACAATTAAATCTCTAAGAAAGATGATTTTTAATTTCAATCATCTTTCAGGGAACTCTCTTAGAATTAAGGGAAAATCAAAAAGTAATTCCCGTAATGAAAAACCGTCTTCTTCTTTCTTCTTCGCAGCCAACTCTTTGTGGAGTTCCTCCTTCGAAAGATCCGTTGACTCGTCCAGAACGACCACCTGAAAAAAATCATTCAAATGGGAAAAAAATTGCCGGATTCGTTATTTTTAAAATGTAAGAAGTCATTCCATTAGGTTGGGCGGTCACAAATATGAGTTAGGTTTATTTTGAATATTCTTAGATTTTAGAAGGACATTCGTGGTCAGTAATAGATGCAAAATGGGAATATTTTTTTAACCAAAAAATTTTTTTTGATATTTTTATAGTGGAATAAACTACCAATAATAACGCTTTTTTTCTCAGAAATAGTAAATAAGAATAAAAAAAAATCAACCTGAGGCCGATCCTCTTCCTTCAACCGCATCAATTCTGTCTCATCATCATCGATATCGCCTGGACCAGCTTCTTCTTCGAACTGAAAATTTTATTTTTCAAAAAATGCTACAAAAAATGCTAATCGTTATAAACCTTATCCTCAAGTTTTGCCGGCTCCCTGTATCCCAACTTGGCTTTCATTTCTTTGATGAAATCTGGCTCATCCTGTTCGACGAACGAAATTCCAGCCTGAACCATTGAATTACAAAATGGAGCATTTCAAGTGTGATTACCTTCTGATTGTATGTTAATTTGCCACCGCCTTTTCCACCTTTACCCGGCATTATAACGGAAATCTGCAAGTTTATATCAAACAACTTTCTAGAGGTGCTTGAATGTTTTCGAGGAGCCTTTTTTAGAACTTGAGAAAAGATTATAGTTTATTGGCCAGTATGCGTTTTTTTGAGAATCACAAAAAGGACTATGAAATAGGATCTGACTAATAAAAAACTGTGAAAAAAATTTTCACACAAAAATAGGGGAAAAATAAAGAGGCCGATGGAGCGTATTTGATGCACCCTAGGCGCCAATTGAAAAAGAAAGAAATTTCAGTGCGGAAGGGTAAAAACGTTGTTTGTCAAACGCATTTGACAAAAATTTGAACAAAAGAACAGCTTATTGCTTATTCCAAAAAAAGAAACAACGGGGAGAAAAGAAAAAAAGTTCCTGAAGTTAAATCGCGTAAAAATATGATTTTCGAAAAAGTTTATCTTTTTCAATCTTTATAGGTTGTTTAAAGATAAATACATAAAATACAAAAAAAATATAAAATCCAGGAAATAATCGAGAAGCACAAACAAATAAAATTTATTTATTTTTATCAGAAGATGAAACATGAATCAATATCAAGAATTACGAAAAAAAAGTGATAATTTCAAGGTCCATAATTTCTAATTTGTCTACTCTCCAGATTGAAAAACGTCTTTCTCTACAGATGTCGAAGTATCTACGAAAAAAAAGAAAATGATTTTTAAAAAAAGAAAACGAAAAAAATTATCAAACTTTCGTCGTGAATTCAAGAGCTTTTACCGCAGTTCGTGTGGGAATTGTGCAGCGCAAACCACGCGCAAATAACATATTTTTTTTAAAATTTTTTTTTTCAATTGATCAATTTATTCAGTCTTCCGAGTAAGTTGAAGAAAATCTCTGCTGAATCATGGTATAATCGAAGAGTTAGTCGTCGGCGCGGGTGACGGTGAAGCAGTTTATTCGCTGGTACTACCAACGGGCCAACATTATTTCCCAACGCTAGCTGTCACTCCGGGGCGTATTGGACAACGATTGTGGACCGTCACCCGCGCCGACGACTAACTTTTTAAATTATTTTTTTAAAATTTTTTTGCTTAATTAATTAAACAAACTATTTTTTACCTCAAATTGAATAACAATTAATTGTTATTCAATTTGAGGTAAAATAGTTTGAGTTTGAGTTTATTGTATAAAAAGTTTTTTTATGTAAGCCTGTTTCTACAGCTCTCCAGTTGATCTGCAATTACCATATTCGTCTTTTTTTTTATCAGTTTCCAGCACTTGATGCCTGCTGAGAAATATCAATAGTAAAAATCGTTAGTCTTTCGTTTTGATTTTTTGCGAACTTTGACGAGCATTCAAATATAGCTTTCTAGATCAATAACCACATAAACTGAGGCTCATAATGATTAGAAATCGATGGCGTTATTTACGCGGATTTGAAACAAAAAAACGTAATCTGTTTTGCTCCCTAACGTTTGTACATTCAGGTTTCGCTAGAATCAGGAACGACTCAAGTTTTCTCCACACTTCAGGTGCGTTTTTTTATTGCTTTATTGAAGTTTCGTGGAACAAGATATATATCTTCATTCTAAAACGGTCTTCGAGGAAATTTAATTTGTTTTTAAAAAGTAGGTTATACCTTTTTTTCAAATAATGTATTTTTTTAAATCTATTATAATTTTTGTGTTCCATACAATATAATGACGTTTTGGTTATCAGCGATGAGAATTCAGTTTTGGTGTAAAGATTTAAAGTTCAACTGCTCAGAAAAACAAAAAAAAAACAATGTTTCTCATCTAATTCTGTTCTAACAACTTTCGCGGCCGTATCACAGCATTCTTTCTAAGAAAGTGCAGGTTGAGCAGAACTTTTGTTTTTTTTTCAGTTTCTCTCGAGGATCCAAGTTTCTTCTTATTTTTTCTCTTCTCTTTTGTAATCACAGCTGTCTATAGCATAAGATGAGTTTTCAGTCTAATATTTTTTTCGTTTTTTTCAAGTCTGGATGCAGTGTATCAGACTTCTAGTGGATATTAAGGATCAAGAGTTCATATTCAATAATTGAAGTTTTTGGTATATTTTTATATATTACTTTGATAGAGAATGAAAAAACTTCGATCAGCGAAGTATCAAATTTTGAAATAATTTATCCCTTTTCTCTGATTTTTTGTCCCTATTACATTCTTTCTCGCGGCTGTTCAGGGGAGTAGTCTAGTGGAACTGCGATACATTGAAAGAAGATTTTTCGTCTATTGTTTCCTTTTTTCACTTTTCCCGCGATATAAATCTCGATCTTCAAGAGTGCTCCAGTAAATCTACTGAAATCGTGCAAAGAGCAGTGCCTATGCCAGCATTCTGCAAAAAAGGTTTCATGCATCCTGAGCATTTTGCACAGAAGTACATCGCATTTTGCAGTTCTTTTTGGGCTCACTTTCATATAGTGCTCACTTTTATAGAGAAGATAAAAGGGCGAAATTCGAGGTATTTCTGTGCAAAATGCAAAGCTCTGATTTGCGGGACGCATGTGCCTTTTTGGTAGTGATGAGTATCGTTTTGACATTAGATCGATATGATCAGCGATGAATCTTCAGTTCATACATTTGATTAGACTAATATAACAATTTTTCTAGTCTGCTTTCTCATTGATAAGGCGAAATAATCCAAATCAGCCATGTACCTCAAATATGAAATTAATGGGGTTTTTTTCCTTGTCGAATTTTTTTTCCAAGTTTCTTCTGATTATATAAACGTAGCTTCTATCAATGATTAAAAATATGAAATTTATGAGAAAATATTAGGAGCACCGTCTATATCGATCCTTGATATTATCTTCACTTCGGCGCCTGATCAGAAGTTAACAATGTACTTTCAAATTCCACCTGGAGTATTGATAGGGAAAACTTACTAAAAGAAACCTCAATTTTAATTTGTTTCCAGAAGAACTTTCTTGTCGATTTCTCCCTTTCTGACTTTAATTTTGAATCTATCCTTATTGCTTTTCTTTATTTAAGGTTTCTGATCTCGTTTCTTTCAGGCTTTGAGATAATTGATGAAAAGAAGTTGAAATAACTCGGAAACCTCAAATTTCCATTAATTTTGGAAAATATTTTCTTTTCTAGTCTCCTCTTCCAATTTTATTTCGAATCTGCCACCGCTGCTCATCCCGAGAAGATTAGAAGTGGAAGTTTAGGGGAGTTGTGATAAGTCAAAAAGTCCCCAGAGCAATATCTCAAGAAGAAAAAAAAACCCACACGGCCGTCTTCTTTTCTCTTCCTTTTTGTCGGTCTATGTGTGTGCCCCGGGGCCTGAGATGCTCGGCACACGCTGGATTGATTTTTAAGGTGAAGTTGGAAAATTGGCGAAGCGATGGGGGCGTTTTTTTTCCTTCTTCTTCTTCGTTTTTTGGCGAGGCAACTGCACGCACCTATTATGCATCGGAGCGGCCGGCGCGGTGTCGAGAACAAACAATGCTCGGACTGAAAAAAGCGGAGAGAAGAGCGTCCGCTTCTCGGCTCAGCGCCAAAATCACATTCCACCTAGTCTCATATCGAGATGACAAAGATTTCGAGTGCTTTTTGGCTGGAATTGATTGAAATATGGCAGAAAAGTCGGCCGAATCGTTATACAGCTGCATGGATGAATATCACTAGTTTCTTCTAGTTCTTGATCTTATATTTCGCTCTCAGGAGTATATTAACAGTCTCTAAATAAAGAGACTTGCGAAACAAAACATCTGAAAAAATCGCTTTTTTTTTGGAAGTGAATGAGCTGAAGTCGGAAAAATTAGACCTTGATAGTTTTATTTTCAGCTTAATCAAAATTAAAAAAAACTTCTGATCTATCCAGCCCTCAAGCTAATGTTCTGGGATTCCTAAAAGTGCAAGGACTGCTCTAGAGAAAAAGTTCGAAAGGAAGAGTTTTTTTAGAGTTTCAGGCCATGCGCTTTGAGAATTTTTGATCGGAATGAAAAGTTTCAAAGAGAATTTCCTTTTTTTCTAGAATTTTTTTCTGAATCGAATTCTTCGGAAAACTGATATCGAAAATTTTTTTGGTCATTTTTTTGAAGAATATGGAAAAAAAGATACAGGTAGGATCAGATAGCCTGTGTTTTGTTCAAACTTTGTTCTATAATTTTCCTTTTATTTTTGAGTTATTTCTTCCAATTTTTAGTCGGTCTTTGCAAATGAACGCTCTTTCAAAAGGAAATTCACAGACTTTCGAGATAAATTGAGAGATTTTAATGATTTCTTGCTTCACAAGTTCCTCCGGCATTCCATTCGGCAACTCGTTTTTGGCTGTTCTAGATCTTTCTAAGGGACGACCTCGCAAAAAGGAACAGTTTCACGCGAAACACGCAAACACTTTATAAGTAATCAATGACGGCGGTTGTTCAAAGAGGCTAAACCAGAGTGTTAACCGTCGGCCGAGACGAGGAGAGGAGCTCGAAACGCGCAGTGTATCAGGAGAGGAGAAAGAACGCATGTGCCCCGGAGAACACTTCCAATGAATGAAGAACCCCCCGAGTTGGTTGTCCTATGACTTCACCTCGAAACAGCTTCTCCGCGTATTGTATGTCAAACGAGAGCAGATTTCTGAGGAATTCTACTCAGATATCGATAGCGGGTCGAGAATTCCAAAGATTTATTTTTTGCCCAAGTTCAACTTCAAATATCATCATGAGAATGATCGCCTCTGTTGTATTGTGTGCCGAAGGAGAAGCGTCGTTTTGAGAGGGAATTTGTGCAATCATAATAGTTTGTTTATAGTTCATAGTTTAATTTGAAGGAAAAAGCCGGAGGAGAAAAAGTATTGACGAAATAAGATAGACCTAGAAGGCCTAGCGGAAAGAAGGTTGTTTATACGAAACATTTCGGTGATCTGTCGAAGATGAAACGTTGCACAAAAGTACCTTAAGGTCTCTTGATAAAAGAGGGTTTTTTGATTCAAAAAGTAAAGTTTTCGATGAAATTCTCAGAAAGTTTCGCAGTTGAGAGTGAAATTATCTCACTTGTGAAAAGAGTGATTTTTGAGAGTTTGCTGGGCTTCTGATCTTTACTGGAGAACTATCATGATCTGAAAAGTTGATATTGTAATTTAAAGGCTTCTAGAGGTTTACGTATTTTTTAGAAGGTTCTTATGTTTTGGAAAACTCCAGTTTGTAAATTTCTAGTAGAAAATTTGTAAATAGACGTTCTAAACTCTCATGAAGACAGTATCCGTAGAAAAATGACAATTCCATACGAGAAAAATGTCTTGATCACTTGATAAATTAGCTGACCCACGTCGTTGCATAGATTTTTCGCGACAACTTGAAACAGTCTGAAAATGTCTGCGCTCTCTACTCTACGATTCGATTGATGTGAAAAAAATGCTCCCGAGTGAACGCAAAACGGAAAAAACGCATCCACAAAAAAGGCTTTTTTAATTCGAAGAAGCTGGGAATTTCATTCTTAAAAGCGTGAGACTATATTGTTTTTTTTTTCCTCTGAATAATTCTCTTCTCTTTTTTGGACTTTTTTTTCACATGATATACTAAAAAAATTCTTATTTACACATTTTTCAAACTGAAACTCTCAATTTTTTGAAGTACTTTTTTTAGTGATTAATTCAATTGACATTTTTTTGGTCTTTCCAAAAGAACTTTTTTTATTTTTTTAGGATGGGGAAAAAAAACGAGGGTCATCGCCATACACTGTTCCGAATTCTTCTTTTTAGTAGTGCGTGATATTTCTTTTTTCTTTTGGAATCAATTTGGATACAGTACTACTTGTTGTAAAATGGTCCCATTACTGCTGTAAATATGTAATCAAGCTTGGGAAAAACGCTCAACTTTGATTAGCCGCTGAGAGGCGGTTTCTGATCAGGCAAACAATTCCAAGAGCTTCATAACGAGTTGATAGATATACATATTGACACGAAAATTTTCCGTCCGCTGGAAATTTCCCTTCCCAGCCGTTGGCGTTCATCTGCTCTCTTTGGCCTTGCTAGCCAGTCTGCCAGAACATTTCGGTTGTTTTCCATTGGCTTCTGAACTGTTTGCCGACTAGGAACGACTTCAAAAAAGGCGTCAGGTCTTTTCTTGGGACAGAGGCCAGCTGGAACTCAAATACTGACGGAAGCAGGTCGAGCGGCTGATTGCGAGTTGAACGAGATACATATTGGCCGGCGTCGGAGCGCCGGGATTCGGTCTCTGAGGAGATGAGACAAAACTTGGGAACAGTGGCGGCCATGCCTGTAATTCAGGCCGCCGCCGCCGGCGCACAAGCAGACGAGAGACGCCGCTCACTCGCTCTCTCGCCCTCTTTATCTCCGCGACTATTTCGTCGCATCTGACTGCCTTCTTCACACACATACACCACCACCACCCACGTACATACACAACACTCTCTCGGCTACACCAACCAACCGACCAACCGACATCGATCGAAATACCTCCTCTGGACAACCAAGTCTCACTCCGAACCCATTATACTCCCTTGACCATTTTTGAGCCGCCATCACCTGCTCGCCTCGTTCATTCTGCCCTTTTTCCCATCAAAAACGGTCAATTTCGGCTTGAGCAGTACTTCCGGCTGGGCAGGACAAGCTTATCAGTCGGCTGGGCTAACAAGGACTCTGCTGGTGGGTTCACCGAACATGCTTGAAAGTTTCAGATGAGATTTCCGGTTGGAAGCTAGAAAGTTCTGAGTCCACCTGTAAGCTGCTGCTCAGTCCTTGCGAAAATCCAGAATATTTTGAGCTCAATTTAGCTATGCTACTGATTTCATATAGAAAAGAGAAAGTTTTGACAATATCCAAGTGCTGCTTGCAAGGAATTCAAGAATTTTAAGTTCACTGAAAAGCTTTGAAAAACACTTTCTATGTTTATTTTTTCGGTTTTGAGCTTGAAAATTGTGAGCCTTTTCCAATTTTCAGATCTTTTTGTGTCCAATCCTTTGAAAATTGAGCTCATTCCAGTGTTGCTGCCCAACTTCTTACTGATCTTGAAAAAATTCGACATTCTAGCACTATAAAAACGGATCAGAACGTTTTTATATGTTCATGGAGGTATTTATAGTCGCTCGAGATTATCAGCGTTGAGAAACAAGTTTTGCACCTTGAGAGATCAAAAGATCAACATATCTCGAAAATAGGACCTTTTTAATTAGTTCCCTTAGAAATACGTGTTTTAGCGAACTTTTTTTCTGGAAAATTTCTTGCATTCTGGACTTCTAAGACTAAAAATAACTCGGTATTTGAACAGCTACATGAGATTTGAGTACTCACGACGTATAATAATAAAAAATGAACGGCGTTCGAATTTCAAACATTGTTTGGAACTATTCTTTTCTTACGTTTCCTTCCAGCTAATGTTTGCTCCTGGAACTTTGATATTCAATATAGGCTGTCATTTTTTTTCATTGATATCGAAACTTTTTTGTTGTTATGCCTTGCAATAATCAGTTGGATGAGGACTATGTCATGTGACGTAATTAGAGCCCTCGGCCGCCTTTTGTTTAAATTCTATTTTCTCCTGACTTTTCGATTTCAGTTCCTTTCGTCTGCCGCCCCACAAGTTTCTTTTTAAAGGTGGCGCCTCGAAAAATAATAAATTATGAAATAGGAGAAGTCTTGCACTTGCAAAGGGTGCCATTTTCTGTTTGAAATGTGCCTTTTTCTTGCTTTTCTTGTAACATGAGCAATATAGTTTCATTTTGGACTCTTGTTATGCTGGAGGAATCTCATCCTTTTTGTTCGTAGAAACGGCTAGAATTGTCTTTAAAACTTTATGAAAAACAGGTCTCAGCGCGAAAAAAAGGCTTTTTTTAATGTTTTTATATTGTATAGCCTGTATTTTTTTCAAAGAAAAAAAGGTGTGAAATTTTTCATCATTTATTTATCATATTTGTATGATAATTTTTCTCTAAAAAAAGTCAGTGCCAACAAATATTATCAAATTCTTTTTTGGTACTCACAGGTGCATTTCATATGACCTTCACTTTGATAAAGTGTCACCTTTGTCGAGTTCGTTTTCCTCAGTCTTTTTCCTACTTTCATCTGCTTCTATTACGCCTGTTTTGCGTCATCATCTTCATGTGATTCGTCTAGAATATTTTATTTTTCGGAGCGTTTCTCGAAAAGTTCGTTTTCCGCTTCCCTTGCGACGTTCTGAGAATAAAACCGAAAACTTATTGCCTATTCTCTTGTCCTGCGACGGCTCCTTTTTGCTTTCTCAAAAGCTTTTGCCAGTTACCGGGGACTTGATGGAATCTCTGGAAGCTTTTCGAGGACTTGCAGTGTTAACTTTAAGCTTGCAATTTTCAAGTGTTTGATTCGAAAATTTCATGTTTCGACGTTTCGAGCTTCGTTTTGAAAAGTGAAATGTTTTGCACGTTTTATGGAAATAAAGCTTTTTGCTTGGCTTCCGCTTTTTGGACAACTTCTAGATTTTTATTTTTGCACTGAAATTCTGTTATTTCTTCGTTTGTCTCAGTAAAAGTTGATCAGCAACTTCGTCACTGTAAAAAAAGTACCGAAAAAAACTCTAAAAAATCATTTTTTGAACAAGAATACTTGTGAAATTATTTAAGGACTGATCAATATGAAAATCATCCGAGTGTCATGAATTTAAAGGGAAATTTAAGATTCTCACAAAATTCACTGTTAACCTGCTTTTGGCAAGAAGTGAGTTTGAAGAGTGATTCAAGAGTTGAAATCAAAGTTTTGAGATAGATCTTCTTTGAGACCTCCGAAGAACGTTTGAACGAATTTAAAGAAAATCTCAAATTTCGCACAAAAATGGATTTCTTCATCAGCAATTTCAGAACGATTATTCAAAAAAAAAAAAATGAATTTTGGAAGTTATTTCCAGCCACAATTTACAGATTATCTCGATTATTTTTTCGTTTTTCTTGCGTTTTCAAGCCAACAAAGCAGTACAATCAGCCGTTGAAATGGGGAAGTTGCTAAGCGATGGACGTTTGGATAACAAAGTGGAAGATTTCGGCGACGGGGCCTTTTTTCTCGTTTTTCGTTCGTTTTGCCCATGTTCCACAATCTTATTAACCGCCGCTCTCAGCAGCTTTGAAGCTTTTGGTTTTGCCTTCTCGATGAGAATCGTATATTGGCGCGTTTTGAATGATTAGTATAGGTGACTTCAGGAGATCTGAGAAGTCTGAATGAACTGTGAGTTTTTTTCAAGTTTCTTTTCTGTTTTAATAATTCAGTTCACTTTCCGTCAGCAGGTTTCATATTGATTTATGACTAGAAAAATCTATTAATCAGGTGGAACTCAAGTTCTTTTTTCCAGCTATTCCTTTCCAAGAAAGGTTACTTTAATATGCTTTCCTTTTTTTCATAATTATCGGCTTGAAAAGAGCATAGAGGGTAATCATAACCTAGTGATCGAAATAATTTGAGGTTTGAAAGTGATTTTCAATTTTAAAAAACAGTTCATCGCTGATTTTACTGAATTTTTTGAATCCTTTCCATCACTTTTTTTATTCATATAAATCCTTGTTTTCTGATTTCATGGCTACTGCAAGAAATCTCTTCAAAGTACCGACAAAAAAAGTTTTTTTCAATAGGAAAACTACCTTTCTGTAGAAGAAAGTGGCCAGAAAAAGCGGGGCCTCGATGAGTTGCAAAAAGGAAATTCTCAAACATTTGTTTTTTTTTTTTTGAAAGTGTCCTCCTCGCTCATGAAAACTTGATTTTGCTGAAAAGTTTGTTTTATTTTGAAATACTAATCAGAACTAAAAACTCGCTCTATCGAATTAAAATCCTCGAGCGCTGTCAATTATGAGGCTGAAACTTGAGTGTTTTGTTTTGGCGTTCCGATTCAGGCCATTCTCAGCGTCTTCTCAAATTTCTCCAGCTCCTCGGCTGGCGGACACCTCGTCACGCTCCGTCGAGGCGACGATGAGCTGGAGGAGCTGAAGAAGCTTCGAACGACACCCCATTCGGCAGGTGTTGCGTGGCGAAAAAAGTTGCGTTTGGCCGCGACCCCGGCGATAATCATACAAATTCTTCAACAACCACCACGCCAAGCAAAGAGAGCACCTCCTCTCGCTTCTCTCGCCCTCTCTCTCACTTTTCCGTCGCTTTTTTGTGTCCACTCCCAAACGTCCGCTCCATCTGATTCTCCTCAATTTCTGGGCTTTCTCTTCACTTTCCACGACACCCGACATCTCTTCACAATCGATATTTCGGTTCTTCTTGTTTGTTGCCTCCTTTCATAGTCTTGAGAGATTTCGACAAAGTACGGAGAGGTGTCAGGCCGCCTGTCTGGGTGGTCTTCCCCTTGGATCTTCCTTTCTCAAGAAAATGATTCTTCGAAGGAAAGTGGTTGGTGGACAGGACTCCTGATCAGGGAGATCAGATAGATCAGCTGACTATTTGGATGTGTGGAAGATTTTGAAAGAGCTACTCTCAAAAGCAGCCTCGAAAATGAAGAATTTCGACCTCCTGAGTGGTCTTTATCTTGAACTCTCGATTCTGGAGAAACTCGTCCTTGGATGGGAACCTACACTGAGAAGTACCATCCATCGATAGGATCAGTTTATTAGTATGCCTTCTGAAATTAGCAGAATCTTTCAAAAATTATGTTTTGCTAAATTTTTTTTGGAGAAGACTTGAGATCTCATCTTTCTTTTGAAGAAACGGAAATCTCTATTAGATCAGTTCAAGAGAAACTCTTCTCCTAAATTCCTTCCCTTTGCTCCAGAACCCAAAAATCACAGCGATTTCAGCTATTTTAAGTTTCATTTGATTGTAATGGCCTCGTTTGGCGTTATCTATTTGACGTGTGTGGTCTGTGGCGTTTGAAGGATCCTCCGATAATGATAACCCAAAAAATGTAGATGCTGAGAAATAAACTGGGATTGAATTCGAAAAAGCATTCAATGGGAAGGATTTGTTTGTTCTTGCTTGAGTAAAGTTTCCAAAAGCTGGGGTGTTGTTTAATGATCAATGACCAGTAGTATCTGGTTTTGAGAACAAGGTTATGTTTTCTTTCAAAATGGTAAATTGATTTATGAGGCTTTTCTTCAAGTTTCAATTATCCTCAGAGTAAATTCTGAACGTTTCTGAGTTTCCCAATGAGAACTGTTTGCTCGAAAAAAGCGATAGATGAAGCAGTTCAAGCACCAGAAGATTTAAAAAATCAGAAAAAGCTTTGAATTTTTGAAAATTGAAAAATATTCTCGTACAGTCTGTGAGAATCAGCATTCATTCAAATCCAATCTGTACTTTAGAGGATCACCGTTGGGGAGTCATAAAAGTTTGAATTTCACCATATTGGACGCCCATTTGGACGTTGAAAATTAAATTCTTTAGTTTTTTGGTTTTTTGTGATATTTTTCGTTCCACTTTCCCAACAGTAATCTCTAAGGTCTCAGAGCTCGAAAGAAGTCACGAGTTTTGTATTCTGTCTTTTCGATATATCTGATTTCTCTAGGACTTTCACTTTTGCGCATTCTCTGACCACACAAACAAAAATAACTTTGGGGTTTTTGGATTGGAGTTGGTTTTCTGAGCTAAGGTTGCTGATCTCATTTAGAAGAAACGGCACTTCTCTAGAATTTTTTCTTTCTTGCACTCTCTTGACCTCAGGTACAATCATTTTCAACATTTCCGAGTGGAATGCGATTAGATTTTTTCTTTCTGTGTAAAGGTTGGTCGCGCTACTCATTCGCTTCATTTTTTTCTTCTTCTCTGCATCGTTACGAAGAATGTGAGAAGGTTCGACCCTCGAATGGTCAGTGAAGAAGAAATGTTGTGGGTGCTCGAAAAAGTGTCGATTACACGGGGCTGGTTCTCCGGCCGCCAGAAGGCCATGGCTGTGAGGAGGGCCAACGAAAAGAACGAAAAAGAAGTGTTGGGGGCATGTCGAAGCGCCTGGCATTTGGCCAAATTATACATACGTGGCGCAGTGTTTGTGTGGACGGGCGGCTCTTCCCGTTTGTCCGATCCGAGTGCTCAGCCGAAGAATATTTCCCGAACAACTTCTTGATTCTTACCGCCGCCGCAAAATACTTCTTGGCTCTTTCCTGATGCCGAGGAGGTTCTGAAAAGTCGTCTACTCGTAATTCTGAAAATCGGAATGAAGATTCTAGAAGGTTCTGTAAGTGTTCTAATTTTTCAGAGAAGAAAAGCCACAAGGCTTGAGCTCCTTTCAGAGCGCCTTTTTGGGTTCTCGAAAACAGGAATCTGTGCGGACTTCACATCTCAGAGTCTCTATCTAAAACATATTTGAATCTTCTAGCTCATCTTCAAAGATATCGAAGTTCCCAGTAGACCGGTAGAATGACTTCTTTGTACAAGCCGAAGTGAAAATTCTGCCTTGAGATTTCTTTTAAATCCGATCTGTACTTTAGGGGATCATCTTTAAATTGATTTTCCAGAGTCCAATCTTGAAATCAATCTGACAATGTTTTCCGATCATTGGTAAATGTCTAGAAATTGCTCAATTCCTGGAATTTAGAACGCAATCCAGCCAGTTGAAACTGTTATAACAAAATCCGACGACATTCAAAAAGGGATTTTAAAAATTGAACAAATTTTTTACTTCTTGGATGTTTTCCTTCTCTGGCTCATACAATTGTAGTAAAGATGGTTTCCTGACTGGATTTTTGATAAATTAGATCTTTGGCAGTTATTAAAAAACTGTATAAAAAAGAAAAACTATTTATAAAAACGGACGAATTGGAAATTTTAAGGATTGTTGCAAAGGTTAAAATTGAATTATCCTAAGCTCCCTTTTTTTTCTCTAAACTTGAAAGAGTTAGCAATGAAGATAAACGCTTCTTTTTTTTTTTGATTTTTGACCCCACAGTAGACTCTCGAAAAGAAACTGTTTTCTATTGCCAACCTGTATGACGTGGAGAGCCAAACGCTCGTTCCGGTTTTATCAATTCGATTTCATAATTATTTTCCCGATTGTTCTGCATTTCATTCGATTTTTTCTAACGGGTTCTTTCTTATTTCAAACTATCGGATCAATAATTTTTTTTTATAATTGAGTATTTCGAGTTTTTTTTCAATCAGATGGGGTTGATTAGCCTTTGATCAACACTTACCGAAGAGGTTTGAAAAAATTTTGAACTGTCAATGTTGAAAATTCGATTTTTCTGTTAATTAGTTTTATTTTTCTCGACCACAGTGAAAAGCAGATCAATTATAAAAATTAAAACTATGAATTTTCCCGTCCATAATTTTTTTCGAAAAGCTTTTTGACGACTTTCGGAATAAGATTTGAAATCAGCTTAAAAAACTCGTCTAGCGATCCTGATCTCAATTGACACTCTCACCGTTTTTTCACCAGATCAAACTTTGATTTTGAGTCTGACTCAGGTATCCCAGGCCATTCTCTTTAATCTCAGTGACAAACCTTTAGGAAAAATCCATTCATTCTTTTTTTTTCTGCAAGAACAGCTTTTTCCAGAAAATTCCTTGCTCTCCATCGGCTAGTACCTCCTGTTTGCCTGCCATCTCGTCTCCAATTCAGAATGGCTCTCTCTCGATTAACTCCACAAAGTCGTATATAACGCGCCAAGTTTTTTTGTTTTTTTGAGACGACAAGAACGAAAAAAAAAACGTATGTTTCCAGCCTCGATCGATTAGCCTCCGAGTGACTTGCGCCCAAAAATATTTGAGACCTCCCGTAATTTTTTTGTTGTTTCATTGCAAACTTTTCGTTGGGAAATCATTTTAAACTAAGTTCTCTGAGAAAGAAATTATCAAAAAGAAAATCAATATTTTCTTGCAAACAACTTATTACTTCACTTTTACTTTAAAAGTCTGGTGAATTGAATTTTAATTGAAAAATATTTCATTGAAAAAATAAGAGTTTTAGATTACAGTCACCGTTTGAGAAGAGAGAACGTAAAAAGGTGAAGAGAAATGCAAAAACTGCATTTTTAAGGTCTAACGATAAAAACTGTATTTTTGAAGTTTTACTTTTTCTTTCTAGCATATCAACATTAGGAACTTTTACGAGTCTTTCGAGTTTATCTTTTTTATAAAACGTCCATCTACATCGAATTTCAATTTTGGGATTGTGGTTTTTTATCACAGTAGCAACTTCACGGATATCAAAGATGTACTTGTGAAAAATTTTTACGAAGAATAAAGCCAAAAATATAACCTTTCTGACTTCGAACCGTCGTGGCAAGACAGTTTTTGGATTTCGCTAGTTTTTTTTTTCGAAAACTTCAAAAAATAAAGTCAACACCGCTTGTCGGAGGTTGAAGCGTTTATGAACAAATAAAGACAAACCTACTTTTAAAAAATGATCAGTGTCATTGTTTTACAGATATTTTGTAAGTCAACCCTTTGTTCTAGACTGACCCTGTAAATGCTTATTTTTTCTACTAGCTATCATTTACTTCATTCATGGACTGTAAAAACTTGAGACTTCAGAACGAATTGATGAAAGACGTGGTACAAGCCGAGAACTGTAGAAGTTCTCACATTTGGTCAACTTCCTCCTGATTCATAACATTTCTGTTTACCTTTTTCAGTCTTAGTCATACGCCATTTCGTTTCTCATTCCTTTTCCTCGTTTCGACTCAAAAATAAAGCTGCAATTTGGATTCACCTTGAAATATAGTCGAATTTTGAAATACTCATTGGAAAACCAGCAATCTGTCTTGGATGGAACCGATATTTAGGCGGAAAGGAAGGCAGCTGCAACTCGTCTGATGATTTGTTTTATGAGTTTTCTCCTAGAGAGGGGCCGACGTCACGCACGTGTATACCACTCTTCACCTTTTCGGGCTGGCCTCCCAAAAGAAGGAAAAGAAAATGCGCTCCTTCCTCTACTAAAGTATGAGTTTCTGTGAGTTTCGTGTTTGTGAGTGTAGGGCCTGTGTGTGAGTGTGCGTTTTAATGAGCGAATGAGCGTTATTGACGGCGTTTATGCTGGGATGGATGGAATGACGGAGCGACCGGCGGAGAGAGGTTCCTTTTTTCCCACCGATTTCCTTTTTCTCCCGTCTTTTTTGTTTCGTGTTACTTCGTCATGTAGTCCCTAGCTTCGACCGTTCTCCCAACGTTGAGCCGATGCTGCACCGTGTTGCTCATGTTAGGATTAATCTTCAGATTTTAGTTTTCTTCAAAATTTGGCTCTCTTACACAAAGAGATAAGCGCTAGGAGCCCTTTTGGTTTGCTCTGAGCCTTCAAGTGATCACTTAGGTGAATAAATCGCCTCTTTATCGCTCACTTGATAGGATAGAAGATCATGAGTACTGTCCTAGTTTAGTTTTTTGTTAGACAGTTCGACTCAAAATTTATTTATCGTCATCAAACTTCTAAATTGATCAGAATTGTGAAAAGTTTGAGCTGATTTGAATGTCTACGAAATTTCAAATTTCATCAATTTACGATTTTTCGGTTAGTTATGTCAAGAAGAAGCGAGAAGACTGTAAGGTTAGATGGATCACCTGTTTTGGCCCATCATTTGGTCATTTTTTCAGCAACGTTTCGTCGACTCATATACTGTAGGTAAACAGTTTTTTTTTTTCTGTAGAAGAACTTTTTGCTTCCAGAAGACGTTTTGAATGACGCTTTTTTGGTGCAGTTGACCTCAAAAAGAGACAATTGCTACAGTCTTTCGTCCGTCAGAATTTCCGAATTTTTTGTGGTATACTTTTGAGTTCTGTTGAGATCTCTATGGATTGAACTGAACAATCGAGTGATGAAGGAAGAAGCTCTGAGGCCACTTGAGCGCCCCCTCAGCGCCAATCTCCTTCAAATTTAACGAAATTACTCGGGAACGCTGCTGCATTAGTCTAGCGGAAGAAGAACGGATTTCCACACGCCTATTGTAAGGGCCGATCGATTTTTGGCGCTCGCGCGTTATCTGCTTCAAGAACTCCTGCAAAAGCGGCTCGTGAGCAATTAGCCATTTTTTACCCTCTCATAGGCCCAAATGATTCGAAGGCGAGTGTGTTTTTGGCGCCACCTTATTAGTCTCCACTCACCGACTTTTGCCGCTACTTTTGCAAGCTTACAGTATAGTTTCTTAAGAATGGTTTGATAAGCCTTTGGCGCTAAATCTTTGAGACTAGCTCAAAATGTTGATCCCGACGGTGAAATTAAACAAAAAGAAGTGGGGTTTGAACCGATATTCCATTTCTAAGACAGTAGGATAAGAAGCTTTTTTGATCAAACTGTATTTTCTATCAATAATTGAAATTTTTCTTTCTGTTTGAGTCGTTTATTTAATGAGGAAAAAAACAGCCCCTCCACTAAAAGTTTCAGAGAACAATCAATTAAAAAAATGCTTTTTTTCTGTTTTTTTCCTGTGTTTGAAAAGTTTTTGTCACAAGAAAAAAAACATGTTCTGAAGCCACTGAAAACGAATTTTTCAAAGTCATATCTTGAAAATATTTTTTTCCACAAAACATGTAGATTAATGAATCCAAGATCTGCAGGACCTCATTTTTCAACCTCTTTTTTTCAGAGCTCTCTGGAGTTTTTTTTTTGTTGCAATTGCATGCTTTATTAGAGGAAAAATTTTTGGTTTCAGTCTTCAACTTTTTATATTTTATTATGTGAGAAAAAAACTCTGCAGGTTTGCAGGTGAGACAGTTGTCCTGCGCCGCGTTCGGGTTTGGAGAACAAATTTTTGGCGCGAAACGGGATAAGTTTTGGTTTTGGGAGGTTGGTGGTCGGTACGGCGGCTGATGTCGTCGGATTGTCGAGGGTGTGTAACGATTGTCGTCCTCCGCATCGCCTTCTTCTTTTCCTTTTTTTTTGGTTCGCTCCTACTTCTTCACTGCTGACGAGACCCCGGCGAATTGAATGGAAATTAGCTTCCAAGTTGGACGCCGCGCCATATATTATTGGCTTTTGCGCAGCGATGTGCAGCCGGGTTTTCATTTAAACCTTTTCTTGGTCTTGAGGTGCTGGAAGTGGCCGTATAGCACGGTCCACGAGATGCCGTAGCTCATTCGCCTTTTATTTGAGAAAGATCAGGTCTCGGAACGATTTGAGAAACAGTGCGCGAATGGATGCGATTCACAAATTTGTACTTCCTTCAGCGGTAGTTTGAGAAGATCCAATTGTGCTTTTTCACACGATTATACAGACAGCGCGCGAATTGAAGAGGTTTAGACGTCTCTGTAGCTTTTTTCCCAAGTGAGCGGTGAATTGAGTAATAACCGTCTGAGAATGTTTGAGTTTGGTTTTGTAGAGATTTAAAAATCAACTACCCTCAACTTTTCTGATGTTTCAGAATTTAGTAAATTCTGCTAGTAGAGCTGTACAGTACTGTAGATCCATGAAACCCTATTTGATGCAGTTTTTATTAAAAGAAAAAACTGATGTCTTCGGCGGAAATCAGCAATTTTACACGAAAGTTCAAAAATTTTCATTTTTTTTTTTCCATAATTTTTGATTCCTGAGAAAGTTTTTTTCGTCAAGGATTTTTCTAGACAAACATAAAAAGTTGGCTCGTTTAGTTGACGCACTTTTCCTCGGTTTGTGAGTCATTTTGTATAACGCTTCCAGAAAACTAGGCTTCGTATTAGTTGTTTTCCAACATTTTCAGATTTCTAAATGCCAAAATTTGGCTTTCTTTGTTATTTTTTAGGATCATTTTTCAAAATTTCTTGGTGGGCGACGCTTTGCCTTCAGATAGTTTTTTTTTTCTGACATCAGCCAATGAAATGGCTTCAAGCATGATTTCGAAAAAAACCGATTGATGGCTTGCAAAAATTTCAAGATCAATCTATTTCCAGTCAAGATCAGTATTTTGGTTCAAGCTTTGGTTTCTGTTTGGAACTGCTGATCGTGAGATACTCAGCCAAGATGTTTCATGTCGATTTATCGAACACAGGATGCCACACAGATGGGCTCAAGTGTAACAGGAAGCCGGCTGAGATCCCTCCAGGTACCAGCGAGCTGTCGGGAAGTGACCGCTTGAGTGGCCCGAGTGTAATAAGTGACCAGGTTGGATGAGATTTCCCGTGTGTATGAGTGTGGGACGAAAAAGAAGAAGACGAAGAAATTAGGCATTAAGCCACGGTCGAGGCCAAAGCAGGCAAGAGGCCGTTCCTCATATGTACTCATCGATTACTTGTTACCCTATTCTTTGCCCCTGACGCCGCCTCCAATTTATTGCCCGGCCGTCCTGATGGCTGCTGGCTTTCTTCCCACCATCTTGTCTGATTTTCGACACCACCACTTTTTTGGTTTCCTTCTTCTTTTTTTTTTTTGACGCGCCGCAAGCTTTTGCGCCAGCCGCTCTTTGAGGTATCGATCGAATGAGTATTTATTTACTCACTGAAGTGATCACTTGATCTTGTTAGTACTAATTATTTAGATTAAATCGATAACTTGAAAATGCTCCGAATCGGTAGAGATCCTGCTCGGTATCAATAAAAAGTGATTTTTTTCAAATTTGGAAGTTTTCAATTGTTTTAAAGGAGCAATTTAACGTTAAGTGATTTGATGTATGCTTTATCTAGCTGTAAAAGTTGGAAGATGGTTTTTTTTTGATCAATTATTTTTGTTCACTTCAATGATCAATATTTGATAGGTTAGTGAAACCATTCAAGCTCTCTACTTCATCTCAAAATTCATATTCAAATTCGCAGAAGCGTCCTGTTCATTGTAGGGATCAATTCTCTGATTCTCCATTTGTTTACCATTTCTGATATTTTACAGATTTTTTTATATAACGCGTTTCTAACATGTTATGAAAAATTGGTGATTTTTTTTTATCTCGAGGTGTTTCTAGAATTTCGCAAACTGGGAAATTTTTTGAAAGTTCAAATTTCGACTTTCAAAGGTCGAAGGAAGAACTGATTAAACTTTTGAGAAGTATTTTTTAAACTTATTTCTGTCTTTTTCTAAACAGATTTAAGGTCAATTTTAAAATTTTTCAGTTTTTTTGTTTAAAATTTCAAGTTTAAAAATAAGGGATTTCATCGTTAATGCTTCACCTAGACATTTGAAAAAGTCGAAAATTGCCTTTGATCGTGACCCTCGTCTTCACGATTGATCAATGCTGATCTCTTTCCATCAATTCATCATTTTCCGACGACTTTCCACCGGAAAAGCGCCGTTTTGCCGGTTTTCTTCGGGTTTGGTCGATCAACCTTGGCTGCTGGCTGATGAGACACATAAAGAACAGAAGCAGCACAAATGGAGGTACATGGAAAACGAGGAAATAATCGATTGACTCGTGTGTCGATGTCCCCCTTCCCACTTTCCATCCTCTAACCGTTGTTTGTATACTCCACTTCTTTCTCATTTTCCTGCTGCCCCCCATACCGCCATCACACTCGGCGTCCTCCACGCTCCTTTCCTTGTGCTTCTTTGAGCCAATCCACCTCTTCTACCTGTACCTCTCGTCTTCTTCATCTCAGTTGAAAGGCGTAGATTTTCAAAATCCTCATGGATTTATAACGATTCGCATTGTTTAGATTCTTAATGTTGGCGGCAGTTCCATAAACGTTGATTTGACTATTCTGCCTGTGCTTGTAGTCTTTTTAATCCAATTGGAAACGATAGATTATCAAAATCCTTATGGACTTACAACAATTCAAATTTTTCAGAATTTTTTCTTCTTTTCTATAGAAGTTATAATTAGTGGGTTTCCGGTCTTTTTTTATCTCTAAATTTTTTTAGTTTCCAAACCTAAATATTTCAAATTTCGAAGATCCGGGTTTTTCAGGCTATAGGTATCTTCAACTATTTCTTTTTTCGTATTTTTTTAAAAGATCCGCTTCTTCCTTTTACAATCCCATTTTTATTTGGAACGAACTTTGGATCTATCATTCATCTGAAACAGTGCGACTTTGACGATGTTGATTTTCGTTTCAAAAAAATTTTTCTTCATTTATCTTTGCTTTTTCAAGTATTGTCATTATTTTTATCATCAGAAAAGATATTTGGAGAATTTAAGTTTGAGATTTCGGATCTTTCATACTCCATTCATGGAAGTCGCAGTTCATTCAAAATGCTGCAAAATCGCTGCAAACGGCCTCCGGAAGTGTAAAAATTGACTAATTGGCCGAAGATTAGAAAAAGCGAAAGTTCTCGGAGGTGGACGACGAAATGGTTGACCTTCACTTTGGCGCCTTTCTTTTGAATTTTTTTTTTATATTGGGAATTTGATGTCAACAAAATTGAGATTCCGTTTTGAACACGTTTTGTAACAAAAAAAGATAATTTGAAGTTATTTTGAAATCTTAAAAAAACCTTCTCGACTCTTTGTCGATATCATTTCATTCCATACTTTTTTTGACTATTTTTTTCATGATGATTCACCAAAAAAATTTTTCCTTGAAATACTCAAGTTGCAGAATCACCGAAAAAATTATTTTTTCGCTCCATTTTATTTTCTTTTTTTTTTCAACCTTTCATCGTACTTTTCGCCTATCGCATCGCGTTTTCAACTTAGTGATCATTTTTTATTAATTAAATATTTCAGACGCCACGTTTTTCTGCTTTAAATCAATGCAATTGGCGTGTTGATTGGCATCAATTCTATTTTTTTCTTGCTTCACTTCATTTTTTCTGCTTTCTACGGTTTCGATGATGGCTCAGGTTTGATTTAGAATTTTGAACGGAAAAAATTCGCTTCAATTCATATTTTGAACTAGGTTCAGATGTTTTGATGGATCTCTAATGATATTACTTTTTCTCTAAGAGAATTTATGAAAAGGATGTTTTGAAAAATTCGGAAAAAAAAGAGAAAAAAAATTTTGGAAAAAGGTTAGAACGAACAAAAATTTCGTAAAAAGTCTCTGGAATACCTGGAAAAAACATTTTTAATTAAAAATATGAACGAATCTCGAAAATTTGGAAAAAAAAAAGTGAAAAAAGAAAATCTGAACACAATCGATGAATTATGTTAACTTTTTCAGATTGATCAGGTGTCGACGGCGTCGCTGAACGGCCTCGGCGAATCCAACGGAACCAACGGGTCCCACAGTTTACCCATCGAACCCATGGATCTCTCATCGGTAGGGTATCATCAAAGTAGCGTTGAACACACATAAAAAGCGAAGACCGTAAGAAGAAACAATTGGAAACTTGCATTATCTTGATGTAGAACTTGTTAAAATGGTCTTTGCAAACACTCTCACAGCTGAATTTTATCGTTGAAAAGTCTGATAATTCAGAAAGTTTTAATAATGGAATATTTTCATGACCTTGTTGATAATCTTGCCAATATTACCTCTGTGAAAATCTCCAATATTTCCAGATTTCCAATGGTTCTCCGGCAAAAGTTGGCTACGCCAACGCCTCCTCGTCCGGCGTTGACAGTGAGTTTTGTAAGAATTTACCATCCTCTTTGTTTTTGCTACCCTTTTCTTATATATATTCTCAGTTTTGAAGGATATTTTTCTAGATGAGAGCTTACAACTTTCGCCGGCCTCCTTACGACGACGAAGTACACGGGCAAGTGCCTTGAAAGCGCAGGAGAAGATCAAACTGAAGGACGAAAACGGACAGGAACACGTTCAGAACGGGGTTGGTGCTGTGGAAACGATGAATTAGGATGAAGTTTTGGCTAGTGAAGTTAAAGGCTGTGGAAGCGATTAATAGTTTTTCCGTTATTTTTCAAAACTTTTTTTTAATGAATCATCGCATTTTCTCTTGTTCTCTGTAGAATATTCCTTAAATAAAGAGTTATTTTCAGTGAGAATCTTGTTTTTGCTCCTCCTTAACGTAAATTTATCTGTTTCCTCGGGGAATTCGACCAAAAATTTAGGAATCCCAAAGGGTGAAATTTGAAAATGAGACTCTCGAAAAAAATTTTTCACTTTGAAAGAATTTTTCAATATTTCTTTTCGATTTTCTTAACAATAAAAAGGATTTTTGAAGGGAGAAGAAGAGGAAAAAGACGAGGAGATGCCGGCCGAAGACGGCGTTCCCGTCGCGAAAAAACGAAAGTTGGAAAACGGCGGCAACATGGATCAGTTCAGCCATCGATTCGGAATTCGAGTAGGCTGGATGAGGAAAGGAAGAAGGAACGAAGGTTCTGATTGCAGATCGACGATGACGACGTCTACGCGTTGACTGATGAGAGCGAAGTCTCCTCCCTGCACAACAGCGAAGTCGAAGTCATCCGGGGACATCTCGAGAAGGTTTCACACTTCATTTTGCCGCTTTTTGTCGGATATAGTTCGAAAGAACAAGAAGATTTCTTTCTTTTCGAAAATTACTTCATCAGTAACCTGGCTTCTACAGCAGTTTTTTTTAACATTTCGTGAATTTAGTATTGAAAATAAGTTCTACAAGTAAATGATGTTTGTTTAGAAAATCAAAGAAGGTTTGTATAAGTTAGTAATCCGTTCAGCTTTTCGTGAGAAAGTTAGAAAAGTTTTTTTTACGATAATGAGGGCAATTTTTTTTTTGATATTTCTTCTTGCTGAATTTTTTTGAATGGCTTCTTCTAGATGTATTCCCTCTTTAGGGATAAATTTTGAAGGCTAAAACTGCTTCTGTATTCTAAACATAAGTCTTCAAACTTTGAGTTGCTAGAAAAGTCACTTTCTATTTTTTTAACTTTTTTGTTTTGCAGTACTTGAGCAAGGAACTGAGCGAGGAGCAGAAAAACGAACGGCTCATCATGATCAAGCAGTGCGAGGCGGCGTTGAGACAGGAAGAAGCGCAGCTGACGATGCTCAAGAAGGTCAAATCGAGTCAGACCCTCGCCGCTCAGAAGGTTCTTTCACTTTCTGAGAGCCCTTATCATGGCTCGAAGCCCTTATCTTCACTTCCTTGTCTGATAAAAATGCCCGTTTCTGGTTATTTTTCGAAGCAAGTTGAGCTGGAAAGAGCGCGTTTCATGGTGTTCATAAGACCGTAAAAAGTTCATCCTGGACTGCAATAACTGAGTAGAAAGCGAATAAAAAGATCCAGTGAAACTGGAATAAGTTGCAGTTAAAAAAACGCTTCTATAAAACTCAACTCTTTACTTTTTCAAAAAAGAATCTTCTTTTTTTCCAAGATTGTGTAAAGCGTTCTCTATCGTTGGTCTTTCATTTTTCTTTCGTCGATTCTTTGATTTCTTTGGGAAACTGAATCACTCCAACCATCTCTTTTTTTTGTAAGTTTCCATGACTCGAAAACGCTTCGAATTCACAACAGTTTCGATGAGAATTTTTTGACTGCTTTTTTAAAATTTGTTGATGAAAAAATCGTGTCCCTTTCAAAGCACCAATGTTCTTGAGAAAAGATCAATTTTTGAAATTAATGCGTTCTCTAGTTTCACCTCTATAACTTTTCTACATCGAGAAACTTGAGTATTGCCCTAAAGGTGCAGCTTTTCAGGCGGCCGAGCTGAAGAAACTGACGGCGAACCTTCCGCCGAGTAACAGCAGCGGCACGGCTTATAAGCCGATCGTCGCGCCGCCGTTGAATAAACCGGCCTCGAGCAACGCCCAAAATGCCAACAACAATACCAAACGTTTGTTTTTCGAACCGAAAATCAGAAGGAAACCTCGGTTTGTTGCAGAAAATGCGGCTCGCAATCCGTTGTTGGCTTTGAGCGGGTTGACGCCTCAGCAGCAGCAAGAGGTCTGTTTCCTTTGAAGGTTATAGAGAATGAGGCAGTGATGCTATCAGAAAATCATCGTTGAAGTTTTGACCTCCCATAAATTTAATGAATTTTTTTCGGCTTTAGTTTTTTAATTTCTGAGCTGAAAGTTCAGAGCTGAGTGTTTTGAGCTAAACGCCTAGATCTGAGATTCCTGAGCTGGTTTTAATGAGTTTTTCTCGAATTTACACAATCGCTATTTTGAATGAACTTCCTTTTCAAAGGTCAACTTTCTTCAAAAATGGCATTAATTTGTGAATTGTTTGCAGCTTCTGAGCCGATTAGTCGCATCGAAGGCCGGCGGGACGACCAACCAACAGCAGGCGGCCTTGATCGCCCAGATGATCGCCCACATCAACCAGCAGCAGCTCGCCCAGAAGGAGCAGCAGCAGGTCAAGGACCATCCCACAGTGTCGGCCTCGACCGCCGGCAACAGCTTGGGACTGACACAGGTACGGAGAATCCTTAATTCTCCTGATTTACAGGGCCGATTGAAACAATTTCAAGCTTTATCTAGTCGAAAGAAAATTTTTTTAAATTTTTTTATTCGAAACCTTGGGTTCTCCAGATAGCTTTATACATTATTAATTTTTTTTCGCCCTTTTTTATATTGAGAGTCACTCTTTTCCTTTTGCCTGCACCAGACATTTTTTGCTCGACAATAGTTGATCATAATCCAGCGAGAATTGATTTTTCTCGAAAGGTATACATCATCGATCGCTTCTCAACCATGCAAATTTTTTTTTCTTTTCATAAATACTATTAAATCAAACGACTTGTCTTAAATAATGAGGAACCGTACATGAGGGAAGCAAAGTATCATTCCACATAAAAAGGATTTAACGTTTACTGAGACTCGACAAACTTTTCCAAAATAGAAAATACAGAAAATACAAACCCGAAAAAAGTCACTTTGCAGCTTCAATCGAAGGCTTTGGCAGCTCAGACTCCACAGCAGCGATCTGCTGCGGCTCGAGCCGCCTTCCGATCTCAGGCCGACAAACAGCTCGTGGTACGTTTCATTCGATTCAAAAAATCAATTGGAAAGACAGGAAATTTATCCTTTTTGAGTCTCAAAAAATTTTTTTTCTTTTCAAAACTGGGAATATTCACAAAATTAAGTCTTATGAAAATAGGACTGATTTCATCGCGTCGGAACACGTAATGTTTTTTTCCTTCCCCCTAAATCAGACCTCCTTCCGATTATTGCTCTTTCCTCTCTTTTTTTCCTTTCCATGGTTTTTTCACATTCCATAATATTGTTGAATAATATTTTTATTTTGAAAATGGGTTTTAAACTTTTTTCAGCTTCTGAATGGTCCGAAAGCGCCTGGCCCCGAAATCTTCTTCATTCCCAACGCAAATCAACCAGATTTCGTGCCGCTTCTCGGCCTGGATCTTGTCGTTCAACGGGTACTCAAAGACAAGAATGTTATGAGGTTCGTTTTCCTTCTTTTTTTCTCTGAATTTTCCTATTTATTTTAGACCGGTTACGGAGCCTTGTTACGTGTGTGAAGAGTGTGGAACGGATTTCACGACCGCTTGGAAGGTCTCTTTTTCTTTTTGGTTTTTGGCTGATCGAAGTTTTCGATGATTCCTGTAGAGATCATACTGTTAAGAAAAATTTTTTTCGTTCGGAAATTTCTCTCGGTGATTTTTTTAAACGCTAATGTTGAAAAAGTTTGTATTTTTTTAAAATTATTTCACGAAAAAAATTTCTTTTTACTTCTCTTCAAAAAAATTTAGAATCCTAGTTGAAAACAGAATCTTTTTGTTTTGACCAACTTTAATAGATTTTTGGAAAAATTATTTTTTTGGATGTTTTTTTCGAAATTTGAATTCTGGATGTTCTGAATTGATAAAATTTTTTTCTAAACTATTATTTTTTTAGAAATTTTTAGACATTAGACCTTCAATATGTTTCGACTTGACGACTTAAAAATACTTGAGCACAGGAAGAAGAATAAAAAGCAAAAAATTGAAATAAAAAAGGAAGAGGAAGAAAAATGTGGAAACTAGTTATTTTAAGGCGATCGGAACGCATCCGGACGAGCTTCATCTGTACTGTGAGGCGTGTGTTCGAAGTGCTCAGAAACGCAAAATCCGCAATGACCACACGGGGCTCTTGAAAAAGGCTTTCGCCAAGATTTGCAGTCAGGAGAAGGTTCTTTTTCGAAAGTGACATGAATAAAATAAACCGTTTCTTCAGGAGTTTGAGAAACAATTGGCCGAAGGAAAATTGGACGATGCACTGGCCGCCGCCGCCGCCAGTCAACAGTCCCAGGCGGCGAGGGCTCATAACAGTGTGTTTTCGTTTTCTTTTTCCAAGTTCTTTTATAATTCTTTCAAAAGTCATGCGAAAGACTCAAAGGAAAACCATTTCTTTAGAATTATTTCAAAATACCTGAAATGAAAAACAATATTTTTTGTAAAGCTTTTCTAATTTGTTCTAAAGACGTTCTAAGGTCCATCGACAGAATTTTTGAAAATCCAGCATATTTCAAAACAAAAAAAAACATTAGGTATAAAAGCTCAGTGAAATTGCAAAAAATTGATTCAGAACTGATTTGAATGGTTTCAGACTCGTTGCCATCGACTTCTTCGCCACTCCCGACCCAGCACCGAACTTCGAGCGTTTCGACGCCGACGAACGTCGCCACGACGTCCAATTCCAACACTCCGGCTAGCAGCAAAATGCCCCAGGTACCAACATTTCACCTCCACCTGAAAAACTAATGATTTGAAATTACATTTTCAGTTGAAACAAATGTCGTCTGCGCCGTCCAAGTCGTCGACGCCGACAAACTCGAAAAAGAACAACTCGGCGGCTTCGAACGTTCGTTTTCCATTGAAAATAGCCTTTCTTTTTATTTTTGCCGCATACAAAGCTGATTCTAGGCGTAAATCAGATTCTAGGGTTTTCCTCAGGGTTGCTAGGTATTCTTAAGTGACTTCTTCTTTTTAAATCGTCGCTTTCCTCCAATTTCTCAATTTTGGAACGCCAGAGTGGTCGGTCCTTAGAGAGGCAGCCTCAGCGGCCCTTGTAGGTCCCCCTGACGAGAGCACCTTACCTCCCTCCATAGGGCCATTTTCCCCCGAGCCCTTATGGTGACCACTATGACGTTCTTAACGTAGCTTTGAACGCAGAATTAACTTCAAAACTTCTTTTTCATTTTTCTCAAGCGCCATTTCACTTTTATTTTTTCTTGAATTTTGAAGTCAAAATTGAGAAAAGTTTATTCATTTATTTATTTATTTTTCTCACTCAAGCACGAAAATACAAATACAGGAAAGAACGTATTTGAGTGAAGTGAGAGCCGATATATAATCGCCCCAACGAGCGTTTTACCGGGATGGGAGACACGTATTGAAAATTTAGAACAAAAGAAAAAGTTGGTTTCTCAAAGATTCTTTTTTCAGGCGATGAGCGCCCAGATGCAGCAAATAATACTTCAACAGTTTTTGCAAGGACCCATGAGACAGCAGGCGAACTTCCCCGCCTTGCAGCAGCACATGGTTCGTTTCTTTTCTGTATTCATTCTCTGAATTTCCATATTTCTTGAAGTTCTGTTTCAATAGGATTATCTTGATATAATTTATTGATTTTTAAGAAAAATATTAAGAAATAAATATAAAAAAAGAACTTGAATGAATGAATGATTTAAAAATTAGAATATCTACCTTGACCATGTTTCCATAAATGAGAATGAAATCTATCTCTCTTTCAACGGAAAACCAGATTTATCAATGAAATTTTTAAATTTCGTCAAAACTACTATCCATATTTTTTCGATTTTTTCGCCTTTATTTCTGGAATTTCATATCAGTTTTTAAAGTTCTTTTTTTCAGTCGGTGATTTCAGATTTAATCCGAACCTATGAATGGATTGATATAAATACAAAAACTAGCTCTAAACTCTTCCAGATGCAAATGTGGGCGAACCCGACGTTGGCAGCGGCGGCGATGAACGCTCAGAGAATGCAAAATCCAAACATGGCCGCCATGATGGCCATTATGCAAGCGGCGCAGGTACTTTCCTATCCCAGAGTTTTCATCGATCATCTTCATTTTTAGCAGAGCAACAGCCAGAACAGTTCGGCGCAAGCTCAGGTCCAACAACAACAACAGCAACAGCAAATGGCGGCTTTAGGTTCGTTTATTTGAAAAAAATAAAATAATGCAGTGATTAAAAAAATCTAGCTCACCAAAAAAACGAGAGAAAAAAATTTCCATGTTTTTTTCATCTAATTTAGTTCTGAAGTGCTTGCTTTTTTTAGTTCATTCATAGCAGTTTCTTTTTTGTAATTCTCATAAATGAAGCCTCTGGATGTTTCTTGAAAAACAACATTTTTTTCTAAGATTTGGGTTGATTTTCAAATCGAATGGCCTAAAATTGAACCTTTAATCTTTACGTAACTTTTTTTTTACTCCAGTTGCTTAAAAGTTTTCGTGAACGGTCAACTTGTTTAGGTCGAGTCGATTAAGACTAAAAAAGAAAAAATAAAAATTGATCGATTAAGAGATAAAAGTGATAATGTTTTCAGTAGCCATGATGGGAGGAAACGCGGCTATGATGAATCCGCACATGATGCGCGCCTTGCAGCAGCAAATGACCAGTGCACATCAGAGAAATGCCGACGCCCTCAAGAGCAAGAAATAAGGGCAAGGAAAAGTCCATTTCTGTCCAGTATTAGACCTTTTTCGCGTGTACCTTCCACTCTGACCTTTTCCCATTCGTGTTTGGCTATTATCCTATATCAATTAATAGCTCTTAAGGCCGGTTTCCCACGGATCATCGCTTACAATAAGCCACCAAAGCACTTTGCTCCTTTTCTAAGTTATTTCTCAAGTTAAACACAATTCTTCTTCGACCACCTCAATGATTTGTTCAAAACGATGTTTGAGTTGAACCCAAATCCTGCGGGCATCTTCTTCCTTTATCAACATTATTTCCCAAGTTTCTTTTCCTGAAAATAATCCACGGGTATCTATCATCATTATCGTTGAATTCCTTTCTCAATAATCGAAAATTATTTTTCGCAAGGACTCTGGTGCGGTTGTCTTTTATCACTGTTAGATTCATTTTTCGTCTTATTAACGTTTCTTTTTCTTTAAAAAGTAGCGAAATCTCTACAATTGTGTTGTCTCTTCTTTTTTCGCTGATAGTGTCCTCCCATGTGATGATCTTTTCTACAATGAATTGTTGCAGTTTTGTGTGATGTATCATACTTTCGTTTCCTTTTTTTCCAAACTTGTTCTTTAACTTGAATTCCAATAATGACAACGTCAATAATGTTTTTTTTTTTGATTTATTCGCTCTTTGTTGTTTTCATTGTCTTCTTTTTTGATACCTTAACTATTGATAGTCGGGTTAATGATATTTGTTCTGAAACATGTTCTCATAAAAAATCGTTTATTAAGAAAAAGGACCCGAGATAGAAAATGACTTTTTCCGAGACAAGAATTTGTTTTTATCCGTGAATCCACGGTCGCAATAGGAATGGCTGACTGCGTTGAGGTCAGAACGGGCTACAACCAGACATTGTTTTGATGCCAAAGTGCGAAAGTCGTTTCGGGTCTGGCGCTAATCGAAGAACTCTTTGCAGATGTCAAGACATTCCGCGTGCGACTTTCTCAAAAGAAAATTTACCCGTTAAAACTCTTCATAATCCAAATTTTTCTATACAAGGGACTCATGAACGGTGAGAAACTTTTTGCGATTATAAGGATCAATATTTAAAAAACGGCGGATCTCGTAGTAAACGGCTTCTGAGAAGGTCTCGTGATCCCGCAAATCTTTCGTTTGAATCTCTAAAAGTGCCACTCGAGCCGCGTCTCTGAAAGTTCTGATTCAAATCAATTTCTCATTTTTTCTTTATACCTAAGCCTGGCGACAGCTCCAGCGTCACAGCTGCCATCTTTTCGCAAAACGGCGAATCTTTCCTTCTTGAAAAGATCCATTTTGCTCATTTTTGACTGATGATCGACCTGTAATGCAGTCTAAGTAATGAAAAAATGAATCGGACTAAAAGAGAGGAATAAAACCAAAAATTAGCATTCTGTCGTGCTCCAAAAATAAATTCTTCAAGACTTAAAACTCGAAAAACGGAATTTTCTTGTTGTTTGGATCATTTTTCACCTGAATCATGATGGGCACTAAGTCCCGAGGTCCTCGAAAATAGTTGGACGATGAGACAATCCTGGAAATGAATTATCTTACGAGAGAACATGAATTTTGGTTTTTGATTTTTTATAGTTTTCTTCGAAAAATTGAAAATGTTCCAGAATGAAAGTCTGACCATCTGGGCATGGTCTGACACTGATAATGAGCATGACCGCACAGGTAGGACATGATAGCCGAGTCGGGCGATTGGCGGCTTCTCATCAGAGCGTCCAACTGGAAGGAATAATTCTATCACTTTCAACAAAAAAATAAAAAATAAAATGAATACTAGAGCAAAAGAGAAAAATTCTTCAGAAGTTGCTTCCAGAGAAATATCTCTAGAGAAGTCGCTAAAAAGTTTCAGAGAAGGCAAAAATACTTCTCTGAGGCTACGAGAACGAATGGGACTCGGTAGCTTTTTCTTCATCATCGGAGTTTTTGCAAAATCTTTTCAGATTCTTCCGAGGATTCTTAGGTCTAGTGCTTGCCAATTTACTCAGCTTCATTACAATGACGTAAATGAGTTTAAAGCGAATAAATTTTGAATTTCTTCAAGGATATGCGAACCTTTTAGGCTAAGAAAGGTTAATATGGTGAAAACAGAAATATTCCCTTCTTGGGAATCCTATTTACACCCTCGACTTGGGGTAAATTTCCATGCATGTGTCCTTTGAAAGGGATTTTCCGTTTGGCCTATCAAAAAAGTCGAGTGGCAAAGATCGTGTTCGATAAGAAAACTACTGTTGAATTTCTTCTTTCCAAAAAGTCGAAGCGCAAAAAACTGCGCAACGGCTTGTGATAGATCGGCCAGGTAGATATGACGGACCTTGAGGAAGAAATTTTCTGCCAAGGCGCCGCCGCGGGCGAAGAACGTCGACCCGCAGATCCAGCCGTCCATCCGTTTGTACTCGGGAATCTGCGATTTTCGATTCTTTGATCCTTTCTCTTGGCAGTTTTCAAGAGAACGATTTCCGTTTTTCAAAGTCGTATCAGAGAAATGAAAGGAAATGTATGGCCCGTCTTTCCTGACCTGAAAGACGAGGTTGGCAAATTGGCGAGATTGACGCGTTGCGTACGCGACGCGGATTTTGGCGGGAAACTCGAAATCAAAATGCAATGATAGAAAAACAAGTTCATATTTCTAATATTTTTTTATAATTTCATTCGTTGAACTGAAACTTTAAAAGCTCATAGAAAGTTACAACTTAAAAAAACTGTCGAAGAAGAAGAAAAAAAGTGGCTCGCGTTTGAATCCGGGCTTCTCGCCATAAGCCGCGTCGCACACGCAACGCTTCGCTTTCGTCAATCTGTTCATCTCGCCTTTCCCCTCGGGAAGGAACGAATATAACTTGTGTTAATATAAACTATTCAAAAAAAAATTTTTTTTATTTTTTTCTTTTAGGAACTTTCCCAGTCCTTTGCAAAACATAATCAATTCAACACCTGGTTTTTTTATACTTTACTTTTGCACGGATTTTTTTTGAGCAATACGAATTGCAATGTTTTAAAATTTTGAACTCATCGAAAAAGCAAAGAAAAATGAATAAAACCCAGAAAAAGAATCACCCTATCGTTTCCGATGACGTCGAAAATCAACGGCGCCGTGAATCTGTTCTCAATGTCCATCACCGCAAAATTTTCCACCCAAATCGAGTCCTGAAACAGGAGAAATGAGGTCATTTTGCTCATGTTAGCAACCTGTTGCATAGCCCAGAAGCTCAAGTCTTTCGAGGCGAAAGCTGCCGCGATTCTGGCTCTCGTTAGAAGAATCAGCTGATAAATCACATACTTGCGATTCTCAAGTTCGGGATCTATCGCGTCCTGAAAATATGAGAATTACAGTTATTTAAGAAATGGATCGAAAATACAAAAACTTTTTTCAATAGAGATGTAATTAAATACCATTTGATCGGTATAATTATTGTAAAAAAATATAAGTGGACCGTTGGACAAACAAGAAAGATTCTGGAGAAAAAAAGGGATCTTCTTCGAATCATATCATTACTATTCGAATGCCTCCGATGATGCAAAAATAGTTTTTTTCGAATTCCATGAGCTGAAAGTTTACTCAGAGTAATTTGAACGGTAACGATTGGGATGTCCGAATTCGAACAATCAAAATATTATTTATTCAGAATCATATTTTTCCTGTTTATAAGATTCGAGGGGGCCAAAATGATTTTTGAAAAGATTGTTCGAGTTTATTTCTTGAAAAAGCTGAAAATTCACCTTTATAACAGTGAAATCCACGGTGACGACCGGAATGCTGGGATGGACGGCGCGGAACCGTCTCTCGGCCTCGGGCTCAAACGCGACGGCGGCGAATCTCTCGAGAGCCCCGGGCATCAGTTCCAGGTTGCAGACGTGGTTCATCGTCACGTCGAAGTTCGACTGGTCAAACTGAGCAATTTCAGGTAATCCAGGTGTCATTCGATGATGGAACTAACAAAGACGACGTAGGGAGCGCCCGACAAGAGCTTCAACGTGTTCACGAAAGCTTCGAGTTCCGGATCATCGCGTATTTTCTCGTAAGGAAGCTGGAAAAATAAAGAAATAACACCTCCGGAAAAACCAAAAAAATCATACGATTTTACTTCTCTGAAACTTTTTCCGTTATTTTCTTTAACCTACAAAATGAGGATCGCCTTTTTCTAAACAAAAGAAAATTTTTAAAAACTTGAGGTGAATAGTTTTGAAAGAATTAAAGGAAAATGTCTATTTTCCAGAACAGAAACCAAAAAAAAAATCAATTTCAACTTCATGGTTTAGTTGAATTAAATTTTTCAAAATACAACTCTGATAGCGAAGTAAACCTAGTTGTCATACTAATTTTACTCCGGATCTTCAGAAAAAAAAAAACTATGATTTTAAAAAATTACGTATAAAAATCGAAAAATCGTAAAATTTACCAATTCAGAGTACTTGTCGACATTGTTGATGACCCGACGCTGGCGGAAGAACCTCGAGACGGAGCTGACCTTGAAACAGCAAACAGAGGTCAAAGTCTTCCTGTTCTTCGACCCATGATCTACTGGTTTGCGAGTCTTTTTTCATAACATCCTAGTCCTGTTTTTCTAAATAGACTGCATAAAAAAATACTCCGCGGTAAAAGAGATTTCAAAACTATATCACTTTATAAATAATTTTAAAGTTACTAGAATCTTCAAAAAAGTTTTGAGGGCTTTATATAAAAACTTGATTACGAGAGAATCTTTCAAAAAAAGAAATCATAGAAATTTCCTGCCACCCAACTAAAAATGAGCTTTCTTTTTAGGCAGAAAATAGTAAATACGTTTACCGTGGTTTATGCTTTAACAGTCCAGAAACGGTAAATGGCTCAAACTTCTTCTTAAAAAGTCAAAAAAAGTTTTTTGCATAATCGGAACGTGCTATACACGGGAAAAGTCCAGAATGGCCTGAAAAGGACCTTTGGAAAAAAGGCCTCTAGAAGGCTTCAATAATAGACCTTTTTCTGAAAAGGACCTTCACAGGAGAAAAAGAAGGAGGTGAAAAAAGCGATATTTCAGGCCAATTATCATTATCTTGCATACGGCATTTTTTCTCTATTTACTGCCCTGAGAAGGGTTTGATTTGCATCATCTGTCGGAAACCTACAAAATAGAGTCGGTAGAGAAGGAGGGCGGAGAGATAGACGACGACGAGGCTGACCCAGAGGCTCTGCGGCCGGACGAGCATTTCCCAGAGAGAACTGTCTCCGATAGCATCGTGAAAGCCTCGGGCCAGAAGCCTGGAAGCCACGAGAAGAACGCGTTTTTGTGGCCAACCCCCGACGCAATCTCCCTAGATGGGCTTGCGCGATTCCGGCGACTGGAACAACGAGCTTCCAACCGGTGGCAGAATTCCCGTTTCATTTCCAAGCCTGAATTGAGCAATAAATGTATTTTCGAGTTCGGAAATTCCTTCTTTTTTTCTTATTTTCTGAGGTCAACTAACGAGCGAATCATCTCAACTCGCAGTTGAACTTCTAAAGAAGACTATAGACTAAGTCCCAAAAATTATCCTTTCAGAGAAAAATGCCTTGAAAAGCGTTAGGAACATCTTCAAATACCTCTTTTCAGAACATTTTGGAGTTTACAAGATTCTTCCCGAAGAGACCTACCAAAAAATTTTAATTTTCCGATTTATCTCTTTTCTTTTTTTATCATTTTTTTCCCTGAAATTTAAACAATGTAAAAGCAGTAAAAGCTGTGAGCATTCTGTGAGCGAACACCACAAACTTCCGAGCTAAAAATGTCATAC
This sequence comes from Caenorhabditis auriculariae, assembly GCA_904845305.1. NCBI lineage: Eukaryota > Metazoa > Nematoda > Chromadorea > Rhabditida > Rhabditidae > Caenorhabditis > Caenorhabditis auriculariae. The sequence continues at coordinate 4,861,666 of CAJGYM010000001.1, read as the reverse complement.
GCGAAAAAAAAATCTAAGAATTTCCAAAATGAGCTTTCCAACATCTGTAAATGTAACTTTAATTGGTTTCCAATGAAGGAAACTAGAAAAAAATTCTTGAAAATCAGAGGAAAGAGACGATAAATCTCCACTACGCAGATTTAAAAACGCAGATAACTTCCGAACGAGATTTGAAAGCGTTTTTTTAAAATTATTTCGAAGAGCCGGAATATTTACTTCCACACTTTCGAAAAGAACAAGTAATTGAAGAAAATAACTTTTAAAGTCTAATAAAACAAAAAAATAAGGAAAAAAAGATATTTTTATTCGTCATACAAGTAAAATATAAGAGACCGGGCCTGACAAAGTTCCGTACAAATTGAGGTAGTATACAATAAAACACGTGATGAATGTGAGAGGATAAGTTCGAATAGTTAGTGTGTTTTTTCGGCCTTGAGAAGGATCAAGCGACGGAGATCGTTGTCGTCCGCATTTTTCAGTTTCTCGAGGAATTCCTCGTCGGTTCGGTTTTCCATTTCAGCCAATATTTCTTCGGCTTTCTGGAAAAAGAAAAAAATTCGATTTTTATGAGGCTAGTAGAAACCGCAACAACATTCTCTTCGAGATGAACGGCCCGAGCAACTTGGAGCCCGAAGGAACTCTGGGCGATCCCTGGGCGGACTTGATAGAGCATCGTGATCTGGTTGTTCTCCATCGTCACGCCCATCTGGAACATTCCCGTTCATTAAATTCGAAGAGGTCTTGAGAACTGTCAAAGAGAGAAGGTCCACTCGAAAGTGAATATGAATGAATCAACTTGTCTCAATCAACAGGATTAAACTAGGCTCAGACCTAGGGAAATAGTTTTTGAATAATATCTGAAGCTTCAGGATTTTTATCCTCACTTTGATAGGTACTAAGATAGATTTTTTTTTCAAAAAGTTCGATCCCTGGACGGACCTGATAAAGCTTTAACATTGCAATAGAAATTCATTTTGTACGCTTAAAACAGTCTTTTGGAAAAGAAGCACTGTTATGAGATTATTATTAATGAAGGTTTATTAAATGGTCATCAGATCATTAAGAACGAAATGAATCAATAAAACTATTTTTCTCAATTAAGTTTTAAGAAAGGGACAAAACAACTTGGAATTTCGCAGTTTTGCTTTTTTTTTTTGTTTAGATCAATAACGATATCCAAATCGGCTCAAAATTAAAAATTGTTCCAATTATTCTCATGTTTCGACCTGCATCGCGACGGCGCCTTCCTGTTCCGCAAGCTCGGCCATTTCATGAAAATGTGTGGCGAAAACACAGGAGCACCGGATTTTGTTCAGGATTTCTCTGGAAACGGCCTATCATTTGGAAAAAGTTCTGGGAATTTCAGAAAACTCGGCGATAGCGTAGGCCAGTCCGAATCCGTCAAAAGTCGAAGTTCCACGGCCGAGTTCGTCCACGACGAGAAGAGAATCTTTCGTGGCTTGCTGAGGGTTTCCTACATTCCCTTCCTGTTTCTCTGGTCCTGAAAACCTTTAGCATGCTGGAGCAATCGAGCATTTCAGCCATGAAGGTGGAAATCCCGCGAGATTGCTGATCCGAGGCGCCGACGCGCGTGAAGATCCCGTCGACAGCAGAAATCGTCGCCTCATCCGCCGGAACGAACGAACCTTCAAATGTCTCTCTGATCCCAACAACAAATCATGTTTCATTTTACACTTCAGAAAACTTTTGATTTTGGAGAAAATTTTCGTTTCTGACAAAATCCGACGAGCTTTTGACTTACCTCCGCTTTTTCTAAAGATTTCAGTTAGAAAATATTATCGAGAAAAAGAAATTTACTGAATCATTACGAAGGGATTTGGCAGTCAGAAAATGGTTTCATTTTTCGTTGTAAAATTGCGCCAGAAGTATATTAAACATAGCCTTCGATCAAGCTCATTTTTTAAATTTTTGGGATAATTGCCATACCCATGTGATCCGAAAAAAAAAGAAATTTTTCGTCATTTAAAAAAACTCTAGTCGAAAACACATTTCGAAAGTAAATTTTGAAACTTTCCTACTTTTGCAACCTCTGAGCATATATCTGTAACTGGAAACAAATTATCTTTTTATTTTGTTATTTCTCATGAACTTATTTTGAATTCAAAAAAAGAAGAAGACAAAATCTACGAAACCAACCGATTTGAGCCATCAGAACACAAAGAGCCGCCGACCGGAGATAGGTACTTTTGCCGCCCATATTGGCACCAGTCAAAATGATCATCCTTTTATTTTTGATCTGAAATCAATTATTATTGTTTTACAAAAAAAGATATTCAGGAACCGAAGACGACGTCATTTGGAATGAACTGTTCTTCGCTCTTCTGCTCAATGACCGCGTGTCTGCACTGCTTCAGATTCAAGACTCCGGACCCTTAACGAGAATAGGAAATAGCGAAAAGCCTTGAAATATGTGTTTCGAGTCGGTGACGTTTTAAAAACACAGCAGAAAAAAAAAGCTATACAGAAAGTAAAATATCAAAGATAAACCAAATTCAGTACCTAGTGGAAGCAATTTGGGACGAACATAAGACCTGGAGGCGGTGGCCGAGACTTCGGCCAAGGAAATCAGAACGTCCATCGTCGACAACGAGCTTGACAAGAAGGGCAGATACTCAATAAGCTCCCCTGAGAAGTTTTTCAATATTATTTTTTTTCAAGCTCATTTTTCGAAAGTTTCAAGAACAAACGATAGTACAATGGTTCATCCACAGAAAACTTTTAAAAAAACGAAAATGGAAATAATGTCACCGGATGTAGCAGGGCTCAAATTGTCAGCGAGCTTTATGGATTTTATTATTCCAATAGTGTTGGGGGTTATTTTACAGAAATTCAATGGTCTCAGATAAAAGGAAAAATTTAACTTTTCAACGTTTCAAGAATCTAGAGTAATGTGAACGTGAAAATTTTTTTACTTGAATGTTGTCCTTTTTGGATCAAAAACTCACTACTCGTCTTCAACACCGACTTGGTCAACTTCTCCTGATCTTTTTTGAAGTCCCCATGGATTTCTTGATACCTGGAACGTTTCGACATAAATTCCTCAATTCCGAGATCATCAAACCTCGCATTGAGGGGCTCGAGACCTTTAACAGTGAAGCTGATGCCGCTTCCTTTCTTCGAGTCCAAAATGATGATTTCTCCGTTGTTTCTGATGCTTTTCTCGTCCTGTGGAAAAATAGGAAAGTTTTTAGAACTTCGGTTACCTTTGAGGTCATTCGGAAATAGAAGCCAAACTTGGAGTTTCTTTCGAGTTTGATACCGTCGACTTCGGTTTTGGCGGCCAACTAGAAAATTTAATATGTTTTTTTATCTTTTCAACTGGATAATCGAATAAAATGGCCCATAATTTGGTTCTGTTTTTCCAAACCGAAGTTTGATACGGATACACAACGATAGCAAAAAAAAAAACAAGAAAACCTTTCAAAAAAAAAAATTCAAAGCTTCTGACTTTTTTCGTAAGAATCATAAGCTTAAGAGAAAAGAAAAAAATGGAAACTCTAACACGTTTCTGAAGTTTTTTTCAAACGTTCTCTTCAGGTCCAGATTTGAATTTCTATTCGCCGCTGCCAGCGCAAACTTTAAATTTTTTTAAGACTTTTTAAAGCTGCAAAATAGTTATTTCAGGCCTAAAAAGTTTGTCAAACCAAACTTTGAAAATTCCCTCCTAACATAAATTTGAATAAATTTTCAAGAAATCTTCACTAAATGACCCTTTCAAGTACCACCTCTACGCGGTGATGGGGAGGCAACGCCATTTATGGCGGCTAACGGTACACCGGTCACGCAGTTCGGCTTGCTTCTGCTAACAGAATGGGCGGTCTTTTTTAGCCCTGGCAAGGCAAAAAGGATAATAAGACCACAATTATGCTATAACACGTTTAACACCACGGATGGAACTTTTTCGCAAGAATACCAGTCAACCAGGACGACAAAACTGGATGACCGATTGCATAAGACCTCCCGGAAAACGTGTGGTCCACGCTTCGATCAATAAAAGGCACTAAAAGGCAATAAAAGGTCGAAAGCGAAGATGGACCATCTAAGTATCTAAGTAAGTAAGTAAATGACTTCAGTTTCTAGGCTTCTGGCACTTTTTTGTTTTCAATACGCACCTTCTTGCGGATTTTCTCGCAATCGGCTTCGATCGCATCCATATCCGTGGCACTCTGCTGAAGCTCAGAACTGAGACTCGGCAGAACGCGAAGCTCGTTTTTCTTTTTGTAGTAATCCAGGTCGATGGTGTTCTCGACCAAAGATGTGAAATTCTCGAAATATATTTCACAAAACCGTATCGGTTCCTGAGTTTTTCATATTGGTTGAACTTTATGATTTGAAAAAAACAAACCACAAGCAATTCCTTGACAGCGTTTTTGTAAACACCGTCTTCAGTTTCAGAAAGCTTCATCAATAGATTGCAAACCCTATTCAGCTGTGTGAGGACGTGGAAGGTTCGGTAAAGGTCCTGAATTGCTTATTTTTGTTCTTTTTCTGGATTCCGCGACTCTTTTCAAACCAGCAGAGTTGAAGTTTCGCGAATTAATCTCTTGCTCAAAGCGGAACAATCAGGAAGAACAGTCAAGACGTCTCCCAGCAGGCGCCGAATCTCATCGGCCGAAATCAACGCGGCGATGGCGTCTTGACGTTCTTCCAGCTGTCGGACATCGGTCAAAGGTCGCGCTAGCCAATCTCCTACAGTTCAGAGATCATTATTTTTTTTTTAACTAGACCTAAAACGGCTCTTTTAGATAAGGTTAATCTCTGTCTTACGTTCAGATGTGTTCATATTTTTTTTCCTGATAGAAACGCATTTCCCCCTCAAAAAGTTAAATTTTAATTTTTTAGTGCCTTATTTTCCCGAAGTTCGTTCTTATTCTTATTAACTTTCTTTCCTAGAGTATACTCTGTTTTTCGCGATTTGAAAATGCTGTTTTTCTCTGCGCCCTCCTCGTCTATCGGCAACGCTCCCATGATAGTACGCTGTTCTCATGTTTCTCTGACCTCGTCGGTGAGGGAGCAGAGACGCAGACGCTCGAAAAGTGTCAAGCCGCGGCGAATACAGCGGGCATTATAAAACGAAATTTCACATTTATAATATTGACTTTTTTGTTTGTTACAGCTTAAGGTACTTTCAGGAAAAAAACATTGCTCGCTTTCCTAAAGTTAGAACCCTAAAAAAAGCATTGCAATTCATGAGAAACTTCCTTACGCAAAAGTTTCTGTCCCGGTAGAGTTTTGCACTTGTTGAGGACCGAGTAGAGCGTCGCCGAGCCAGCGCCTCCGTTCTCCCCTCAATCACTTCTATTTTTCGTCTTCACCGGGAGATTAACACCTGAATAGTTATAATTGAGCCGGAAAAGCTCCAAGGCATTGACGGCAGCCGCGTCGAGGTGCATGAACCCCGTGGTGCCATAATTGGTCAAGGAGAACTTTCCCTCGTACTGTTCAATGTCGTCGGCGAGCAGAAAAGAGCAAAGATTCATCATGCACTCTCTAGTTTCTCTTGAAAATTCGTTGACTTTTTCTGCAAAATTTCCGAATGATTCGAATCTTCCAAAACTTTTAAAATTGAAAAATAAGAGTTCCGAAATTCCCCTTCCAACTAGAAAAATTTTTCGGAAGTAGTGAGACTTTCAAATGAATTATTTTGTAGATTTTTGAACTAATTTTTGATTCCTTGTTCGAAACTTTTCCTCTCTTCAAATTGTGAAAAAAAATTTTCTCAATTCTGAACATCTTTTTTTTGCAATGAGAATCTCAGCCACTCTAATGATGAAACTTTTATTAATTAGAAAATTTTCATAACCCCCTGCCATTTTCGGATCGAGTGCAAAGTTTGGTGGTTTATTAATTTAGCTCATCTCAATATAAGTAAAAAAAAATTATTATCCGCTTATAAAAACAAAGAAACTGAGAAAAAAAAATAATTAAACTAGACTGATAAGGTTCAAAATTCTCAAAGTAGAGCTTCTCCCTAGACTTCTTGCTTGAAAACATGTTTTTTTTTCGACTTTCTTCCATTTTAATATTCCAATACAGTTGGTTTTTAGAATTGATCCAATTTAAAGAAGTGATCCAAATATTCTACAGCTTTATCTGTCCGTCTCTAACATAATTTTCCACGTTTAACTTCAATTTGATGACTTTTGAAAGCGTCCCTGTGATTCTCTAGTTATCTTTTCCTTCTTCGAAATTTGCAAGACCTTTTTCTAGCATTTTTGAAAAGTCGATCCAAACATTTTTCCCTCTTCTCTAACCTAAATGGTCCGATTTGAAGACCGAGCAGACTTGCTCCCAATTGGCCATCGACCTGTGTTCACTCTCCGCGACGTTCAGATTCGACAGGACGTTGCTCAGTTTCTTGTCTTTCTCTGTGTCCAGCTGATCTCTGAGGATCAAACAATTGGTCGGATTCAAGCCGATGACACATTGCTGCAATGGAAAAACGCATTTTGGCTAAAATGAAAAGTGAACCTCAAAATTTGAGAAGGCTGTCGTATCGTTGAATTCAGTGACGACGATGCGCAGCTGAGTGATATCCCAAGAGCAAACAGTTATGCGGTTCTGAAATTCCAAAGTAGGTGGTGAAAAAAAGTTTTAGGCTCTTTTCCATGGTTTTTTTTTAAAAATCCTCTTCAATTAACTATAGCCGGCTTGAGACAATCAAAAAAAGGTTACTGCCACCACTTTTTTTTTTCGAAGTTTGATAGTTTGTGATGTAGAAATTGTCAAGTTCTTTCCTCTCTCAAGCGGTATTCTTTCTTTTCGCAACTTCCAGGTGCTAGTCAAAAATTTAGTTTATTGAAGCTAAATTTGAGAAATATACTCAGAAATGAAATGGTTTTTTCTATCGGCCTTTGGAAAGCCGGCACCGTACTTCTTCCTACGACCTCTCTTGTACCTAATGTTCTACGAGCCAAATTCACAGCTTTTCTGCCTAAGCCACAGCTCCTGCCGCCGTTTAAACACAGTTAAATCAATGAAAGTCGATTGCACATGTACTCTTACATTGAAGATGCAATAAACAGTTTTTTTCTAAACTCAGAAATGAGATGAACATGGATTTGAAAAAAAAAATCGCAAAATCCTGTCGAAAATTTAGATCTCGCGCCAAACGAATATAAGTCAAAACTTTTTTTTAAATAATTGAAGTAAAAAACTAATAAGAAAACAAAACTGGAAGCTATTTCCCATTTTATTTTTCGAACTATAGGTTACTCAGTTAAAGTCGTTTCAGGTCAGGCGAGCCTCAAGCTGCCGCTTATGCTTCAAATCATTCCAAGTCCGTTTTTTAGTTTTGCTTGAGCAAACTGATTGACCAACTTTTCAAGTTTTTCTGAAGCAAACTCGCAAAAAAAAAACCTAAAAAAAAAACGACGGAGGAAACTTTTTGAACTTTTTTTCCAAGTTTCAAAGTGTAATAAATTGTATATATGTTGTGATTGACTAACATCATCGAGTTTTGAATGAAGAAAAACTGCAAAATTGGAGGCTTTATCGGCGTCGCCGACGATATCCTCAAAGTCGCCGGCGTTTCCAACGGTTCCCTGAGAAAATCCCTACAGTTCTAGATTCCTGGAGGGAAGACCTTGGCCTCGATGGTCCACTCGCCATCCTGGTACTTGTACAGGACCACGCGGTACCTGAGCAAGGTGATCGCCTCGCGGACAACTTTTTCGAACTGTCCTTCGTTCATCGTCACGTAGTCCATCGTGTAGTCATTGTCGGCTGAAACATCAATTTTCGTAGTTGACATAAAAATTTCGACGCATTGTTCTATCGTCAATTTTTTTTTTTCAAAAAATTTAGGTCATCAAACCGAAGTACTATCGATAAAAGTTTACGAAAATTAAGAAAAAAACAACTCGATCATTCTTTCGAAAGAATCAATTCATTTCATCCAATGAAACTTGATCTTCACTACCTGAATTAATCCTCAAAACTTGCAAAAAACTGAAGGATGAGGGGAACTCTCTACTCTCATTCAAATCGTAGAACTTTCCTCAGAGATTGGTTTGGTCCTTTTAAGAATGAGTAATATTAGACTGATTTAAACTTCCAGAAATAATAAATAAAAACAGGTATAAAAAAAGAAATTAAAGACTAAGTCTATTTTTCATTCTTCGCTAATTACGAGAAAATCTTCTCATCTTCATTTTCTTCATCCAACCTTGCAACGTGAGCCTTTTCAGGCAAACGTCGCTTTTGAAGATGTGCGTGGCCACCAATAATGCGTCTTTGTCGTAGACTGCGTAGTAATCCTGAATCAATTGCTCAACTGAATCGAAGCTGATTTGAAATACCCCACGACCGAAAATGGCCAGGCAACCGTTTGCTTTGTTTGCGAGGACCTTCAGTAAAGCCTTATCGTTGAAGTCGTCTTTTGAATCTCCCATCTATTGAATTTATTGAAATTTTCTTTTTAATGAACTTAAGAGTTTATTTCTAAAATTTTGATCGAGTCTAAGAGCGCGAGAAAAAAACACTTTTGAAAGTCGAAACTACAGTCTAATAGAGGTGGAGGATGTATGCTGTGGTAATAGAGTAAAAATGATTTTCCGTAATTTTCCTCAAAATAGGACGGTCCTAAACATTTTATCAATTCATTAATTTTAAATTATCACGATGTGATAAGGTTCTACAAGAAGATTCATATAGGTCATTGAGAGAAGAATTTTTAATATTATATACACGGACCATTTTTTGAAAGCATTTTCAAGTTTCCGGAAAATCATTTACCATTGTATTTTATCTGATCTACATATCTTTCTGAAAAATGCGTGGCCGATTCACTTCTGTATTTCCTTGCGAAAAAAAAAATTAAAGTACCTTGAGGTCGTAAAAAAACCTCTCAAGTTCAAAAAATCAAACAAAAAAAAATTAAATTCTGATTGGCAATGAGCAAAATAAATAATGTTCCTCTCAAGGTCACAAAACAAATTTGGTGTCTTGAAATTAAAATGCAGGAAAATGATAGTAAATTTAAATTTCAACAAAAAAAAAATCATAACAAAAACATCTATCTTGCTATCGGTTCATTATGAGTAAAGTGCGCAAAGTCGGAGAAAAAAAAGCAATAAAGACGTCATGTGAAAAATGAAGATGAAGATGAATAATACAATGTAATTCCAGAAACAAATCAAGAAGTGTAACAATAAATACAAAGCCTCAAGCTAATTTTGATAAATTGTGCGATTCATATCGAAATGATCAGTTTCAAAGTTTTCCTTCTCTGCTTCTTCGTCTGCGTCGGACCAATCGGTTCCTTGGAGCTGAAATCAATATTTATTCAACAAGAGATCATCCGAATAGTTTAGGGAAAAAAAAAATTAAAAATTACATCCTCAATCGCCCTCCGCTCCGCTTCGTCCTGCAAACCATTGACCCCGTTGCTGAGAAGTTTCGCCAACGCTTTCTTGCCAATATCTGTATAAACATCATCGCACATTCCTTCAATCAACCTGAATAATAGTAAATATCTCGAATTCGTTTGAAAAATATAAATACTGTTTCAATGTACTTTCTGTTGCCCAATGAGCATAAACCTTTTCCTTTAGCCCAATCCGCGTCAGTTTGTCACGATTTTTCCTTTCTCCGAACTTCGGAACCCTCTTCTTCTAGGCTGTCCGTCTGTCTCTGTGTATGCGCAATCGGAATTATGTTAATTTTGAGCTGAATTGAAAGCGCATGCACAAAACAGGAGCATCAAAGAAAATTCTCCTGTAGCTTGAAAGAATCGGGACAAGCTGGGGCCAAACATAATGAACTCGAATTTTTGCCTACGAAGAAAAATTTCCAGAAAATAATTTGAAACAGGAAATAAATTTGAAAACTTTGCAATGCCGCGCAAATATTGCGCCATTCGAGCGAACTTTTCAGTATTACAAAAAAACTCACAACAGAAGTCTGACAGTTTCCATCGAAGCGCCTTCGAGTTCTTCTTCGTAGGACTTTTCGAGAGCTTTCAAGTATTTGCACTCCGAATAACACGGCTTGATCATTTCGATCCATTCCTTGAAAGGAATTTCTTCGTGTGTGCTTCTGGGAACTGAGGATTGAGCTTCCAAAGTCACGAAGTCATTCCTCGCAGGAACCCCAGGAGCCTCGTAAACTACTATTTGATCATAAAATTCATCTCTAGTGTACTCCTCGAACTGCATCTGAACAACACCTTTATATCAAGTTAATTATCCCGGTCTGCTTTTTTTTAAAAAACTTTTTACATCTTCTCCGTTCGGTTCTTGAAAATCTTGCCGAGAAAAGAATATTAATCGAAAAAAGAAAAAAAATAATACAAAAACCAATCTCAACACAAATTTTTTTGAAACGTTTGGTAAGAATAATTAAAATTTTAAAATTCATAGAAATTTGTCACAAATAAACTTTGAAGTGAAAGCCTTCGCGATTTCCTCAAACTTCAACACGGAAAACAAGAAGAAAATCCCATAAAATTTTATAAATAAACGCAATTTAAAAATATGATAAATATTAATAACAACAACAAGCAATAACTGATTGATGGATCAGGGACGATTATTTCCTATCCAAGCGACAAATCGGCCCGTTGTAGATCATCTGGAGGTCGACTTTCGGGCCGAACATGTCGCGAATGTTGTTGATGCCGTAGCGGATCATCGTCGGCCTGAAACATTAATAAATATCAAATTATCAAAAAATTAGCACCTTTCTAGGGAAAGACCATATCCGGCGACGTTGACGTCTTCTGGCAAACCCATGGGTAGAAGCATTTCTGGGCGGAACATTCCCGAATTTCCAATCTGAGAAGATAATTTTGGTTGTTCATTAACGTAAATTTCAAAACTTTCGGAGTGAATAGTATTTCTAAATTTTTAATATTGGGATCCTACTTCCTACGATGTGATCAACGTGGAAAACTTTATCTTTATCTATTTTTCCCTTCATTTTTTTAGCGTTGCTCTGAAATGGGGCGCCAAAACATCGTCACACACTATTTCGTCGTTACCTAGAGAAAACTTTGCATTTTTTTTTGAATTTGTTCTCCTGAATTTTCGCAAAAAATTACCTCGACCCATTTGGCCAAACCGTCGTGATAGGCGAAAATCTCCATGGAAGGTTCAGTGTAGGGGTTGTAGGTTGGCTTGAATCGTAGATTGGTTATTCCTGCATTATCGAATTTTTTCTCACAAAACAGGGAAAACGATACCGAGCTTCTTGAAGAACTCCGTGAAGATGCCGATGAGATGAGAAAGACTGAGATTTCTCTCGGCGATGACGCCTTCGACCTGGTGAAACTCGGCGAGATGCGTCGCGTCGAGCGTCTCATTTCGGAAGACACGGTCGATTGAGAACAGCTTCGAGGGCTTGAACCCCTGGAAAATCGATCATTTTTGACCAAAAAGTGATTTCCGCGAATGTACGCAAAAAATTGAGTGAAAGAAAAGTATTTCCTTTTGGTCAGTAACAAATTTCCTTTCTTTAGTTGGTATCAGAAGAATTTAGTACGAATATCTCAATTACTTTTAGCTTTTCGTGAAATTCCTGTTAAAAAAATCTTTATTACTTTCGATTATTTGTGTGAGATTCTAAAAAAAATCGTCGAAAAAAGAAATATATTTTTGAAATAAGTTTTTCCACTACCTTCTCTACATAGCGACTCATTCAAATTCATCAACTTTTTCTGGCGTATTTTCCCAAAATCTTTTTTTTTTCAAGTTTCTAATTATTTTAGAGAAAAACGCATTGTAAAATTTCCTATTTTCCAGTTTTGAAGTGGATGGGAAAATTCCGGAGAGAAAGGATAAATCAGAGAACTTTATATTATCTCCTTCCTTTTCTTCCAATTGAGAAATTTTTTCTCAATTAGATTCCATCTAGGTATTGTACGCTACTTTCTTTTCGGAAATTCTCAATTTCCTTTTTATTGGATTAACAAACTTCTTGAGCCAACTGGTACAGCTGTCGGGCTGATACTGCCGTCGTATGTGTTCGTAAGACATTTTTCTGCGCCTCTTCCAATTTCCAGTCGTAGTTATAACTGAATACCTTTTTTTCCCCGTTGTATAGAAATAATTATACCAACCCAATCGATCCAAAACCTCCTTTCGAATGCACGGTTTTCACCTTCTCCAGGTAATCCGCAGGGAACTTTGTGCTGACCGAGGGATCTGAAAACAAATTTTAATTGAATATTATAAACAATAGAAGATAAAAGATAAAACCAGAAACAAAGAAAGTGTCGTGAGCATCACGAGCCGGGTGTTGTTGAGGCTGGAAAATATCATTTTTGAGCTGCATTGGTATATATTTTGAACCTGGAACAAGGCATCGAAGTTCCAGAAAGAGCTCTCCACATATTTGTTGGTTTGCATTTCAGAGAAACCCATAGAGAAGAAGATTTGTCGGAACTCGCTTCGGACCTCGATATCAAAAAGATTCAATTCATACTTGCAAAAAAAACCTTCATGAGAGGGTGCAAATGTCCGCTGGCCGGTGCCACGCCAAGTGAATCAAAGTTGTACTTTTTGAAAGTTTTATCCTTCCAGGATCCGCTGAACATGGAAATGTATTTTTAAATGAAGAACCACCAACTTCGCAATCATTTCCGGTGTCAGATCGGCTTCTTGTTTTGCCAGATTTGTGGTGAAGGCAGGGCCTTTGGATACATGAAGTCCTTTCACAACTCTGAAATTTATAAAAAACACTTGAGCCCTTTAAAAAGAAATGAAAACGAACGTCTCAGAAATAAGCTTTCTCTTTTTGAGTTCCTGCTTCTCCTTGTCTCCAACTGGCGATTCTCCAACTTTCAGAGCATCCAATTGTTTTCGGACTACGTCTTCGACCTCTTGAACTTTGCGAATCTTCAAAATTTACATGAAATTGTCGAATAAATTCATATTTTTGCTTTTTTGAATTGAAAATGGCTGGAAGTAAATATTTTTTTCTCAACAAATCAATCTAACTAGTAAACTGATTTACCAGGTTAGTTATACCTTAATTCGGTATTGTAAAAAATCTCACTTATGGCCAAAAACCTTCTAACTCAAGGTTTCATCTAGATTTTTTTTTTCTCATTTTCAAGTAAAAGCTTTTTTCAAGGTTTTTCTCCCAGCAAAAATGAGAACAAAAAATATACACAGACCACTCGAACGCCTGCGCCACTTTTGTCCAAAGAAACCCATCCGGCGGCCATCGCTTTGCTCAAACCGAGCTTTCCAAAAGATTGTTTCTAAATTTACTAAATTCATTTACATTTTTTTCCGTTTTGAAACCGCGACGTCAGCCTGTGCGCATCCATCACTTCCAACCAACTCGAAAACGCGGAATTCATGGGATCCTTCGCTTGCAATCTGATTTCCTTCAGCTGTAAGCGCCAGACGGTTTTCAGAAACATCTTTTGTCGTCAAGAGCTAAATTCGAACAACTTATTAGGCAAAACAAAAATTAAAAAACCCTCTCATTGCTCAGTAAACTTTTAATGCCTCCAATCAGCTTTTGATGATCAATTTTCCATTCTGCAGCAAGCGTGATTGAGTTAAACCCCTGAAAATTGAGTTGAAGTTCTAAAAAAGCCTTTCAGATGATTGCTACTTTATTTCTGAACTGGTGATGCGAAAAGTCAATACTGTGGTTGAAAAACCTTTTTTCTAGGTGATTCACAGTAATTTAATATCTCACGTATCATTTCTTTTTTAAAAATACTTTTAGAAAAAGTGTGAACCTCTTTGCTAGAGTCCAACAGCTCCAAAATACGTTGCGGCAGGTTTTCCTCGTTTCCCACAGTCATTTTTTCAGTACTGAAATTATAAAAATGAAAGACTTAAAAATTACTTTTTGAACCTTTTCGATGGAGTTTCAGGGAAGCTTGAAATATGATGGAACCAGCGAGTAAGGTGAGGTCGTCCTTTTAAATCAGATGTTTTCACTGATTTCTTTTTTTCAAAGTCGTGCTCCGAAAGTGTGTACCTAAATTTCCATATTTGAACAGCAAATAGATGCAAAGTTTTTGAGTAAAATAAATTTAAAACAAAAACCAACCCAGAGACGTACGGCTGATCTTTTAGCAAATCGTCAAGTTTGCCTAGGTCCGTGGTCATGCGACGAGGATCCTTTATAAAACAAACTTATTTTATACAATTTCACCAAAAAAGAAACTGAAAAAAAAATAAAGCAAAATTGTAGAACCGTGCCCCGCCCACAAACAGCGCGCGGCTCATGCAAAACCGTGAAAAAAATTTTGTGTAAAAAATTATTTTTGTGAGCTTTTTTTTGACACCATTTTCTCTGCACCATAATTTCAAGCCATCATGTTTAAAAAAAAATAAGCACGAGACTCTATTCTGAGGCTGAACGGAGATGTAATCCAAAATTATTAACTAATTTTTAAAAAAGACCTCTTTTCCTTTTATAGCATCACTTTAGAGCAAAAAAATAAACGTTTTTGAGAGATCTGAATCAGATGAAAAAAACATAAATAGATTTCAGCGTTTTCGACAGAGAATCTAAGAAAGAAAAATCCAATCTAAAATGTTTATTACAAATTCAACAAAAAAAAAGAATACTAAGCTATAAAATATAAGTCAAGGTGCAGAAACAATCAAGTACTTGTATTGCGAAATATTTGGCAGCTTTTCAAAGACAGGAATGAGGAAAGTTCCATCATCTAGGCGGTGAACCCGTCGGCTGAAGTTTCTTTTGGGCTGAAAAGAAAAAGTTTGAACTTGTCTTGGGAGCTTTTTCAACCTCGACAACACCGGCAGTGGAATTGCACGTGTGGACGGCATCGGTGAACCACCGATTCCAGATTGCGTCAACTTCCGGTTTCAGTTGTCCACGATGGTCTCGGTAGAGGTCTCTGGAGACCACATGAGCAAGTGGGCCGAACTCCAGAGCCGCTCTGATCACGATGATATCGTCGCTTGATCTGAAACCGGAGTTGGATGAAAGTTGCAGATTAAACGGCCAAGACGAAAAGGACCGGTATAAAACAAGGTTGAGAAAAACAATATAGTTTCCTGGCGACATTTCGCATACTGATTTTACGTGGAAACATCTTTTCATTAAAGTAAGTGATTTGTAATGCTTCTAAATAGACAAAAAACATTTGGAGACAAAGAGACAGGTCAGCTGTGAAAAACCTTTCTTTTGAAGATTTCAAATAATCTGTAAAAATCTTTTTTGAAGCATTTTTCTCTGTCAAATAAACATTAAAACTGCAAAAACAAAAACGTGATCAGTGTGCGTCAAGGTGATGCCAAAAAAAAACTTCATCGTCTCACCAACAATTTTAGTGAAAAAGATAAAAAATTATTGAGAAAAGATATGTGGCTGTTATAACCTCGAAATTCTTAACGAAACTCCAGTTCATAAATTTCAAGATAAAATTCTAACAGTCGGCTGGCGCTCAAAACGTGAGGACTGAGGAGCCTAGCCGTGGCGACATCGGCATGTCGGACGACCAAGACAACGGTTTTGTAGGACGCCTTCAGTCTGAAAATAGACATGCATTCTTCTTTTTCGAATTCTTCCTGGGAAACCGATCAATTGCTGGTTTTTTCGGCACGGAGCCGTTTCCGAAGTTGTAGGCGTCCACCACGACGACTCCTTCGCCCTTTTTCGACTTGCAGCTCTTCTTGATTTTTCTCACTTCCTCCAAAGCTTTCTTCACTTCAATCCAGGAGATCAGGCCTGAAGTATGAATCTTTTTTGATTCCTTCATTCAAGATCCAAAAACCTTGATTCCCTGACTTGTATCTCACGTCAATGTCGTTGCATAACTTTCCAAACGATTCGGAATCAATAAGTTCAAGTCGGTCGAATTTCTTGCCACTCGGCAAAATCAAAACGCTCCCATTTTCTCTGGCCTCTTTTGTACTTTTGCAGGAGAGTCTGTGAAATATTTTTGAAAGCACACTTTCCTTATAAAAATGAGGTTTGAGCTTTCCTCTCGTAGCGCGTTTTTTTTTTCATATCTAATGGTATACATGAACCAGAAGCGGCTTTTCTAAAGAGTTATTGATCCAAGTTTCCAATCAACTGAAACTTTATTTTATAATATAAAATTTCAATTAATTAGAAACTTTTATGCGGAATTAAAATAAAGTTGACCTGAAAACAATTCATCGCTATATTTCTATTTTTTTTTTCTTAATTTTCTTCTGAACTTGATTATTCTTACTTCTGTGGCTCTATAGCCCTTAAAAACACATTTTTCGATATAAAAGTGAAATATTTATCAAGATCAGCTTTCGTTGTGATTATTGATGATTTTTTCAAGTCTATTTTCTCACTCAAAATCAAATTTCCGGAAAAAATTCCTAACTTGACAATAGTTCAGCGAGCTGATGAATTGTAGAAATAAAACAGCGGAAAAAAAGAAACTTCTCTCCAGAAGTACAGAAGTATGAGCGATTGCAAAGGCAGCATGAAAGATAATCATGAAGATCACGAATGCGGTTTTTTTTTGAGCTTTCAAAACCTTATTTTCTAGTCATATGCGATTAATTTCGCTACTCACTCAATAATAGGCCCAACTGTCGCCGCGTATGTCTCGCTTTCAATAGTGAGAAGATTTGAGTCCAAAAGTTTGCTCATAGTCCAAGAAAATATTTCCTTATTAGATATCTGAAATGAAAACTTTTTCCACTATCTGAAAGATTTTAAACCTTGTTCTCTTTGATTTTCTGGCAAACTCCTTTGACGACCAACTCGTGGAAGGTTTGATCAAATGGTTTGGGACGCAGGAAAACCCTAGAAACTTTTTTTTTGCAAAACGAGAGTATAAGGTCTTGAGCATTAAAAAAAACGAACATCGCCGTTTTGAAGTCGTCGTACTGCAAAGAACAGAGTCCAACACATAATGAAAGCTCATTCTGGAAAAAACAAAATGATATTGAAAGAAAGAGGGACAGTTTTATATAAAGGTACCTATTAATCTCAATTAATCGCTTTATTTATAATTTATTTTTCAACATCGGGATGGTATGGCGATGCTGCAGGAGAGGAAAAAGACCACGCAGAAAGGTTCAAAAAATATTTGAGAAACGAACTGGATGGATGATCATTTTTGGTGGTTCATCTGAAATCCTTCGTAGGAATTCCTTAGGATCGAGTACAGAATTGAGAAACAGCCCTGAAAAAGTAACTTTTTTAACTTGAAATATGTTTCAGAAAACCCTAAAATTTAGAGCTGTGATTTTTTATTTTCAATTTTTTTTTATAAGTTCTGAAAATTTTAGTTTGATTACTTGAAAATTCAAGCTGTGCTCGAAATAAAATTTAATCAGCTAATTATTCGAATCGCAAAGCAACTTTCGCAACAACAAAAAACCAACCAATCTCAGCAAATCGCTCATTACGATAGTTGGAGAAGGCTTCGGCAAGTTCCAGGACTTCAGATCTCCGTTCTGAGGGTCCCTGCCAGTAGACACACGCCAGGAACTTCGCAGAACTCGAGACGATTTTTGGTGAATTGAGCTTCTGAGCAAGACATTCTTGAACCGTCCGCAGACACTTGTCGAGGATTTCTTTGGTGTTGTACAGCTTTGCTCTGGAAGTTCCCCACTCAGACAGATAATTTAAAACCATCTGTATTTCATTCTTCTCACTTGTGGAACGACAGCCAATTCGAAAAATGTTTCGCTAAAGCGTGATTAGAAGCTTTAAACTATAAGTTTGTTAAATTTTTTTTATAAAACATTTGCCAATATTTTCTAAGGTTCTACAAGCGCAGCAGACTCAAGTAACTGAATATCACAATGGAGGCGATTTTTCTCTTCGGAACCCTTTTTAAAAATTTTCGGTTTTTCTTAAAAAATCAAAGAATTTTCTTTTCGAACAAAATCAAAACCTTAAAACGAAATCGAGTGTGGGACCGACAGCGAAAAGCTCAAAACTAGGCTTGTTCTGATCGCGCAGAAATCGGTATTGTATAGGGAAATCCGAAGGAGACGTCTGAAAACGTTTATTGACTATTATAAGGAGAAAGACAGGTTCCTACATGACTAGCTACACTGGAAAAAGGCACAATCGGAGGGCGGAAAGACAAATCGAGACTTGATTTGATACGAAAACGGGCGGCTCGAAGATGTGCGACTCTTCTAATTGTCGATTTCATTTTTGTCGACGATATTCACACCTTGTTCAGAGAGGTTCTGCTTGTACCTGGAGAAGGAGGTGAAGTTGGAGAAGAAGCTCGGAAAAACCTTTCAAACTGATTTTTGCGAATAAAGTGGTTGACCCAAGATGTTGGACAATTCGCGTCGAAAGCTTTTCTTTCGGCTCGGCAAGCCCACTCGGCCTGAATATATTCATACTTTCTAGCTGATAAACTGTTAAAAAAATATTGGAGTTTTTGAAAGAGTATAAGCAATTACTAGAAGCTCCTCAACCTAAAAAGCCGTTTTTTGTCATATTAGGCCACCTTGGACTTTCGCGTCTTGGGTCGCAAAAACAATATTGCATCGATCGAGAGTTGAAAAACCAACCTTATTAGATTTCAAAATCAATTTTTTCTTGGTATATTTGATACTTTAGAAGCTTCAAAGAAAAATCAAAGAATGATGTTACAATATTAACTTATAGAATATAATTTTTTTCTACATTTTTTTCAATTTCTGCCTTTATTATCATTACAAACCTGTTCAGCCGATTTTTCCAGCGGTCAAATTCGAATCCAAGCAAGCCGTGTATTTGTCTCTAGCCTTGGAGATTATCGCAACAATAAATAATCTATTTATTAATCGAATACCTCGTAACACTTCGTTCTACTGTTTTTTTCAGCGTCTTCTCACCATCCGACATCCTTCAATAGAAAGAACGACGACTTGGTAAGAGAACTTCGAAAAAAATATCTTGAAAAAAATATCTAGATTTATCGGATTAATTACACATAAGCCAGTAAATTTGGGATCTTCACCGTCCAAAAATAAAAAAATAAAAAAACTAATAAAAAAATGTTTGAGGGAAGGAAAAAAATTTATTCAGCAAAAAGTAAAAAGAAGAGATCAACAAATATCCAAACGAAGAAATCCCGTGAGAAGTTGATTAATGAGTCAAAATATAAAGCAAGATAAAAGTATATAATTCTGAAAGAAGAGAAAGAAAGGTGAGATATGAACATGTTCGGAATGAGTCCCTTTACTGGGAAAGAATTTATTCGCGGAAAAGATACAGGGTTCCCGCAGACCTGGTCCAAACATTTTGCGCTTCACTCATAGGAAATAAAAATCATCTTCTCATCTTAATCGTGCAGCGAGAAAAAAGCATTCGAATAAATAACAGCTTTTTATCTGATTTTTCGAAGATTTTCTTGAAAATCTGATTATGAACAACACGAGAAAAAAATTTTCATCGAAATATCCAAAAAAGAAACTCTCCTTTTCAAACTTTGTCTCAAAATGTTTAACGAAGTTTTCTTCATTTCGCGCTTAGCAAATAGTTTTTTTCTCGTTTCCGAGAACTTTTTTCCTTGATAAAAATTTGGGCTAGATCCAAAAAAATTTTCCTAATTGAATAAACCGCTTCGCAGCCGTTGCGCGCCGAGATTCGCACGTGGATCATAGTCTTAGATAGCAAAGAAACTGAGAAAAACCGTCAAAATAGGCAAGTTTCAAGTAATTACAAGAAGCAGCAAATCAAAGCGGTTCGCCTTCTTCCGCCTGAACTTCGCCTTCGTCAATCACAAAGGTCGACTCGTGACACCTTCCTGTAACAGTAAGTATTTTAAAAATAGTCTTATTAGAAGGAAATTGAAAATAAGTCAAAATGGAGCTGACCTACGATGAAGAAGCTGAACAACGCTATAAAGATCCCGATCAGTAACATGATCCAATCGAAACTCGAGTCTTGGATCAAGAAAAGATTCAGGGTGTCAATACTGTATTGGGACTCTGTCCAAGTCGAATAAGTTGTGTTGGAGAAATCGTATCCTGAGATTATCCAATTTATGGAGTTACGAAAAATAAGTTGGGACCTTCGATGGAAAAAGCTGGCGATTGGAGCTGAACCAACTGGATCGAAGACCGATAACAGCTGTACTTCCCGGTCCAGGGATCCGGTTGCCAGTCGTAAGAGTAGACCTGAAACATTTCTATGAGAGGAGTTTTTGGAATCAGAGCTGGCTTGGGCCGACTTTGATGACCGAAACGGACCTCAATCAGTAGCAATCGCAAACTTTTTCCTATCATTTCAAAATTTATATCACATAATATAACACGTTTTTCATCGTTCACTCCCCGATTTACACACTCTGTGAAAATTTCGAGACAAAAAGGTTGGAATAAATCTTGTTAGATAACAAACGAAATTGAGTTCAGACTTGCAAGATCAAAAATTTAGAAAATTATATAACAGGTCTTCAGTGGAGCACTTAGAGAACCTTAACTTAAAAAAAACTCCATTAAGACAAAAATAACCCTCATGCAGACACATTTGAGATACACTGCGACCCATAATTATAGACCCACCCTAATTTCTCCGATTTTTAAGAAAGATTGAAAAAAACTTTCAGCCACCAAACTTTTTTTGTGATAAACCTTGTTGATAAGGAACATAATCATAATATAATTATCAATCACCCAGTTGAAAAAGTTTTTTTCAAGATACGAGAAAAATCTGATTTTTTTGACCGACCCAGAATTATAGACCCACTATAAGTAATCAACAAAATTCATTTCACAAAGTCAACAAAGTATAACAAAAAGATTAATTAATAATGTGTGATGCCTCCTTGTTTCTGAGCGACTTCGAAAATCCTGTTCGGCATGCTGCCAACGAGTGGTTGCAGCAGTGACTTGTCCAAACCATCCCACTCGGCACGAATCGCTCTTTTCAGATCGTTGACCGTTGTATACTGCTTGGCATTCGCGTAGACCCTTCGTACAAGGACTGACCATAAATTCTCTACTGGGTTGAGGTCAGGACTGCACGCGGGCCAGTCCAGAAGAACCACGTTCTTGGCCGCAAACCAAGCCAATGTGGAGTTGCTCGCGTGAACAGATGCATTGTCTTGTTGGTAAATCATATTAGCACGTCGTCGGCGACGGAGATAGGGCAGGAGATGCTGGGCAAGCAGTTGCTGGTAGTCTTGCGAATTCGTTCTGGTCCCAATAAAAGAAAGAGCTACCGTCCCGTTGCCGCAGAAAGCCGCCCAGACCATGAGGCTGCCGCCGCCGAAGTTTCTCTTGGAGAAGTACATCGGATCTTTCCTCAAATCCCTCCAGTAGTGAGCGTACCCATCTGGCCCATCAAGGTTGAATTTCTTCTCGTCGCTGAAGATGATCTGAACAGAAAAATTGGGAATCATAAGGGGATAGAAAACATTGATACCTTATTCCAATCCGTGGCCATGTTAGAGCGTGCAAACTGGAGCCGTTCATTCTTATGGCGTTGCTGTAGACGAGGTGCTGCCTTCATTGGAGTATTCACAAGTCGACCGGACCGATGAATTGTTCGTAAGATGGTGTTCTTCGAGACGTTTTCAGGAATTTCGGATCTGATTTGGTTGGCGGACTTCGTAGAGTTTGATGCTTTTCGACAGACATCTCGTTCAGCTTGAACCGATAGCAGCCTGTGCCGTCCAGAATGTATTGCTGTGCCGTATTCTTGCGGATTCCTTGCATAACGGTCAATAGTTCGTCTTGAGCGACCCGTCTGACGAGCGGATTTCCCGATGGGACAAGCCGTTGTTGAGTAGAGCATCGATTACCGCTTTTTCGGTATTATCAAGTTGAGTAAATTTAGGCATTATGGCTTATAGTGATACACGAGGACTTTTTTTCTCTTATATACCACTGAAAAAAACAGGAAAAAAACGTGTTACCTGAAACGAAAAACTCGGAAAAACTCTGGGGTGGGTCTATAATTCTGGGTCGGTCAAAAAAATCAGATTTTTCTCGTATCTTGAAAAAAACTTTTTCAACTGGATGATTGATAATTATGATATGATTATGTTCCTTATCAACAAGGTTTATTACAAGAAAAGTTTGGTGGCTCAAAGTTTTTCAATCTTTCTTAAAATCGGAGAAATTAGGGTGGGTCTATAATTATGGGTCGCAGTGTATAATCCACTCTCTTTTTCATTCTTTCGGGCCTGAAAAATTTTCTAAAAATTTCAAATACTCAAACCAATGCTTTCTGATGATTATGAATGGCTATATCATATCACTCTCGCATGTTCTTCAAAACGCTTCCGAATTTTTTTCGGGGCTAAAAAAAGTTTACTAATGTTGCTTCAGAGACAACAAATTCTGATTCCGTTGGACATTTTTTTTTTCATCTTACAATCTGTTCTTCTAGGTTAACAAATCTCAATGTTCGATATTCGAAGCTTTCCTGTCTTCTTCTTCGAAAAATTCCAGTCTGTATGTTCCTCCCTAAACTACCGGAATCTTCTGAAAACCGAACCGCCTGATGTTCCGACAGATCCATGCAGCTTTTCTTGTTCTTCACGTTCGTCGTATGTCTGTTCGTGCCGAGGGCATAAACCAAGATCCAATAGACGAAGAATCGAAGCGGATTTCCATTGGAGACACTGATGAACGTCGACTTCGAGTAGTACGAGTAGCTTTCTGAAAGTCCTGAACTGATTCTGGAAGACTGTCGTTCAAACCGAAGCTTTTGTTGACTCGTTGAGAGTTGAGGGTGTTCAGGAAGTTGCAGGAGAACCAGTCTTCCGACATGACCATGCAGTCGAAAAGAGTTGCTACCTTCAAAACATAATTTCGGAAACACGTGAGTTTGGAGAGTGTACTGAAATTTAGGACGCAGCCAAACTGAAAAATGATATCAAAAATAACAGTGAAACACGGAAAAAGAGAAGGAATTTTCGAATTATTATTTAATAATACTTGATTTATATACCCAATACCCACCAACAACAAAGATAACCGGCCAACCTATCATTGAAACAAAACCGATTCTTACAAATTTGTCGTCGACTTTCAAGTTAGAGACGTTGGTCCTCGTGAAATCAGCGGCGGCGTAGAGCATGGCCGTGGCGGCGGCAGAAATGTCCGAAATAGCTTTGGTCCTTTCGCCGAGGGTCCACGTGTTCTGGTCCAACATCGAGTTGTAGCGACTGATAAAGGTATCAATTATAGAAGTTATGCGGTTCTCCGGAATACTTGTAAGAATAAGAGTCGTCGAAAGGAGAAAGGACAATACTTTGGATGTTTCCGTTGCCTCGAGCGAACGAATGCCAACTGGCTGGTGGAACTCTGAAAAATAAGGTTTCTTTTGTAGGAATGAGTTGACTTAAAGATTATTGGGAAGATTAGCTGAGATTTTATTGATTTGGGCGGTACGGAAAAACTTTGCAAAAAGCGATAAGCTTTCAGAAATATACAGTTTGTAAAACAAGGTTGAAGGTTTTCTGAAATCGGAAGCAGCCTTTTTCAAACTTGATTCAATCATCCGATGGAGCTTTTGCGCTGATTTCAAATCTGTGCAATAAAGTTGCTCTCGGGGACTGGGTGAGCTCATTTTTGAGGCATACATTGTTATTGCGCCTCTGTCATGAATAATAACTAGTTTCCTTGGGAAAAAAACTTGGAGCCTAAATATTTTGCAAAGTTCCCTGCTAGCGCGGTGACGTTTTCCGCTTCGGCGGCACTTCTAGTTAGTTTCTAGCAGAATCGTTAACTCATTCTCTTCGTTTGATTTTCGATATTTGCAAGACTCACTTAGATCCTTCTTTGACTGGTCGAACAGTAGACCCGGCTGAAAATGCTCCATTCCGCATCGCATTCAAAATCCGATCCAAAGGTTCCTTGCTTTTGGCGTAGCGATCAGAATCAACATGCGTGAACAAATCTGTGCCGCTGGTACTTCCAATCTGAATCAAGCACCAGATTCTTGGAACTGAAGTCGAGGAGCCGAGAAACCTGCTGCGGCTCGATTATCACTTCGATTTGGCTCAAGTTCATCGGCTGGATGTGGGTCACGTTCATTTGTGGTAGCGGAAAGACGCCCATTCTGAAATTTTGGTACTTTCAATTTTTTTTTTCGGGTGTTCTGTAGAGATACAAACGGAGCCATGAAGGATTCTTTTTTTTCAGTTATTAGCCGTGAAGACCACTAATTTCAGAACGAAGTCGTTTATTAAAACTTCGAAAAACCATATTCAACAACTTTGCTCAAACTAGTCTAGTGATGGTGAATGTTAACGAATATTTTTCCGTCTAAAAACACCCAAGACTTAAGAATAAAGTGATTATTATGAGCCTCTTCAAACTTTTTTTTTTCTCTTTTTTCGTATTTTTGCGATGAAACTGGATGACCTCATGCGTTCCACGGTGGCGCTACTTCCAATGTAGTCGAAACTTTCGCCATTGAAAACGGCGAACATGACGAAACGAGAACTTCGGTTGACTGCCGCTTCGAAATTCTCCAGAGAAGAGCCGATCGCTTGGGCCGTCGCCAAAACTGCGATCAGGGAGGTCAAAACGGAAAGTTCTCCAGCCGAGACGTCGGGAATCAGTCCGAAGCTGTCCAACTAGAACGAACAATGTCTTTTCAGATTTTTAAAAGGGCGAGGAATACATTTATAAAATTATAGGAAGAAAAAGCTGTTTCAGTGTTTTTTCAAGAGCCTCCTGCGGCTTCAAACGACCGGATAACGATTTTTGGAATTATTATAGATTTAAAGTAAACTTAATAAGAAAAAGTACCAGTTATGAACTTCCTAAGAATATGCATTTATGATAATACCTAAAATAGGAAAAAGGGCTAATTTGGTTGAATTTGAGATTAAATTCAAAGAGATACTTTTTCCATGTAGCCACAAACTACTCTTTTTCAAAACACAGTTTCTTCGTCCTCATTCCAATTTCGATCATCTCTCTTTTCCAAACGTCGTCGATTGTTAGAAGTCCTCACCCGGGTCGCAATTATCATATACTTTGAGCTTTGCTCCGTTTTCGAGCCCGTGATCGCTGGAACCGGCCAAGAGAAGACGTTCTGGCCAGCCAACGGGTTGCACATCAGTGGAATCGCGCTGAAAATAAGGTTCTTTATCCTTTTCAGAAAGGGACACCGACGTCGCATCAATGTTGAAAGCATAGATCCGAGCGTTTTCGAGTCCTCGTCGGAAACAAATCTGCGAATTTCCGGCCGCCGAGTTGAATAACCCAAACGACATTCCACACAACGGAAAAGATCTGCTCGTTGAGCCATCTTCAGGCACGTTGAACAGTCCGTAGCACTCAAAAATAATCATTTTTTGAGGTTCAAAACGTGCTTCTCAGATAGTGAGACGTCCTGGGACCTAATCGCTTGAAACGTTTTTTCAAATATTTCAACTTTCTGGGAAGCTTTGTCGTCTAACTCGTTTATATTAGTGGATCAACATTCGTGGAACCAAAATTCTTTCATTCAATGCCATTTCAAAGATTTCATTTTTAAATTTGTTGGACACTGCTTTCACAGAATTGTGACTAAACCAGAAACAAAATAGGCAACATGAAACCTTGAAAAAGCTGCCTCATTCTCAAGAACTACAGTTAAAGTGATTATTTCGCAGTCGGTATCTTTGTATCATTGATTTCAAACCTTCTTAACAAGGTCCAGCTGTTTCGGATCCTTCATGTACACCATCAAGACCTTCCATTCGACGTTTCGAAGGCCTTGTGGGATTTCGGCGCCGCGGTTGATTTTATTTCGGCAACTTCCTCGCTCTTCTCTGTACCAGCCTAGAAGATGAACAATTTTTTTCTGGGTGAAAGAGAAAAAATCAACTTGAGACGTCATTGGGACAAGAAGAATCATGTGAGAAGGGCGATTGGTCGTAGACGTGGTGAGGTCTTGATGGATCGGTTAGAACAATTCCCGCAATACAGGACGAATTTTGCAAGAATTCTGCGACCGACCTTGAAAAGTGGTCTTTTTATTTTAGTAAAGAAATGAAAAAGCATGAAAGGCCTTGAGGGAAAAAAAAATGGAGCATTATGGGCACATGTTTGAGCTACGTACAAACTTCGCAATACCAGGATACAAGCTTGGTAATTTAATGAGAGAATTATGAAATATTTAACTTCAAAGCTACGCCGAGAAGATTTTAGAACACCCAAAAAAAATAAAAAATCACTCCGTACACTTTTTTCGAAGTTTGTCACGATTTCTATGTTGATATGTTACTCATTCCCTTTTTCTGTATGCATTTAATTTTAGGCTCAATGAATCTACAGCTTTTCGAGAAAATTAAAAGAAAAATGATCATTTTACAAATTTTACTTAATACTATCAGGTTACAAGTTTAGGCATCTGAGAAAAATAAAACGATTTTTCATTTAGCTTCGAAGTTTGAGTTCATCTATATTTCTCGGATGTTTCTGCTTGGAGAATATCAATCGGGATAATATTTCAAAGTAGCTTCTTTCCAAATCTTCTCAGGATACTTTTGTGACCTATTGTTCCATTTTTGCTTTTCTCTGCATAGTTGTATCAGACTTTCCAAAACAAACCCATCAAGAAGATCCATCGGCAGAAAAACCCAATATTTTCCGTTGTAATCGGGAAATCGACTTCTCCAACACTCGGAAAGCCCTCCAACAAGCTCTTCCGAGGTGTTAACCATCACTATTACCCCGTCTCCACTGCCGCCATCCCCTGAGAAAATTTTAATTTTTTCATCATAGGTTGTTATGGACAGGAAAACAGGAATCATTCAAATTTTTGAGCTTTCGAGATTTGAAACACTGTGAATTTGAACTTTTTGATTTGTTCAAACTAGGTTTTCACACATAACTTATTAGTGAATGATGCTACTTTTATAATCTTATATAAACGTTGTCAAAAAAGTTATTCATAAAGTTCTAAGAGTATTTCGATATCCGCTACACAATACCAACAGATGTAATTTCTTCAAAAAGGTCTTAGAATCAAGAAACTTTTTCATATACAGTTGTTTCGAAAAAAATATTTATCAAGCTTTTTCTTCTCAATCGCCATTTAGCAAAAAAACAGAACTCAATGCAGAGCCTAAAAATGCCCTCTAGAAAAATTTTTTCTCTCAAGTTTTACTCTCTAACTTCAAAAAACCAATTATAACTGAGATTTCTGAGAAAACTTCTGATTTTTTTTCCTTTTTTTTGCTTTCGCACTCTTCTTTTTACATGAGACTTTTAAATTGCTTTCTACAACAGGAATTTTCGAAAAACACCGCAATTTTTTCTTATTCCAAAAGTTGAACACACCATGGGCGCCGAATTGATTTGTTCCATTGAGAATTCGATATCCGGCGGTTCCTTCAATCACAGACAAAGCGATATTTACGTCGTCTTTGGTAGAAATCCCGTAGGTATGACTAACAAAAACTGAAATCAAAAATGAGAGAAATATTCTTTTTTCTCTTACCCAAAAAAGAAAGAAGAAATGGCCACATTTTATGATTCTCTTATGCTCCTCGTCATGGATATGAAACTTCTGTTTTCAAAACAATTTTGGTCTTCTTTAATGTAGAATAAATGAAGCATGAATGCGTGAGAAGCGCTTTGAAGTTTTGAAACAAAAAGAAAACTCAATAATCTTCATTAATCTTATCACCGGTAGAATATTTAAACAAAGCAACCCATACATAGATAAGAAACAAAAAAAAAAAAAACGATCAACATATACGATAATTTCAATATAAATTAATAACTTCTTCCAAACAAGGCGAAAGAAACCGGTTTCGCCGTGCATTCCGAGTGAAGACATTTCTCTCCGAGGAGCTCAGAAGGCTGAAACAAAAGAAATATGTGAAATGCTCAAAAAAGAAAGAAAAAACCTGTTCCAAGGGGATGCACAAGCTCTTGGCGCCCATTTGAGCACCGTCGTGGCCGTCTTCACGCACCGAATCTCTTTTTATCTTGAAGAATTTTTTCAGATCGAAATCTTTCCTATCGAGACCTTTTCTTCGCAAGATGGCGCCCCACAGAACGGGGCCAGAAGGATGAACTTCTGATTGAGAAGGTCGCAGAACTCGTTCATGTCGTAGACGATTTTCATATGATCGTCCCGTAGCTTTTTGACTCTGAAGTCAAATTTTTAACCTCCCACAAAAAAGGTCGTTTGATGTTGAAGATCAGCAAAAAAAAAATACGGTTCCGAAAACCCGCACTTTTCGAACATGGCATTGTGGATCTCGTCGAGAAGATCCTTGATTTGTCCGGGAAGATTCTCATTTTTCAGCGTTCTCTTCTCGCCGTTGTACCGGATGGCAACGGTCACCTGTCCAGCGGCCAAATCTTTCGGGCCCACCTGAAGATTCGAAGTTCCGGATGCTTTCAGAGTCCTTTGCGAACCTCAATCCGGATGGGAACACCTTTGAGTTCCCAGTAGTTGAACTTCCATCCAGGAGAGTAGTTGTCTCGTTGGTCGGCCTCGGCGCGAACGTCTTCTGCGACGAGGTCCGCCGCCACTTTGCTTACGGCGTTGGCGATCGCCTCGCGGCCTTCTGGCTTCGTCGAAGCCGTGATTCCGACGGGGAGGACGATCGCCTGAACTGCCGCCACTCTTGGGGGCAAAACGAGGCCGGTGTCGTCGCCGTGCACCATCACCATCGCACCGATGGTTCTGAATTCAGAAAGTTTTCAATTTTTCCCGTATTTACGTAAGTTTTTAAATTTTTATCACATCAGAAATAGAATTTCAAGACTTATTTTTTGAAAAGTACGTTTAATATTCATCAACTCATCACTTCATATGGTTTTAAGCTGGGAACTCAAAATGAAAGTTATCATCTGATCTAGAAAAAAAGTAAACCTAGCTTTTGATATTGTTCGCCTTGTAAAGAAATACCTAAAACCTTTTTCATCACTTTTTCTGCGATCAAAATCGAATTTTTCAAAAATTTCAATTTTCATTTGAAAATTTAATGAAGTCTTAAAAAGCTGTAACCTCATATATTTGAAGCTAAAATAAAAAAATCCATCATTCGTTTTGGAAGAAGAATAACTACGTCATACACCCTTGAAAAATATTACATAGAATACTTTTAAAAAAACATTATTTGCAAAAAAACAATCATTTTTCCCAAACCTTGTCGTGAGTCCCCAAGAGTTTTTGCTAAGCCAAGCTTCGCTGGCCGGTGGAATCTTCGAAGGAAATGTCGAACATTTTTCGAAAAGTTCTGACCCAAGTGATGTGAAGTTGCAGCCTAAAAATAGAAAAACAAATAAAATGAGAGAAAGAAAAAAAGAAAAAAACCTGAACGCCCCTGCCCGTTAACTGGAACGTAGGCTTCAATTGTAGTGGTAAAAACTCCACCAGCAAACTTTTCCTTAAAAATATGTTTTCCCGATAAAGTTAAAAACCCAAGAAACCTTCTCACTCTTGCGTCCTTTGATCACGGGGATCGCCATCAGATCCTGGTAGACTCCAGAGTAAAGATCCAAGATTTGGAAGACTTCCTAAATATTTTGAATTTCATCGAAACTGAAAAAAGAAGCAAAACCTTCTCGGCATCTTGAGGATTGGAATAGGCCGTGTGGCCTTCCTGCCAAAGGAATTCTCGAGTTCTGAGGAAAGGCGTCGGGTGTTTGAATTCCCATCGCTGAAAATATTGAATTAGTCGATTTCGAGGACTTCCTGATAGACCACAATGTTGCACCATTGGTTGAGCCTCAAAGGGAGATCGCGATGGGATTGGATCCATTTTTTGTACGATGGGTACATGACCGTTTCAGAGGTTGGACGAATTGCGATGGGTTCGGCCATTTCAGAAGAACCTGCGCGAGTTACCCAAGCAACCTGAATTTTTTTACTTAGTTAAATTTAATTTTTAAGTAATAAATCATTAAAAAAATACTGGATTTTTCTATTTTTTTGAAACATTCTGGTGGAAAATGTTCGACAAATAAAAAAAAATTTTTTTATTAAGTCTCGAAATTTAATGTTAAATTTCCTGAAAAAAAGCTATCGAGAAGAAAGAATAACTTTCCAAGCGTTCTCACAGAATTCACCATCTTTTAGGAAAATACTGATTAGTCAAATTTAATCCGGATCGAGAACTTTCCGAAATTCATAGGATTACAATTTTTGAATTTAGAATTTTATTTTCAATATTTAATGAAATTGAGCTCATGATTTAATCCGAGAGCACTCAGAATCGAAAACAATTCAAATTTGTTTTTCGTTTCATAAAAGCTTCAAACACCTTCTGAAAAAAAGAAAAAAAGCTTTAAACACCTTCATAACTTTGAAGCTTCAAAACTAATACATATTCGAAAAAGTAACACGTTTCTCGTTGAATCCCTATTTTTTACTACATTATTTCTAATATTAGTGTTCAGAAAATTGGCTTAATGGTATGTATAACACTTTTTGAGGCTCACAAAAAGGTAAATGAATCTTTTTCGAACTTGCCCACCTCCGGAGCAAAATCGGCGATATGTTCCTTCTCCCTTTCCAAAGCTCCCTGAGAGACGAAAATTGGGAAGTAACAGTTCTTAACGCCAAGTCGTTTGATCCGGGTGTCAAACCTGACCATATTTAATGAATGAATGAACTACAGCCCGAAAAACCATTTCTTGATAATTTCCCAGATGGCAAAAGACCAGGGTCTCAGAACGTAACACCCAGAAACGTCGTAATATTCGATCATCTCCGCTTTCGTGATCACCTAAAATCGTCAGTTGAGAAGTTTTTAGCAGAGAAATATCTCACCTGACTGTACCACTCGGAATAATTGTCGTTTTTGGCGACCTCGATGCCGAGTTTCGTCTTTTTGTTGTCAGAATCATCCTTTGGCTGTTCTGCTTTTTTCTCCGCCTTCTTCTCAGATTTCTTCGGAGCCTAAAAGTAAAAAAGCGTACAAAAAAAAGCGGAGAGATGAAGAAATTAATAGCCAAATGATTAATGGCGTTGTTATTGACAGGAAAGAGAACAAAAGAAGACAATTTATTAACAAAAGCGGACAAGATGTGCAAAGTGAACATAACAATCGATAATAAAACTACTGTGCTAATTGATATTAAAGCCTAGACGAAACTGTTTTCGAAGGGTTCAAACCTCTTTCCCGGGTTTTTTATTTCCAGAGGCGGCGGCGGGGAAATCTTTGCCTGTCACTTTCTTGTACTCTCCCTTGAGCTCGAGCAACTTCTTGATGGCGTCAGCAGCTTCGGCCTTGAAAATAATATTTACTCGCAAAATTCAGGAATAAGATTCGTTTGAAACCGAGAAAGTTGATAAGCTCATTGTTGTTTTAGTACGAGATGGTAAACTGAAGTAAGTTAAAACAAAATTTTATAGCTGACTTTAAGTTCCTTAGCTATACGGATTCTTCAAAATTTGGAAAGTTTGAGGTTCCAATCTGATTTTTTGTATAAAAATTGAGCTGAAGTTTTTTTTTTGTAAAGACAGAATCTATTTCATTTTTTTTATCAATGTGCTTCAAAGATACTATTCGATCATTTCCATATTTTCACAGTAAGAGCTGATATATCCTCAGCTGTTCGTGAAGATTCAACTTTACTTTTAACTGTTCTTTCCAATAAGCTCAAATTATTTCTTCCTCTGAAAGTTAAAATTATCCAATTTGTAGCTTTCGGCAAGAAGTTAAAAGAAAAAGCTAACTTGACACATCGAATCCGAATGAACCTTCAATTCGTTTTTTAAAAAGAAAGTTTTCAAAAAAACTCAACTAAAAAGTGCTTTCGCATCAAAATAGTCAAAGTATCCGTCCGAAAGAAACTCACAATAACTCAAATTATGAAATTGAACTATTATTTTTCCAAAAATATTGATATAAAAATAATTGCAATTCCAACCGATTTCGGGTTGGCAGCTTTGAGTTCGCGAACGAGATTTCCTTGAGCTTCAATCTCTTCAGTCAACCGCTTGGCTGTCAATGGCTCAACTTCTTCTGACTTCTTTTTGGCAGCAGCTGCGGGAGCTGCACCCGGCTTGTACTCACTACCAACCTTCTCCTGAATCACCTTATTCGTCGGAACTTGCTGTTCTAGAAACCTTGTACTCCAACTTCAAGGAAAGAAGAGCGGCGATGGCGTCCTTCGTGGCTTGGGCCTGCGCGTCCTTCGACTTCAGTTCCCTGACTTTGTTACCCTGTTCCTCGATCTTTTTCTGAA
This sequence comes from Caenorhabditis auriculariae, assembly GCA_904845305.1. Classification (NCBI taxonomy): domain Eukaryota; kingdom Metazoa; phylum Nematoda; class Chromadorea; order Rhabditida; family Rhabditidae; genus Caenorhabditis; species Caenorhabditis auriculariae. The sequence continues at coordinate 4,829,606 of CAJGYM010000001.1, read as the reverse complement.
TTTCCCCAGCCACGTCTACCGTGACACTGGCAGCAGAAACCAAGCCTGAAACGGCTGGAGGAGCTCCCGGCTTGTAGTCTTGGCCGTGCTTCTCCTTGTACTGCTTCTTCAGCTCGAGAAGCTTGGCGATGGCGTCTTTCGTCTCCTGGGACTTGGCGTCCTTCGCTTTGAGTTCGCGGACAGTGTTTCCGTGTTGTTCGATGGCGTCGTAGAGATCCGTGGAAGAGCCTCCAGAAGCAGAAGGCGTCGAAGCAGCTGGAGCAGCTGGAGGAGAACCCGGCTTGTGGTCCGTTCCAGTCAGGGCCTTAAAAGTACTGTATATATATATATATATATATATCTAAAAACTCAGAAAAATGAGAAAAAAACTCGGGAGAATGTTCTGTTTCAAATTTTTAAAAAAATAAATTTTTGAAAAAAAGGTGAAAATATAAATAAAATTATGCCTTTTAAATTCAATTTTTTTCTTTTTTTCAGTGAATTATAGACCTTGTACTGTTTCTTCAGATCGAGAAGCTTGGCGATGGCGTCTTTGGTTTCTTGGGACTTTGCGTCCTTCGACTTGAGCTCGCGAACAGTGTTTCCTTGCTGCTCGACAGCATTATACAGGTCGAGAGCGCCATTTCCCGCCGGAACTGTGGCAGCTGCGGCAGGAGCTGGAGAAGATCCAGCTGGAGGACTGCCAGGCTTGTGGTCGCTCCCAGTTAGCGCCTGGAGAAGGCAAATGAGAGATGAAAACCTCGCGGAAAAAGAAGCTTTCTCTCAAAACCTACTTTGTACTGCTTTTTTAGATCGAGAAGCTTGGCGATGGCGTCTTTCGTTTCCTGGGACTTGGAATCTTTGGCCTTGAGATCGCGGACCGTATTCCCTTGCTTCTCGATGGCGTTGTACAGATCCAACGCTCCTCCAGAAGCATAAGGCGTTGAAGTGGCTGAAGCTGGGGCAGAAGTTGGAGGAACACCAGGCTTGTGGTCCGCTCCGGTTGCGGCCTAAGATTTAGATATTGAGAAAAAAAACGGAGCTGGTTGTAGAAGAGCGGAATTTTGAAACTAGCAGAAAAAGCAGTTTTCTATAGATTTCTGGAATCATCTATAACTGCCATCGAGTCTTTACTTAGTTCTATTAACAGAAGGAATGTCATTTTTTTTTCTAGTCCAAATGATCCATTCTTAGCAAAAGAAAACTTTCATACAGCAAAGTTGCTTCAGTTTGATTTTATGTTGATCCGTTATCATTAGATCATGAAGGTTCCTTAATTGCAAACCGAACAAGATCAACCCCTCCAGTAAGTACTAGCATATAGCCTGATGACTATTTTATTGGGTTTTCCTGTGACAAATCGGCCATGGAAAGCAAGTTTTGCCGTGCCCCTTATGCCATATAGTTTTGCCTTGTTCGAAAATTTTTTAGTTCGAAGATTCAATTATCAAGGCTTAATCAACACCTTGTACTGCTTTTTAAGGTCGAGAAGCTTGGCGATAGCGTCTTTCGTTTCCTGGGACTTGGCGTCTTTTGCCTTGAGATCGCGGACCGTATTTCCTTGCTTCTCGATAGCGTTATAAAGGTCCAACGCTCCCCCAGAAGCAGAAGGCGTTGAAGTGATTGGAGCCGGAGCAGCAGCTGGCGGAGCTCCCGGCTTGTGATCTGATCCAGTAGCAGCCTGAATCATGAAAATAAGACTGAAAACAGGTTTAAAAAAGCCAAATTTTAGAAATTCTCATTCCTTGATCAGCGCTTTCCTCCTCCATAAAAATTAATGTCCTTTCTTTTTTTAAAACTAGTTTATGATTTATATTTGAAGGACAGTGATAGAATTTATCGAAATTTAAGACCTTTCTAGCTTTCAAATTTTTGGTAGTTTTTAATTGTAACGCATAAGGGTACAAAAGAAAAAATGCAGAAAAGAAAGAAAATGTATTTCAACTGAAAATCAAAACTAGGGTTTACTGTAAAAACTTCCTCCTACTCTCAAAGTTTTATTATATACCAAGATTACATTTTTTTCAAAATAAGTGCTCTTATTCTTCTAGCTGCGTATGATACATTCTAAGAAATGCAATTAATTGAATAATTTTTCTGAAGAGTTTCAAAACCATGCGATAGACAGTATTGTACTTTTGATATCAATTCATTATCGTTTTTTTTTTTCTGAATATAAATATTTAATTCTTTAGAGGTGCAATGAACACCTTGTACTGTTTCTTGAGGTCGAGCAATTTGGCGATGGCGTCCTTGGTTTCCTGGGACTTGGCGTCCTTGGCTTTCAAATCGCGGACAGTATTTCCTTGCTTCTCGATGGCGTTGTAAAGATCCAGCGCTCCGTTTGAAGAAGAAGCTTCTGAAGCTGGAGTAGAAACGGTTGGAGGAGAGCCAGGCTTGAACTCTGCACCAGTAAGTTGCTAAATTTGTAAATTCCGTTGTTTTATGTTTTGGTTTGCAACCTTGAACTGCTTTTTGAGCTCAAGAAGAGCAGCGATGGCATCTTTCGTGGCCTGTCCCTTGGCGTCTTTCTCTTTCAGCTGACGGACAAGTGTTCCTTGTTGTTCAATCTTGGAATGAAGCTCAACAGCTTCGTTTCCAGAGCCTTTCACGTTCGTGCTCTCAATAAAACCGGTTATCTCGTTGAAAACAGTTTTCAAACAACTAAATGAATGAAAAACCGTGTCAAAAATTTATGAAATTTTTATAGTGTCTAAATTTAACCCCGTAAACGATTTCAAATTGCCGCGCATTATCAAGATGTGCAGGTCACCTTCACAGTTTTATTTCTGCGCAATCGCCTTCGGCGATTGAGTCTAGGTTCTTTTGTCTCGTTTTACTTTGGTTATGAAAAACGTTTTTGTAAACTTAAAGTTGTATAGTTTACTGTACAACAGAAATAAACATCGACAGTCTTTTCGGAGTTATCAACTAATAGAAATATCTCTTTTGTTGCACTCACATTGGATTTGCCCTTCTCCTTGTCGGCAGGCGCAGCAACCTCCTTGACATGGCCGTCGGGAATGGAAATCAGAAGAAGAGGCGTCTCAGTCCCACTAAACGTTTCAATAGGACAGTGGTAAGGGACATTTATTATACATGAAATCGCTCTTGGCCTGGTAGGCGTGGTCGACGATGTAGTAGCCTTTGCGTTGCAACTGGATGATGTCGCCCTTTTTCAAAGTCTTCAAAGCCGGCTCGCCCATCATTTTCGTGAAATGCTGAAGAGTTTTCATGATTGTTTTGCTTCAAACTCTGAAACGAACAACAGAGTCGTAATTGATGAAGTTTTTCCAGTCCTCGTCCTTGCCAATGATCGCCTTGCTGATGATGTGGTCGTAGTCAGCCGTCACGACCGGGATATCTTTGCCTTCTGCGACTCCGACTTTGCCCAGCCAAGTGACTTTCAGAGTTTTCTTGTAGTCCTGAAAAGATCATTTCAGTGAGATCAATGAGTTTTCTCAGAAAACCTTGTTTTCAAGGTCAAGCTTCGCCTTGATGGTCTTGATGACGCCATTCTCCGACTTGACGTCAACAATTTTGATGTTGCCCCAGTTGACGAAAGTCACCGTGTCGCCGACTTTCACTTCTTTCGCGTCGTTCTGCTCCAAAAGCAGAATCTTGCCTTTGAAAATATCCTTCGAGCCAACTTCCGCATTCTGAGATTTTTTGGATCAAAAAATTGAATATTTAGTTCTGTGAACTTTGGGATGCAACGGGACAGAAACGCTCTCCTCGGCAACCTGATCATCCAGCTCCACAGAAACCAGAGGAGAAGAATTTTCCAAGGCGGTGTATCTTAAAAATAAGACCTTCACGAATCAAGCAAAAAAAAATTCAACCCTTGGAAAAAATAGAAAAAAAATTTGAAGATTGATTCAATGATTCAAAATGAAGATTCAAAATGATGGAAAAAGAGTCAGACGTTTTGGAATTTCCGAAATTGTTCCTATAGGTGTATAATGGTAAAATTGAAGTTTTTTTGAACTTTGTCGCTAATTGCGGCGGAATTTTTTCTTGATATTGACAAATAACTGATATCGCTGACCACTTTATGAAAAAAATTGAACGCTCTAATGTAGTTTTTTTAATAATATTTATTGTGTAGTGCTTTAGTGAGCTTCAAAAAGTTTGTTTATCAAAAATTAAATAAGATACTTAAACGAGCTGAGTTCCATTTACAATGTTTTTCTAACTCGGCCAGACGGGTTTGAAAAAATGATTACCAATTTTTAAACGCCCTTTTTCAGCCTCTTACCAAGAAAATCATCAACTCAACACATTATAATTGAATGCGTTCTAAACGTTCGCCCACCTCGGCGCGACGGGATCGATAACTTTCTTGTTGAAAGCCCAGATCTTGTCCCACTCCATCATGACGACGGAACGAGAGCCGCCTTGGGCCACGATGAACTGTTTGAGGCCTTCTACGGTCAGACCGCGGCGCATGACTCCGCGGACGGTTGGAAGCCTCGGATCGTCCCTGAGAGTCATCCCCTTCTTGCTAGTCCCGAAGGTCTTCCTACCATCCCTCGACGTGTCCTTCGTCGACGAACCAAGTCAGCTTCCTCTTGCTCATCACGGTGTTGGTCATGTTCAGACGGGCGTACTCCCAAATGTAAGGCCGACGGAGGCCCAAAGCGTCGCAGATAAAGTAGAATTGATCATCTCTGAACAGAAAAACGCGTTAATCTTTGGTTGTTTAACAACTTGAACTTGACGCTCGAATAATTGAAAAATCAGATTTTCCGGCAAGACTTGAAACGTTCTGAACTGTCTGCAATCTTTCAGCGACTCTACCTTTCACTTACTATTTTTCCGTTCTTAAACAGTTCAAGACTATGATCTGGCATGAGTCATTGAAATGTTGAAAAAAAAAATTTTAAACCCACTCTGAAATCAATATAACCTATATGAGACAGAATTTCTTTTTTTATCTTCTACTACAAAATAATAACCAAAACACGTATTGAGAGTGCGAAAAAAAGATTTACTAAGTAAGATAAAAAAATTTTTTTCAACACTATAAATTTTGTTCGACATCTGGAAAAAAAATCCAAAGAACCGAGTTTTTAAAGAAAAAATAAGATAAATTTTTTTCAAACTGAAAAATCTATTTACTTTCTTTTCTCAGGCAAAAGAAAAATCAATTCTGAACGTTTTTGCGAAAATTAAAAAAAATACCTGTCATGATACTCGGTCGTCCTCAAGGTGTGCGTAACACCTTCGATGCTGTCGACGATTGGACAAGCAAAAATCATAAGTAGGATAGACCCTGAGTTTAGAAAATGATTATTCAATTTCAATTTGAACTCACTTGTACTTGAGGCCAGTTCGGACATGTTCTTCAGGTTTGCAGCTGGAAGAAATTGGATTGAAAAGAAAAAAAAATTGATTTTTTAGAAACCGGTAAATGGTGGGATCACGCATGGCGCCGTTATTGGACTTCATGTCGATCTTCAGTCGAACACAGCATTTTTGGCCGTTCTCCGTCCCGTTTTTCATTTCCTTCCACAACGCCAAGTTCTTGGCCGGCTCTGAAGAAGGCATAAGAGAACTTTACAAAAAAAAAATGTATTCGAAAATTCGGACAGTTTTTGATAAATTTCTTGGAACTTTTCACAAAAAAATTTTCGAAAAACACTCGCAGTTCTCAAAAGTGAACCGCTTCCAAGTAGGAGCAATACGCGGAACATCTTTAGAAGAGGCGATTTTTGAGTTTCCTGGCTGAACTACCTTGAAAGTTTTATTAAACTGAAATTGTAGCGGTACGCAGTTGTCTCAGCTCTTGAAAACTGAAAAAGTTCGAAAGAAAAACATATAAAAGGCATATAATCAAGGGCTTGTAAATTTTGACCGAAACGTCCTGGCAAGGCTCGCGAAACATTGTGGAGATCAAGAAAGCGTACAAGGACTTGCAAAATTTCCGTGACAAACTCACAACTTTAAGGAAATTTTTGAAAATGGCTGTTAGCAGTGAAAAACTTTCGAAGTACTCCACGGAATCCAAAATCTCTTCCAGAGTGTATGGAAGGTGGCTAAACTTTGAAGATTCAGAGACGATTTCCGCGAAATCGCTTCGAATGCGGCATCAAATAATCGATTGAAGACCGTCCGAATTTTCCGAAATCCAGAAAACTAATACCATTATTGCGATTTCTGCTCTCGACGCGTTCTTCGCGCTCCTTGCGCATCGTCTCCGTATCGGTATCATCGACGTAGGCTTTTCCTTCGGCCAGAAGTTTCTCGCAGAACTCGAGCATCGTCTCGAAATAATCCGAGGAGTGAGTCCAACGGTCCGGGACGATGTTCAGCATCGCCAAATCTTCCTTTATTACCTGGAGAATAATCCAAAATTAGCTCAAGGCGGATGAAACTAACTTGTTCGAAATGGCTATTCTCTTTGGCCGGATTGGTGTCGTCGAATCTCATGATGAGAACTCCATCGAAAGCCTGCTGGTAGTACTGGTTCAACAGAGCAGCCTTGGCGTGTCCAATGTGAAGATAGCTGTAAAAACATTACATTAAAAATGAATAAACATCTTAAAAATTGAATAATGCAAGAATGATAAGACGAAGAAAAGTTATACCTTGTGAGGAGAAAAATTCAAAAAAATTACCGAGGCCGAAGGTTGTTTTAGTTGTTATAACAGCTTATTAAAAAAATTTGCGTGCCTTGAAAAAAACTCTATTTTTTTCTTATCAGTTAAATTAGATCTTTAATAATTTAAATTTTTTTGAATAGTACGCTCGGAAAAGAGCTATTTTCGTGACCTAAAATTTATTTTTAAATATAAAAAGTTATAATTTTATATCTTCTACAGAGAATGTTTACCCGCTAGCCTCTGGCGGAAACCGGACGACGACCTTTCCTTTCTCGGCCCCTGGCAATTCAATGAATTTACCCTCATCCTTTTGTTTCTCTTTTGGTTTTTGCTGAAACATAAATGATTATAAACAAGTTGGAGATATGAAAAACCTGAGACTTAGCTGGCGCTTCGGTTTTGAACATTCCAACGGAAGCGTGTGCGGAGTGGAACTTGGAATCGTTCAAAACTTTTTCAAAGTTTTTGGAGAACTTGGCTTTGAGCTGAAAAAAGGTCTTGATTTTTATTCCAGACGTCAATCAGCGAGTATCATTTTTAGAGAAAAAATTCAAAAACCAAGAACAGAAGTGTTTCCAATTTTAAACTCACTTGATCTTAAAAAGTTAAGTTTGGAAAAAATATTCGATAGTTAAAGATCAGACTCATAGAAAAATCAGAGAAAAAGGAAAAAGTCGCCAGAAATACAAAAAAAAAACCTTTAAAAATAGAATAATTTTAAAACATGAACGCGATCTTGCGCCTCATTGCGCAATCGCCAGAAACATATGGAAGTGGGCTCAAAGGCTTTGAAACCTACTTTCTCATTGCCGACAACGAGAGCAAAAATGGCAATATCGGCAAGAGTCGTCCGATTCGGCAGCTGGGCCACCACTTCAAGCTCTTCCAGCACATCCGGCGACAAATAACCGTCGACGACGCTTTCGCACACGTTCACGACTTCGTCGATCTTCAAAATAACAACAAAATAAGTTGAAGATGAGCCCATTTAGAAAATTTATCATTAATTCCACAATCAATAATCTGCAAAAACCTTGGCAAACTCGGAAATGTCTTTCCCCAGAAACTCTTCATTATTCTTGCCACTCTGGATGATCAAACGAGCGATGCTGATGTCGTTTGTCAGCCTCTCACCATCCCTACAATCAATTTGAATTTTCAAAAATCCATTAAAACACTCACAAATTCAACAAGAGCTGCTGTTCGCTAAATGACACAGTTTTATCAATGGAAAAACCGGAAGCGTTCAAAGCTAACAAAGTGGCGTAAGGTTTTGCGCCGGAGTTGGCTTGAATCACTAATCCACGACTTTGAGTCATGATTTTTTTACCTTAAAAAAATATGATTAGTTACATTGATGAAAAAAACAGAAAAGGAAAGAGAGAGAAAAAATTGCACTTTGAATCATTCTCTGAAACAATTTTGAAGTTTAATTTAGGCTAGCCGAAACTCCGTGCGCATTTTGCATTTGAACTCTCGGCGACGGCCGAAAAACTTTCCGTTCAATCCAGCTGGATTTCATGGAGTTTGAATTCAGATGCGATGAATTAATTGTTATTCGCGTAGTATTTCATTTTTTTAAAATGAATAAAATCGTTTTTTGTCTCAAAAAAAACGACAGACTGTTGTTTGAAAAAAATATTTATAGAGAAACAGACTTCTCAAAAAGGTATAATACGCGTATTTCAAGTTCACTTTTAATAAAAAGCCATGCCGGCAGCGCTCGACTTTACTCTGATCAAACAGTGAGCTGCTGAACAATCGAGGTTATCTGAGAAAAAAAAAAGTTTAATCTGATGAAGTGGAAATAGAAAAAAAAACAAGAATTATCTCTTGAGTGTCGAGCCTTTTACATCAAAAATTATGAAGGCTTGTTCATAATTAATCCAAATTTTTAATCGCACTTGTTTTCGAGCAATAATAATGTGAACAGCAGGCGCATTTTCAAAAACGAAAAGAGCGTTTGCATGGAGGAGGGCGGGTTAACCGGCCGCCCCAACAGCGCGTGTACGCTGGACACTCATTGATTTTGGGGTTCACGCCGCGTCCGTCCGTCTTTTTTCATGTTGTCGGCATTTAGACAGTATTTTTTTTAATTTTCGAGTTTTAGACAGTTTGAAGAGTTAGTACCAACCGCTCTTGATTGTTCATCAATGTCTCTATAGTTTATTTCTCTCAGTTTTGTTTGCGGTATAAAACTCCTAGAAAAAACATATTTTACTCCTGTATAGCTGATTCACGGTTAGCTTGGGACGCTAAGGGGCGTGGTCTCTCTGCACTCTCCACGATCCAGGCACTATCTCGTGCATTATCGTGTCAGGACCCTTTTTCCGATGGCTCAAGCCAGCCGTGAATCAGTTATAACTTTGAAATGGTCTTCATACTTAAAATTTCTATCAGGCATTGAGTTTTTAGTCTGTTCAGATTTTGAATGTCAATGTTTTATCGCGCGGGACTAATTTCGGCGTCGATGTTTTATCGCGCGGGACTAATTTTGATCTTTTTTGATCTAAAAGATAGAAAAAGAAGTCTAAAATGCAGCCTTATTAAAGGGCCATTGTCATCTGCTGATAAAACATTGACGCGAAAGATATAGCCTATTCCGCGCCTTGTCCCGTTTTTCTTTCCGCCAAAAAGACCATTTACCAAATTAGATCAAATTTCTGCTTTTATAACGGCAAAAAACAAAGGTCTTAAAGCGAAATTTGGTTAAATTTGACCTGGACTTTTGGCGGAAAGAAAAACGTGACAAGCTGGCTCGGAATGGCCTATATTGTAGATTTGGAGGTGGAGTTGCTTGACATTAGCTGCTTGACATTCAAAATCTGAACAGACTAGAGACCGTTTCTAAGGTTATTTTGAGTCGCACAGTGTGACTCAAAATAACCTTAGTGACTCACACTTTTTCACATAAGCTCAATCAACTATACGCATAAACTTTCCAATAGTAAGAAAAATTTTGAAAACTTTTTTTCAGATGCATTATTCTGTGGATGTTGACATTTCAAACACAGAGATCAAAGAAGAAGGACCGCCATCTCCAGTTCAAAACTTTCTGGAGCAGGAAGGAGTTGCAGACTTAGCGTTTCCTTTTGACGAGAACTTCATTCCGGTCGCAGAAGGTGTAAAAGGTAGAAATACTTTTTTCCTTACGACTTTGAACTGGTCGCAAGTAGGATGTCTCAGCGCGTATCGGCTGCGCTCATTTCTCATACCGACAGCGAAAGCCGCTTAGAAGTCGGATACACGTGGATTGCTTAGCGGCCGTGCAGCTTTTACCTATTCCCATACAAGAAAGCGTTTTGAAAGAGAGCGGCTCAACTGTATTCTCATTTTTCGAAGTTAAACCAGTAGAATATTTGATAAAACTTTCAAAAGAAGTCAACTTTTCAGCATGTTTGTATAGATGCATTGTCGACGACACGATCGATCTTCTAAGCGTCGGAAAAACGTTGTGGGCCCTCAGAAATGCTGGTGTTTTATCAACTGGAGATTATTGGGTACATATTTCAATAAATTTCGTCAATTTATACAAGTTAATCAAGGACGCGGTGGGTGAGCTTCGCGACAAGGTTCGAAAAACTTCGATGGAGTCGATTCTCGACTTGCTCACATGTGGCCTTCCCTCTGCCGCAACAGTGAATGTCACTCTATTCCAGAACCTCGGACAGCAGTTCTATGTACGATTTAGTTTCACTGAGAAAATGAAACGATCATTTCAGAATGATTGTCTAGCCTCGGCGTTTGCCAACCTTGAGCAGAAGCTTACGCGGTTATCTAGGACCGCAGCCAACTCAACTGGCCGTCCACTTAAAGGGCCACTCAATCTTTGCAATGAGATAATTATGCTTCAAAGCGATCCCCCATTCAAGGTTTTTTGGACTAACATGTAAGGATTGAAAACAAGCGGACCAATTAGGGAAGAAAACTGTCGATTCGAGGCTGGGACCGCGGAAACGGAACTTGTCACGTACAAATGCACTCTCTGATTCGACACGTCTTGAAAGAGGTTGACAATTCTTTGAAAAAAAAAAATATAGATTCTTTGCTAGTTTGAGATTTTATTTGATAGAGGTCTTTGGTGTGAATCAATTTTAGCTTTGAGTTCTTTCCAATAAAACTTCAACTTTTCATGAAAAAAATAATCTTCTCAGATATGCAGCCCGCCTTCTGAAATCAAAAAGTACACCTTGCGATTGAAGCAAACTGGGAGAAGGAATAGAGATTTGATCGACGTCCCTTCCCACGTCGTCTCAACTCTTCAAGGTGTTCTGAACTTACCCACAGAGAATTCAAGATTTTGAGTTTTAAGACTTCCTATGCGCTTCTTTTGGCTTTCCTAATATCTTGAATCGAGATGATTTGACTGCATCTCAGATCAAAGAACAACATCCGCAGTAAGACCCTTGGTTTTGTCCGTGATATAAACGCATGTTGCTCAGATTATGGAATGCCCTCCCTGGGAGAGAATCAGATAAGCCAATTGCTTTGGAAGAATGCCGATTTCAATACGACACTTGGAGGAACAAAATGGCCATTGATGCTTTACAACGGGTTTTGTAAGCATTATTTCATGAACATCTTTTTAAAAATTTAATTTCAGGACAGATTTACGGGGAGCCAAATGCATTTATAAAAACGGCAAGTACGAATGGGAGTTGAAGGTAAATGAATCGAAAATCTTCTAGACATAATGGTGAAAATTTCAGGCAAAAAAGGTGAGAAGAACTTTTTCGACTTGTTTCTAGAGATGCACTACTGGATCTTCTCGTTCTAGTTAATTCGAAGCTTTATCACGCCTCTTTAAGGCGGCCGGTCGGATTACGGTAGTCAGGATAGGTTTTCCGGTAATAAAATGAAAGCGAAAAATCAAAAACTTTTCCTGGCCCTGAAACTGACGGCGCAATATTGGCCGGCCGCCGTAACACTGTCTTAACATGCGTGTTTTAGAAAAGATATTAGTGTTTCCTTGATTTCGGAAAGTTTTATGAAATAGTTAGAATATTTTGCCCCAAGCTTCAAATTCAGAAAAATGAAGGAGCAAACAAATCTCCGAACGCGGATTTCGAAATGTACAATGACAATGGAAACGACAATGACGAAGAAATTGACGTTGCGGGGCACAGTTGAATCTCTTTTTTTCTTCGACTTTCGTTTGTATATGAATAATAAATAATTATAACAAAAATTTTTTTACGCCTTAACATCAAAAATGAACACACAATTTTTTTATAAAAAAATATTGAAGATCGATGAGATCTTATCTTTAAAGAAAACTAGTTTTACAATTATTTTCTCTGATTTGGTCGGAGCCTCGCTAAATTTCTCTCGATTTTGGTGTACGGTAGCAAGTCGGAGCGTGACCACGCGCACGGAAACTGGAAAATCAATTTTTTTACGCGAGTGTCTGATGGTTGTCATTTTCTGCTGAATCCTGTGTTTATTTCTCCAAAGCTCAACTTTTCTCCGAGGTTTATACAATAGAAGTTTTCTCATGTTTTGTGCGAATCTACAAGGGTTTCAATTAAATTATTTCAGAGAACTTTCAACAACTTCGACTGTTGTAATGCATCCTAAAGTACTTGTGAAGGTTCATATTTTTTCAACCTCGCTGTGATGTAAGTATTTTTGTAGGTTTCGGTGGGCCATGAGTCGTCCATGTTAAGCAAAAAAACAGCCGATGGACACACTCATAACTGGACAGTTTTTGTGCGGCCAGGTAATAAAGACCTAGTTTTCACCGATAACAGGTTTATCACTAAGGTTTGTTATTTTTTTTGTTTTTTTAATTTGACCTTGTATTTAGGTACGGTTCAGTCTTCATAGCAGTTACCAAAAGCCGACCAGAGTCGTTACAGAACCTCCCTTCGAGGTTCAAAAAAAAAAAATGAAAAATAGTTTTGTGTGACCTTCCATATAGGTCTCCGAGACTGGATATGCTTCTTTTTCACCAAATATCACTATATACTTCAATTCTCCTGACTCGAAGCCTCTCAAGTTCCCATATGACATGAACTTAACTCTTGGTATAATATTAAAAAAAGAGAAGTAATTTTTTTTTATTTTGAAGAGAAAACTGGCTATCATGATCAGGATATGATCTTCGAATTGAAGGATCCATCTGATGAATTTTATGAGCAAGCTAAAAAGTAAGACTTTAGTTTATTATTCTCGAAACTTTTGAATTCCAGGTACTGTGGGGAGATGAAGAAATCGAAAAGAAAACCCGGACAGGAAGAACAACCACCTAGCAAGTCAAAGAAAAGGCAGGACTTTGACATAAAAGTTAACTGAATCGTAGATTTTAGAAATTCTCCAAAGCTGAAGGACGATAATGACCTATATTTATCTGAAAGCTCTTCAAAAAGTGAGTTTTCAAAAGTTTTTGAGATTGAAATGGATTTTCTACAGACAACTTCAAGTCTCAAACCAAATCGAAGTCCAGAGAAAAATCGAAAGAGGTTTTTGGCTTTTGAAATTTATGTCGATTCAATCCAAGTTTTTTTTTTCAGGGTTCTGAGTTTGGTGAATATTCAAGGGACCTCTGTGAAGATCTAACGAAGAAAATCAATGAAGTTAAGGATGAGGATTTAATATTTAGGTTTTCAAACAGAAGATTTCGACAAAATAATTTTATATTTTAGAATTTGTGAGCTTCTGATGGTTTTGCCGTCCACTTCGCTGTCAGAGACAAAAATGATGCTGAATTTTGACCTCAGCCAAGCAGATAATGCACTTTTGAACTTATTATCCGGACTTCTCTCATCGTAAATGTATTTATCAATTTTTTTCTACTCGTTTGAATATGTATTTTTCCAGAAATTTATTTTTCTTTTTAATAAAATTTTTAAAAAAAATTTTTCCCATAAGTTTTTTTCCAGATTTATTTCTTTCATTCGTTAATTTTTTTCAAATTTTTTTAAATTTTTTTAAAGTTTTTTTCATCCAATTTTTTTGTGCTCTTGGCACGACAAGGACAGTTTATTGGTCGTTTAGCTATGGCCACAAAGACTTTCCCCGTGGAAATTGACGCCTTCTTACGCGTCAGAGTCGTTCAGCGCGCGTCTCTCGATGCGTCCTTTGTTTTTTTAGGGTTTTTTTAGATCATATATGGGTGTTTTGAAGCTTCGTGTAGCCATTCCCAATAAATTTGTGCTTTTTTTCTTGTTATTAATGAATATAGTCGCCTGTGCTTCAGTACTTTTTTTCGATAGTGGAAAAATAATGAAAATCCTGGAAGACCCAAAAAAACAAAATTTTAACTCGTAAAGGAGCTAATTTTTCTGGTAGAAACGCTGTTTTTTTGAAGAATTTCGCTTAACGGTAGTTTTTTTATTAATATCTTTGAGCTCACTTTTTCAATACTTGAATATTAAACATTCGTTTCTCCAACTCATTTGAAATAAAAAAATGGAAACCCGATGAAAGACTTTCTTGAAATCGCAAGAAAAAAAGGCTTAATGCGGGTCTCACCGCGAAAGTGCTCTGACGTCACGACCACCATCAGACTCTCCCACCTCCGCGAACACTGGCGCACTTTAATATCGGCTGTATAAATTGATTTTTCTTTTCCTTCACTTCCCCATCGATCCAATCTTAATATTGATATTCATCTTGTTCTTTTTTTTCTTAATGAGTCCCTTTACCCCTTACTTTTAGCAGCTTTGGTTTCTATTTAAATTTTTATCGTTTGCTCATTTTTTATCGATTAATTAAAAGGCTAAATTTATTGATTTCGATGTGTATATTAATTAAAGGTTCCATTTTATTCAAATCAAAGTTCGAGCACGTTTTAAAAGATTGAATTTGTCAGAAAAAGAAATTTAAAAAAGAAATTGGGATTTTTTTTTAATTATTTTTTTTTTTCGAAACATTTATTTTTGTAAAAATTTCTTTTTGGAAATGAATAATACGTCACGCTGGGTTTTTTTAGAAGTTTTTTCTGACTAAAGAAATTCTTGAAGTGAGTTTCATGATCATTCTCATCACCTACATTCGTCGCAATGTTACGTGCTGCTAGGAAACGCCGGCTTGGAGGTATTATCACCTGAATGTTCACAAAGAAAGCCCGTTATTTTAATGGAGAACTACTAGATTGTTGAGCGAACAAAAGATTAATGAACGTTTGATATGGAAAAAGGGCTTGACTGTTGTTCACATTCGTCCTTGTTTCAACTTTTGTTTTCTCTGTTCTTTGTCGAGCGTTTAATTGTTAAAAGGTCACATGACCTGCATTTATTGGTCATCGAACATTCTCTTTCTAGCGATGTCTTCTTCTCGGAACTCTTTAGAGAGGGCCGAGAGCAGCTCTTTGCTTGGGGGTCATGACAACTCTCCGTTCGCTCCTTCATCTTCGCGTAGGCTCTCTTCAATTAAGAACGAATGTGTCACTACTGTTGAGCCAGTTGTTCTCGTGCAGAGATGGACGGTACGTTTTTGTTTTTCGAGAAATTTTTGAGAAAAATAAGCTTTTTGTACTTGTTCGAGACCATATTCACATAAATAACGTAATATCATTCGAAAAAAATGAGTTTCAGCAGTATTGTTTGTGTTGAAATCTATAATTTAATATAACGACCTGAAAATTTTTGTAAATGAACATCTTTTCATAGTAATGTTCGCAAAATCTCGCATTTTGGTTAAAAGGCGCAAAAGAAATCAATAATTCTTATGGATTGTTGAAGTTAAGAAAATTAAATTTTTTTTTTTTGAAATGAACTTTTTATCTTCATGCCGTGTGTTCAAAGTGATTTCGAAGATTTCAAAATTGACGCGTTATTCGTTAAAAAATATTTCGGGAATTAGGGAGAATTGGTATTCCCCGAAGGCGCAGGAAAAATGAGTCCTACAACAATATATTGCCAAATATGCATTTTTACGCTGATTTTTATTCGTGAATTTGAAATTTCTTTAAATGCCCAAATAAAGCCAAAATTTTGAGTTCGCGCGCAGAAGTTACATTAAAATGCATACCTAGCGATGAATTGTTGGAGGACTAATTTTTTCCTGCGCCTTCCCGCAATACCGATACTTCCTATTTCTCAAAATCATTTTAAAAAAAATACCGCGTCCATTTTGAAATCGTCGAAATTACTTTGAACACGGCATGAATAAGTAGAATATACTATCCCATTTCGTTCATTATTCGACTTAAGGTGAACAACTTCGAAAGCCTCATAAAGCTAAGTCAACCAGGAGTTTGTTTAAGAAGCAGTGTTTTTCGGTGAGTTGAAATAATAAATGAGTGATTAATACTGAACGATAATAGAGATAACGCCCTACCAGACGCCTGCTGGCAACTATGTTTATATCCGGGCGGAAAACGGGAAGAAAACGCGAATCACGTATCTTTATTCTTGAAAATGTCTGCAACTGCTCAGATGAAAGAGGTTTTGCAGATTCATCTGGGGGATTTCAAAGTTCTTGTTCAGGTTCTTGTGAAAGCTGAATATCGTTTTTATTTTCTGGACGACAACGACGAAGCCAAGTTCAGCAACGTTAATATTGGCGAGTTCCACGCGAAACCGCCGAAAGGCGGGCATTCCTGGGGACTTCGGAACATTCCTCGACAAAAAGTTAGTATTGTTTTTCAAATTGATAGGAAAGAAAATTCATAAAATTTATAAAATTTTACTTCGAGTTGAATAGCAATTCGCTACTCCCTGACACCATCCCTGTGACGTCCTCTTGACTTGGCGGTTCGCACACGGAGCCATATTATTTGATTTGTTTTTCACGTTTTAAATTTATAAAATTAGATTCGGCGTGAAAAATTTTCCATATTATTTCAGGCTCTTCCCATTCTTCAATTTTTTCACGTAAATAAAATAAATATATAGTCACGTTTATTTCTTGTGTTCCGGATGATGTCATAAGGTGGCGTCAGGGAGTAGCGGTTTGCGATTCAACGAAAACTTTGAGATATAATGTAATTTTTAAATTCGGAAGTTTTTTATTACACCAAAATCCGTTAGAATTTTTTATTCCGAAGCTAGGATTTGAGGAGAAAATTCGTTCGCGGCCATCGGCGGATTTTCCCAGGAGTATCATGTTTTTATAGTGAAAATAGCCCAAAAATACCGCTTATTTCCAACCAAACGCTCTAATAATTACCGTTTCAGGTGCAAAACAGCATACGAAGCGACAAATCTCTTGTGATTTCCTGCTGCATTGAGTTGATTCCTGACGTCACAAAAGTCCCGTGCAAGAAGATGCCAGCGACACCCGTCCTGCAGAGACATTGCATGGAAGTCCCTAAAGGCTTCATCGACGCCGGTTCGTTCCTCAAATGTATCTATAAATTAGAACTGGAAGGATATTCTTTCGATTTAAGTTCATTTCAAAAAGATTGAGAGTTTGTATCAATGCTGCTGTAAAAAAGAAAAAAAAATCATCAAATTCTCCATAGTAAAAAAATTGAAGCGAATCAGCGAACGTGCCAAAGACAACTTTACCTTTTTTTCTAGGAATCTAGAAATTTCGCCGCGACGCTCCCCGACGACGCCTTTTTTTCTAACTTTTTTTAAATAGTTACCTCATTGTCTTTAAAAAAATTAATATAGATTATGACGAGAAAATGAAAAAAAAGCAAAAATGAAGAGAAAAAGTCGTCGTTTAAAAGTTTCAGATGAAAAAAGTTGTATTTTTTGAATTTTCAGAGCTGTCTTTGGCTAAGTTTTCATAGTTTTTTCTTCCAAATCTTCCAACGATAGTGGAATGCGGCATCATCATCTCCAAATGATTTTCAAACAACTCTTTGTAGAGCTCGAAATGCTGCGGTCGGGAGAAGGCGCCGACATGGAGATTTGTGCGGGCGCAGAAAACACGAGAGAAGTGTTCCGAACCCACAGTTACAAGCTCATCTCGCATTCCGCCGTCTTCCGCGCCATGTTGAGTCATGATAGTTTACAAGAAACTCAGGTTCGTTTTTTTCTCAATTTCTCAAAAAAAATCCCGAACTTGTCAGAATCAATATTTGAATAAATCTTTTTTTAAAATTAAAAAAATTTCGAAAAATATAAACATATTTTTATATATGGAATGAAAAAAAGTGGTCTTAAAGTATTCTAAAAAAAATCGTAATCTAGGTTTTTTTGAAAGTGAGTCTTTTTTTCTCTACAAGAAGGGACTAGAACAGTTAGAAATAATTAAAAGCTGTGAGAAACAAAAAAAGTTGCCTACGATTTTTTATCTCAATACTAATTTTTTCAGGATCGAAAAATTACAATATCTGATTTTTCGTCAATGGCTGTGCGGGTAATGCTCGAATTTCTGTACACGGGAACCTTGATCACCAATTTAGAAGTTGAGGTTCGATCTGCATTTTCTTTTTCCAATCTATTCAAAAATTCAGGACGCAGCGGAAGTTATGCAGATTGCTGATAAATATGCTTTGTCAGAGTTAAAGAAAACTTGTGAACAACAGCTTCTTGGCAGGTTTCCAATAAACTAAAAATTGTGGTTTTTGAATGATTATCTTTCCAGATTAGCCGTTGCGAACGTTCTCGAATGCGTGACTTGGGCCGACACTTTGGGTGCGAACAGCTTGTTGGAAGCTTGTCTCGACTACGTTAGTTTCCATTCAAAGTTCTTTTCTTACGATGAAAAAGAGTTCAGAAAATAAAATCGGCTGCAAATAGACTGTAATTATTTGCCGATTTCAGTTTTTTTCTTCAAGATTTTTTTAATTTTTTTCAAGATCTTTAAGCGGAATAAAGAATGTTCAGTAAATCATCGGAGTTTTCCAAAAAAAAGTTGTTTTTTTAGACTTTTTGTCTCACGAAGATCAATAAAAAAATAGAAAGCTGCGATTCCTAACTTTTTCTCAATGAAATTTTTAATTTAAAATTTTTTTATACTGTTTTTCTTTTTGCCAGCAAAATTTCAGAAATGAAGTAACGCAATAATAAACTGAAGGTTATAAAGATTTGCAAAAAAACAAGTCTGGAGTTAAAATCATAAAAAACTTACCGGAAAAAGTTTGATAAAGTTTCTCCAAAAAAAGTCATTTTACTTGATAACACGAAATAGATACATGTGAACACATTTTTGTTCCAAAAAAACAAGGGTTATGCTGCAGATCGCGGCGAATCGGCAGAAAATCATGAATCTATCGACGTGGCGACAGTTCCTCAACAGTAACACCCAATTAGGAAACGTTGTTATGGAACGGATGGTTTATTCGGTTGATGTCCCTCCCGTCAAAAAGTCTAGGATGTGAATAGTTTATTTTGAAATCTCCTGTCCACGAATCTATTTCTCTTCCCCTCTTTCGAGCATATTTTAAATGTTTTTTCTCCCCAACCCTTCATTTTCTTGGGTAGAAATGGAAGGAATTGGTTTTGATAGGATTTTTACAAATTTATTTCGATGGGGAACTGGATTTCGTTGCCTTTTTGCAAGACCTCAAGATCTTCCAGTCGTCATAAGTACCGGTTTCCCATTTTCTATGTAGAATCTGCTGTTTTTTTCGAGCTTCTCGAGGTTCCACAGTTTATTTTTGCTGTTTTATACCGGCCTATTTTTATTGTATTTTTTTAATTGAAGTGTCGATTTTAGAATCTATAAAGTAAATTTTGTATCATATATTCAATTCTATTTTTCAAACTTCTTCAACCTCATCTGTGATTTGATTGACTTTATCTTAAATGAAATTTCTTGAATAGGTAGCTAAATTGAATTTTTTTGTAATTTATTCCTACTGTTTGCTTATCGCTTTTTTATAGCTGAATATTCCGCACATTCAATTTTTTGAAACATTTCCTCACGAAAATAAATCGCATCTATTTTTTGAGGTAGCAGTTCTTGGAAATTTTTCGAATTTTACCGTTTCTTTTCGGAGATGTTATTTTGTTTTTTCACATAGAAATCGAATGAAAAACGAATTTCAATTCCAAGATGGGGCGTATGAACGTTACTGCGATGCGTTACCTGGACGCCGAACATTTTCGGGTTCTTGTATCGGTTGGTTTTTTCACATGATCATCGAAAAAAAAAAACCTAGAGAAGTTTCTAGCTTCTGTTTTAGCTAAGAAGAAGCGGAAAAAAAATGCATCGAATCAAGAAAAAAAGAAAATAAAACAAATAACTTTTTTATGATGTTGTAAATCTTCTCATATTTAAAATGACTGATTCGAAAGTTTTGAGCTTAACTAATTGCAAGAAAAAAATCACAAAGAAGACATTTTTTTAGGTTGAAATGGGAATGAAAAAAACCACGAAGTGGTGCCTTTGGCCCTGATTTCTTCGATTTCGGGAATCCATCGGGGCGCCGTTTCTAGGACTTTGAAGGACCTCTGCAAGCACCAGCTGTGTGCTTTTGAGCGGAGCAAAAAAAGTGTTCGTTATTTATTGGAAGTTCACTTTCAAACGAAAATACATAAATAAAAAAATTTCTTCCACTTCTATAAGAATCATTTTTGCTCGCACAGAGGCCGTATTTAATGTAGTGGGAAATTGTTTTCTGCTGTTTTCGGGAATCGCAAAAAGCCTGAAACTCGCTGATAATTCCTTAGTTTCTATTTTTTTTCGAATTTTATAATATTCTATTAGAAGATTCAGTGAAGGAAGAACAGATAAACATTTTTATGGAAAAATAGCGGAAAATGATTTTTCATTTTATGGAACACTATTTCTGAGGAAGCATTTCTTAAAATCAGTTTTAAAGGAAAAGCTCAAAAAACAGAAGGAAAACTTTGTTTGAAGATGATTTTTGAGAAAAGTTTTTGGAACCCTTTTTTATAAACTGGACTTTAAAGGAGTTTCAGAGCAAAATTAACTGTTAGATAATTTCTTTTCTTAGAATCACTGAAAAGGAGATTTCGATAATTCATTGGAATTTTAAAAAATTTCCTTTTTCGAGGAATTTCATGAAATCTTTTGAACTTTTTCTTTGTTGGTGTACATTTGATATATGCAAAAAGGAAATTCGAGTTGTTTCTCAGAACAAAATTTTTTGAGCGCTCATTTTTCAAATTTCCGTTTATTGTTTTTAATTATTTTTTTTATGAAATTTCAATCTCTTCCTTTTTTATCGAGGCTTTTCAGTTGATGGATATCGCCTTACGATCAGAGGATACGACTTTTTGGCCTTGAGGGCTTTGACTTCACGTTCCGTGGTCGGAAGTGTCGGAAATCAGATCGGAATCGGAAAAGAGTCTGACGTCTATGTGGGCGGAGATCCTGATCTGAAGGTTTTTTTCTGCTAAAAAAATTGAATATTTTTCTTTAGCAATTCCATTCAGTTTTTTTAAAAGAAAGACTTTTTTTCATTGATTGGTTTCTAAAAATCATTCTGTGTTCACTTCTCAGAAATGTCTTTAGAGAGCTTGAAGCATGCGAACTTTTTAACAAAACCGTGAAATTTTATTCCAATCCATTTTTTTATTGAGAGTTTTTTTTGTTTTTTTTCCAGTACATGATTTCGGTAATAAAGTTTTTTTTTTGGAAAAAGGCAAAAATATCTTTCGTCAACATTTATAATGATTTCAATGATTTCAAAGATTTTTTTAAATTTTTAAATGAATCGTTGAAAAGTAACTTATACTGCACTCTCCATAACTGTGGAGTCCATGATAGCACGAAAATGGCTTGTTAGAATCTGTTGTTTTGAAACGCAACCGTCTGGGAACGCCTTCCGCACGTTCACATAATGAATCTCATTGTGGGCGATACAGAAATCAAATTTAGAACTTGAAACGCTACCCGTTGAGGCATTCTGTAGTCCGTTCGCCTCGACTTAAAACGGCAGGATCCCTCTGCGCTCTCTTTGTCTCTCGGCGGCGCTCTTGTTTTTACGTGATGTTTTCATGTTTCTCTGACCTCGCCGGTGAGGGAAACAAGAGACGCAGACAGGCAGAAAGTTAAAAGTTACGGCGAATGCACTATACATGCAGATCGGATCATTTCAAGAGATTCCTTCAAATGTTTGCTTCACAGGACCTTTGTCTGAAGTTCCATCGACTTGGCAGAACCTCTTTCCGGAAGGTCAAAGACAAGCGCGACTATCACAACAAGCGGAAAAACGCGTCCTGGCTTTATTTGAGCCGTCTCGCCGCCGCAAAGGCAGGGAAAGCATGATAAAAATCCCGAAACTTGGTCCTTTCCAGGAATTTGCTTTCCTGAAAGCCCTGCACGAAAGAGGATTTCCGGTGCCTACGGCCATTGACGTTTCCCGACATCTCGTCGTCATGCAGTTCATTGAGGGAAAAACTCTTTGTAACGTACAGGAACTTAATGACCCTGGAGCCCTGTATTCTAGGTGATTGTTGAAGTTCTTTGTTGAGATGCAAAGAATATTTTAAAAAAAGCATTTTCAGATGTATGTCCCTTATTATGAAACTTGCAAGACATGGTCTTATCCACGGCGATTTCAACGAGTTCAATATCATTTTGGTCGAGGTTAGGCTTTTTTTGGATTCAAAATCACACGGATATACTCTATCCTTTTCTTGATGGAAAATTCCTCATACATTAAGTTATACAAAGCTTGTTTTTTTCTATCAATTCGCCACGTTAATAAATCAATTTTGTTCAGAGAAATCCATTTCCTTTTTCTCTAAAGAGTGCTTCATTGAATTTTTATAAGTAAATTTTTCGTGGTTGCTAGATCGGTTTCTAGCTTCTTTATGATTATTCGATTCCAGGACGAAAAAATAGTGATGATCGATTTCCCACAAATGGTCTCTATTGATCACCTCAACGCGGAGTACTACTTTGACCGTGATGTCGAGTGCATCCGGACCTTTTTCAAGTTCGATTTTATTCTGTAACCTGCCTCAACTGAACTTCGTATATTCAGACGCCGTTTCGACTATGAAAGCGAAATTTGGCCGAGGTTTTCCGATATTGAACGGAAAAGTAACATGGATGTGCTGATCGAAGCGTCGGGATTTACGAAAAAGATGCAGAATGATTTGAATAAAGTTCGTTTTCTAAGAAGAACTTCGTATGGCCTTTCATTTTTCAGTTTTGATATGTTTTGCTAAGGAAATTTTTGAAATTGTGATCAAATTCTTTAATTATCGAAGTTTTTTTTCGTGAAATTTTTCAGCGAGTGATGAATTCATCCAAAATAGGAAATATGCGCTTCTTTGGAGAAAAAATATTCAAAAAAGGATCTTCGATTTTTTAAAACTTTTCTTTTTTTTAGAAGTCGATAGTTTTGGGAGTAACGAAAATTTTTATGTTTCTCGCGTTATTTTATTACTGGTCCATGGGAACTTGCAATTCGATAGAAAAAGTATTCATTTTAAGTTTCATCTGAGTTTTTTCCACAAAGAGGTAGATTTTTCAAGGTAACTCGATTTAAAGATCAGGAAAAAATTATCAAAACCAAAAGTTTGAGTTTTAATATTGGTTATTTTTTCGAATGAAAGTTTTCCCACCGTTGGAGTTTGACAAGAAAGCTCAGCGAGTTTATAGAAACGATTGAGAGGCTTCATCAAAATTTTGAAAACGGAAACTTTTTTTCCGTTCATATTTTTGCTTTCAGGCCTACGATGAGGGTAATTTCAAAGCCCATGAAGAGGGCGAAAATGATAATTCTGGAACTGACAGTGAGGATGAAGAAGACGATTTTGAAACCGACCAAGGCGACGATGAAAGTGATCCTGAAGTGAGGGATTTAATAATATTTGTATTCCCGTTTTGCTGTTTCAGAGCCTCGAAGATTTGTTGGAAGAAGAGGAAAGCGAAGAATCCGAGGATGACGTCGACAAAGAGGAGCTCCAGGCGGAGAATGTTGAAGCCCAGCAACAGGTTCTTTTTTTATTCCAATGAAATATAATGATGTTTTTTTAATTTTTGATATCTTTTCATGAGCAAGTCTGAAATATTTTTGTGTTTTTATTGTTTTGGAGAATTCGTATATAAAATCAAAACGTGATAAAATCATATTTTTTTCCGTTATAAAAGCAGTTGGAGATTTATTATGCTAATTTCTTTTTTTTTCACTTATTTATCTTTTCAAATTTTTTGCAAATTGAGAAAAAGCGCTAATTTCTTTCAACGAATCAAGCAAAAAATACGAAAAAAAAAACATTTTTGGAGACGAGGTGTGTATGTTGAGTTTAAAGCAGTTGATTTTGTTGTTTTGCATTTCCTTTTTTTTGACTTTGTTTCATACTTTGGTCAATAACGCTTTAAAATCGGAAAAAAGCCTCACCAAGTATTTTTTTTTTTAGCAAATCGTCCTGTCGAAGAATTCGCGGTTCAATGATTGGCTGGACACGGCGACTTCACAAGTCGACAATATCGATTTGAACGGATATCAACGAGAATGCTTCAATGATGTCGACAAGGCCGATCATGAGGTTTTCCCTTTTTTCGAAAAAAATATTCTTAATCAACTTCCCAAAGAGAAGAAAGAAGTTTTTTGTTTTGAAAGGATGTCGCGGCTTTTGAAATTGCTCTGAAAAGAAACTAACTGGAGAAAGAAGAAAAACGTTTTATTTTTCAATTTTTGAATCTTTAATATCGAAAATGCCTATAATTTTGATGAAAGTTTTGTTTTCGTTTCCTTCCCAAAAAAACTTTTAGTTTCTCTGAAATATATATATTTTTCGAAGTTATTGACCAGAATATATTTCTAGCAGTTCAGGTAAATTCTATAGTTGTCCGAAAAAGCGGATTTTTAGGCGATCCCTTGTGGAACGGTCCCGGAGACGACTTCCGAAAGACTCGCAGCTCAACATGAGCCCGAAACAGAAGAGACAGAAGCCGCAGAAGTCCCGGTACCCCGACGAAAAAAGGCGCCTGCCAAAGCCAATTCCATCGCCACCAGCGTGGCGACGTTCACTCCAGAGGAAATCAAACAAAAAGTGAAGCTCGACATGCAACGGAATAAGCAGAAGGTTCATAACGATTCAAAAAAATAGGTTACAGGCAACTATAGAAATTTCGAGGTGAAAAGAGGAAAAAAAACTTCTTGCTCTCATAAGAACATTTGAATCCTTTGGAGACTGTTTCAGTTACAAAAATTAGTTGTAAGTTATAGCTGAATTGCATTCGATTCGAAAAAATCGTCAGTTTCTGACAAAAAAGCAAAAAATTCATAACGTTAATTTTTTCAAATGAAGAAATGAGGGTAGGTGAACGCAGGTGCGCTGTTTAAATTGAATTTTTCATTTTCTTCTTGGGGCTGTAATCCGAAATTTTTCAACTTAACATAGAAATTGAGTTCTTTATTTTAAACTTCGTTAACATTTGAGAATCGATAGGGCTTATTAAAACGCCTAAATCGATTATTATTTTTTCTTTTTTGGCTGACTCTCAGTACCTCTTTCACTTCTTTGACTTTTGAATGAGGTTTTCGCAAAGATTTGAAGATTTAATAGGCCTATGTAGTTTATTTTTTCGTGAAATAGCGGCGAATGGGGTTTTTCTGATGTTTTCATACGACTTCAGTTGAGTTAACTGCATTTTATGTTCTCACAAATTTAAAATTTTCATGAAGTTTTGTGTGAATTTCATGCCTTCTATATAGGGAAACTATCAGAAAAGGAAGGAAATTTTTTATTATCGTTTTTCTTTTGATATGATTATCAGAACTTTCTTCAGACGCGATTGAAAGTCAAGGGAAAACAAAGCGCTGTGAACCGTGGACGCAAAGAAAATCGTGACTTGATTGGAGAATATGCCGGATGGATTTGACACTTTTCATTGTTTTCTGTTGATTGTTTCGTTTGGGAGCGTTCGGAGTAGATGCATGTAGTCACTAAATGTATAGTCTTTAAATTTCTTTTTCTGAAATCGAAAGACCCATATGGGCATAAGTGTCCTGAAGTTTTAGAACCTGAGACTTGGAATAATTTCGGTTTTTTGTTTCACAGTTTGCTTTTTTGGATGGAGGCTATATGTTTTGAAGCCTTCATATTCTATTGCTGCAGGTAAAAAACTGGATTCAGAATTTTGGCTTTTAGTTGAGAATCATTCCTAAAGAAAGGCTGCAAATTTTATAGATTTTTACTTTCCTTTTTTGCAGTGTGAGATTCGATCAGATGTAATAATGCATTTGATGAACTAGGAAATTAAAAAAAAAATCTTCAAAAACTTCATTCCAAACGCTTCACATTTCTGGTTTTTTTTCTTATTGTTTTCTTGTTTTTGTTGAACTTACGCCTGGAAATCGTTGTTACTTGTTATAATAAAAAAATTTTAAAGCCGTGGTTCAAAGGGCAGCCAAAGTGCGCCACTGAAATCGATTGTTTTACCGAACGAGAGAGTTATCGGACGGTGTTGATAAGTTGATAAGGTTCCCTCGCACGGGCAGAGTCGCACGAGTCGCAGCCATGGCGCAAGCACGCGTTGTCATCCCCGACGATTTCGAGGTTCTTTGCACTTTTTTCTTTGTTCCTACAGAAAATAAGAATTTTCAGCTCCCAGTCGGCGCTTTCGACATCCCGCGGTGTTATGATGGCGATCTTTCGGCCGTCGTTATCTCCGAGGGAATGATCAAGGATCGAGTTCGGCGTTTGGCTAAAGGTAATCGAATATTCCGCTTTCGGCCAAAATACCGTATTCCTTGAGATCAGAGGTCTTGAGACGAAGGCGCAAGATAGCAACTTCTGTAGAGGCGGTTACA
This sequence comes from Caenorhabditis auriculariae, assembly GCA_904845305.1. Classification (NCBI taxonomy): domain Eukaryota; kingdom Metazoa; phylum Nematoda; class Chromadorea; order Rhabditida; family Rhabditidae; genus Caenorhabditis; species Caenorhabditis auriculariae. Next base: position 4,803,440 of record CAJGYM010000001.1, on the reverse strand, counting down.
GTGGCCACCTTAGTGTCCTCTCCAAGTAGACCAACCTCTCAAGTAGCCACTAAAGTTTTTTCTTTTTTTCGTGGTTTTTTTTCTTTTCAAACTTGGTGGTTTCGTGCAGAAACTAGAGAAGAATTTTTCGAAAAATTCAGAAAAGGAATGAATTTTCTTCTCAATTCTTCCAAACCCCATTTCATAAATTATAAAACTGTTTCTTCCAAAATCTTATGCGCTCGAACAATGACGAGGAATCTCATGTGGACATCATTTTTTTGTTTTCCATAGCTCAAAATCAAGATTTTTCTTTAGAATACAACTTTTTTTGAATTATTTTCTTTTAGATATTCACCAGACGATTGGAGATGAACCGCTTGCCTTGCTCTGTGTTCTCAAAGGCTCCTACAAGTTCTTCACCGCTTTGGTTGGTTTTCGAGGTCGCGAAATTTTACAAGAAAGTGCAACCAATATATAAGAAAGTAAACATTCAGGCTCCATGAAAAGGAAAGAAATCCAAAAACTTGAGAAATTAATATGGAAGAGTAAGTTTTGTCGTTATATAGGTTCTTTTGGGAAACATTCGTTTTTTGAACTGTAGCAATTGAAAAAATTTTTGAGTATATTATCAATTTCTTATTGTTTTTCGAATAGTTTTGTTCTTCTCTCCATTTTTTCTAATTCGATTATAGAGAAAAGTAATTCTCACTTATGTTTCGTTTTCAAGTTCCCCTCGAGTTTTATTGTCATATCAACCCTCTTTTAACATTCTGAGCTTGATTCAGATTTTTTGAAGGTTGATGAGCTTTCGAATGCTCGTTACAACTGTCCTGAACCGATGACGGTCGATTTCATCCGAGTGAGGAGTTATGAAGATCAGGCCAGCACTGGAAAGGTTTTTTTTTTCTATTTTTTCTTTGGAAGTTTTTAAATTTTTAAGATCGAAATCATGGGCATGAGTAACTTGAACGAGCTCAAGGACAAGAATGTCTTGGTTGGTTTCGTTTTTGAGAATGAGTTCATTCGTTTCGATAATTATTAAGGTCGTCGATGATATTTCGGACACGGGCCGAACGCTCGATAAGCTTTTGAAGACTTTGATTGAGACAGGTACAGTTTTTTCTTAGAAAAACAATCATCCAATTCCAATTAAGGCGTCAAAAAAACTTGGACAGCCTTGTTGCTTTCGAAAAAAGTTAAGCGATTTGTGGAAGTCGCCGAGGATTTCGTCGCTTTTGATATCCCCGACAAGGTGATTCTTACGCGTTTTTTTCCAGATTTTCAATGATTTTTTTCAAAAATTTCAACTTTTTAAAAACAAATCTAGTTTTTTTCAATCCAATGTCTGAAGATTAATGAACATCTGAAATAAAAAAATTATCGAGTTGAAGAATATTTTTGAGAAGCTTAGTTATTTCAATAGATTTATAATATTCTGAAAGAATTGGAAGGAAATTGAATATATTTGAAGTTGAGGTGGTCTCAATTTCAAAGCACTTGATCCGCTTTATCTCATATTCGCATCAAAATTGACATTCTAGACCCTCTGCGTCCTCTTTTTCTTTTTGGACGCTCTTGTTTTTAAATGCCCTTTTTTATTTTATTACCACGCTGATTAGAGAAAATAAAGGGCATACAGTTCAGAATCTTTCTAATTTGAAGGTGTAGTACGCAAAATCTGAAGGAAAAATAATTTCTGAAAAAAAAGAGTTAAGCCTTTTTTCATTGTTGCGCTTCTTAATACCAAAAATGGCCGGGAAAAAAATCTTTCGATACTTTTTTTCGGCCGTCTCTGCAAGAAATCGAGACGTTTTTCAACGACGAATATGATAAGATTTGTGTGTTCCGTGCGCCGATTTCTCTTATCAAGAGGCCGATAAATAACACGTGATTTAGTGTCTTTCACTCATGATACTTTTTGATGACAATGTTCTTTGAGGACTTTGAGGAGAAAGGGACTTATTTTTTTGGATTGAAGAATTAGACATGGAAAAAAAGATCATTTTCACAAATTTTTTTGACGGAAAGGCGATTAGGGGGGGGCAGGAAGAGATTAGAAGGATAATTGTATTTATTAAAACATTGAAACGATTACTTTTTAAAAAGTTACCAGAGCTGCGAAATAATAAGTTTATTAAACTTTGAGGAATTTTTTGAGCTTGTTTTACCTTATCTGTTCTTGAAATCCTGAAAAGCCTCTGAAGAAATGGGTATGTAGCGAGCGACACAATACTTTTGGACTTCTCAAAGGATTTTTCTGAACAATTTTAGCGCCTTTTTCACTCTTCCACTTTTTTTTTCAGTTCATCGTTGGCTACGGCTTGGACTACAACCAGAAGTTCCGCGACCTCAACCACATCTGCGTCATGAGTCCAGCCGGCATCCAAAAATATAAGAATAAATAAATTTTGGCTTATTCCATGTCGTTGGTGATGTTGACGGTTATTTTTTCATTTTCTTCAATAAATTTACTTTTCTTTTTGTTTCACAACTTGTTATACGGTATATCCGAATCGCGATTGTAACTCAAAGCTTAGACTAGGAGTTTCCATAGAAATATAGTCTTTTAGATGGATGACACAAACCTCAAGGCGAATAACATTCAGAGCAAGTCCGCTTTTCTGGACGAACAGCTGAAAGTTTTGAATGAGGTAAGTCTTCTCGATCCTCGTTCTTAGAACAAGTTTCAATGATTTCTGAATTAAATTCGTTCAAAGTTGACTTTTCACGTTCAAAATGGCTAATGAAGAAAATACAGAAGATTTCATAATAATTATATTTTCTAATGCTTAAAAATAAATAGTACATTTAGAATTCATTCTTTCTTAAATCTTTTTTGCAGGGTATTCATTTAAAAATTTTTTTAGTGCGAGGTCGGTTTTTTTGCGAGGTTTTTACGATTTAAAAAAACTGCAACAAGTAGATTTTTGAAAGAAATTGGAGTTTTGAATTTCCCGCCTTTGTTTGAAACGACTCAGGGCTTATTAAAACCGGAACCCATTTCACTCTTTCGAAATCCTCATAGATTTCCCCCATTCTTTGTTTAAAAAAAAATACATAAATACAATAGAACGGAGAGAGAGATAGTATTCCTACTGTTACAGTATAATACTCGAGCAAACTGACATTCAAATTATTTAACAATCGTTTTTCAGGAAAAGAAAGCCCTGGACCAGATCCTCCAGTCGTTGCGTCATCAGAAATGGGCTCTGGCAACGGAGCATGAGAGGCTTTTGACACTTCAACAGCATCAAGACCAGACCGGCGTATCCGTCATCAAGCTCGAGGAAAAACCAAGCCTTACAAGCCTCTAAACTCTTTAAAAGTCCAGATCTTGTCATTTATCCATGACTGTTATCGTACTGTAAACATTGTCATTATCCTTCTCTCCCATATTTAATATCGCATAATTCTTCACTTCCATTCTTGCCCTCCGGGTTCTCAAAGCTTTTCTTCTTTTTTTTATGAGTCAATAAATAATTCATCGAAACAGTGTAAGGTGTGCACGTCTAGCCTTTTTTGTCAGAATTCGAACGTATTTGAAATTGTTTTACGTTGTAGATTAAGGGCAATAACAAGCACAATTTTTAAAAAATCTTCAAAATGAGAACCGATTCTTTTTTTATTTTAACAATGTTGGACTAGCCGCATTTCAATTCTATCAGTTATTTTTTGATTTTTCGAAATCCAAGTCTGTTTTCGAGTTTCGAAATCGTCTATTTTGGCAACCAAGGATTATTATATTATAATATATTTTTATTTTTTTCTTTCCTTTTTTTCTTTCCTTTTTTTCATATTTTTTTGTGGAGGTTTAATTATAAAAAAATACTGGGAAAAGGTTTTTTTAATCAAAAAAATCTCTCGTCGTTTTTCAAAGGTGCAACATTCTTTTTATGACTTGAAATAACGCGGAAAAAAACCCTTCATCTAAAGTATTATATTAAGTTATAATGCTCCGTAAAACACCACAGAATGTATTTTTGAAAATATTTTTAACATTTTTCTGCTGGAAGAGTTTTTTTTCTGATTGGTTTCATCTTCTGATTTTGAAGGAAATGAACCTTCTAAAAGCTCTGTTCATCGGGATTTGAACCCCGTTAGTTTTTTTTTCCAGTGAAGAGGGAGAAGTTGCCGCGAACTGCACGTATACACATTGATTTTGTTGTTCAAGCGTTTTTCGGTTGTTTGTGTGTCGCGGGTCTCTCTATCTTTCCTATCTCATCAGTTCCAGGTCTTTGAGTGGTGCAAAGTGATTGGAGGGGAAAATATAATTCGATTAGGTTCCATTTATTCCAAAGTTGTTATTTATAGATTTTTTTTTCCTCTTTTTGTAGGCTGATTTTGTTTTCCCTTGGTTCTTTTTACTCTGCTATTGGCGAAGATTATTATCGAAATAACTTTCAAACTAAAAGAAATAAGTTTAAATTTTTTTTTTCTTTCGGCGTTTATGCTGTTTATTTTGCATCATTGCCAAAATCTACGTGGGCTGGCTTTTTTTAAAATTTCATTCACCATTTTGGTAACCTACATTTTTAATTTTTAAAAAAAGATTCAGACGTCTTCAGCTGAAAACATAGAAAAACGAAACGAAAAAAATTACTCTCTATTTCAGAAGTTTAAAAAAACTTTTTGGCTGTGAGTACTCTTTCTTTGATTTAAAAAAATTTAAAGAGTGGTAAAAATTTTTTGAAAATTGTGTAAGAGAAAACTCATTTTTATATTTATCTATTCATTTTAAAATTGAACTTTCACATGGAAAAAAAGTATGAGAATTTCTGTGTTTTCTCTAAAAAACTTTCATTTTCCCCACGTCTGCTTGTGTCAAAATAATGACAAAAAAGAACACAAAAACAATTTTTGGTCAAAACACATTTTTTACGTCTGTTTTTTTGCTCTTCTTTTGCCAAATTTGACCGGTTTTCTTGTTTGTCACGCCATTCACGAGCATTTCTCCGCGAATTTTCCTGCCGATTCGGTGGTCCGAGTTTTCTTTCCGATTTTTATACCTTTTGATAAGCGATCATGTTGTGTCGAAGGATTTTTGATGGTTCTTAGAAGGAAATGGTCATTCACCTTTTTTATTTAATGAAAGATTTTCCTTCATCTCAAATCTTTAGAAAAATGACAATACACTTTTTTAAAAGCTAGTATATTTCTGTACGATTTTCTCCGTGAATCTCACTCTTTGATTTGTAATTATTGACGGTTTCCGTGTTTACACAACCCTCGGCTACGTGTTTGCCTTTTTGCACTCTCTTCGGACCTTTTTGAATTTCCAAACTTCTTCTTTTTCTGAAGGAAGAATGACTCTGACGAAGGACCCGGTCTTCCAGGAGCTCAAGGCTCACGTCGAGTCAAACGAGAAGAATGTCACGATCCTCGACCATTTCAAGAACGAACCGGACCGTTTCCAGAAGTTCAGGTTGGCTCGGAAATTAGTTGGACATTGGGATATTTTTCCCTTTCAGTCACACTTTCGAGACTCGCGATGGTCCAGTCCTCTTCGACTTCTCAAAACACCGAGTCTCCGAGAAAACTTTCAAGCTTCTGTTGAAACTGGTTAGCTGTTATTCTCAATCAAGAGCTTATTTGACTAACAGGACTCAAAAAGTAAGAGTAAATGATAAATTTTCGGGAGATGGTTTAGGCGTTTAGTTAAGGATCTGGTATTATCACATCAGTTTTTGCATAATAAGTGCTGGTCAGACTCTCCCATCCAGGTACATAACATCTTTGACCGTCCCAGTCAGCTCAGAGGAAATGGTTTTAAATTAATAAAACGAAACCTTCACTGGTTTTCTTCAATTTCTTATCACATAGCATTACTAATGTTTGGAATGACATTGAACATGAATTACTGGCAGAGGAAGACAAGAAAACATTTAAGGACATGTTTTTAGTGTATGTAGAAAATGTTGGCGTCGAGCATATTCTTTCAAGAGTTTATTCCGTGTTCAAAGTAATTTCCGCGAAATGCAAAATACCCGTTAGAGAAAGGAAAAGATCACTAAATTTTGGAGAGTCAGAGATCATTTTGCATTTCGCGGAAATTACTTTGAACACGGCATTACAGATTTGTGCCATAATCAACTTGGTTTTAAGTATCTACTTATTATGGTCCTATGTTTCTTTTCTCACACAAAAAACTTTTTTCTTCACAGGTGGGGTTAGTTAATCCATCTAGTGGTCTTTTTCCCTCCCTGCAACATCACCACACCATCCCGATATTGCGAAAATAAATTGATTGAATTGAAGTCCGTCTAAAAGAATAAAATTTAAATAAGAAATTTACAAATGTAATCTATCAAAAGTGATTTCATCCACTTTTCCAATGCATTTAGTTTCAAAAAAAGTTTCCTAGTTTGGGAAAACCTTTTCGGAAACAATAATCCAGCCAAGAGTTGAGCGAAAAGTTGTTGGTGTCAACTTTGAAGAAGGAAAAATCATTTTCGTGCTTTCCAGGCCGAATCCCGTGGCGTGGAGAAAATGCGCTCGGCGATGTTTTCGGCGGAGAAGATCAACTTCACGGAAGATCGCGCCGTCCTGCACATCGCCCTTCGCAATCGGTCCAACAAGGCGATTGTCGTCGATGGAAAGGACGTCAGTCTCCCTACGAACCCTTCCGAAACAACTTGAGCTTCTCTAGGTCATGCCAAAGGTGAACGAAGTGCTCGCTCACATCAAAGAGTTCACCGATGACGTCATTTCTGGGAAATGGACCGGCTACACTGGAAAAAAGATCACCGATGTCGTCAATATTGGCATCGGAGGTTCCGATTTGGTGGGTTTGATGGAATATACAAAGAATGTTGAGAAGCTATTTTTCTGTACATTTCTTGAAAATCGCTGTTTTTCGACTCACCAATTCAGTGTTATTTTTTTCCACAGCCAGCTTTTCAAAAAATCACAGAAAAAAAAGTCGAAACCGAGCAAATTTTAAGTTGAAAAAAATGTTTTTTTCCTATCTTTTACATTATTTTCTCGTGAATCCCCTCGATGCCCTTGGAGAGGGGTTTTTTTATTCAAATAAAGGAGAATGATGGTATGAAAAAAACAATAAAAAAATTTGCTGTTACTTTTTGAATTAGTTTTTGTGAAGAATCAAGTATCTTACCTCTACTATAAAATCACTACAGATTCAAGTACCTTGGCTAGTTCCAAGTTCTCCAAGTTAACTTTTCCATGTTTAGGGACCTCTGATGGTGACGGAGGCTTTGCGACACTACCAAGTCGGACCCGACGTTCACTTTGTCAGCAACATTGATGGAACCCACATCGCTGAGGTTTGTCTTTTTTTGAAAACTAATTCAGTTCTGATTTTCAGGTGACGAAGAAGCTGAACCCCGAGACGACGTTGTTCATCATCGCCTCGAAAACGTTCACCACCCAGGAAACCATCACCAACGCCGAAACGGCCAGGGATTGGTTCTTGTCCAAGGTTTGTTCACAATTAACTAATACTTCTTGTGAGGATTTTCTAGTGCAGAATCCGAAAAAAAAAGATTTGCAGGCCGGAGACAAAAGCGCTGTCGCCAAGCATTTCGTGGCTCTCTCGACCAATGTTCCAAAGGCCACAGAGTTCGGAATCGACCCCAAGAACATGTTCGAGTTCTGGGATGTACGTAAAAAGGTTCCTTCCCCGCTATAACATCTGTTTTCAGTGGGTTGGAGGCCGATACTCCCTGTGGTCCGCCATCGGACTTTCCATCGCCGTCCACATCGGCTTCGAGAACTTCGAAGCTCTGTTGGCTGGCGCCCACGCCAGCGATGAGCACTTCCAAAGTACGCCGCTTGAGAAAAATGTGAGTTTGAAACTTTCGTTTAAGGGCCGTATCCATGAACATTTACGGAGCGTAATTGACGTGAAATAATCGGGGGAAATTTAAACTTAATGGGCTGGAAAGTATGTTAGAAGGGGAATAAAAATTTTACATTTTATAAAATTATTTATGATGGTTTATTTTTTCCGCAAATGGCGGCTTCAGACTCATAAAAGTAGCATAGCGAGATTCTTGTTCTATTCTGTTTGAATTGGTAGAAATGTATGTCTCGAGTGTCTTGAAAAGGAAAAGATTAAAAAGAAGCAAAAAGCTTCGGAAAAAAACTTTTTTACGAAAAGTCCTCTACATTTGTTCCATTCATTGAAAACTTCAACAAGTGCGATCTGGACAATCTCTTTGATTTTTCTCTCTTTTCTGAGTTTTTTAGAAAAATAAATAACCGTAAGAACTTGATAATTTGAAAAAAAGTATGCATGAACCAACATAGGAGATTAGGAAGAAATCAAGTAGATTGAAAAATCGAATGACAAAATTTGAAAAAAGTGCAGTAAGAAACAACGTTTTTCTATAAGTTTTTTAAAACTGTCGTTGTTTTTTTGATTATGAGATATTTGGTTTTTTTCTCTATAAACAGAGATTCTATCAAAGTGTTGAAAAATATGTCGGCTGGATCCCACCCCGGGGTGCGGCTTACTTTAGTAAATTTTAAAATTTTTTTTTCGCGCGCAAAAGGCTGGAATGGGACAGCCGACGTATGGTTAAAAGTTGATGCTTAAAAATTTTTCAAGTGTGTCTTTTTCAAATACGCGCCAAAAAGAGTTTCTGTACCAACGATAGTAGTCTCATCTTTTAGATCCCCGTGATCATGGCGATGCTGGGAGTTCTGTACATCAACGTGTACGGAGCCGAGACCCACGCTCTGCTTCCTTATGACCAATACCTCCATCGATTCGCCGCCTACTTCCAGCAAGGAGACATGGAAAGCAACGGCAAATTTGTCACAAGGTCTTAGTTGACTGCCATAAATAAGGACCTTGAGCGATTTCTGGAAACTATTTTCTCAGTGTCCTCCAACTTGAGCCATCAGATTGATAAGATGTTCAAAATTACGAAAACTTTGGTTTGAGAAAAAATGTTGAGTTTGAACCGAGTTAGGCCTTTTACATAATAGTGACGCAAAAATCAGTACTGCTCCGAAAAAAATTTTTTGTTGTAGTGACTTTATACGTTTTATTCTTTTTACCAACTGTTTTCGATTTTTCTTTCTGTTGGAAAGCAGGGATCAGGTCTTTCTGAAACTTTCTAAATTTCATGGACCTCAGGAATTTAAAAAAAGTTATTGTACAAAAAAAAATTTCAAGCTTTTTTCTGTTATAAACCAAATAGGAAAGTCATCACTCTCATATACAAGTTTCGAAGATTCAACAAGTAATTACAGAGACGGAAGCCGCGTAGACTATTCCACCGGTCCGATCGTCTGGGGAGAGCCTGGAACCAACGGCCAACACGCTTTCTATCAGTTGATCCATCAAGGAACTCGGCTCATCCCGGCCGATTTTATCGCCCCTGTTCAAACTCTCAATCCCATCCGAGATGGTCTCCATCATCAAGTTTCCCAACCAAAAAAGGCTTTGAGGAACTTTTGGGGCTTTAGATTTTGCTCGCCAACTTCCTGGCTCAAACCGAGGCGCTCATGAAGGGAAAAACTCGTGAGGAAGCTCAAGCCGAGCTGAAAAAGGAAGGAAAAGACGAGAAGACCATCGAAAGCATCCTTCCCCATAAGGTGAGAGTCAAGGAATTTTTTATTTCTTCGAAAGAATTATTTTTTGGTTTAATAGCGTCATCAATAGAGGAGAGAACTACCCTATTTTAGTGTTGCTAGAAGAAATTTTAGCAAAGTGCCAAGTATAAAAAGATTTTTTTAGTATTCAAGTTAAATTTCTGATTATTTTTCTTCTCACTATCAACTTTTATTCGGAAAATGTAGCAAACATTTGGGAGAAGAAACCTAGAAATGTAGGACAGTCTGCTTTTTCCATTGCTCGAAGTTTCCCTGAGCCCCGGAGTTTTTTCCCTATTCTTTTTGAATCTTGGCGTTTCCCAGGTCTTCGAAGGTAACCGGCCAACGACCTCGATCGTGTTGAAGAGAATCACTCCGTTCACTTTGGGAGCCTTGGTCGCCCTTTATGAACACAAGATCTTCGTCCAAGGAGTCGTTTGGGACATCAACAGCTATGATCAATGGGGGTGAGCTTTCAATTGGTTCCTTGAATTTCTTATTTCGGAAAAAGAACGTTACAATAAATATTCTTTCTAATTCAAATAAAATAGGATTTTTAAGCGAGCAAAGATAAATATCGGGATTATTTTTGAAAAATGCGGTTCAAAATGATTATAGAAGTTTTGAAATTTCGTATATTAGCGGACCAAATTTCGTCACACTTTGTAGGACTTCAAAATCTGTATTTCGAAAATATAGAAACACTCGTTTGCTGCGTGTTGCTCTTCATATCAAGTTTAAAAACATTACATGGATTTCGATCAGTTTTGCCTTCCATTCATTTGTTTTTTCAGTGTCGAGCTCGGCAAACAACTGGCCAAAGTCATTCAACCTGAGCTTTCCTCCTCTTCGGAGGTCACAAGCCACGATCCCTCAACCAATGGTCTCATCAAGTTCATCAAGAGCCAACACTAAATAACGTTTCTTTTTGATTTTTCGTGTACCATTGCATTTTAGTCGACGTTTACCGGTAGAGAGTTAGTATTGCACCCTTTTATTTATTCGGCTAACGTATATAAACGATTTTCAAATCGACTATTTGGTTTTTCTATGCAATTTAAAAAGTAGGAGTTTTCGAAATTCGATTTTTTTCAAATACGAAATTCAAAAACATTATTTTTTTCTTGTAATTCCAAAAAAACCGAATCCGTTGAAATTTAGTGAAAACTAAACGAATAAAAAGTAGTAAAAAAACAAAACTCTTTTTTTCAAACTGTTCTTCGACTTGAAAAAAACGTGAAATTCTGACCAATAAGAGAACGATTTGACGCGCTTATTAATAAAAAAATATCGAGTTTTTCTCCAGCGATGATAATTCTCAACGGATAGAACGCCGTGTCCTGAGAAGTATTTTTCAACTTTTTGTATATAATTTTACCGGTTGGCTTACTTTCTCCTCTCTATACCTGTGGTGTCGTTTCAGTGAACAGGAAACATAATGAGCAGTGAACCAGTTGACTCAAACAGACAGAAATTGTAAGCTTTTTTATTTTATTAATAAGGGAAACATCCCCAACTTGTAAGTTCAGAAAGACAAAGGAGAAAAGTAACATGAAACAATCGATCAGAAATTCAGAGAACCTGAAGATAAGTAAAAATCGAAAAAAGAAAGTAAGAAGCTTGAAGTTGAAATAATTACGAAGGGGAGTTCAGGAAGGATCTCTGGAAACGGAACCGACGGTGGGACAAGAGCCGAGAAGTCAAGAAAGCGTTGGTTTTTCGATGAATTTCATTCACCACGGCTTGATACAGTCTGACCTGTCTGCGTTTTCTTTTCTCCCAACGGAGTGGTCATAGAAAAAAGAAAATGAACTCGCCAAGTGAAGAGAGCACAAAGAAATCAGAATATTTTGAGCTGTGGCGTATGAGGTATAACGAGTTTTCTCAGTTCAATTAACGACACAAAAATTGAGATTGGTCCAAGTCGAAACTAAAAGCAAAACTAACTGGTCACGGCCCAAGTTTCTTTCTAAGGAGTCGAGCCGAAATGGTTTTACAGAGTTCCTCGTATGCCTAACGTTTAAAATCACAGACCTGCGAGGCTGTATAGTAGTTTGGCTGCCTTTTTATTGCAAATCTTGAAGCTCATAACCTTTTCTTAGACGTCTTCAGCAATTTTTGAGCACAGATTCTTCATATGCGTAAAAAACTGTCTCTATTATCGCGTTGAAAAATCCCAATTTAGCCATGGTTAGTTCAAAAAAAGTTTTTCAGTAACTGTTCACTTATGACTATCCAAACGCCCAAAAAAAAAAGCGCTTTCGAATCAACCAAAAATTTATTTTTGTTGAAGGTTGAAGGGAACCCAACTACACAGATGTTGAAGACGAAGGTCTGGTTTTATAGATGACTTATAATTTGAAAAAAAAAAAGATTTAGACTCATTCACCGGTAAACCCACTCGTATCGAAAAGACCACCTCCAAGAGGATCGAGGGAAGAAGTTTCGACAGCACGGGAGAAAGTCCAGCTGAAATCTAGAGAGGAGCCATCGAAGCCGCTATCTCCGATGATGGGAACACCCAAAAATCTTTCAAAGGAACAAATGCCGTCAGCGAAAATGTCGACAGAAGTCTTCTCGGCAGGACTACCGCCTGTAGAAGAAGCTTCGACGGCGTCGACACTGGCGCCACTGGCGCCAGGAGCCTTGGATCACTGCGCCGAGAAAGCTCGCAAGTTCGTCGACTGGGCTCTGCAAACGAGTTCGTTTTTTAAATTTTTCGGAGTCGGATGACTGAAAATTGGACTCGATTAGTGGGACTACTGAATGTGACGAATCGATTTTTAATCAAAATATAGAAATGAATCCAAATGAACCTAAAAAAACCTCTTGAGAAAACTATTTCAAAAAAAGATAGAATTTACAAAATTAACAAGAAAAGTTTGTATTCTGGATTTCATTTGAAATAATATTTAGTTTGATTTCATTTGAAATAATATTTAGTTTGATTTCATTTGAAATAATATTTAGTTTGAAAAAAATCCTTGTATATGTGAGAACCTTCAGAAACATATTTTTAAGCGTCAATCGCCGATGAAAATTTTAAAAAGAATTGAAAGAGAAAAATTTGATTTTTTTTTTCCTCGAGCTCTTTGCTGGATAGTATGTGTGGTCCTTTCAAAGGATGAACTGAAAAATCGCAGCTCCAAAAACATACTTTCTTTTTGACCGCGGCCTGAGCATGGTTTTGTAAAGACTTGGCTCGAACTTTTTAAGATGCGGCTGGCGGCGGCCTCAGCAGACTTTTCGCCGGGAGTCTAGAAGGATATACGCCGCCTGCTGAACTGCAAGCGTCTGACGCCTTTAACTCTATTACAAACAAAGCCAAGAATCGTTACCCGGTATTTTCAAAAAAAATGTTTGCATTTTTGAAACTTTTCCATAGCAAGTGGTTTGCTTTGACCGTACCCGCGTCCGACTTCCAACCAATGAGAAGTTTCCATCAAACTACATTCACGCCAACCACGTGAAATTCAAAAATTGCGATCGAACTTTTATCGCCACTCAAGTCAGTTTCTTTGAATAAACTGGAATTGTCTGAATGAAGTTGCCTACTGCGGAAACTTGCGTCGATTTTTGGCGGATGGTGGTGAGTCAAGAAGTGAACACTATAATCGCTCTTTTCGACCCGAATGGTGAGGCCGTAAGTCTGTTAGAATCTACTCTACGTCAGCTTATTTTTAAGGATGTTCCGATGAAAGCCACACCAGTGACGCCTCTCCAACCGAGCACTCCGAAGCCGTCTAAATTTGGCTTGATTTCCAGATTTTTAAAGGGAAAAACCAAGAAATCTGAGCAGCAAAAAGAGGCCGCCGACGTCAATCCTTCTGTGAGTTGTTTTTTTCTTTCTTATTTTTTCACCTGATATCAGAAGTTGCTGGCTACGCCTGGCTATTGGCCACTGAAAAAGAACGATTACAAAAACGACGGACCTTTCTTCATCAACAACCGAAAGGTGGAACCGCCCAACAAGAGGTTTCCGGACGCCCCTACGATTTATACTATTGAGGTGAACTAGCAGACTGTAGGTCAAAAAAACAAATTTCATTTTTTTTTTTCAATAATGTAGCCTTCAATACGTTTCGAGGCGTAAGAATGTCGGGTCATAAATTTTTTTAGTTACCATATTCCATTCCAATCTGCTTTCAATTTTTTTTTTTCTAAGTCTTTAGGATTATCCGATTATTGACCCAAAATCTACTTGATATCAGCCGGCGAAAAGTCGCTTTTCAGTCGTCTCCGAATTCCGCTATGAAATGCTGTTAGAAAAAAAAAAACGCAAAAGAAAAGAATATTTTCACCACGATTGCAAAAATAAATTGTCGAAAAAAATTTTTTCTGACGATTTGGGCACTCCTATGACGACCTTTTTCAGATTGTGGAAGAAAGTTGCGCGGATGCCACATTTGTCAAACTGTTTAACTACACTGGGTGGAGTAAGAAAAAAATCTCGGAGAGCACGCCTGGCTTGGTCAGACTCATCCAGCAGATGGTCAAGGTCGGCCGACTTCTTCTTATTTTATTCTCTCTAGCATCTCTCAGACCGATCCACTGCAAAAAGGAAGAATAATTGTGCAGTGTGACGATGGCATCAACCGAAGCTCCGTCTTCATTTTGAGCTTCCTCATCATGAACCGTATTTACAAAAGTTTGGATGTTGACGTAGCTCACCTCCAGCAAAACAGATTATGCCTCTTCTTTTGGCAGGTTATCGAAGTTTGCCGCGAAATGAGAAATCAACGGGCGTCAAGTCTACAATACCGATTCCATTTTCTTCACATGATCTACACAGTACTATACTACATCAAGGCATTTTTAGGCAATCTCGTTGATTCAACCGTTGTTTTCAGGAGTGCGGTGTGTATAACGAAGTACAAATTCGTGACCTCATGAGTAACTTGGAGAAAGTAAATTTTGAACCTGCATAAAGTTTACCTCTTTGAAGTTTCAAAAAAACAACTTGAACTTTTTTTAACTTTATTAATTTTACTATGATTTGGACTATTGAAAAAAAAAAAGCTCTGAAAAAAAGAAGTTTTCAGGAGTTAATGATGTTACAAAGCACAGAGAAACAAGCGATACGAGCAGAAAAAAACCGCCCAAAAGATAACTCTACTTCTAATTATTTACTTCTTTTTTTGATGAACGAAATAAATAATTTTTAAATTTTTTTGTTCTTATGTTGAGTTTTTTTTTTTGCAAAAAAACGCATGCTTTTGTCTGCTAGCAGTGAGCAAACTTCTTTTCTTGTTTCAATTTTTTCCAATTTCTGACTGTGCGAAAAGAAATGAGTGACCTTCTCACAAAGGTAACTTCTTCAGGATCTTGGATTCAAGATCCTAATTCCGTGTTCAAAGTAATTTCAGCGAAATACAAAATGAACTCCGACTCTCTAAAATTTAGTTATACACTTTGAACACGGCATGAAAGACCTCGTTGGAATTCTCTTATATATTTATTTAATTCCCGGGTATGGTGTTGTAGTTTGTCACGTGTATGCAGTGGTCCGCAAATGAGCGTGTGTGTAAGATTTTTTTATTTTAAAAATTTTATCTTCTTTTCCCCCACCCAACATAATTGCCGATATCGCAGCGGGCCGCACGCGATATAGCCAAGGCTTCTCGCTGCGATCTCGTCAAAGTGTCGCTGCGACCTCGTCAAAGTCTCGCTGCCATATCGCTCCCTCTCAAAAATATGAAATTTGAAAAAAACATTTTTTTGCTTTATTTTTTTGACTTTTTATGATGAAATCAATCAAATTCAAGAAAAAAACATTTTTTTGAAAAAAACATTTTTTTCAGAGAGCAATATAGCGCAAGACGTTTGCGAGGTCGCAGCGAGAGACGAGCGATATCGCTCGCGGCTCCCCCGCGGTATAGCGTTACTCTCGCTGCGATATAGTCCACAAAATTGGGTGCCTGCGCTTCATTTCTTGTTATTCGTTTTTTTTCATGACGATAAGTTCGCTTTTTATGTGGATTTCTTCTACTAAATTTTCTCAATTCTCGTTTTTGTCTCTTTATCCAGACAGAATAAAAAATAATTTCAGACAACGATATGGCAGGTTACGCTTTGAAGCGGCTTATGACTGAATATAAAGGTTAGAATTTTTATCTTGAATTATTTCCTTTTTTCTGAAATAGTGTAAGGGGAGCGCGTGGTTCTTATAGCGGTTCAAGACCTCTCTTAAGAGCGAATTTCTAACATCTTTGAAGTTGATAAGGTATTAAAACGGTATGAAATCAAAAAATTAAGTATTGAATTTTTTTCCAAATAACGTAAAATTTCAATACCCTCTCGAATTTTAGAGCTTACTACTCGACCTCCGGAAGGCATTATCGCGGCGCCAATCGATGAAGACAACTTCTTCGAGTGGGAATGTTTGATAACGGGTCCGGAAGACACTTGCTTTGCCAATGGAGTGTTTCCAGCTCGCATATCCTTCCCACAAGATTATCCACTCAGCCCACCAAAGATGAGGTTTTTTTTTTGCGACGTCATCCAAGTTTCAATGAAATAAACGATTCCTAAGATTCACTTGCGATCTGTTTCACCCGAATATTTATAACGATGGCCGCGTTTGCATATCCATTCTTCACGCTCCTGGAGATGATCCGACAGGTTACGAGTCCTCTTCTGAAAGGTTTGTTCATTGGCTTTGTTCCCATTGTTTTTCTCTTTCAGGTGGAGTCCAGTTCAGTCGATTGAAAAGATTCTACTGAGTGTAGTGAGCATGTTAGCGGGTAGGTGATCCTATTAATTTAATATAATTCTCAATGATTTGAAGAACCAAATGACGAATCTCCAGCAAATGTGAATGCAGCAAAGATGTGGCGAGAAGATCGGACTCAATTCGAGAAAATTGCTGACGCTTTAGTTCGAAAAAAACACTTTGCCTCCCAGCTTCCGACGTCTGAGAAAAAAAGCCAAAAAAATCAACATATATATATATATTTATATTTACATTCCTCCAGCCTGTATTATTATTTCTGTCTGATATTTATGACTTTATCTTAAATAAATTCTAAAATGAACTGTTTCCAATGACCAACCGGGATAAAATCCTCATAAACATTGCAGAAGCGTGATTTTTTTACGAAAAAAATTTCATAATATCTAACGGAGCATTCTCAAATGCCTTAATGCCGCTTATAAATCGCAATATTTTCTGAAATCATTCGAAAGAACTTGAAAGTCCTTTACCAGCCCATGCAAGTTCTTTCAGAGCTTTCAGTTACTTTGAGTAGAATCCTTTTGCGTTTTAAATATATAAATAAGTTTTCTGATAGAGAATAAATTTAATAACTGTTAAAAATCGCTCGGATTGTAACGCGAAACGGACGTGTTTCGGACTTTTCTGGGCGATTCTATAGTCTATTCCGCGCCAGCTTGTTACGTTTTTCTTTCCGCCAAAAAAGACCGTATACCAAATTAGATCAAATTTCTGCGTTTATAACGGAAAGAAACAAAGGTTTTGAAGCGAAGATTGGTCAAATTTGACCTGGCCTTTTGGCGGAAAGAAAAACGTGAGAAGCTGCCGCGAAATGGCCTATAGGGATCATTTAAGAGTGCTGACGCTACCAAAGTTTTCACTAGAAATGCCCTGACACGTCCGATTCGCGTCCATGTTGCGTTACCAATGTCCGAGATATATATACTATATATTTATATAGTTTGTTTCATTGAATTTGAATACGAAAAAAATAAGAAAAAAAGTATAAGTTTTTGCTAGGGAAAAAAACTGCTCCGTCGCACGACGTTCGTAAATGAGTCTCACAACGAAACCTGCCTCTTCCCCAGCAGTCCTAAAAATCCGTTTTGTATTTTTATTTTATTTTATTGTATTTTTTTCTGTTAAAGTTCGTTTATTTCGTTAGATATTGGATGGAATATGTTTATTATATCATCTATTGCCGAAATTGTGTAACTTCTATTTCCGAAAAAAATTTTTTTAGGGATTTTTTAAAATAATTACAATTTTTTTCTCCAACTTTCATTTTTTTTTCCTTTTTATTGTTTCTGATGTTTCATTTTTTTAGTGTGTGATAATATCTTTAATTATCGTCCGGTGAATAGTTAGATTTTTTTTTTAGATTCATAATTGTCAAATATTTAATAATTCAGCCCGGTTTATGGGTCTCTATTTCATTACGTACACATTCTGTTTTAAAATTCTTTAATTATGCTTGAAAAATACAGGTTTTTTTTAAGGTAAAATGGCTCCTCCGAAGCAGGACAGAAAATCGCGAAGCACCATCAACGAGGTTGTTACGCGCGAGTTCACCATCCACCTTCACGCCAAAATCAAGGGAATGTGAGTTTTTTTTGCATTTCGCATTTTGCTCCAAGAAGTTTGTAATTCCAGTTCACTTATCCTTTGTAGATGCCGTGTTCTAAGTTATTTTTCCAAATATTGAAACTGTGTCTAACTACTCCAAATTTAGTTATATTTTTCACTCTGACAGCTGTTTAATTTCGCGGAATAGCTTTGAACACGACAGTACCTCTTTGGACACGTATACCAATAACTCGGGCAAAACTGAAAAGCTCCCCAAAAGCTTTTCTCAAAAAAAGACCTTGAAAGGGTCCACAGCAGATCTTTTTTACATCATTTCAATTCTTTTTTGCATCTTTTTCACATCCTCTGACAAAAAGGATGCTGGAAAGCAACTAAAAAGATCCGAGAGGATTCAAAAAGGATCCTCTGAGGCTATGAAAAAGGTACTCAAAAGCTTTTTTACATCATTTTAGGAGCTTTTAGAGGAAGCTTTTTATCTCCCTCTCAGGATCCTTTAAGGATCTTCAAAGGAATTTTTCAGTTTTACCTATGAATTGATATTTACTTCTCCAACCCATGCTTTCAAGCGAATATATGTCGAGGTAACTATAGTAGTTAAATCTCGATGAGTACACAAGTTTAGTTCTGTACTTTGAAAACGTTCTGAAAAAATTAATACGATCGATTTATGAAGTGCGCGCCATAAATTGCTTTTTTCTCGTCAATCGGAAAGAAATTTCATAGCTCTTTTTTGTTTAAGTCAACTTGTAAAAAGAAAATGAAGGCTAATGTTTTTTAAATTGTCGACTTTCATTTTGAAGTACAATATATTCGATGTCTTGATGATTTTTGAGGAAAGCTTTTTTTCATATCTTTAGTCGATTTTCATTTCTGAATGAATAACATTAATGAATACGTTTTTTAAAGCGCTCGTTTTTTTTTTTCCAAAGCTGCAAAGGTTGAGTTTTTTTGCACTTTACGTTCGTAGAGAGAAAAATATTTTTTTCTAGCTAAAAAAAGAAAAAGATCTCAAAGGTTTTTTTCCAACTGAATTTTTTTAAAAAAATAAATAGAGCGCATTTCACCCTATTGCGACCGGACGGTTTGAAAATTTTTTTCATTTCTCAGGCACTGGTGCGCGCACGCGGGGGTTCTGATTCTTTTTGGTCTTTTCCATTAAAAATACAGTTTTTGAAATATTTTTTTATATTTTTTTGTAATACTAGCCAGTGCTCCTGCTCACGTTTAAAAGTTGCTCCGAGTACTTTCGAACAAATTTATGAAAAAGTATACTCAATTGAAATTTTGGTATTTCAAATTTTTGTGCGTTCTAATTGTTGTAAATTGGAGCAGAGAGAAGAACAGACATAAAAATGATTTAATTTATAACTTTTAATCAGTTAAAAAGCTTTAAAAAATCAAAGAGACACCCCGCGCCTGCGCGCAGCAGGCGGTGCGCACGCGCACTTTCGCAGGCAACAAACACGCGCCGTCAGTGCCTGAGATTATAAGCCATCAATACCTCATGAATTTTTTTTTTTCCTGATAAAATTCTTTCAACCCAAAAATATTAGGAAGCTTAAAAATAATAATATTTATTTCATTCATCAGGGCGGGGCGCCCCGTCAGCAGCACGCCGTGTTCTTTCAGGCAAAATATTGTATTTCTCACACACAAGTACTAAAATTTACGAAGTAGGTGCAGGGAAAATTTTTTCAAAGTAGTTTCCGCGAAATGCAAAATAATCTCTAACTCTCTGAAATTTAGCTATTTTTTTCTTTGTCCTATGCCGTGTTCAAAATAATTTCGGCGATTTCAAATCAGACGCGTTATTTGTTTAAAATGATTTCGGGAAGTAAGCATAAATGGTATTCCCGGGAGGCGCAGAAGATTTTGGTATTTCCCGGAAGGCGTAGATGTAGGAAAACATTTTTCAAAGTAATTTACGCTAAATGCAAACCTATCTCTGACTCTCCGAAGTTCAGTTGTCTTCTACTTTCTCTGGCTGTTATTTTAGATTCTGCGGAATCAGTTTGAACACAGAATAAAAAATGCTCAAGTAATTCCAAAATTTTGAGTTCGCGCGCAGAAGTTACAGTAAAAAATGCATATTTTGTGATATTTCGTTGCATTTTTTGTGTCCTTTTCGGGAATATCATTTCGGCCTGTTTCCCGAAATCATTTTTAACGAATAACGCGTCTGTTTTGAAATCGCCGAAATTACTTTGAACACGGCATAACGACTGTTTTGCATTTCGTGGAATCAATTGAACACGGTATAAAATAAATTGAAAACTTTTTCATTCATGCTCAATTTCGAGTGAATTTTTTTCAGTGGTGCCAAGAAACGTGCTCCAAGAGCCATCGCAGCCATCAGAAAGTTCGCCAAGGCCCAGATGAACACCGATGATGTTCGCGTTGACACCAAGCTGAACAAATACATCTGGTCCAAGGGAATCAAGTGAGTCGAAGTTAATTTTTTTAAAGTAAGGTGTATTCCGATTCGTCTTAAAAAGTGAATTTTGTAAGGAAAAGACTGCTACAACTTTTAGTGTAACCTTCCTGTTGACCAAGTTTTTTTTAACCTCGAACGTAGGAAAGAGTAGCACCATACCTTATTTATTCTGAAAAAATCTAAATTTCGCGGAATTAAAATATTTTTACAGGAACGTTCCTGTGCGAGTTCGCGTTCGCCTGTCTCGCCGCCGCAATGAAGATGAGGACTCTGTTCACAAGCTTTACACCCTGTGCACATATGTTCCTTGCACTTCCTACAAAGGCCTCACGAATGTCAACGTTGACAGTGAAGAGTAATTTTTGTTATAAATAAATTGTTATGTTTTTTGAAGTCTACCAGCATTACATGTTGTCAAGGTCCTTATGTATGTTAAAATGTCTTCGAAGAGTTCTTTCGATATTTCTCAAAAAACCTGTAACATTGCAGATTTTGTTATTTCAACGTTTATAAGAGAAGATAGAAATATTTTTACTCTTTATTTCAGAAGTTGAGATTACCTCAAAGTTGTTTCGCGGATGTCTTAGTCGAGGTTTCTTTCGCTATCTTTTATTGAATCGTATTTTACTTTGTACAGATGAGATTATATTTGGCCAATGATGGTCTTATTTTACAAGAAGGCTGTAGGGCAGTGAAATGTCATCGGTCTAGTGGAACATTCTCCAAATTTGAGGGAGATGTCGACGGTAACGTACGAGCTTTTTTATTAGTACTGATTGGATCAGGTCTTCATCAAATAGCTTCTTATTGTGGGGAAGTGAAATGTCTGATCGGAATCTTGCAAATTGGCGCTGATAAAGTTCTCTTCTTCGTTCTCGAAAGTTCAACAGCTGCGTTTTTTCACGACTCGAGGCTGAAAGTTTGCAATTAATAGTTCAATGTTTTCCCGAATTTTTCAAGGAGAAATGTCCGATTGAACGTGTAGACCGGGTGATTGGGATTGGGCTCAACAGTACCGATGTGAACTCGGTCAAGTCGCAGCTGAGGCCGACGGCGAACAAGTTGAAGCACAATACGGAGAAGTTCTTCAGGTTCCTCCAAGACAAGATTGGAAGTTCGTTTTGCATCCATTTCTTCTGAGCTTAAAACGATTTATCTGTACAGCCAACGATCCTGGAATCCTGTCTGATGTTCTGCGACTGTTCAATGACTCCAAGGACTTTTACTTTTGCCCAAAAAGGGACATAACTCTATCGGCCCAAAGGTTTTTTTCTTTTTGATTGCTTCTTTGAGATTATCTGGCGAATTCGAAGATATTTCACTGCTTCATCGACCACGGAAGATTCCTTTTTCTGGAATCGTTACATGGTCGAAGGATTATTTGATGATATCGAAGATAATAAAAAATGGTTCGAAAAAAGTTTTCCTCTCAAGCGATAACTTTCTTTCTAACTCCAGGGCGTGTCCTCTGATACAAGGATTCGTTGCAACGGCCAATTTGGATATTGTTGATCAGGTATTGTTAGTTAAAACTTCTTTGCTGGGGTTTTTGAAAGAGATAAAAAGGTTTTTTTTCGAAAAGAGCTTTTTCAGTGATTTTCACGGTCCTTAAAGACTTTCGCATCTTCAAAACTTCAACAAGGTTTTCAACAAAATATCATTTCTAATCCTATAAAAAAAAAGAAACAATATTTTTCTCGTTCAGATTGGATAGCATTTATAAAGAAAAATCGAAATCGTAGGAAAAAAAAAAATGATTAAGGTGAACACATCTTTGACGATAACGATCATATCACGACGCTCTACCCACCGGTCCGGAACTCGTTATCTCCGGAGGTGGCTTTTTGATAAATTGTAAAATATATTCTTCTTTGATTTAGAGGAATCGATGAAAAAAAGCTTTTCGTTGCCAATTTCGTTGAGACCGAGGTCTTGCTCAACATTTTTCGACCATGAGCTCTCTTTTTGTGCAGGTTAATTAGAATTTCAATATAATCGTTGTTTTTCTTCATGAACAAAAAAACATGAGTGATACTAAAAAAAATGTTCTATTATTGGGATGAGCAACCTCCGTTAGATCCGTATCAATTTTTTTCATGATTTATTGGCGGAAATTGTGAGGATATATACTATTAAAAGGATATATACGGTCAAGACATTTTATTTTAGTTTAGATCACTGTTTCTTCGTCACGAAACACAATTTTTGTGGAAAGGTATCATTATATTAGAAGAGACTGCAATTGTGAGCAGAAGTTTTTCAAGTTATTGAAATGTATATAATATTAAGACAATAAGTGTGATTCAGACGATTAAAATTTGAGATTCTGTTTCACCAGATCCGAGGGTCGGCGCCGATGTTCTGGTCACAGCGAGGCATGCGATATCGCCCGCCGTTAAGCCTGGATCGCTCTGTCGAGCAGACCCAGCCATTCTTCGAGCAACACTTTGGCCAGCTTTTCAAGCACTACGGAACTCCTATCGCCGCCATCAACCTTGTCAACCAACAAGGACGGGAACTTCAGCTTGCTCAGCGCTTTTTGGAGGTAACAAGTTGAGAAAATTCATCACTTTCACAGTCGTTAAAAGTTATAAAGTGAACATTTTTCGCAGCAAACTTTAACAAAAATGTTTCTTCTTCCAGCATGTCATCAAATTTAATCAACCAGATTTGACTTACGTTTCGTTTGATTTGCACCAACACTGCCGGGGGCTCAATTTCACCAAGGTTTTTTTTCCGGAGCAATTTTCTAAAAAAAAAATCGATAATTCAGCTCAAAAGTTTAGTAGAATCGTTGGATGAGAAACTGAAGAAAGTTGGCTTCTGCTGGGTCGATAAAACAGGTTTGAAAATATACTTGATATTTTCTGGATTTGTTTTTTTCATAGGTCAAATAGTGCAAAAGCAGAAGGGAACGATCCGAGTGAACTGCGTCGACTGCTTGGACAGGACCAATCTTGTTCAGGTTTTCGTTTTGAAGGGTTTATCTCAATCGACGTGATTGGAAAAGCGGTGGTCGCAATTGAAATGGCTCGACGTGTTTCGGTTGGAATTTGTTATCCAGATGAATTGAACTGCTTTTCATATAGCCCATTCCGCGCTAGCTTGTCACCATTTTTTGGCCAAAAGAACCGTTTACCAAACTAGATCGATTTGATCCCACTTCGAATCAAGGATTTTGTTTTTTGCGTCCTTTTTAGCAGTTTTGTAGAGCAAAAGATTTTAATCACGGTGGTTTTTTTTTATCCGCTGTTCTTTTGAAACTTGACCGTCTTGTGCGGAACGTACTATATAGTTATTTTTGATAATAGGCTCTCTAATGAGAATAAATAACGAGTAGTTTTTTCAAAGAAGTTTTCGGCTGAACTTGATCTTCCACAAAGCCTCAAATTTTTCACTACTCGATTTTAATCACAGGCTCTAGATATTCAGGCAATTGGTCATAAAAGTTTAGTGTTGCCAGTCCAAATATATTTCAAGATTATTTTAATCATGTTTTTTTCAAATTGAAGGGAGTCATATCGCAGTACGTGTGTCTGCGACAAGCCCAACGTCTCGGAATTTTCGGGCCTCTGAGCGATCCTCCAGAATCTCTCATCAAAATCGTGCAGGCTCTTTGGGCCGACAACGGAGATGCTATTTCGACTCAAGTTTTTTTTTTCTGCGGGGGGACGTATATTGCAACCTAATAAAAAAAAAACCTAAAAAAAAGATAAAAGTGCACAACATCCGACAGTGTGAATTTTATGCTATACGTCGCGCGAAAAGAAAGTGCCCAGGCGTTTGTGAACATTTTCAAACTTCTATGTTGGGTGTTTCGCCAATATTAATGAACCCTTGGCATAGAATGTCAGACCTACCCAGCGAAGAACCTTTTTTCCCGAGAAACAGTTTGAAGAAAAGTATTCCTCGAAACCATCACCTTTTACAGTACGCCGGCACGGCCGCACTCAAAGGTGACGTCACCAGGAGCGGAGAACGCAAATTTGCGGGAATGGTCAAGGACGGCTACAACAGTGCGTCACGGTACTACTTGAACATCGCCCGAGATGCCGCTCGACAGAGGGCGATCAACGCCGTCACCCGTCAGACGGATTCTGGTGAGAAGCCCAGAAGGACAGGATGACGTCGTCTTGCAGTACCACAAACTAGCGAACCTTCTTCGGACAGCGAAGAGGAGGAGAATCTGGCTCGCCTCGTTTCAGAAACCGTTCAGTTCCTGGTCCCGCAGCAGAACATCGTCGTCGGTGAGTCTAAGCCGTCTCCTTCTCAAATGGAAAACCATTCAGCCGGCTGGGGACTCGTCAACGCTTGCAACGAAGGAGATGACGTCGACACTGTCGTCACGCTGACAAAGTTTCTTTGTAATTCGTTGGAAATAATACGGCTTCTGGCTCAGAAACAAGCTCTATGTGACGACGTACGAACTCGACAGCGAAACCATGTCCGACGTGCAGATTATGAGTCTCGAGGACATTGTCAGCATCGAGGTTTCCAAGAGTCACAATATCCTCAACTCGCTGTTTCAGGTCGGCAGAGCCTCATCGAAGCCTTGCGTCCGTCTGAAGTCCACCACGGAGACGTTCATCTGGAGGCCTTCGAAGATTCGGCTGTTCAACAACGTCGCTCTGCGGCTTAAAAGTGACGAGGACACCAGCGAGTACATTTCCTCCGTTGCTGAACAGGTTATTTTTTTTTCTATTATTTGTTCTCTTCTCAAGGTTTTCTTTAGATAAACGTCGCTAAAAACATGCATACAGGTTTCGACGAGTCGGTCAATTATTTAACAGTCCCTATATCGTTACCAAAGAAGTGAGTATTTCCCATTTCTAAATTCAATAAAAAAAAAAAATTTTTGAAGAAGATATTCTGCCTTGGGTTCAATGCTCACTAGGATGACTGGAAAACTATCCTCAGGTGATATAATCATGAAAGTACCGTTTGAAATTCGAATTATTTTCAGACAAAACACTGCGAGCATCTGCCTCGCAACCGACAAACATCGGTGAAGTGAAAGAGGTCGAAGTCTCTGGCAGCGCCAACAAGGTACTGAGGAAAAGTCCGCGAAAAAAAAAATTCAATACGATTCAGGCGGATGATTTCATGAAAAAACTACTCAACCGGAAGAACGAAGAACCGGTTGACCCGTTCGCCCAACTCCGGTCATCTATCCCAAACTCTCAATCAGTCATAATGCTTTTGTGATAACACTTCGATTGTAAATATAATCAATGAAAACTGTGATATTTTTGTTCGGAAATTCTAGGTTTATTGAAAGTCAATATCTCTCGAGAAGCCACAACACGTGGAGGATACAATACAAAAAGGAGACGAAAGATTTGGGGGTGTAGTGTGGTGACCGCAACGAGAGATTGGAGACCTCATCCAAAGAACTCAAGCAACAACTCGAACTAACTAAAACGGTTATATTAACAAGCCATTCAAAAAATCACAAGTACATTAACTTATTTCCACTTCTTGTTCTCATAATCGTACTTCGTCGGCGCTCCGAGGAAGTTACCCTGCAATTTTATTCTATACCTTCGATTTGAAATTATAAACGGACCTTTTCGAGGACAAGAGCGCGTTCAACTTGAGCCTCCTTGTACTCGTTCTGGAAGGTTGGCGGAAGCTCAGGGTAAACTGAAAAGTGAAAATGTATCGTCAGAAAAAAAAAAAATGAGAACGAACCATAGGCGTTAAGGAAGACAGCGTAATAAGTGGCAAAAGCCATGACTGATAGAACGACGGCCGTCATAACCTGAATTCAAACGTTTTAATTTTAATCGATAAAGGTTTACTCTGTATTTGGAAATTACATAAAAAAACCTTTATTGTCTTTAAAGCTTTTTTAACTACAGAAATTTTTATGGAAAGATTTTTTAACTTGTAGAAATTTACGTAAATATACAAAAAAAAAATTTCCTGAAATATTAGGTTCGACGGTCAGAAATGAGCCTTGAGTTTTTTGATTCATAGTTTCTTTCCAAGCTAGGAATTAAAAATTTTTTTTAATAATCCTCAAAGAAAGTTGGTGACAGATCAAACTTTCAATTCAAAAACAACTCTTCAATCTATCAAATTTCGATCAGGTTTTATGGTGAATTAAACTCCAACTCATATGGGCGAGTACAGAATTCATCCAGGCCGGGAGGAGAGGTTGGCTCACAAAAATTTTGGATAAACAGGAAAAAAAAATCAAGTTTGAGCCTCAGGGAGATAGTTTTGGTCACAAAAAAAAAACAATTTTCAGCCACCAGAAGGTAGTATTATTTTTAATTTAGAAAAACTTGGGAGGAGTGGTCGGCGGCTTTAAAAATGGGTTGGGTTGATGAAAAAATGGGTTGCCCAACAGCACCGCTCATTTCTCACTGGTCATCTTGAAACTTCTAAAGTTTACACCCTCCTAGTTTTGAGAAAAAAAAGTGTTTTCACAAACCTAAAAAGTTAAAAAAAAATCAAACCGACAGGATGCTTCAATTGGAACCTTTTTGGCGTGTTCTATAAACTAAAGAAGCTTTGTAGGTTGTGACTTTCGGCTAATAGATCAAGAAATTCCGAAAATTCTAGAGTGCATAACCATCATCTTCCTTTTTCCAAAGTTTTCGTTTCAATTTGCAAAACTAATCGACTAGGGAACTTTATGATTGTAAACTTTCGAAAAAAA
The DNA here is from genome assembly GCA_904845305.1 of Caenorhabditis auriculariae. Classification (NCBI taxonomy): domain Eukaryota; kingdom Metazoa; phylum Nematoda; class Chromadorea; order Rhabditida; family Rhabditidae; genus Caenorhabditis; species Caenorhabditis auriculariae. The sequence continues at coordinate 4,776,497 of CAJGYM010000001.1, read as the reverse complement.
TAAAATTAAACTCTCCTCTTTTTTTAAACCAATAAACTTGTTAAACATGCAACACTAAAACTAAGAGATCAAGACCTCTGATTTTGCAACAACTTTAAAAAAAAATCACATATTCACATTTTTTCTGTCTCAAGCTCGATATTTGAAAAAATAATAAAGAGGTTCAAAATAGAGAAGAAAAATAACGAAGTTCTATTTAATTATAGCAGAAAACAAGAAGAATCAAGAAGTCAGAACTTACAAGGCTATATGGAAAAGAAAAAAAAAGGCAAGAAATACCTTCCAGTAGCCAGTAGGAGCTTCATACTCGGAAAGCGTTTGGCGGAAGCTGTATCTGTAGACTAAAAGAAAAACATGATCAGAGGTATCCGGAAAATTGGCTCACGAATTTTCTTCTCTTCAGGCGTCAGCTTTTTCCAGTCGCTTTGCTCTTTTTGACGAAGTGGGCTGATGACGCCGTCCTCCTTGCGGAATCGGATGGCAGGGTACCAGTAATCCAATCTGTCTTGGTAGATCTGAAAACGCATACTTCTCTCTCTCTAATATTATTTTCTCTACGAAAAAATCCTCAATATTGTTGCAAACATATTTTTGTAGAAGCAATGAACATAAATTGTAATAAAAACTCACGTTATCTCCGTTAGATCCGAATCCGACCAACTCACGGCCGACGGCCTTCTCTGGTCCCCACCAGTGCTCGATGTGATGTCCCGATGTCAGACTTGACGAAGTGTGGATTGCCCTAACTGCGAGGCGCGGCAGCATGAGCTGACGGGATAACATACCTGCGAAAATCTGCAGTCAGTATTTTCAGCTCGAAAAAAAAAACGCAAAATTTGATAATAATTGAGACGCATTTATTAAAAAGTAACATTATATAATTATAATTATTTGAGAGCTTTATTCTGCATATTTTTCTCTATTTATTAGTGATTATTTTGAATACTGTAATAATAAGAAACAATGATCAAAGAAGCTATTACGCAAAAGAATAGCTCAATTAATTAAAATTTATTTCGATTTTTACATTTATTTGACAAATTCAAAAATGAAAGAAAAAAAGCTTGTCGAAAATTTGGGGAAGAAAGCATGAGCACTTCAGAGAATTTGGAAGTTGAGTTATACGTTTAAACCAGATTACTAAATTTTTAAAAAGTGAAAAGACCTCGTGAAATTCATACTTATTTTTTTATTTTTAATAGAGACTAGTCTAAATATGGAAAAAAAACATACGAACCCTCTCATTCATATTGCTATTCGAGCCTTGATAGTTCAGAGAACTTTAACACGTGGCAATTTGATCTACTTTGCATTAGCATCAAGCTATAAAGATTATTGAAAACGCCAAATTTGTAAGAACAGGTGAAAAAATTGCAGAGCGATTTTTATCATTTCTAGAACAATCTAAAAAGCCAGATATGAAAATATTGTATAGGGAATATGAGGGAACATTTCTCAAAAACAGCTTATTCAAAATTATATTTCAATAAACAAAAAAATAAACACAAAAGATATGCGCAGTGCGAGAAAAGCTCGATGACGGCTGAGTAGCAGCGTTAATGCACGGGTCAAAATACGCAGCGAAATGAGCACTAGGGCAACTTTACTGAGACTATTTTTACGAATTCGAAATATATTCCAGTTTTTTGGAACCGATTGGCAAGTTTTTTTTCTGTTTATGAATGGCGGTTCCTCAGTCGAGTATTGTGCGCAAGCGGACGCTTCCTGCTGAGGCTGTGCGGACGAAGAAGAAAAAGCTCAATGAAAACGTATATCTTTTTTTGAGTTTCTCGCTTTAATTGAGAGATTTCAGACGACAGCTCCCACTTCAAGAAGACCACGGAAAACTTACAAGCGCAGAAGTGTTACAATAGTTGTCGAAGACCTATTAACATCGCTTGAAAGGCGTTTAACTTCTATGTGAGATTAAGAATGTTAAGAATTTGATTGGATCAAAGAAATGTTTTGCAGCTCATTTCATCTGATTCGCGAGTTACACATTGAACACGGGAAAACCACAAGAGGAGCGGAGTTAGAAAGTGTGGCCACAAATTTGGTGATGGGTGCGATTAGAACGAAAGACGATTCTGTCGCCAGCAAAGTTCTCGGAGTTTTGTTCGCCTTCATGAACAACGCAACGATTGCTCAGTGGCGAAGACTTATGGATTTCTTGACAAACAATGAAGAGGCCAACAAGTAGTTCATTATTTTCCCCAAAGGTTGATTATTTTTTCAGGTTGTTTCTGAGGTCGGCTCTAGATCACAAGATAATAAAGTTCTACACTCTGGCCATGTCTAAAGGAATCTTGAAGTACATTCAATTACCGGAGAAGTTTTTAATTTTTCAAAAAATAGCCGGACTGATCTTTTGAAGGGTTCATCATTGCTTGGAAAGATGCATCGCACAGTCTTTGATCTCGTTGGGAGGATCCCATAGACGGGTGATAGTCGCTCGATTTCACATAGCCGTTGCGTCTACTGGTACAGTCTTACTCTCTATTGTGTCCTATCGATATTTCTGAAGAAAGTGCTGACGAAAACCGGCTGAGAATCGTCGAAAAGACTCTTTGTCGGATGCTCAACGACAGGGACTGTCGAGTTCGAAGAGCGGCTCTTGAGGTTGGGACCACTTTTCTCGACAAAAAAGATGTCATATATTTTCAGGGTCTTTCGACTTTTATGGACAGGGCCAAGCCACTTTCAAAGAGAACTTATTCGGCTCTCAAGGAGGTTTTTTTTGTTGATATGCTCTCAAAGTATAGGCTTTTCCAGGTGAGAGAAGATGTCGATAAGAATATTCGACTAACTGTTTTACGGCTTCTTGTTTATTTTGCGAATAAAATGCCAACGTAGGCTTTTGGAGTGAGAAACTTTGGAAAGTAACTATTTTGCAGCGAAAACGTCGCTGGAACTGGCAAAACTCCTGTTACTTTATCTGATGACGCTTTCACGGCCGTTTGTGATGCAATCAACGACATTGAGGTTTAGGAACTGTTTTCTGGGCCTTCTGAATATTACTCGTTGAAGACGTCAGTTCGAGCGGAGGCCGCCAAAGTTTTGGGAGAATTCACCAACGTTTCAGACGATCTTCTCTATCAGACGCTTGACAAAAAGCTCATGAGATCGAATAAGGTTCGATTTCCAGGTTTTTTTCTGATGAATGACTTCAAAATCTTTGGAAAATCTTGTCTCATTTGAAGAAAATATCTTTTTTGAAAGAACCTTCCTTATTTCAGGGAAAAATCTTTAGTTTTGTTTGTTCAGTTTTTAATTAAATGTTCACGAAAAAAAAAATGGAAAAATTTCTCGCTGGTAAAGTTTGGTTTCTCAACATTTCCAAGTTGATTATCGTATGCAGTTTGAAGAGGCTTTATTTCGAGGCCAGGATAGTTTTTTAGGCAGCGGGAGTGATAAAAATGGACAAATCGATGTTTTCGCTGAGCAAAGGGAAGAAAGACGCGGCAAAAGAAGGAAGATGGCGATTTAACGCTCGTCACAAGGGCAAAAATATGTTAGAAATCGAGAAATTAGTGAAATTATTCGGATTTTTATAGACAAGAAGCTTCCGAGGGCTGGTCTCGAGGCAAGGAACTCCATTCGAAGGCGCCGACGACGAAACCCGCGGCCGAAGAAGAAGATTCCATCATCCCCCACGGCGCTTGTGGCGCCTTTGTCACTGCTCTCGAGGACGAGTTTATGGGTTCGTTTCTCATTATCGAAATTTGGATGGAAAAGGTAGAAATATTGGAGAATGAACGTGAATTGTACGATTCATTATATGGTTTGTGAAAGAACTTGAAAATTTTTATTGAAAAATAGTCATTTGTTTTTTTAACCTTTCAATAGGTTAGACTTATATAGTTAAAATGATAGAAAACCATAAGGTAAATTAAAAGAAAAAAATTTTTCACAAAAAAAACCTTTTTTTCTAATTTATATATTCAGTTCTTCAAACTAGCTGATCTTTCTTTCTTTCAAGGTAATTAATTGCGCTTTGCGACTCAGAATTTTCTGGAAATCGGTAGAAAACATTTCTCGATCTACCAGACGAAGATTCCGAAAGTCTCAACCGGCACAGTTCGCGGTTTAAAAAAAATAACGCCCCAACTTTGGAAAAAAAAATCCTTCGAAACACGTAAAATGGACGATTTCAAGACTTTTCAAAGTCATCCGGCTTTTAGAACTATGAATTTTGGGCAGGTTGAAACTTCCAGGATCTTGACTTCGTAAATCAAGAAATATTCTGACCAATAAAAAAAAATGTAAAAGCGTAAAGATTTTGCTTGTCAATTCTCAATTCATGAATTTCTCTTCTTTTCTGTAATTTTGTGGTAAATGTATCCTCTGCTCATTTCCATTCCCAGACGTCCGAAAAGCCGCCGTTTATTCTCTGGGAACTTTGGCCGCTTCTCGTCCGCCGTTCGCGATTTCTGCCCTCGAATATCTGGCCGATATGTTCAACGATGAGATCGCAGAGGTGAGATTTCAACTGATTTCTACTTTGTTCTTATCTTATTCTCTTAGGTTCGATTGGACGCCATCTACGCTCTGACTCCGTTGATTGTGCACAGTCAGTTGAGCTGTGAGCAGCTCAATGTGATCTTGAAGTGTTTGGATGTGAGTTTCCTACGGAACTTGGATATAAGTTCAGTCAGTTGTTTCGAAAGTTCTTTTTTGGCGTCAGAGGTAGGCTGAAAGTTTTTGTGTGAAGAGGAAAGTACACACAAAAAAGATTCAATTCAAAAAGGAGCGATAATCTGCCATTTCAATTTTCATAGCTGTTTCACGGCTGGCTTGAGCCATCGAAAAAGGATCCTGACATGATAAGAAAAGAGACAATGTCTGGTGGCTGGAGAGCGCAGAGAGGACACGTCTTTTGCGTCCACAGCTAGTCGTGAATCGGCTATATATAAATATTTCAAACTAGTTTACAGCTTTTTCTTTCATTTCTTCCACTGGTAAGCGCCAAAAGTATTTCATGACGGAATTAACTGCTGAAAACAGTTTTTTGTCCGTTGCTTTCTCGATTTTGGTCTAGAATCTCGGAGAACTTTTCAGCAAGTTGCTCTATTTTATCAAAATAATCTTTGTATTTTGTTTTTTGAAGAAAAAACACTTATTTTATAGGACGGGATGCCCGAATCGCGACAAGCCATGCGGGAACTTCTGAAAAAGGCGGCATTTGCCGACGTCGACTGCATAGATCTTTGCGTCGAAGCGATGCTCATGTGTATGAAACGGTTTCCAGACGATCAGAATGCCGTTTTCGAGTGAGAATTCCACTTTTTTTTCTCTCTGAAAAAGGCTCTGGTCGCAGGTGGAATGTCTCAAGGCGCTGCTCGGTACCAGATTGTTCATTTTTCAAAAATTCCATTGCTTCAAAAGTAATTAAAACAATAAAAAAGCCCCTAGAAGCTAAAAAGTAGAAACCAGGAAAACTTCGGGATAAATCCTAGAAAGTTCATAAGACGGCTCTAGCTTTAGTTTTAAAAAATCAAAATGGTTTTTTTGAATCTATGACTCGTGCTGATTTTTGGTACCATTCGAAGCAGGAAAAATTTTCGTGAAATTTTCATAAATTGAAATTAGACAGAACATAGTTCTGAGCCGTATGGTATGTCAGATTCCTGTAGGGACGTTAGAAACTGTAGAAAACAGTCTAGGGGAACCACTCTAATAGATATTTATGCTTTCGCGCGTAAATCGTTTTTCGTCAGACCCATTCCTTCTAGGATCATTTTGTTTCAGTTTTGGAACAAACTTAACACTTCTTGGTGGTTGCCCAATGTCTGTTCAGATGCATGGCCGCGATCGGATTGAACCATTCGGTTCAAGTTCAGGCGATGGCGCGACGTCTTCTCGGGATCCATCCGTTGTTCCACGCCAGAGAGCAACCCATCACCGACGTCAAATGTTCGATCAGTCTTGATTCCCTTGTTTTGAACTTACTTCCAGACCTGACCAAACTGATCTTGGTTCTGAACGCGGCTTCCAAACAGGAATCCATCGTGTCAGTTCTCCCGCCTTTCATGAGGGCTCATTATCGGTTTCTGCGCAGTTCCTCTGCTCATATGGTCAAACCTGTCAAGGTCTTGCTCTTTCATGTCTACTTCTCGAACAACTGGAAGTTTGAGGCTCTTGACGATCTGAAAAAGGATGGTCGTTCAAGCTTCAAGGACGGCGGAGAGAAGGCGGAAAAGATCATAGAACGGACTTATGAACGGCTGCGGGAATCGAGTTGCACGACGAGTTTGGAGGATCGCAATATTCTTCGGAACAACATTTCGCAGTAGGGAAAACCGAATTGAAAGGGAACTTTTCCGAATTAGTGACTCGCAAGCCATCACGGCGTACAACGACAACGTCAGTGGCGCGGCACGGCTCATCTACTGCTTGACGGAGCTGAACATGGCCGTCGACAACGTCGCTCAGACGGTCTTCTGTAGCGGAGAGATCGTGGACGCTTTGCGCGCTATCCATCAGGTACGCTTAGAGGACGATCAAACTTCATTCCGAGCTGATATTGAGGAAATATGAAAGTTATATTGCAAAAAATGAACAAAATGGTGATAGAGAAAATTTTTATTATTCATGAGATACGCGAAGGAATATTTATTTTTTGACTTTAATTTATCACACGAAAATTCCGTCGAGGTGGTCATTTTTGTGTGCAGTTTTAATTTTTATATAAGAAAAAAATTTGAGCATTATATGAAATTTATCGAGATTTTTTTTGAGGTTTCAGTCAATCTGTTTTCGCTTTCTAGATGAGATTCCAAAATATAAGTTTCCAAGCGTGAATCCTTAGTTTAGGCGCAAATTTCGGGAATTCAGGAGTAGATTAACTGATTAAATACCCTCTAAAGTTTCAGAGTGTGGGCAAAGTTTTGAAAAAAATCACACGAAAATTACTTTTCTTGCAAGTGGATCTTTCTTACTAGCGAACTTCAATTCAGCGATTCGTAAGTAATGTTAAACTGTATCAAGTGTTTTTTTAAATATTAGATCCAAGTGAACTTCTCAGAATTTCTACCAATCTGTCAAAAGCTTATTTTCATTAAATATAACACGGAATGGAAAATGTACTTCAGCATTTACTCGACATCCAGTGCATCGAATGTCAGTTCGCGGGAGTTTCTGCGGATCTTTCGGCCTACCTCATCCATTGCCGGCTGTACCTGACCCTGCTGGAAATCGCCGGAACACTGATCCTCAACATGGCCGAATGGCAACGAGGAATGCTCAGAGGCCGCAACGCGGTCATCGTCGCCCGGGAGTCGGTCTTCTTCGCTATTCCAGTCCCAAATCTGATCTTCCAGAAGACTGTCCCGGCTCCAAGTAGCCGCGAACTCCTCGACCAACGACTTTCTCGTTGAGAGTTCTTCTCTTTTCGACTTCACCGGCGCCGGCGTCAACGTCAAGAAGGTCACGACGGCAGGAGCCCTTTGCAATCTTCTCGAAAAGTTCGCGCCTATCCTGCCTCCCAAATTACCGCCGGCCGCTGAAATCGCTCTTAAATGGGCCAATGTGAGCTTTAAATTACACGGGAAAATGTGCTAGGATATATATATATATATATAATGGCTGTTAAATATATTTTTCTACATTCTTTCATTTTCGCACAAAACTATATGCAAAAAGGCTCAATGAGATTTCGATATGATTGAAAAAGCTTCAAATTTCTGAGTTTATTTCTGAGTTTAGAAAGCTCCAAAACTTTCTCTTCATGTAAAGTTCTAAAAGAAAGACCAATAGTTGGACTTTGAGGCTGACTCGGCTAAGAGACACGAGAAGCCAAAATGAGATCGAAAATCGCTCTGTATAAGAGTTCATTGACACTGATTTGCAAAAAAACCTCGCGTGACTCTGGGACTGATAAAAAATTTCCATTCGGAGTTTCTCGCAATAACGTTTATATAGCTTATAAAAATCGATAGTTATGTTAAAAATATTTTTTGGAGATATCCGATTACGTGGTGGGGTGGGAAGGTGAAAAAGGTGCTTCTAGCCACGTATGGGTCGGAAAACCAATCGCGCCTAGTTCCAACGAGTTCCTCTTTTGGAATGGTTACGGGTCCATGATACCGAATTTATGAAGTTCGCAATCTGACTTTCAGATCACCAAGCCCAACAAGGACGCGGCTCTGGAGTCTGCCGTCAAGTTCATTTCAGGACTTCCACATGCGATATTACTAGAAGCGCAATTGCACAATTTGAAAGAATGCGATTTTGAGCGTATCAGAATCAAGGTTTGTTAATGTTCGAATTTAAATAGAAAAACAAATTCAAGATCGGATATCCCGATAGCAGTTCTATGTTAGTGAAACCGCGCCAAACCGACTTCAAGACCACCAATGGAGACACTGTCTTGTCTACTCAGGTATTCTTCAATTTCTGTGAAAACTGATTAAAACTTCCAAGAGATGATAGTTTATTTGATTTTTCAATCGGCTACCCTTTCCTCGAGCTTCTTTTCGCCTTATTTTGCACATTTGCGCTTTCTCAATCAACCTAAATATTGAAAATATTTTCGATCTGCCACTCCGATTTTAATCAAAAACTTTCGGTCATTCACTTTTTATGAATCTTCAAATTTCTAGGAAAATGAGGTAACAATGGCGATATTCTTTCTCAAAATCTGAAAAAAAATATCCATGAAATGTTTTTTTTTTCACTCAGGAAAGAGAAAATTCAGTTTTTGCAATCATCAGCTTGAAATTTCAGAAGATTACAACTTGAAAAGCCACATAAATCTGGAATCGATTTCAAAAATTTTTTTTAAAAACCATATTGTACATGTTCAATGAATATAAAAAAGATTTTTTTCATGTGAGCGGTTTCCTAATTTGATGAATTTTCTCAGATCATGATGACGGCGGCCAGCTGCTGGAGCGAGTCCGCAGAAGTCGCCCTGACAGTCGTCATTCTGGTCGGCCCCAACTCCTCCATCCCTCTGTACAGCTCCCCGACTTGTCTCTCGACGGCCAATGTTCGTGTCAAGATCCATCCGGTGTCGCGAAAGTGATTGTTTCTATTGTACAGTATTTATTTTGTTGATCTGATTATACAGAAAATGAATTTGTTTGATCAGTGTTGAGTTGTCTGCTGGTGGTTGCGAATCACTAGGGACAGTTGTCGGCAAGCCTTGAGAGTCGTCCTGGCGCCCGCGATCTCGATCGGCTGCACGGCGGACATCCGCGCATGGGTCACTGATCTTTGCTGAAATTTTCTCATTATTTCAACTCATTTCTGGATTAAAATGTCACCTTGGATAGAAACTCCAAGGTTGACGTCCGCAACTTGGCTTCTCGTTTGTCGTAAATGTCTTGGATCAACGATTTGACCTGAACGACGCGGAATATAACGAGAATTTCGGTCCCATTTCGTTGGAAATTTCACATTTGGATTAATATATACCTGATCAACATCTTTAATATCGTCATGAGCCTCGCGAACCAGGATATGGGAGAGTTCGAAGAAAAAGTCGGGCAACTGCGTCAGAGGCATGATCTCGTTTTCAGCGGCAAGAATTTGCTTCAGCTCATCTACCGTCATCCATTCAGGACACTGAACAACAAAAAACATATATATTTAAAGCTCAAGCCTTTTTCGAACAAAATTTTTGAAATGAAAATGAAGAATCACCACGATATGACAGTGATGCTTGCGTTTCAACATGGTCGCCATCCAAACAGGAACTTTCGCGGGAATCGAAGCCTCAAAAGGTCCAACATCTCCAGAAATCAAATGAATTACTCGTTCAGTGATACGGGGAACAATCTAAAATCGGATTTAACAGCTTTTCGCAAATTTTCTTTACCTCGATTTCTAAGTTCTGTGCCATAAATTCACATTTCCTGGCATTCATGATGTCAAAAACAATTCATAAATGAAAGAGTGTGAAAAAAAGGTAAAAATTTTCAAAAAACCATGTTCGCGCTGATTGCGAAAACTAGGCCGTGGACGGAAAACCCAAACCTTGAGAGCGAATAACGAGAATTTCACAGAATTAACCTTCAAAAAGTTTTATTCGTTTCGTTTTATACAATAAAATGCATTATAACTAGGCGAAACCTAAAAAAAAAAAGAAAATATTAGAGATACGAGTTTTTATCAATCATTCGGCAATGACCTCTGCATCATCTTCAACTGTGACCTGAAAAATTGATATAAGAGGCTAAAAAAGGTATGTGAAATGGTAAAACCTGTATAATTCCAGAATGTAAAGCGAATAAAACGGAGAGAGTGACGGCGGCAACGGCGAAAAGGATGGAATCTCGCATGGGGGGCTCCTCGGCCGCCGAAACTTCGCCTGCTGACGTCTCCGAGTTCTAGAGAACAAACAACCTGTTTGATACAAAAAAAGAGGTCTCACTTTGATCAACTCCTTCTCGGCTTTGGCTTTTTGCAACCTTTGCTGCCACATTTTCCGATCGAGCTGCAACATGGGAACGACTCAAAAGAGGGAAGCAATGTTGTGAGTATCAAAAGGCGGGTAAAATTTAATTTGTAATTTAGTAAAAATTTGAGAAAATGGCAAAGCTTCAAGTGTCTTGTCGGTGCCCTACATCCTTTAAACAATTTTGAAGAAAACTTTCAGATAATTGCAATTGATATTTTATTTATCACATTCTAGTTCCTTCTTCAAAATGACTGGGAAAACTGTTAGTGGCTACTATTGGTTTTTGACGTTAAAGGGCCACTATAGTAGTCAAATTATTGGCCACTTAAGAGACTAAAAATTAGTGGCCACTTTAGGGGCCAAAGGATCCACGTACCTGGTCCAATCTGTTTGTTTTAAAATTATCAGAGTTACTGAAAGGAATACGGGATGAAAAAATACTGAAGTGGCCACTATAGAGGTGGGTTTAGTGGCCTTTTAGTGTCCTCTTCAAGAAGTCCTCTATAGCGGCCACTAAAAATCTTCCCAGGACTTTGAAAATTTATTATAAAAGATCTATTCAATTTGAAACTTTCGTGTGATTTGAGAAATATGTTTTAAGCTAAAAGGAAAAAATAATGAAAGAACGCCAAATTTGACTCTACCTGTTGTGTCTTGAGTTGTTCTTCCGTTAATGGAAGGTAGATAGTCGAAACTGTTTCGACAAACCTCACCTGAAACCCATTGATTAAGGTGATTCCAAAAAATTCAAATTTATACCAAATTGGGGCAAGCGGTAAGCTGGACATAAAGCCGATCATTTGGCAGTTGAACACGCAACAAAGGAGCTAAATAGCCGAAAACTAGAGCGTCCAGGGAAGTTGGCCTGCAATTACAGATAACAATTGAAAGAATGCCTTCCAGAAGCCAACTTATTGCCGCAGAAGAACTTATTGTCGCCCAGTTTAGTAGATAAAACATTGAGAGCCTGAGAGTTTTTGTCAATCTACAACAAAGAAAACAGAGAAAAAAACCTGGAACGCATTTTTCAGCACAGTTGTAGTACTTTTGCCTTCCAATCGACGAATCGCGAGTTTTCTCCGTTTTTCCAGGTAATATAGGTTATATGGGAAATGCAGACGAGACGAATACCAATGCTGGGTCACCGTGTGGTAATTGAGGTCATCTGCCCAAAAAGCTTGGAGCTGAATTTAGTCATTAATTTTTTTAATAAAAAAATGAACCAACCACTGCTGGGTTCAAATTTTTGATGAAGATAGCATGAAAAAAAGCGTCGAGCTGGGCTCGATCTTGGGAAGTCAGCAGTTGATCAATCACGACGTCTTGGCCAGAACGTCGCAGAACATCTACGTACCTTAGAAACTAGATTATTTTCCGGAATAAATTAAATTCTCAACGTACTTATCAAAATCAGTGATGGCCGCGGTTTTCTCATTTGTTTTATCGAAAAGTACTGGATATTCACCTGGAAGAAATAATTTTATTCGAAAAAATCAAAAGAACCTACCAGTAGGGGAGTTCCAGGGGCTTTTCGAAGAAATTACTTGAATAGGGCTGGCACACATCTTCGCGCACGCCTGAGAAGATAATTTTCCTTTTTTCGGAATTCAAATATTGATTTGAACCAAAAACTGCAGTGAAGATACATCTATGGAAGGAAGGCCAAAATCCGAAGGCCACACGTGCAGTTCCATCTATAAATGGGAAAAATTAAAAAAAAAAAAATTAAACTGAGACCAGAATCAACCGAAAATGAAATATTCAGAGGAAATTTGGTTTTCCTCTTCATGAAAAAGTGAACCACACGTTTCGTAAATCATATTATAACTATAGCGAAACGATACACCTTCTAAATTCATATCAAAACCACTAAAATCATGAAAAATAAACAAAATTTTAAATGTGAATTGCAGGCCGCCTCTTCAGAATGACGGCCTGTTTTTCCAAATAAATTTGCGAATCACAGTCGTCTTGTTGAAGTGAGGAAAAAACTAAATAGATTTGCGGATTTGCAAAAAAAAAATTTTTCATGGATTCAAATTTTATTAAAAATCGTTATTCATACGAATTGAGTTTGATAAGAATCTAGATTATTTGATAGTTAAAAAATCGAAAAATTCAAAAAAAAAGATGGCGAAGAGTATCAATAAGAGGATAAGAAGGAAATTCCCTCAGAAGCCTTCCAAACTTTTTCATATTGATATAAATTATTAAGAAAAGAAGCATTTAGAACATTTTCAAAGCGTTGCGGTATTGAGTTTCACTCTCTTGTTTATGTTATGACGAGACCCGCGCCCTGAAACATTCTCTACAAAAATGTACCGGCTTCACTTATCCAACTTGGGAATCCTGTTAACTACGTTGACTGCTTACACACATTTGAGAATTAGGTGAGTTCGGTGGGAAAAAAAAAAATAATTTACATTTTTCAGAATATGGGACCTTGAAGACGAATGCAGACAAGAAGAAGCTCTACAGCGGTCAAAAAGGGACATAAACTCGTCGGCCGATCGACTTTGGCTCACTTCACTTTCAAGTGTCAAGGTATAGAAGATCAGAAAATGAATGAGAAAATTGTTTTAAGATCAGTGAAGTTATGGAGAAATGCACAGAGGTTCACGAGTACTGCAGCGACAAGGCCGATTTGCGAGGCCGAACGGGAAGGACTGGTCCTGTAGGACCGCCAGGGTCAGTTATATGGAAATTCGAATGATCAGAAGAGAATTGAAACATTTTCAGAAAAGCCGGTGCTCCAGGTCCGATGGGGAGACGAGGACTGATGGGCGTTCCTGGACACCCAGGACCGACTGGTGAGGTTTTTTTAAATCCTGAAGCACCCGAGAGAGTTCAGGAAGTCCTGGTCCGATTGGAAAAGACGCCGATTGTGCCGCTTGTCCCATTAGCGACATGTTTTTGTTGGAAAGAGCTTTCGACTGTCCTAAGGTACCCAAAGAGAAAGCCAGAGTTAGATGCATATTTACATGCTGATTCCGAATTCGGGCTCATAAATCGCGTCGGAGCTTTGTGAAAAAGTTCTTGGATATAGTTTGTTCATATTTCTAATGTCAAGCAGCTTACTCCGGCCCCAAAACTACAATATCTTTCGCGTCAATTTTTCATCGCAGATGACGATAAACCTTTAAAATGGTTACATTTTTTTTTTTTACTTCTGTTCCATTTTTTAGAATAAAAAAGATCGAAAATCCTCCCGCTCGATAAAAAATCGACGCGAAAGTGTACTGTGGCAGCAGGGGCGGAGTTAGCTGGATGACATTTAAAATCTGAACAGCCTATACGCATACTGAGCAAAAAGTCTGAATGAGTTGAAAGAAAAAAAAGTATTTTTCCATCTTAAAATTTCAGGTTGAAGACATGAAGTGTGGCAGCGACAGCGCGACGACGGCCGCTCCGGTGGCCACGCAAAGGCCGATGCCGTCGATGGTCCAGCAGGTCTGAGAACATGTTCAAGACGTTCAGTCGTCGCTGTTCAGCTTCTGGAGAGCAACAGCGAGGTGGAGGGCTGCATGAAGATGTGCATTGCCAACTATTCGATCGAGACGACAAGAGAAGTCGTCACTACGCCTGTCGCCTACATACAAGGCGTCACAGCTCGTTTGTATTTTTTCACTATCTTCTTATATCATCCGTTTTTGTAATGCTCATATATGTCCCTGCTTTCTCAGATTGCAAGCTGCAGAACGTGGGCAAACCGATATTTCATTCGCATTCAACTACATACTATGGCAGTTGGATGCGCGACGCCTATCCACCAACAGGAGATGTGAAAATAGCTATAAACTGAGCAATACTTAGTTATCTTGAGGATTCTCGGAAGCGATACGTTATGAACCACTTCCAAGGCAACCAGCTCGTCGAGTACAGCACCGAGGCCGAAATGCGCAGGGAACACGTCAGCAAAGTGTTCGTTTTATTTTTCAAAATTCGTGAAATCTTATACACAAATTTCGGAGAACGCCTCGGGCTCTAACTGCTTGAGATTGGAAAAAAAAATGAATCAGCGTTAGAGCAACTTCACTAAACGGACAAAATTGATTGAAGTCACCGCCTGCCGTACATATTTGACGGAACTAACCACGTCATGTTCAACGGCTCAGTCTTCTACCATCGCGCCGGCCATCCGATCATTGCCAAATACGAACTGTCCTCTCGAAACTATCAACAGCTCACAATAAATGGTGCAGCTTATCGAGGAGATGAAGTGCGTTTTTTTCTATTATCGTTGAAAAAAGTTGAAATTCTATAATTAAAAAAAAAAGAAAAGTTAAGATCAAGGTAACACTCTGATAAGCTTGAAAACGTCCTTCACTTGCAAAGAAATACTTTTTTTCTTTCGCCTGTGGGGATGGTTCAACGCGTTTTCCAAGTCAGAACTTTGAAGTTTGCATTCAAGTTGACAGTAAGATTCGTAAGTCTTCATATTAACCGCTTCGGAGCCGCTACGCGTTGAGCCTTTCTTTGTGCACCCGCAAATTCCTTATAACAAGAAAGAAATTGGATTTCAATGAAACTTATCTTTTTTGGACAACTCTTCTAATACAATGAACTTAAATTGATGTTTTTCCAGTACCTCTACAATCAATCGATGGCCTACTTTGACATTTCCATCGATGAAAACGCTCTTTGGGTTGGCTTCCACTACAAAAAGGAAGAATTCCTCTCTGTGGCCAAGGTAAACTACAATGAAAAAGAGCCATGCAGATATAAAATCAGGTCGATCTGAGTAACTTCACAATTGTCGACATTTTCAATCTGACTTTGGTGAATCATACCCAAATCGGCAACGCGTTCGTTATCTGCGGAAAGATTTATTTGGTACTTTTCTTTTCTTAAAATCTTGGAAGTGTGCTCTAGAGAGCTGCGTCTGTGATTGGCTAATTTTTCGCTGTTGGTCTAGAGCCAATGAGAAACATGGTAAAGTCAGCTAGAGCGAAATTTTAAGGTTTTAAAAATGTAAATAAAAAGTGCGGTCGCCAAATCTGTTCGACAATTCTAAGCTTTCACTGAAGAGCTTTTAACTAAGCTCATTTGATACGATTTGGAGCAGCCTGAACTATCAACAGTCTTATTTGTCTAAAAGACGAAAATAAAAGAACGTAAAAATGAGAGCGAAGACAGGTCAAACTTTTTCCAGGTGTGACCTGTGAGGTATAATTTAGAAACTTCATTTGAACTCCAAATCTTCAGGTCGACGACTCGACACAGCAGTCATCGTTCGTCTCAACATCTTTCGACTTCTACCGGCTCGTCTACGGTTCGCCCAACTTCAAATGGATCAACCTCTACAAGAACGCCAACATGATCTCCTACAATCCCTTCGACAAGAGAATTTATGTCTACGATCACGCCTACATGCTCACAGTTCCCCCTTCATTGCAATGGCTTGCCAAATAACAAGAATAAGACAAGAATTCTGATAAATTTTGGAGTTTGGATAGATAAAACTACGTTTTGATTCATCATTTTTAGTGTGACCTTGCATGGACAATCACTATCAAATGTTTTTCGATAAAAGTTTTTTTATTGGGAGGGCAACGCAGATCAGAAGATAATCAAGAAAAAAACATCAAGATGAAAAAAATTTTTATAACAGAAAAAAACCTTCTGATTTCTTTTTTTGTGTTTTTCTATCAGAATTTATCAGGAGCGTTGTTATCAAAACGGTAGATTTTTTTAGAGTCAGTTTTTTTCACGCTGGTTCCAAAAAAATTCGCTTCAAAATAGACAAAAGAGCTCTGTGAAGAGTTTAGGAAAATTAAAACTCAAAAAATTGGTTTCATTCTCAAAAAAGCAGGGAATTTCATTTAAAAATTTCGTCATTTTCTGGTTTTTTTAAAGAAGAAGGAGCGTAAAAGTTATATTGTTTTGCCTATCCATCAGAAGAGCTTACTGGGAAGCGTCTGTTTTGGAAAAAATTTCAAGCTTGCTATAAGTTTCAAACAAAAATTGGTGCGAAAGTTTTTAAGCCTTCTATCCTCTCTCACACTCCTTTCACATTTAAAATCTTTTTTAACTTTCGTTCTGAGTTTTTTCTTTCCTTGGTTTATCTACTATAGAAGTTGCGATGATTCTCACATGGCACTTCCCGAAAGAAAAACAATTTGAGACTACGGTATCCGATACTAAACGGGGCGAATTTGAGACTACGGTATCCGATACTAAACGGGAGTACAAAGAAGTAAGAGCGGGAACCTAGGACTTAACTCAGGACTTAACCGAAGCTGGGCCGGAGCAAGTGGGCGTGTGACCCAGCCGCCCACGAAATCCGCCTCCATCGCCTCGGGAGCTTTGGCTGCAGTCGAGGTTCCGCCCATCGTCGGCCGGTTCGCGTCGAGATTAGCATCGTGTCTCAAATGGTGCCAAAGGGCTCCTAAAAAGGGTCCAAATCTCGACGCTTCTGGTTTTCGCCGCGTTTTTTTTATTCCGACTGACTTGCTCCCACCAAGTTTCTTCTCGACTCGTTCTTGTTGAAAGTTCTCCCGTTTCTACAAAACATGTTCAGATTTCGGCTTATTTTTTCGTTTTACTGAATAATTCGTTTGAAGTCTACGAGAAGTCCGAAAACTTGAGTCAAATGTATTTGAAGCTTTTTTTTTTCTGAAAAGTTCAACCGTAAAAAAATTGTTCAGACATCACTTTTTTTTTAGAAATATTTTCTGTTAGATTCTGTTAATGGTAGTGAATAAAATATTATTAACCTAAACATATAAGTTGCCGTGGATAAAAGCTACAGTGTATCTTCAGCTCTTATTTTCAGCCTTCAGAAAGCGTTCTAACTTCTAATTAAGATCTTTTTAACCATTAACTTAAATTTTTTTTTTTGAGTAATCCAACCATTTAAAAAAAGGAAAAAAAAATCATTCTACGCCGCCTTTTCCTATGGGAAGCCATTAACCTTTGCACAACTCTTCTAATTAAATAAGAAATGAAACTTGATTGTTTGCTCTCAAGCTTCAATATTGAGCTTACCTTGGACTTATAAAAAAGGCTGGCTTTTCCCTCTACAAAAAAGGTCATAAGATGAAGTGAAGTGGCATTAAGCCCGCTTGAATCCTTATAACCAGAATAACATTAAGAAAGAGTGTTATTATACATGAATTCGAGTGTCCAACAAATCTTTCTACAATGTAAATCAACCTGCTGGAAGTCTCCATGAGCAAGAACTCCTAGTTTTTGAGAAAGATATCCAAAAACCTTTTCACGAAAATGAGAAAGCTGTGACGGTTAAGAACTTTGAAAATATCATCTAATACTATCGAAAAGCGTTCTGTAAGATTTTCGGAAAGTTCTGAAGCTTTAGATAAAAATTACCTGCAGGTCAGCAACAGCGTCGGCTTGATTCCAAAGCCCTTCCGACATCTAATTACGTCGTCGAACCTTTGCCAATATCTTTGACCAAGATCACCGTCGACGGCTAATCTGTTTCTCCTCTCAAGACTGCCGTCGGGCAAAAAGTTGTTTTAGCCGTCGGTTCGGGCCAATTTCGATTGGGCCGCCTATCATCACAGACGGCCACCACCTGCGCGCTTTTCCTTTCTTCTCAAGACCGACGAAGAGAGCGGAGAGAAGAAGACGCCGCCGACTTCTTCCTTCTTCTTTTTTTTTCTCCCAACTGCCTATCCAGTTTGCCATGCAACCTACGGCCGTTGCATCGCCTTGTTTCCTTTGCCTCGGACCTGCCAATCGCCTCAGAAGTCCTTTCTTGTCGACCTCATCCAGTTGCCAGGTTGAAGTTCGAAGCCAAGCCGAACTCGTATGAGGCTTGGCACTTCGCTTCTTCAAGCACTCGTTTTCTTCCACTTCAGATCGGCAGACCTTTCTAAAAATCGCCTTTGTCATAAAACGTCTTCAAGAGTTGCCTTTTTTGCTTAAAACTTAGTATCTTTTTCTTTTAATATTCTAGTTCATTGTTTACTGGTGTCTCCTATACATATGGAATTCCAAATATTACTGAGAATTTTGAAGAAATTTCCCTGATAGATTTGACCTTTTGCCTTTGTGTTTGTTCATTGATGCCATTCTCAAACCTATCTTTTCATCGGAGACCTTGGCTTAAATTCGAATGTGCAGAATTTTCAAGTAGGTTGACCTTTTTTCAAAAGACAAACTTTTGAACTTCGAAATTTCTTTGAAACCTCTGACCTAACATAAAGTCCTAAAGTGGTTTTTTTTTACAAAAAAAATGTAATCCTTTTTGAAATTTGCAAATGTCCCTTTAAACCCCAAAACCTTGGAGCACGAAATTGCTTACTTTCAGAAGCTGATGAGACTTCAATGTGACTAATGTTTGAATTAACCACAGTTCTTCAACTACTGCTTCTCCGATTAAGAAAACACCATCGCGGTCAACCTTCCATGAAATATAAATCAATGTTCTTTTTTTTCTGAGATTCTCGTACTCCTACTCAGCCATGGCAGACTTTTTTGTCACCCGTTCAAGGACATTTTTTTTGTCGCATTCCGATCCGATTGCTTGGAAACTAACGTTTTTTCGGTTATTTTTAATCGGATTGATCTTCCGATTCAACGCTAGCGAGTTTATGTACCGCGTAGGGCGGAAAATCATAATTGCTAGCGACAAATACGGCTCATAAATTTTTGTCGTCGTTGTCGGAAGTCATTATTATAATTTTATTCGATCTTTGTGAGAAAGATTAAGTTTACTTCATTTCAAACGACTTGAAAAAGTCTGACATATCTGCGCCCTCCTCTCTTTCTCTTGATGAGGGCTCATATTTCAGTCACAGGAAAGCACAGACACATTAGACAGTTTCAAGTCGTGGTAAATGGACATAATTTTTTCCATAGATCGGAGTTTTCCTAGGTACGAGCGGAACTTTCATTACTTTTTTTACCCGCTTTCCCGCGCTTTTTCATTTACCATTGCGACCGCCGTTCAACTCGTTTTTTCAACCTGCTTCAGCCTAATTTTTGGCACTTTACTCGTGTTGAGAACCGTTCTGAAAGCGAAATTTTTTCTCTGAAAAGGGTTCAAAAGGAAAATTACTGCGTGTGCCCTTTAATGCCTAGGTGTGTAGGTTCTCCCCATTGTTTCCTTCAACGCAAAACCGTTTTCTCAACTGGTTACCTTCACGCATTCCTTTTCTCTCTTCTGCTGAGGCTTCCCTGTTTCAAACAATTTCCGTAGTGGTCATTGTCATAAACACTTGAGAAATGATCCTTGCGATCGTAAACTCTGTCTTTTTTTTCCTTTTCTGATGGCCCGAAAAATCAGGCAAATTTTTTGGGAAAACCGGAATTTTCTCGTGTTTTTGGCTGTTTTTGTCTTATCGTGATGCTTCGTCTTATGATGTCTACTCTCGTATTTGTTGTCCATTAGTAGTTTTTTTTTTCATATAATTTTGATTTTTAGTCTCATTTTTGAAAGTACTAAAACCGTCAGCTTTCCTATATCTTAAGCTTTATTTGAACTCAAATAAATCAAAAATGGAAAAATTTTGAACTGTTTCTTGTAACATGAGCAATAAGTTCGATATGTTTCTAAATAGTTCACCTGAAGCTCATTTCAGTTTAATTTATATTTCATTCACCACAAATTATGAAAGTTTGGCGTTTCTGGGTACTCTTCTCTCTTTCTTTCTCTCTTTCTCTCCCTGTTTTCACCATTTTTGTTTTTATAACCTCACCGGTAATAGAAAGAGAGTGCAGGCAGGTCAGACTGATTAAATCCGTCGCAAATCAATAAAAAAAGACTTTTCCAACTTCATTTCTTGAGCTCTGATTTAATGGAAAAATATACAAACTCAAGATGTTCGTTATTTATGAATTTCTGAAATTGTCAGGATAATAACTACAAATAATAAACTTTTAAAAATTTCCTTTGGGGTCAAAAATCCTCTCTATCTCAATTTTATATCTTTTGCTTCTTTTTTTTTACCCTGATTCAAATAACTTGGAAAAAAACTAGCTTCTACGTTATGAGCGTTTCACCTATCCTGCCGTTTGTTCCAAGAAGCAAAGAAAGGTTCAGACCGGCGCTTGGGACCAAGACGAAGATGCGCCTGACAGAAGCCGTTCTCGTGCTTCTGCTCGGCGTCGCAGCCGTCGTCTGGGCGGTCGTCGAGTTTGATCCGCAGCCAAACAATAGGTTCAGAACTGAAAAAAATTTTCTAAACTTCTGAATCTCATCTTAATTGCATGAATAGTAGAAAAAAAATGCAAAAAAAAAGATGATAAAAAAAACCGACTTGCCATTAAATATTGGCCTAAGCACAACGGGTGCACCTGTTTCATTAACAGCATTTACTCTAAGCTGCAACGCTCTTTTTTTCTCTAGAAAAAGATTTAAAAAAATCGGTTTTTTTGATGTATGGGGTCCTAGGAAAAAAACTCAGAAAAAAATTCGAACAAAAAAAATTGGTAAACCCGGCGCTTGTAAATCCAATAATGAGCCGTTTACAGAATAAAATCATTTTCTGAAAATATTCCCCAAACTTTTCTAGGCATTCTACGCCTAAGATGTTAGCTGATTTTTTCTCTTTTTTTGCGAGTACTCTTTCCTGGGACTCCGTCCTTATAAAGTTTGAGAACGATATTTTACACCTTGAACAACTTCCTAATACTTCCTTTTTCGCCTCTTTGCAAAATGCTCAGTTTTTATAGGATATCTTATTTACAAGATTTTTAACTATGATCTAGAAAGATATTTATGTTGAAAGGTAGGGCTCTGAGAAAAAAAAAGAGGAAAAACTATGAAAAAACAGTCATTTCCAGAAAGTTCTCAGTATTGCGCGCTTCTACAGACGACTTGGATCAATTGATCGCTCTAAGGGCTCTCTATGAGAAATCCCACCAATTTGAGGTTCATTAAAATTTTCTCTATGAAAATTTGTAATACAAGTTCAAATATTTTCGCATTTCTCAGCCAAATTCAATGTTTCCTACAGCTGGACTTCTGGTTGACACCGATGGCGGTTGGACACAAGGCCGATATTATGGTACCGGATTCGCAGTTGGAATGGCTCTCCGAGACTCTTCGTGCCAACAACATCACGTATGACGTCACCATTGATGACGTCGAGAGGTTTCTGGGAGCTTCTATGAAATTAGAACCAATTCCATAGGTTGATAATGCAACGAGAAAGAAAGCCGCGACGGTTAAACTTTGAGAAACGACTCAATAGCGAGAACAGCAACAGGGCCAGGGTACAGATTGTTTCCTAGCTTTTATCACTCTTTTCCTAACAGTACGCGTTTGGTGAGTATCACTCTTACGACACGATCGTCGGCTACATGCGTGACGTCGAAAGGAAGTATCCTGACCGAGCCAAGGTCTTCGACATGGGAACGACTCACGAAGGGAGGTCCATTTATGGAATCAAGGTGAATCTTTGGAAAAATCATTTGGTATTTTTTAAGAAAAAACTTCTAGACTCTACCAGATACCTTAACAAGAGCTTCTTTTTAAAAGCTCTCAGCTGGATGGAAAGTTGAAAACTTTTTTCAATCGATTATTGTTGAGATTTATGAGCCTGTCAAAATATCTGTGTCAAATTTTAGAAACGACAGTTTTCACTAGGAAATTCGACATCTTCGAAATAGAATGAAGGGAAAAATCGGCATGGAAACTTTCAGATCGGTAAAGATGTGTCTAGGACGGACAAGAGGATCTTCTGGATCGACGGAGGAATTCATGCTCGTGAATGGGCGGCCGTTCACACCGTCGTCTACTTTATCGATCGAGTATGAATATTTCTAGATTTCAAAACTTTTCATTTCCCTTGAAAAATCTATCTGAAGTAAATGAATAAAGTGGAACTGCAGCTAATCGCGGACTACGACGAAGATCCGATCGTCCGCTCTTCCATTGAGAACATTCACTTCTACATCATCCCAGTGCTCAATCCTGACGGTTATGAGTTTTCTCGCAGTGATATTTCGCCGATGGTAGAACATTATCTTTAAATTAAAGCAAAAAAAAAAAATGAACTTGAGGTTCGCTTGTGGAGGAAGAATCGCGCAGGCGTTTTCTGTAAGAAAGACAGGTGGTTCCGGGATCGTTGCTGTGGAGGAGTTGACTTAAACAGGAACTTTGACTGGTTCTTTGGAGGTTCCCGGGAAAAAGCTTGTGAAAAAGAGAAAAGAAATAAAATTCAGAACTCGGATCAAGTGATGAGAAATGCTCAGAAATCTACCAAGGATCTGGTCCCTTCAGTGAGGCCGAATCAAGGTGATGATGAAAAAAAAAGAAATATCGAAAAAAACGTTGCGTTTCATAATGAAGCCTCAAAGTCGAAAAAATGCTTTTGAGAAAAAAATATTTTTCTTCATTTTTTTAATGAAAATGTACGAATTCTAAGACTCAAAAAAATAAAGTGAGAGTTCGAAAAAAATCTTTTTCTATTTTTCGGAATATTTGGAAATTTTTTTATGGATTAGGTTTACAATTTCTTACAAAAATTTTTTTCACACTTGGGCTAACATGCTGGAAAAAAAATATCATCGACAATTACGGAAAAATCAAGAAAAACTGCGGAAAAAATCTCAAGTAACCTTTTTTGAAACTTATCAACTATAGTTGCACTAAAAAACAATAAACCTAACCTGGAAAATATTTTCAGAGCCGTACGAGACTTGATGCTTTCGAAAGAAGTCAAAGGCAAAGTGGACGCATTCCTGACGTTGCACACATACTCCCAAATGTGGATCCATCCTTATTCTCACCAAAGAAAGACGGTTCCTGAAGACATTCGCGAAATTGTACCATGAGAATTGAAATTCAACTGACTTTGACCATTTGAGGAGGAAGTTGGTCGAGCTGCAGTTTCAGCTTTAGAAAAGACGTTCGGAACGCGATATCGTTTTGGAACTGGCGCAGACATTTTATGTTTGTCTTTTTTTTTTCTTAAAATCAGAACCTTCTTTTCAAACTCCCAAAAAAAAAGTTATGGAAAAGTGTGATTTATGGTGTATCAAGCTGAATGGAATGAGGTATATATATAGTTGACTAAATTTTATAAAAGAAACTTTGAAAAAAAAACTTCGAAAAAAAAAAGGAAAAAAAAAACAATTTTCGACGCTCCGCATCGATAGAGCACCATAGCTCTCAGTAATTTTTTTTTCGATCATTTTTCGATCATTCTTTTTTTTTTGAAAACTTTCTCGTTTTTCGATTCGATTATTTTTCGCGTTTTCGTATAACTTTGTGGGAGGTTACCATGATAGAAATGCTGGTTTTTAAAACACAGCCCTCGGTATTTTTACAGCTTGCCTCAGGTAAATTGACAATAGATTTATTATTGGGGCGCGCTTTTTCACACCAATAATTTTTTTTCTTTTATCTTCTCGGACATTGGTATCACGAAACAGACATGCCCTACACGTTTCTGATAAACTCTAAATCCCTTAAGAATGCTGACGCAACTAAAGTGGTCACTAGAAATGCCGCGAAACGTCCGATACGCGTCCGTATAGGTTGACAATCTGAACCTCGCAAAAGCCTGACTAGTCTGCTTTGAACAGGTACACTTAGGTGTCAATAGTTTTGAACAAACAATAATTTCATTCTTTGTACTAGTGAAGAGCGATTCCACTCATTGTGAATTTACTCTTCTTTTTTTTCCTTCTTTGAAATTAAACACAGAAAAAAACCCTCAGCTGCTTTTTAGAGCATTGGGCTGATACCTGATATTGTATGGCCGGCCTCGCAGTTGATCGAACTCCGTCCGCCTTGGATCTAGCGCCGTCGAATTTTTATGGAATGATCACAACAAGTTCTTCGAAAGTTTTCTGCAATAAATTCAACATTGCAAAAAAAAAGCAAGTCGATTGCATTATTAGAATCGCAATGTTTGACTGATTATCTATGTAAAGTCTTAAGTAAGTTAGGTAAGCTTTAAGCAGTCAGAAGAACTAACTAGGCGGTACGCTAGAGCTCCGCTCGGCCTTGTCAGAACTAAGAATCCTAGACGCCGAAAGCCGTGACGGCATTTTCCGCGGGGGTCCCATCATCGCTTTGTCAGCATCGCGCTGCCAACAGTTTGTGCTTCGGCCACCGGAATGGGCTTCGGCGTGACTTTGCGTATCCAATTCGCAAGCAAAGAGGATCGGCACCCCGGGAGTCCCGCAGGCCTAATCTACTAGCGCTTACAACTTAGGAACTCATAAACAACTTAGAAAATGGATGTTCAAAACTTATCAGACGTTGAAGTGCAGAAGCAAGACGAGTCGTAAGGGAAGGAGAAAGGATATTTGAATCCAGGTCAAAAAGGATGAAATGACACGTTGTCACGTGGTTTTTTGTAAGTGTTATTTTTTCGATATCAGAAAAATGAGACCTTGCCACGGGGCTCACGTTTTTTTTTTGCAGAGGATGACATTTTTATTCTGAATACAACTTTGCGTCCTGTCGCAAAATTTAGAGCTATTAGAGACCCTAAAAAACTTTTCAAAATAGTTTTTTCTTCCGCGGTTTTGTATCTTTTTTTCCTCTTTTAGAAACATAATTCGTGTAACTTAGAGCCAAATTAAATTTGATGATGAAGTTTGAAGTTTTTTTATTATATAAATAATATGAATTATATCCTTTTTTCTAGTTTTTCACTGATGATGCCCGCGCAGGCTTTTTCTTAAAGAAGAAGCCCAAAGCCCGTTCCAGAACGTCCCAATAATAAATATCTTGTCATATTACGCGAGGCAAGCTGTACAAATACCGGAGGCTCAAAATAACTCGTTAATAATCCATCTAATATCGCTCCTAACTGATTTTGATCAAGTTTTCGTTCAGATCCATCGGCTGGTGGTTCTGATGATTGGGCGAAAGGCAAAGGTGGTGCCAAATATGTCTATCTCGTTGAGCTTCGACCTGGAGAGGAAGGTATAAAGTTAAAAGCATTTTTCACTTTTTTTAAAGAATAGTAGTAATTTATATACAGATCAGTGTGAACCCCAACGAGTTCACTTTGATATACAAATTAAATAAAAAAAGTAAGAAAGAAGTAAAAATATATATTAAAAATAAAAAAATCAGTTCAGCCTTCGAGGAATAGAGGGGAAAAATTCGTTACGCGGTAAATCGAACAATAACTTTTTTTAGAGACTCTGGGTGAAGGCTGAACTGAAGTTTATGTGTAAGTTTATTCCAAATAGGAAATTTTTTTGAAAAAAAGAATTGTTAAAAAACTGATTTTGAGAACGCAGCCCAAGTGTATTTCGCCTTAAATTTTCATTGTTTAGCCAGAAACTTCATATGTTCAAAACTTTGATGAATCCTGTTTTTCCGGATATTCATAGTACTTTTTTTTTAGTATGGGACGGCTTCATCCTGGATCAACGCCAACTGATCCCAACAGCCAAGGAGACGTGGAACGGGATAAGAGTCGTCGCGAAGGCCGTCCTGGACCGAGTTCCACGAAGCACAGGTCTCAAACTGACACCATTACTTCCTAAAAGCCACACACGTTTTGCCTTGCAATGCTTGCTTCAGTTTTTGATCCTTTGTTGTCGAATGCTTTGAAATTTTCGCCAGAATCGGTCAGAATCCCTTCTACGTCGACGTCGACGTCAACGACATCAGAGACGACTACAACAGCTACTAATTCAACAAGAGAAGCGACGACTTCAGAAGCGACGACCACAGGATCGACGACGACGACGACGACGACGCTGGAGCCGATTCTGGAGGCACCAGTCTCGGACACGCCGCTTTTCGCGCCAAGCACGCCTGCCCCATTGCTTGACGTCTCTTACGTTCTCGGCAAGCGGCGCTTCAAATTCGTGTCCATCGGCACGTTCGTCTACACGACCGCTCCGCCAACCGCCTTGCTTAGCCCCCCTTTGCATGACGTCACTGACGATGTCGTGCTCGTCGAACACGACAGCGAGGCTGATGATGAGGAAGTTGAAGGTGCGAGGTTGACGCCAGTCGCCACGTCGGCCCGTCGTCCTCGACCAACTAGCCAGAATCGCGCGGTAACCCTTCTGACGTCTCCAGATTCTTGCACGTCTTCTCGCAGGTCATCGTCAACAACTCCAGAAGTTCAACAATCGCCCAACGTCTTCGGCAACGACAGCGCATCGGACGTATTCGCAACACGTCTAGGCCTAGTAAGCTCGATTATTCAGATCCTTTGCTTGCTTTTTTTCATGCCTGCTTTTGCAAATGATAGAGTTCTGTCAAATTTTAGTGGAAGTGTCGTCTTGTCAAAATTAGCCTTAAAAAAAGAATCCGATTTTTCAGTTAAAGCTTAAATCAATCTTACTTTATCAAACTTGTCTGTACCTTTTAAGTTGAGGCAAAAGAGAGCACACATGCTCAATCTGAACAATTTTGTTGGCAAAAAATTATTAAGTTTCGAAAAAAGAAAAATGACTCGAAAATAAGATCGGATTACTTTTTTGATGCTGTAAGCGAATGCGAGTGGTAGAAATTTAACCTGCATAAATGACTGTTAGATTCGTCCATTTGTCCGTAAATTTTGGTTTTTTTGAAGCAAAAAATCACATAATAGGCGATTAATGGTTTCTGTTCAATGGATTTTTCTATTATTCGAAATCTTTTTGAGGTTGGTGCTACCATCAGAAACTGTTAGAAAAGTTGAAATATAGATGTTTCAGAATGAAGTTTAACTAGTAAGTACACATTCTACCAAAAATAGTGCAATAATTCTGATTTGAAACTGCTGGAAATTTTATGCCGTGTTCAAAGTCATTTCCGCAAAATGCAAAAAGTTCTATGACCCACTAAAGTTAATTTGTCTCTAACACTCTCTGACAGTTATTTTGGATTTCGCTGAATCACTTTGAACACGGCATTCATTTTGTGATGGGAAAAAGTTCTCTAATAATATTCCTATTTGAGCATTTTCATAGAAATTTCAGAATCTTCATTGTAAATTTTTCGAATTACACGGCCTCTCCAGAAATAAGAAGAACCTTTTAAACAAGCTGAAAATGACTTTTCTCTTATAGGGCAAACTTTTTGGAGTCTTCTGAGTTTCGCGCGCCTTGAAAGTTTTTTTGTCCGAGTTAGGAACATTGTGAGATTGAACGTTCTTATCGCGGTTCAAGAATATTCGAGAAGATTGTTTTTTATTTCTTGGCAGTGATGTAAGATAGAGCAGTGGTACTTCTGAGAAAAAAGTAAATGTTCTTGATAAAACACGCTTTTCGCGCCAAAATTCCTCATTCATGACGTCACCCACGGGAATTCAGGGATAGGAGGGACCAGCCGCGGCTCGACCGAAGTCAACGGAGGACGATCAGCGACGGTGACGTCATTGGTGAGTAGATTGACGAAGTGACGAGGAGATGACGTCACTTGAAGGTGTGCCTGGACAAGTCGCCGTGGTGCGCGGCGTGGCGTTCGACGACACCGGACGTGTGCCGCATCTCCTCCATCTACATGCGTCGTGACTGCGCCAGGACCTGCGGCTTCTGCGCAGCTTAGAAAAAGTCTTCTGAAGCTCCTTCCCAAGGAAAGGAGATTGTTAGTATCCCTTTTTCTCCCATTTTTTCAAGAGTTTAGTCCCTGCGTCTAGGCAGTCTATTCGGGTTTCTCGAGAATCTACTTTAAGATACTTTTAGTTCATTCACCGCTTTTGCTTTACAAGCCAGGGGAGTATATAATCTTCTTCATCTTCTATTTTTTTTTAAACAAAGATTCCAGATTTTTTGAGTGTTTCTAGATTTTTAGACTTTATAGTTTAAAAAAATTTATTTATGTATTTTTTTAGTCGGCCCTTCTTATCCCAGGTTCTGAATTTAAAGAGAAAACTTTAAGATTCTTCGTTAGACGTGTCTTTTCAATATATTCTCGCTTCTCGAACTTCTTTTTATCATGAATGGAAAGTTTATTCATTTTATTTCCTGTGAACCTTTGTAGATTTTTCACTATAAGATTTTTTTATGAAGTCTTGCTACCTTCCCTTCTTTCTTCAAATATCCTGACAGCCTGTGCGCTTGCTCATCAATTTCTTTGACTTTGAAGCGTTTTCCAACCAAAAAAAAATGTTAGCTCAACTTTCTCGTTAGAGATTCGAATTTAGCGTTAATCAATGAGCTTTACTAAAATAACTTTATCAAATCAAATTTTTTTCGATTTCATTAATCAAGAGCTTGCGCACAGTCTTTAGGGCATATGCATGAATATTTAGGGTTCTTAAATGCGATCCAAAACATTCCAAGATCTACCAGAACGTTTCTGAAATTCCACGAATAGTAAAATTGAATTGCATATAAGAACCTTTAAATTGTCGACTCCTCTTCTCAGCCAAGAAAAGATGCCATTCCGAAATCCCTTCCCACAGTTTGACCTTGTTTTGTTGTTTATAATATCATCGTTTAATAAACTCGCAAGTGATTTTGACGACCAAGGGCGGATCCCTCGGCGGTGACGTAACGGCTGCGGTTGCGTCACGGCTGTGCGAAAAAGGCAACGGCGTCGAAGGCCGTGTTCTGTCCGATTTTCCGCCTCGTTGAGGCTCGGTAACGACCTCACGCAGGTGTCCTGCGAAACTCAAACGATGTCGTGTTGTTGTTCTTCCACTTGATCCCACTTTTTCAAACAGACACTGCATTTTTTTCAGGTTTTTTTGTTGGAATTTTTAGCCTTTTCCACGTTGTCGAAGAATGATTTTCTCCCTTTAGCTTCAGAAAAAAAGATCATCAAATTCTGCTCTAGGGTATATTTTTACCTCTCGAGCACAAAGTTTTTCGATTGATTTTTTTAAAACAAAATAAACTGAAGCTTCTCAAGATTAAAGCTGATAAATTATTTTCACTGAAGACCGAGACTCGTTCCAACCAAAAAAAATAAATATTTTTCCTTTCACAGAACATTTTTTTATAATATAAAAAGTTTATCATTTAGTCTACCTAAACATGGTCTTTTTCTGGAAGTTATTTTCACTTCTTTTTTACTCAAACCAATTACTATCTAAGCGAATAATAACTCAGAGAGCTTCTGCAAATAGACTTACCGTACCCTCTGCTTCTTTCTTCACCAAAAAAAAAAAGTTTTCTCGACTCACCATCCGTTAACTGACCTAATTGGTCACAACTGACACCTCGGCGCTGGTTTTTCCTGGACGCCCAGCCGAGCTAATTGGCTTAGCCTCGGCCCAACTTGTCAGTGTCAGTTGCTGTGCTGAACACAGACGTGCCGAGAGCAACCGACTCGCAGCGGGATCCGCGGATTACCGCGCAACATCATGTCGTGCTCTCCGAGGATGAGCACGACCTGATATCTGACACTATTGTTCTGCCAAGCTTATGAGGATTTGTCTGGATTCAGCCGATGGATCAGCTAATGAGGTTCTTCCGTTTCCAGGCTAATGGTAACACGAGTCCCGTTTTGAACCGGCAATATTTCTTTTTATAAGTCTAGAATTTCTTTTGTACTTGTGTACTTCCAAAAGCTTTTTGAAATGAAATTTCAGGTTTCTTATGAATTGTGGCTTTTGAAAGTATGAAAACGAAGAGAAAAAATGCTTTCCTGGGGTTTTTTTCATAATTGATAAGGCCGTATGCAATTTATGACATCACGACGTAATGTAAAGAATTTTTTGGCAAACTTAGATATGAAATATGAGATTCAAAAAAAGACAGGGTCAAAATTCACAAAAAAAATCGAAGAAGAGAAGCCAGTTGAATTATCAACAGGAAGTCTGATCATCTCTGACTCATTCCCCTTCCTCACCCAAAAGAATTTAATCACATCAAAACTAGAAGCCGAACTACTAGGCCCCGAAGCTATTTTCCAGTAATTTGAAGCTTGAAAAGCATTCAAAAAGGAACGAAAATGATCGAACAACTGGGCTGGAAACTCAAAATTTGAATTTTCAAAAACAACTTTTTCTGATCGAAGTATTCTTAAAAAATCTCAGTTTTCTGACCATAAAAGCACTGGAAAAAAATATTTTTGTATAACTTTTTTTGAACCTATAATGCGAAAGTTTTAGTCAATCCAAAAAAACATCGAAAAAAATCTCGGCGAATACGTTTGTAACTCAAAAAAACTTTTTGTTCACAAAACCGTAGATTTTTTTCTTAAACTGCAGATTTTTTTAAAGCGGATAATTTTAGTCAGCTTATTTTCAGAAAACGAAAAAACCGACACTAAAGTTAAAAATAAGAGTAAAAACAAAAAGCTTTTGGAAGTTCAGAAAAATACAAGAAAGGTTGGGGAAATCAGTGTAAATAAGGCTCCATAAAAGCTTAATTATCTCCATTTTTTGAAGGTTTTTTTAAAAATGTGATCAGTGCTAACCTTGAAACCCAGAAGTGTTTAGTCACCTCAAATAAAAGTAATTAGATGAGGCAGGGTTAAACAGGTAAAGGTGAGTCTGACTCCAATTAACCGGCCAAGATCCCACAATCGACACCCGAAGCCGAAAGGAAGTGCGAGGCTGGAACCTCTTTCACCGGAAGCTCACACTTGAGCGCCAACTTGGGACCCCGACAAGCCGCCAAAGTCCCAAGCGTCGTTAACCTGCCGATGGGCGGTGCAATCCGAGTCGGTCGCTCTAATCGCCTGAACATATGCGGCAGGTTAATGAGTTGTTGCGTGCACTTGGCCCCAAAAGGACCGCCGCTCGGCAATTGCAAAAACAATTAGGCCTGAGCCTGTCCAAATTTTTTCCTTCTTCTTCTTCATCCTACGTTTTGTGCCGTGTCCTCGACCAAGGTGCCAGTTTGAGAAGCGATCCAACTTCTCATTAGCCGGTCGTGCCGGTTCAGGTTGGCCGCAAATCCGGCTTTCCGCGATGAACCTTCCGATTGCTCGGGCTGGGTACTCACAAAAACTGAATTATGGTTGGGTGTCGATTTACCTGATTCATACCGAGAAGTAAGGTAATTTCCTTTCTGCAGAATGGCTAAAACACATCTTAATGAAAAGAAAAGTAATCCCGAAAAATGAATAGAAGATATGTTGTTGTATACAGATACTTCATTCGCTAGGGCTTTAAATACTGACTTGTCTGCGCTCTCTTATCTCTCCTTGTCTCTCTCGACCGCAAAGCCACGCCCCTTTTCGCGATAGAAAAAGTGGCTTTTTTTTTTGGTTTTCAACTTTCATTTTGCTGTAGTTGCAAAATATGTGGAACTGGATAATAAATTTTGGCACACATGTACAGAAAAGCTTCCTCTTTCGTTTAAAAAATATTTCACGCTTTTTTGATGCGTTCGCGCGGAATGTCGTACAAAAACGTGAATGCAACTAAAAAATTTTGTCGTTTTTTGCTTTTTCATGTGTTTTCAGGTCGAACGCACTCTTTCTTTTTTTAAATAATGGTTTTTGATTCAAGTAACGGTAATTTTTAAAACAATAAAATAAAAAAAATTTGTCTTTGCCAAAAAAATTTTTAGGGAGTGCCGAAAGTCGTAATTCAAAATATCGTTAATATGCGAATATAATCGAGTTTTTTTCTTTTTTTCAAAATTTAGATCACGGGCTTACTTTAAATATTTCTCCACAGAATATGTGCTTGAAAAAAAGTTGTTTAATACGCAAAAAAATGCTCTTGAAACTAGAGAATAAAATTAGCGGCGTTTATCATACAGAAAGCGGTCGAACGCAGGTTTTTTAAACGATTATATGCACTTATTAGTAAAAAATCTTTCAATTAAAAGAATAAAATAAAAAAATTCGTCTTTGCCAAAAAAATTTACGGGGCCCTTTTTAATGCAGCGATCGTTAAACGAGGAAAAAAAGCACTAAAAAAACAGTTTTTTTCGAAGTGAATTTTCACGGAAAGTTTGAGTGAAGATTTGCGAACATATTCTGATAAAAATAGCTTAATTACTTCAAGTTTTTATTTTTGAAATAGGCAATCTGTGCTATTCAAACGGCTCAAGGGTATGGCGGATGGAAGCTCCCCTCGCTAGACTTAACAGCTTGGCGCAGCGCGTGCGCTGCGATTTTTCATTTTGAGATCGCGAGTTCGATGCCCGCAAGCGCCAGTTTTTTGTTTTCTGGAAAATTCCGACTTTTACGGCAAATTAGCAAATTTTTATCATTTTAGCACTCTATTATGATTTGTTACATCATAATAGACCAGTATCAAAACTTGTTCTAGAAGAAAAATCGAGAAAAATGTCAAAAATGGATAATACCAAAATTTCAGTACTAAAAAAATGGTGCGCGGCGCGCCACATTTCTCGTCATAACTTTTTTCATCCTCGATCTTTTTCGAAAAACTAAACGGTTCTGAGTTTTAAATCGAAACAGCTATCAAACCATACAAAGCTCAATGCTGAAAAATTTTTTTTGAAAATTCGTCTGCGGTCCCTAGATTTAGGTCATAAAAGAGTTTCCGATGCAATATTTCGTGAATTCCTGAATTTCGAAAGAGTTTTTTTGAGGGTAAAAACGCCTCATCTTTTGCATGAAAAGAATCTTTGAACAGTCGAAAATTTCACAAAACTCGTAGGAGTTGTGTGAATTGAGAGTCAAAATCGTTCAAAAAAGGGTGGGCCAAGAATTTCCTAATCTGTTTTTTCTTTACTCAACGTCCCTCTCCTTTCCTACTCATCAATGCTAATAAGAAAAGGAACTTTCAGTGATTTCTCAATTCAGAAATCACAAAATAAAAAAAACAAAAAGAAAAGGAAAACCTAATGTTTCCGCAAATTATGGTCTCACTTGAAGGCGGCACGAGCGCCACGCAACAAATTGATGGATCGACGATGTAACTGTCAGAAAAACGACGACAAGTCTGAAAAACAAAACTGAAATTCGTATACAGAGCAAGTGGTAGAGAATGCAGGGTAAAATAGCAAACTTATCACAAAAAAATCGAACTTCATTTACAACTAAACCGACAAATCTAAAAATCTTTACAAATTTTTTTGCCAATTTTGATGACGACTATATCAACTACTTGAAATCATTCAACTGAAGCCCAAAAATCTGTTTTTCTCACTAAATACGACTGACAAGAAAGGTAATTTTACTTTGCGGTTGGGGATTTTCCTAAAGTTGGCCATAAAACTCCTTGAAAGTCGAATAAAACCTTCAAAAGCCCGTTACAAAGGCGATTTTCGGACGTCTCTTTCTCAAAAACTCTTACTGAAACTTCCAGGATATTTTTCTTGTACATCAACGAGTTTTCTGGTCAGTTTTCAAGACGTTCTCAATAACAAAGTAAAACTACCTCCTTGTTAGCGCCTTCAAACTTCAGGGCTGATTCGAAAAAGAGATTTCTCAAAAGATGTAACTCGAGTCCTCTATTTGAAAAAAAGTTGAAGTGATTGAATAATTGTCTGCAAAATGTCTCACACATTTTCCGGCTTGAGGTACCGATTGGCTGGTTACGGCTTTTTCGCAGCTTCTAGAGGAGTCCAAGAAACGTTTTTCATGTGAGAAGAATTTGGCTGCGCATCTACTTAGCTCCTTTACCGTGTAAGGCTATACTCGCTCAAAAAAAGCTCATTTTCCGAAGCTCCGTCACTAAAAAAGAGATTTTTTTAGAATAAAAAATGCATTTCAGCTGCGCATCGACTCGGACATAATTTTCTCATTTCGAGACCTTCGCCGAAATGCGTTTTGCCTAAATTGATTTGATTAAAGTCATCGACTCATAAGCTGTTTTACTATTCAACGGTCAAATCTACTGAAAAGCACATTTTCTGGATTTTTTTTTTCAAGGAATAAAATCAAAAAGACTCACAGGCTCATCTCCCCATGTACGGCCGAATCAAACGCGGGCTACGGTAGTCGAGGAAAGTAGGCGGAGCTTGGGGGACTGGGGCGGGAGAGTGTGAGGAGGCCGAGCGAGGTGCGAATTGTCATTTATACTAAACGATTGACGACGATGAATTCGGCGACGACGGCAGTGCCTCCTCCAGTGACGTCATCGAACGGCTCCGAGGAGCTTCACCTTCCTCACCACCACCATCACCTCCATCCGGCCATTCCATTCCAGGTGAGCCGCTCCGCCTTTTTCCTCGAGGTCAGCCAACCTGCCTTTTATTTATCGCTCCGTTTTTCCACGCTTCTTTTTTGACACCAACCCATCAATTTCCCAGGCCGAATCGCCGTTGTCGAAGCTCGTCGAGCACTGCAACAAGTTCGGCGCCGACGGGAAACTTCCGCTTGAAAAACTCGAGGTCCGACTTCCTTTTCTCTCAATTTGTGCTTTCAGACTGGAAGTGTTTCTAGTTTCTCCTGTTTTCAATATATCAGATGATAGTTTCTGGTCCCGTCCCGAAATTTTTCTTTTTTATTATGAACTTGTTCTTCTAAACACGGTTTCTACTCCCTCCTTGATGATCTCTGAAGATAGTTATAACTACCGGAATTCTGAAAAGTCGGTCTCATTTTGTTTGAAACCGCGTGAAAGTCAAAAACCAAAATCTGAGCTCTCAGTGTCTTCCTTGTAAAATCCATCTTTAGAAACTCGAGTTTCGACTTCCCTTTTGTCGCAACTTGCTTCTTGGAAACCAAGTTTTTTCAATTTTACTCACTTTTTATTAATAAATAGGATAGATTCAATGGCTGAAACTGAGAAAAGATGGTCTCCTTGTATTTGAACCATCTTTGAAGCCAAAAACTACCGATTTTGAACTCATCAAAGTCTTCTAGAAATCTGTTTGAGAGACCGAGGTCTGACTCACCTCCGTCTTTGATTTCAGCTTCAGAAGTCCCATCCGTTTTCCTTCATTTTTCGTGGTTTTTTGAGGATTTATCCTCGAAGTGTTTCAGAATGTTTATTTGAAGGCCAAACAGATAAAATCGGTTCATTTTTGATATTCAACATTCATTTTTTAAGACTTTCCTGCTAGAAGCATCATGAAAAAAAAACTTGTCATCCGTTTAAGGATATAAATTTCTTTTAATTCAAGAAAAACACAAACTAAAAAGGTTATCAAATACTAGACGTGAAAGGAGTCCATTTCGGTATTAAATATCTTGATGAATTTGAGATCTTCCTTTTTTTCGAACTTTCGATCTTAAAGTTTTCGTTTTTATTTCCCCAAATCTTCATTTTTGTTCCAAATTTCTCGAGAGTCCAGAGATTTAAAAGTTATTTCGAAAAAGAAAGTCCCTCATTCAAAAAGGAAACAGAGAATGAGCTCAAAATTTAATTCGGATGGATAAATTTCTTAAAATTAGAAGCCACTTTTAGTTTACAGTTTCATTCCAATCTTTTAAACATTTCAGTTTCTTTCCGTTTCAATATTTTCGTAAAAACTTTTGAAGATCGTTTCAAAACATTAAAACGCGTAGTTCTGTTTTAAAATCTTCTACGAATTCTCTGAGGAAGAAAGAGCTTTGAAAACTTCGAGAAAATTAATAAATATTTCAGGCGGTCCGAACAGGAGCTGACAAGTTCATACTTCCAACAGATGTCGCCTACAATCCATACCCTCAGTTCATTCCGAATCCTAACTGGTGAGATCTGAAGTCTCTTTGAAGTTCTTTTTTTAGATTTAACTTTTTATTTTTCAGACTTTAGTAATTACCAAATTAAAGAAGTGGAAATTTGTGAGATCTGTGCTGAAAATTTTTCTTTTTTTCTCTATTTAGATTAAGTTTTTTTCTAG
Source organism: Caenorhabditis auriculariae (assembly GCA_904845305.1). NCBI lineage: Eukaryota > Metazoa > Nematoda > Chromadorea > Rhabditida > Rhabditidae > Caenorhabditis > Caenorhabditis auriculariae. Next base: position 4,740,571 of record CAJGYM010000001.1, on the reverse strand, counting down.
TTTCTTTTGCGATTAAAAAAATATGAATGATGAGAAAAAAACTCATTCCTTCGTCTCAAATAGGAAAATTTTAGAACTGAAACAATTTCTAACCCACTAAAATTCAAAATAAAAAGTTAGGGTCATTTTTTTAAGTCTCAAGATTTACTTGAAGCCTTTCTTTGATTCGTGGACCTGCAAAGAGGCCTAAAAGAGTTTCCGGCGATCAAAATATGAATGAGAGTCCTTTTTGAGCCAACATCTTTCCTTCAAGTGTGATTTTCAGGTGGGTGGACCAGTCGAGCTGGCCTTTGGCCTACCCGACGGACGCGACAGCCTACCAGTACCTCTCGCCGCTGGGAGGCCTTCTCAGCGCCTCGGCCTCGACGGCGACGTCGGCACCGACGTCCGGTTCTGCCTCCACATCGGCCTCCACCTCCAGCTCCTCGACGATATCGCCCAGAATGCCCGCGACCACGACAAAGGTTCGAGTTTATTTTTAGTTGAATGAATCTTGCTGATGTTCCAGCCAAAGTCTTCGTCTTCTTCCGGCGGAGGCGGTGGAAAGTACCCGGCGCGGAGCAACTGCGAATGTCCCAATTGCGCTGAGGCCGAGAGGATAGGTTGGTATTCCTTTCAGAAATTTGGAAGACTTTTGTCAAATTAGATGCTCGGATATTAGTAGATTGAAATTGTGTACTCATTTCCCGACGATTTGAAAGCTCCGTTCGCATTCAGAATGGTTCAAGGCGTTTCGAGTTGAAACTTGTTCATGTAATCGTAACAAGCGCTAACCGTTTCGCAACCGTTACGCGTCAAGCCGTTTCGCGTACGAGCGTCGCAAATAAAACTTTTTCGAATGTTCTCTCTGTTTTTTGTTTTCTTATACAATGCGCTTTTTAAGTCAGAACCGCATTAAGTCAATTGAGATTCAAAAAAATAAAACTTATATTGGCTTTCTTATCCCGAGTTTTTTTGCAAATGAGTTCCTGTAATTTATAAAAAAATTAAAAAAATTATTTATCATTTATCATTTATTTTTTTCAGTCTTGAAGATCGAGTGTTTAGTATAGTACGACCGAAAAACTTTCTTTTTTAGTTCTCAAAAGCCTTTTCTTTCAAAGCACCTTCAGGAAAAACCATTAAGGCGGCTCAATTTTTACTCTCCAGGAAGTTCAGAGAGAGCTTCTGACTTCTGAAGTCGGAAAAGTAGGGTTTATGGATGGGTTTATAAATCGAAATACTCGGAGTTCAGATCTCGTTTTACGCTACAAGTATAAAAATTTGAACAAACATCAAAGATTTTCATTATTTGAACTTGGAACCCATTCATGAACAGTTGAACTTCCCCCTTCGGAAACTTTTTTTTCTTTCGCTTGAAGTTTTGTTAAATTACTTCCATTGAAACTTGAAAAATCTCACATGAATTAAGTGATTTCTAGAGTCTTGGGAACAATTCAACTAACAGAAACTCGTATTCACAAAAATAAATCAAAAAGAGTCAGTTGGACGATTCTTCGGATTCCCAACGTCGCCTCAAAAATGGCCCATTTCTGCATAAGAAAAAAAGAACGAAGAAAGATGGACGTCTTTTCTGCCCATTGCTTTCCCATTTCGAACGTTTTTCAAACGGCCCCAGCCGCGCCTAATTGTTAGTTTCACACCTCGCCACGCACACGACTCTCATCGCTTTATTTCATTCCGAAAAAGAAAACGATCGCGTTTTTCAACTGATCCAGCTAAAATATTTGGATCTTGATGAAGCTTTTAGTCTAGTAGTTTAAGAGTATTTCTTACACGGTCATTTTTTTAGAGCCTCTAAAATTTTTCTGGAAAAACACTTCTAGTTCATCTATTTTCTCATAAAATCGGTTAATTTTTTCGGGTCTACGAAACGAAATACTTTAAAAATAAACGCGGACAAATTTAATGAAGGTCTTGAGAACTTCTTTTCTAAAGCTCGACAGTTTCTCACTACCAGCGGAAAGAGATAGATAAAAAAAGAGCAGCGGAGCCAATAAAAGCGAGATGCCGCCCTGGTGGGAGCTCACCGTGCAAGATGAACTCTCATGATAGTGCTCTCAGAGATCCGACCGTTCTGATTGCAACGGATACAGATCCCACATCTGCTGCACCACAGCGTTGAGCCATGATTATGGGCTTCTTTTTTGTTGGGACCAGGACTTTTGGAAGATTTCGGTTGCTTAGTTGAAGAATTTCCAAAATTACATTCAAAAAAGAGGAAAGCTAAAAATATTTAAAATAAACTGCCTTGCTAATCGTGTAAATACCCTCTCAAAATTTGTACAAACTCAAATGCGAAAGGAATACAGCGCGAAAGATGTTGTATTAATCTATGCTTCTGATTTTATAGGCATCAATAACGTGGCTGCGCGAAAACGCGGAATCCACAACTGCCACATTGCCGGCTGTGGGAAAGTCTACACGAAAAGCAGCCATCTGAAGGCTCACCTCCGGTGGCACAGTGGCGAGCGTCCTTCCGTAAGTTTTCCTATTTCCTTCAGCCGTACAGAAAAAGAATCGTGTCTCAAAACAGGGCAGCTGTCTCAAAATTCCCTAATCCTCGGCGTTTAGCCTACGTTATTCTAACGCTAAACGCATAATGAGCGAGTGTGACGCAAGAGCGCTATCGTATGCAATGCTCCTGGCCTATTCCAACCAGGAGAAGGGAAAAAAACGTCGACGAACCCCGTCATTACAGTAACCCCGCTGGTGCCTCCTACTATGCTCATTACTCCCTGGAAAAGACCTCGATATTTACCTGAAAATTTGCACGAGTTCTGGGTATCTATAAGTTGTAATCAGAGGGACGATAAGTGTTGGTTATCACTGATAAACAGAGCAGTTTTGCAGAGGCGAAGATCCGGTGAAGCTACCCACTGAACAACAACAACGTCTACTGTATCCCTTCTCGCGAAAAGTATAACCTTCTGAGTGATCTCATGAACAAAAGTCCTTTTTTTCTAATTTTTAGAAATAATATGAAAAAAATGATTAACTGGTTCAAGTGTTTTTTTGAGAGGAAACTTTAAGTCTCTGGATTCTATTTCATAAAATAGAGGTAAATCGAACAAATGGAATGAAATTCAAGATTTCTAGCTTCAAAAAACCACTTTGAACGTCATTAATAATTTTAACTCGTTTTCCATTTTTCTTTTTTATTTTGTGATAACTTCAATCTGTTTGAAAATCTTTGCGTTTTGTTTGATGGCTGAGATATTAATTTACCAAAAAAAAAAATGTTAACGGCTTTTTCGTATCGAGACCTATACAAAACTTCCAATGATTTTTCAAACACCTATGTTTAGATTTTTGGAAAGACTATATTTTCTTATCCCTTGAATTTTTTCAATTAACCTATCAGGCATTGAAAATCTCCTACCAAACCTACTTTCTCAGATAAAACGACAATATTTCGAACTTCCCTTCCACAAACATATCTCTTCACAGCGATTCTGGTCTCACAATGTATCCCTACAATTGTTACAAACCTTTACCCGCATGATTATTTCTTCCTCGAACGCTTTAATTATTGAAATTTTCTATGTAAATAAATATCAACCTTCGTTATTTGAATAGAAAACTGGGAACCTGTTCATACAGACCGAATGCAAAAGAAATAAAATGTTTACATTCATACAAGTTGCGAAAATACGACGAGAAATATCAAAAGCCAGGGCGAGTGAGAAACCGTAGTCGAGCTGAGTGCAAGCAGGTTCTGCAAATTAATAGAACATATTTTGCTCCGGAGAAGCAAAAAATAAAATACCTATTATCGAAATCAATTTGACCCTCCTCGAAGAGCGAGCACGAGATGTAGCACAGAGCCACCGACAACCTCAAAAACTTCATTTTTATTTTGTTTAAAAAATATTTGTGAAATAAACGCGTTTCAATCAAGCTCAGTTTCAAGAGTAATAGAAAAAGTTATACTTGCTAATAATCTTAGAGTTCAAAGATTCTTTTGTCAAACTTTCCTACTGCTTTTTGAAATTCTCGCACCTCAATATATGGGTCACTGTTTTTTTTCAAAGTTGTCTCATCGTAGCAATTAAATATGAAAAATAAAGTTCAAAATGAATTTATATCAAATTTATACTTCGGTTATTTTCACTCACTTTATAATCAGTAGCCGTTTTATCGTCGTTCATTTGCTTGCCAGCGAAAATGAGCCTTTGTTGTGGCGGTGGAATTCCTTCCTTCTCTTCGACCTTAACACTTTTTCTGTCTAAACTTTAAAAAAAAAGTCAAACTATACCTTTTCTTTGATCCTCTCAACACGATCGTTGGGCTCAATGTCCAACTCTATTTCCTTTCCTGTCAGTGTTTTGACTTTGATTAGCATTTCTGAATTTTTGGAGATTTAGTACAAAAAATTCGAAAACGTACTTAGGAGATTGTGATAACAAATGGAGTGCGATAGAAATGACTAGTAGATTAACGTCAATTCCAAAAAATGCAAGAAATACAAAATAAACGTAACATTTCACAATCAAAAGAATGCCATAAGTAAAATTTAGTGGAAGAAGCAAGATAACAGTTTTTCAGTATAGGTATCTTATCGTCACATTCAATTAGGATCTGAGAAAGCTAAGCAATAAAAGAAAAGAAATATGAAATGTCATTTATTTTCAAGAAGAAAAAAAAAAGAAAATTTTCGCTTTTTGGCAATGGTCCACGTATGCCTTTTGGGAAATCCGGTCACCAGGCCCCGGTCACTGGTTTCTTCCCCAAACATTTGGAGAACTCTTCTCTAATGAATTATAGACTTCTCGGCACAAATTTCAAAAATTAGGTATTTGAAGACAGCAGTGTGAAAACCAGAATATCCGCCAGAAAGGGAAAAGATATATTTTGGAGAGTCAGAGAAGGATGTTTTCAAAAATACAAGGAAAAGTTCTTAAAAAGAAAATGAGAAAAATAAAAAAAAAACATTGAAAGAACAAAAAAAAACAAGTACGGAAATGGGAACGTACCGTTTGACGAGAATAATGAAATTTTTGATTGATTTTTATTGTTCCAACAAAACAATAAATTCAGTGCTTAAAAATAAAGTGATTAAAAGTGAATTAAACATGCAAAAAGCTCTCAACTGATACATACAGATCGCGTATTTATTTCAAATTGGTCGAAGATTAGATAAATAATTTATCGGAGAGGCATCCAGTCCTCATCGTAGGTTCTCGGGTATTTACCATTTTCATGCATTTTTTTGGCAATTTCTCGATCAAATTTTTCCTCATCATCTTCGTCCGAATAAAACCCGTCCTTAAAAAATAAATTTGTTTGAGAAAGACGGATGAACGAACAGAGAAAAAAGAACGATCGCTGTCTGTATCTGTTTCCGACTCCTCAACGGCTTTCTGTAGTTTAAACCGAACAAAAGGAATCCTTTCCCGGTTTTCCCGCGTCTTCTCTGTACTTCGCGGTCCATTACCGAATACTGAAACGAATAGTCCCATGTCTCCTTCGATTCATTTTTATTTTATTATAATATGCCTAATTTACAAGCCGAAACTTTAGCAGAAAAAAATTTGAAATGTCCGATTTCCATTACTTTATTTTTGTTGAAAGGAAAAAGTTCTTATTCTATGCGTATTTTTCTTGATGTAATCTCTCAATAACGGAGTATTGGAAAAAGGTAGAATGCTCAGAAATTCTTGAAAATATAAGTGTCACGGCCACGAAAAGCGGAAAAAATGCGAAAATTACGATATCAATGAATTAAGTTCAAATCTTTCCCACTTCTTTATAAGATTGGTTTTCTGCTAATCATCGTTTGAACGAGTTTATATAACTCCCGGTTTTTTTGAAATAATCAAAGTAACTCGAAATAATTCCGAAATATTTTCAGAATGTTTGCATTCTTCTCGTAAAATTATTTTTCAAAAGAAGTTGGTTCTACTCCAGAATTCGTCCAAAATTTATATTCGTTGAGATTTTTAGTTAATGTGAACACTGTTAACAGTGAGATTTAAAATTATCAGTGGAATTCGAAATATTTCAAAGTGGTCTCAAAAAAATTAATTAAAATATGTGAAAAAAATTTAAATTGAAATCAAAAAAATAGGCGTTTTGCCTGTTAAGAAATTTTTTTCAAAGGTTTTTTTGGAATACACAAAAAAAAAATCAAAGTCTCAGGTCGTTTTCCAGTTTCATCCTAATTCACACAAGACTTCTACGCCTTTGAATATATTTTTAATCAAAAATATTATGTTCCTCTAAAATGTATAACTTCTTTCACATGTTAATGTGAATTTTTAGCTAGGAATCAGGTATCTTTTTTTGATGAAAAAATTCACCCTGGAAGTACTTAAAACTAACCTGAAGGACTATCACAACAAGGGGCAGCTTTAGATTTAATTTCGCCGTTCTCCGTGGTTTTTTGTTGCTTCGTACTCGAAGAAGTATTGACGACAGCTTCTCTTGAGTTCTGCGTCGAAGCCCTGCGAGACTTGCCGGAGAAAGGCATCATCAAAGGCTTTGGCGAGGTCTCCGGCGATAGCTTCCAAGGATTCGAGATGTCTTCTTCGAACGACGGCACGTTAGGGAAATTCGCGAGCTCCGCTGCTATTTCCGGAGGAAGATCACCGATATCATAATGAGTAACACATGTCTTCAAAGTCCTATTCATATAAGACTTGACCGTGACCGTCTTCATCTGTAACTAAAACAAAATAACGGAGAAAAAATGAATATTATTGGTCGTTTTCAAGTTTTTATTATCGTCTGTTCGGAAACTTCGCTGACTTGTAGGACATTAGGATACTTATTCCAAGTATAGCTGATTCACGGTCAGCTTGGGACGCTAAGGGGGCGTGTACTGTCTGCGATCTCCACGAGCCAGGCGCTATCTCGTACATTATCGTGTCAGGACCATTTTTTCGATGGCTCAGCCGTGAATCAGCTATATCAGGGTATAAAACAATTCTTTGAGTTTCGCCTGCGAACATCCAGCAAAAACCGTTATTACCAAGAAAAATTCCTATCAAGAATTAGGTTACAACACCGGAAACTTTAGAAAATATTGAAAAGAATAGTCAATTAAAGGCTAGCTAGGGCCAATCGCAGAAAGGGTCTTGACACGTACTTCAGAAATAATAAAGACGCAGACATGCATATTCGTCCCAGTAAGTCGTGAACATGCTATAATAGACTCGATTCATTTCCGGATTTTCGCAAAATTCGAAAGATCTTACAAAAAAAAAGTTCTACTACAATTAGCAAAACAGTGATTTATAAAAAAATATTATACATTAACTTAGATCATATTTTTGATTTTTCCGCTCAGAATCGGTACAACAAATATTGGGAACTTCTTTTAATTTTGTGGACTGTTAAAATACCGATGAGGGTCTGAACCAAAAAATGAACCGAATGAATACAGAAAAATAATAATATACTTTATCTGGATAAATGTGAAGAAAAACAAAATGAATACATAAACTATTCGGCGGTTTTCTGGACGGCAGCTTCAATGGCTGGCCACATGACTTGGGTGATGTATTGACCGAGTTGCTTTCCCTTCAAGAGGTATTTTCTGAAAGTCAATTTTCTAAACATGAAAAAACAGCGAAAAAACTTGGCCTCCAACGTCAAATGCTTCAAATCAATTGTATTGTAATTACATCTGGTTTTCAACACCGGCGGTAACCTTCTTCCTCAAAATTTCTTTTTTGCAATCTAGTTGAGAAAAAAAGATAATCCACTTGAGTACAAGGAGATTTCAATCGAGACTGAAACTTTATTCGCGATAGTTTCAAAGAAAAGGAGTTGACTATTGACATCGGCAGAAGTTTTCACCTGATTGATGAGTTGATGATTCAACTGCTGAAAACATTTAAAACTCAAGAGATTTCGAGGGAAAAGAACCAACAGAATAAAAATGGCAATTTGTGAAAAACTTCGACATCTCCAAAGCGTCCTGACCCCATTCGTTGAAAAGGAAACAGAAAGGATTTGTTACGAGCTCTTCGCGGCCTGTCAAACAGCTTTTATCAATTTTTATAAGACAAAACTCACTAGGAACTCTTCGCTTCTGGACGAAATATGTGATTACAAAGTCCCAAGCCTTCTTCTCCAATTCTCCGTCCACAACTGATAACATCTTAGCTCGGTGGAAATAATTCTCGAAAATGGCCTGACAAATGAATTTAAAAATCGAGAATATTATCGATCACTTACGAATACAGGACCTCTGACTTCCGGCAACTCAAGCTTTTCAGGCAGCTTCAAAGTTTCAGCGAGAACCGGATCCAAGTTTTCAGCTACTTTGCCTTTGTGAAAAACTTTGATGACTTCGGCAAGACTCAAATTAACATCTTGAAGTCCTGTCATTTCTAAAAGATGATAAATATATGCTGAAAAAAAGTCGAAACTTTCAAAAATCTACAACGACTAGTAAAAATCTTACAATGGAAGTAATTTTTATGCGTAGGCGATTTTTATATTTTATGAAAGTTAGATAAAAAAAACCTGTAAATTCGATTATATTATTCACAAACTAGCTAAAAGCGCAAAATTTCATTTTCAAATTTATAAATTACAAAATTGCGGACTATTGACTACAGACTTGATAATGTGTTAAATGCGAGATTTAAAGAACAACATTTCCAAAATTATGAAATTTTGCGATTAAGAATTTTTATATTGACAACCAGTTATTGTTCAAGCAAATTTTCAAGAAAATTACAAACTCATCGCGAGAAAGGATATCCCTTACCTAGTTTTGAAAAAAACCGGCGTACTTAAAGTAAAATTATGATGTTCTCTTAAACGCTGCGCAGCACATTATAAATATATTCTGAACAATGATGAAGAGATAAGAAAATAATAAAACTCAAATCTTGGAGAAAAATGACAGTGCTACGGCGGCCGGTGGCCGGTCAATATTGTGCCGTCAGTTTCGGAGCCAGGAAATTTTTTTAATTTTTTTCTTTTTTTGCAATTTGTTAAGGACCTATTTTCGAGGTTACAAGATAAGTTACGCCACAAAAAGTACACAAATTTTTATTTTATTACCAAAAACCTAGCTTGATTACCGTAATCACGGCGTTTTTTTTATTACGCAAGGTCAAGACTTCTCGTAAATTATGATGTTTAGGGTGTAAGCACACCGAGACGCACTATCGCATACTCAAAATTGTTTTTTTCAATTTTAGAATTTGCAATTTTAGGATAATAACTTCTGAAATGTTCGAAATCTTGTCAGTTTGAATATTATGATGTGAAAAAAAACATTCACTTGCGTTAAAAAAATTTAGGAACGATTTCGGAAGGGGAAAACTCTAAATTACTGATTACAAAATGAAAACAAAAAATATTATGAAGGTGAATCAGCTCTAATTGAATAAGCAATTGTAAATACGAAAAAAATATTGAAATGAGGAAAATTCGAGGAGCAAATGAAAAAGAAACATTTTATATACCTTGAAAACCTAGCTTCAGAAAAAAACAAATAATGGATAAGAAGCAGAAATTTTCAAAAAACCTCGTATGGCGAAATCTTTGTTTAAATCCGAAAAACCATGAAACAACTGGAAAAAAAAATATAATTTAGATGATTCATATAACAAAATCTTCAAACTGCATCAGTAAATTCAATTTGGCTCTAATTTACACGAAACTGGTTTCAAACTACGCCAAAGGAACTGGATAATAACTTTTACTCATAGAAAAAACGTTAAAAGAAGTATTAATAAAGAAAAAAGCAAAAAAAATGCTTTTTTTCAACTAATTCTTTCCGTAAATCTTGCGAGAGCTTTAAAGGGTGGGTATTGTAATCCAAAAACGGGTCCTGAACAGATCAAAACTACTGCTGCCGTACGATTTACGGCGCCCGCCCCTGGTATTTTTTTTCTGCATTTTCTTTCACTGACAAGAACGCCGTGGTAATACGACCGGCCGCCTTGAACATGCGTGTTCTCAAATTTTTTTTCACATGTATGATTTGTTTTTGTTAATGGCGTGTTCATCGGACAAACGAAAATTGAAAAAAAAAAGAAAAGTTGCTCCAAAACAAAAATTAGTATTGTTTTGGAGCAATTTTGGCGTGCCGATGAACACGATTTTTCGTTTTGAAGCATGTTCCGTTTCTCCGATGAACACACCATAACAAAACTATGTATTCGAGTATTTTGTTCATTTTAATTTTTTCCGATATTTCTTCACATCTACATCTGGTTGCCGTTCATAACTTGTGAGAAATCTCGGTTCAAACGAACACGCTCGTCTAAATTCAATTGCAAGCACTATTTCCTGTCGTCAGAATCGGCTTTCATTGAGTTATTGGAGCTTCCTCGTCCGACCATAAAAAATCAACTCATTTTGTGTCATCCCGGCGAAGAATTTCCTGAAAAATGCTCTTTGACTAGCCGATTCAGTCAACGAGTCTCAAAACTTCTTTTTTTCATAGAATCTCATCCGCTAGGAGTTTTCGTTTGAAATATTTCTACTCATTTATTCATTAATATTCAGCTAGGAATGTCTTGTGCTAAGTTAGAATTAACGTTAGCTAGAATAATGATGAGGAAGTGCTGCCAGTATCCAAAAATTCTTGTTTTCGAAGGGTATATATAGCAGGAAATAATTTAGATTGCTTTTTATTGTATTTTTTTCTATGCGTCTCGCTTAGGTAGCTTTTTTTATCATATCTCAAAAAAAGTTCAGTTTTTCAATGATGATTTTATGAACGCTTTTTTTCTGATGAATCTTTCTCAGCTATTCGGAAAAAAAAATTTCGGGCGTCTTGAAAAAAAATTTCATACAATTTTTAGGGCAGCTAGTTGAACTACTTTGAGAAAATTAGAAAGTTTCGGAAGCCTGCCAGACACATTCAAACTGAAACGTTCATGTTTTCCCTTCTTTTCCATAGATTTCTTCAAATTGAAAGAGTTATATGTCTGAGAATCAAAAATGAAAGGTATGTTTGGGAATATGTTTCAAGGATTTCATATTGATTTGGTTTTTGTTGTTTTATTTTCAATTTGAAGCTAACGAAGAAAGAAAGCTGCAAAATTGCTAAAGGGAATTGTCAGAATAATCGTTGGAAGCCCAGTCAAAAATCCCATAACCATAAAACGCCTACGGGCATCTCCAGTCAACCGGGAATTTCCCATTGAATTAAACGCAAAAAATAAACCTTGGAGCAAGTTTTTTTCCCCTTCGTGTGCACTCATGTTTTTTTTTTTTTGGAAAAACTCCAACGATTTTGAGTGGAAGCTTTTGGAAGTAGACTTGCCATTCAGAGATTTTAATAACTGCTCGTTGTGTTTATTGTTTGCGTTTTTCTTCCTTTTTCTTTGAAGTTCATTCTTGCACGCCATTTTCGCTCAGAAGTCCCTTATATAAATGAAGGAAAAAAAAAATATTTTTTGCGAAAGGAAAGCGGTTGAAAAAAATTAGTTCCTTTTTTTCCTGTTTTTGTGGGAATTTGTAAAGTTTCACGAGCGTTCACGTCGTTAAATAAGCGATCTTTTTTTTCATCGCTCCTGTGTTTTCAGGTGAAAATCTTTGACAGCTGATGGGAAGAAAATCGATAGAGGTCAAGATTCGTGAAGAGCTGCCAACTGTTGGTTTTGCTATTTCTTCTTTCCTTTCATTTTTTCTTTTTGATTGTTTTGCTGGAAAAATGATAGTCATTATTCTCGAATTAAGCGTTTTTAGAATTTCAAACGCCGCTCGAATATTTTACCAATTTTTGCAACGGTGTTTGTTTTTTTAAGTTTTCATATATATTAAAAAAATTAGCGTTTGCGAGAATCACAAAATTTCATTTCAAATTTTTTTATTTAAACTTTTTCACTTGAGAGTCATATAGAAAATAATCAAACTGATGGTATACTTTAAGGACGATTATAGAAAGTTTGGATAGAAACTTGGAATATTATGGGCATAAATAAAATTTTTCCGGACATAATAGAGAAAATTGGGACAAGTTTTGCTTTTTTATTTGCCCTCGTTGCTCTTTTTTTGGTTTGAAAACGCCCTTGAACTCTTTTTTTTTTCCCGGTGCCTTTTTTCAGATTTTTCTTTCACTTAGACTTGTCTGGAACGGAGCTCACAGAGCTCAATTCAAAATGAAAATTTTTTTCTTCGATATTATTTCTATTTCTGTTCGTCTCCCTATAAAGCAATTTCCTTTTTAAAATGACCTTTTTTGTTGCAAATGGACGGAAAAGGTGAAAATAAGAATACAAGTCCATGTGTACTCTGTGGCCGATTCTTTATAATCAGAAATAATTGAATTTTTGGAAGCTGTCCAGTCCCAAGGAAATTTCGGGTTCTGCGTTCTTTTGTTTAGCTGTCAAGCCGTCAGACGGCTTTTTTAAGCGGAAATTTTTCAGTTTTTTGAAGGTTATTCGGCAAATTTCAATCTCCAAAGTGTTCACGGCTTTAAGTTATTAAAAATGATTTGTTGAAATTTATATTGTTAGGGAAACATTAAAAAGATATGTTTTATTTATTTATTTTTCTTTTCGAGGCTGTCAAAAAGTTTTCGGTAACGTTAAGCTTTTAAATAAAAACTGAGAATTATTTAAAAAGAAAAAAAAAGTGAATTCTAGGCCTCCATTTGATGCGCTGTAATCTTCAAATTTCATTCAATAGTTCTGTCGGTTGATTCCTCTACGATTCCGCTTTTTGCGACTATTTTTCTGGTTCTAGTCAAAAAAAGACAATACATGAGAGAAAGTTCCCATGTTATGTTTAGACGATCTAAATTATTCTTTTGAATTTTTTTTGGTCAAAAATTCTTGACTTCAGGATAGAAGGCACTAGGTTGGCCAGCTCCACCCAAATTTTTTTTTTGTTTTTTAATGTCGTAGGTCAACTCGCTCTTCGCAGACTTTTTCATGCATGAATATCATGTGCGCGGCTATCTACGAGCGTCAGAATTTTTGAGAGTTTTTCAAGCGGATCGCCTGTCTTGTTCAGTAATTCAGCCTCGTCATTTCTTGTTCCGTTCGACCTTTTTGAAGCGATCCGCCCACGAACTTCTTCTTGATTGTTCTTGCGGCTCTTCTCGGATGTTCCCACGTCTCGAGGGCCTGGCCAAGTTTAGACGTCGTCGTTTCCGGAAAGACGTCCCGCCCGTCAGTCACCGGCCACTCCCAATCAATCCCAGTTGTCTCTCTTCTGTCCTCGCCTTGGATTCCGTTTCTGTTTTTTTTTTCAATATTATTTCGAGTCTTAAAACTCGTTCAAGTTAATTGAGTATTGCATTTCTACGTCATGACTTCTTGGTATGAGGAAATTTCAAACCAAACTTGCATAAGTTAATTAACTTTAAATATTGTCATCACGCGTCTAAAAAAATCAATAAATAGATCTTCTTTAACTTCAATCATAACTTTTTTTCATTTTTTTGAGCGTTTTTCTCATTTTTTTGCCCCTTTAACTTAGATTAAATATCTTTTTCGGTCGCAAATTAACTTCAAAACTAGCTTTAGTTTGAAAAAAAAAACACTCGAGGTACTCTCAAAAGTTCTGAGATTAATATTTAGATAGAAAAAAATCTCGATATTTTTTTATTCGCAAAAATTCAGATGAAGAGTGTATCTCTAATGTTTTTCAAATAAGGCATTTTTGATCCTATTCCGCTAAATATGGTTCAGAAAAGGCTGGATTTTTTCGCAAATTGGATCCAAAGCAGCAAAGAGATCTCGCTCGACTGGAGGAAAAACAATTTTCGCGCCACTGATGCCTCGTTCAGAGGAATAAATTAACATTAAATAGCTGAATAACTTGAACTTGAAGACCCTTTTCCACAAATTCAATTTAATCTTTTTCTTCAGTCAACACACCTTTTTCGTCTTACATTACCACGAAGCGGATGTTGGTCTGGGCTCTGAAACACGATACTCGAATGTATTTTCGCACCTTCTTTTTCTTTTCTCTTCTTCGAAATTTCTCTTTTTTCTTTCTTCGATGCTTCCAGTGCTAGGAATTGTTTCCATTCTTTCTTGAGCAAACTCTAAAGAGCAAAAAATCGTCGGCTTTGATAAGAGCAGCCTTCTGCAGAAAAATTACACCTTTTTCAACGGAACATCTAAATTTTCCGGACAAATTTAAACATAGAAATAGCAGGTTTCCACGTTGAATCTTGCGATAATAAGTTGTTTTGTCCGATTCCGAACTTCAAAGTCGAAAAGCCATCCTCTACGACGAGTCCCTCGAGGCAAATTTGTCCCTTTTTTCTCGCTTTTTTTAGATTTCGAGGTTTTGCCGCCTATAACGTTTAGAAGAAGAGAAGCAGATTTGTGATTGAGTGGTGAAGCTCGGAAAGAAGAGGAAAAGGGCAACATTTATGGAAGGCTCTCGAAAAACAAGCCGAACCTTCCACTTGTTCAGACAGAAAGGTCCTTGATCTTCCAGTTTTTTTTTTCTTTCTTTCCAGGCCAACTGAACCTCATCGATCAAAATATTCGGTTCGACAATCAGAGGCTGTTCTTTCGTGGGGGCTCTATTGGACGAAAATCTGTGGCTTTACACTGTCCTCGGGGCTTTTTCTTCTCACCTGATATGATGAAAGTTTTCTTGGATTTCGCGACATGTGGTGTTCCACTCATTGCCTGGTTTAAAAGCATTCTTGAGGTCGCTTATCTAAAAAATCATTGATGATGTTTTTTTTTTTGGATCCTTGACGTTCTGTTATAATTTTTGATTTTCTGTGATCGTTTTGCAAAACTCAAAAAAAAAACTTTTTTTTTGTTTTCTGACGGTTTCAGCTTTTAATTTTAATGAAACACTGTTGCTTTTCTCCAGTTTTAGGATTTTGAAAAAAAAAAAGAGAAATAGTTTTAATTTTCTGAAGAATAACCAAATAGTTGATATTTTTAGCCTGTGCGCTTTCAAATTTTTTTCTTATTAGGGTACTCTACTTTCATGTGCCCCGACAGCAATAACAATCAATTGAAATCGTGACCTATAATCGAAAGACGCTTCGCGAACGCACGCAGCGGAACAGCGAAATGTCGTTCGGTGAAATTTCAAGTCGTGACACACAGACTATACCTAGTTAATATTTTTGAAACCTAAGTTTATGTTACTAGATTTTGAAGTAAGTCAGAGAGATTTGACTTTTTTTTAACCTTAGTTTTGTAGGGAATTTGACTCCGTTCGATCCAATGATTCATTCTGGCTTGAGCTTTTGGCTAAAAGTTTTTTCAGTACTCGATTTGGAGAATGGGAAGATTTTTCTAGCCATTTGACCTCAGAAGGTCCGAAAACCTTGTTGTTTTCCATGTCTCACGAGTGTTTCTCATGCTTGAGCGACCCACCTCTCCGGAGAAAAAAAAACATTTGACTCGCCGCTGCCGACTTTACTGTTTCTGTTTTTGAAGCTTCTATTTATGGCAACTGCCGAGTTGAGCGCGAAAAATGTTCAGCTCCAGTGAGAAAAAAAAACGTTTGCATTTTTACCATCATCTGCGCGTGTTTTTTCCCATTTCTTTTTTTTTGGCTGGAGACTGAGGGACCCATCGCGCATCCTAATTCAATTCACCCTCCAACAACGGTTGTTTCGCAGAGGTCCGAAAAAGCTTCTTGCTCTTCTTCCGCCTCCTCCCACAGCACTCAACTTCAACTTTTCGTCGCCTCTTCACGCTTTCGCTTCCTCTTGCTCACTGTGGCTCATTTTAGAGAATGCCACGACTTTTAAGATGGTTTTCTCTGTCAAATCTTCAAAACTGGAGCCTTCAGAGGATCTTTGAAGAGTCTCATGAGCTTTTATTCTGTTCGGAAACATTTTTTGAGACTGTCGAAGGCCGAAAAGTTTTGCTTTTGCTTTCGATAAAAATGTGAATTTCTAGAATTTTTTGAAAATCAATCTTCTTGTGAAATGGCGTTTCTTTTTTGATCGGTTTTCAGTTGTTTCACTGATCTCAAATTATTTCCGAAATTCTTTTAATGAAAAAAAATGTTATTTTTTATTACCTTTTTCAAAGACTTTTGAAGTTTCACAGAATCGTGAAATTTCCTCGATTTTTGTTTCACTTCTCCTTTCAATCAAGCCGTTACTTGAGAAGAAGTTGCGTCGAACAACAAAATTCAATTTTGGCTGTCTTAGGTCTTCTCGATGAAATTTATTTTTTATAGTCACAGTATTTTTCTGAAAAGGTGTTTTGGTGATAGAAAAATGATAATTCCACATTCACCAAATATTTTGAACGACCACAATTTTCATTCTTGAAAGAGAAGACTACGAATTTCAAACGGTCCAATGAACAATATAGCTCCTTCCATTTCTTTCTTCCATATAAGTGATTCATGTTTTAATATTCAAAATAGCACTTATCTATGCGCATTCTTCGAAAGTTCTTGCTCATTCTGTTCTCTTTGGAGAGCCGATCTTTCATCCTCAACTCCCAACAATGCGAATGGGAAAAGATAAAAAAGAGTGGGCTCGAAATTTTGCCTTCTTCAGAACATTCAGAACAAACGACGCCATTTCTCCAAGCGAAGTGGCCCCTTTCTGGAGAGAGAAACCTGATTCATTCCAATTGGAATTCCTTTGACTTTCGTCCTTAAGCTTAGTGGCTTTCCTTTTTTAGTTCTCGGTCCAATTCGTCATTTTTGTTGCAGAGTCCCGAGGCATTTTATGAATTGCCCGCGATTTGGTCCCTAGAGAAGCGACGTTCCAACCGAACGTCTGTTCTCAGCTTCTCACTTTCCTTCTTTTTTTTCCCCTTTTCTGCGTAGTTTTGAAGGTTCTAACGACTTGAATATGTTCTTCTTATTTGCTTTTGGACGTTTTTTGGCTCCACCGACAATGTCTTAAAGCTACTAAATAGCTAACTATTCAAATTTCCATCGTCCAGAATGGATCCTCAGGGTGATTTTCGTTTTTGCCGAAAGATAAATTTTAACTCGTCTAAATAAATCTGAAGTTGGTATGATCTGAACGAGAGAAAAGAAAATAATCACAATCGAAAACAAATAAAAAGGTGGGATTGAAAGACTAATTTAATTTTGTGCAGATTAGTTTCTTTTGATATTTTGGTCAGCGGGCCTTTTTTTCATGTGTCAAAAATTCTTTTTAACTTGAAAAAAAGCGAATCCTTTTTTTTTCAAAAGTTGAGTTTTTAATCTTCTGAGTGAGGAATTTTTGGATGGAGTGACTTCTCTGGGAAAAACTCCAAAAATAAATATCTATAAAAGCTGAACACTTTTCTCATGCATGAAAAACTTTATTTGGTCCGAGCTGATGTTCTTTTTTCCTTTCTTATGAAACTATACTCCGCTCACCGCTAGTTCACGATAAGAAACCCTACAGAGATGTCTAAACCTCCTCTTTTTGCTCATTTTTTTTTTTGCCAGATCCCCGTTAAAGAGGCCTCAAGTCAAAGGTCAACAATCTATACACTTTTAGTATTGAAACGTTTCAAAAGGGCAGCAGACTTATTATTTTTAGCCCCATCAAAGTTATAATTACTTTGGTGAGGCTTCCACTAAAGTATATTTATTACTTTGAGAAAATTTCACTTCCCATCTTTTTTTTACGCCCACACGAACAGTGAAATATCTAGTGCATTAGCTTTATTCCAAACGAGAAAACGTGCAAAAATGGAAAAAAAGGAGGGAAAATTAGCGTGATTGCTTGTGAATCGAAGGCTCGTGAATAATGGAAGGACCCGCCGACTTTTCTCTGTTCTTTTCCACGGTGTTCTCGATATTTACTTTTTTTTCTCTTTTTTCTGATACAATATTGTCGCTTTTCTTTTTTCAAGCTCACGATAAGATATTCATTTCTAGTGAGAGAACTGATTTCTCATTAAAAAAAAATAACGCAATTTTTCACTTTATTAGGGTTCGTTGAAGTATTGACTAAGGAAAAACAACATATTATTCTTAAAAGAGAACCGGCAAAATTTTTATCGAACTTCGTACTTTCCTTAACCTAAAACTGTTTTGTCTTCTGGGTTTTACGATGTAATTTCTCGACAATGTCTCTGTTTTCGTGTTGTTCTCAAGTTTTGAAACAGATTCAAGCTCTCAAAATTTCAGAGAACCAATAACAAATGATGACGGCGGGAGAGCCGGACGAGGCGTTCGGGAGTTCGGACGACTCGTCGCTCTTCTTGTCTGTCTCCAAGATTCTGGAGAGCATCGGCGAGTCCCAGTCCCTCGTCTGGATGCGTCGCAATTCGGGCCATCTTGTGCCCATCTTCTGCCTTGTCGGCATCCTCGGCAACTCGATGGCTTTGATTTTGATAAGGTTTTTCTTCAATATCTGCACGTCTTTTGTATCAGACTTTCTTTGAAACTTCTTTAAAATGATAAATTTAACCTTTTTACGGTGGATTTTGTGCTCAAGTTCTTTTCTTTCCAACCTTCCCACTTTCTTTCCCAGCTTTTTTTCCTGAAGCGCTTTCCATTTTCTGAATAACTTTCAATTGAAAAAAATAGAGATTATGTTCAGAATTGCACAAAATCAAGCGACTTGAGTTTATAACTGATTTTACCTTTACCTTTTCCAGTTATCCTATTTGATTATATTTCGATTTGCGCGAAAACAAACACTGTCAAAAAGCCTTTATTTTTTAAATCGACTTTTTTTCATTTATGCTGAAAATCTTACCATTTTCGAAATGGAACCTTCCGCACACCCGAAACCTTGTCATTTTTTCGAACTGCTTGAAAAATGTCCTTCATTCCAAACTGCTTGGAAGAAAGCGGAAATGAGCTCCTGAGGCCTTTTTTATTCGTTTCGGTAATGAGTTTGGCGGGAAGTTCCTGCAAAAAAGGGCCATAAACCAACACGAGCCTCTCCGTTTCCCGGAGAAAGTCTTGAAGGAAAGCCATTTTTCGTCGCACATCTTTCCTTGAAAAACTACCGCGACGAGTGCCCATTTTCTTGGCGGATGGACCGCAAATGGCTCAAGATTAACGTTCTTCTTTTTCTGAACACTTGGACGGAAGGATGAGCCGTGGAGGTGTCGACGAATTCTTCAATTTGGGGACTGCGAAATTGAAAAAAGCCACCAAGAAGAAAAAGTACCTTCAAAAAAAAAAGTCCCTCAAAGATCAGCTGAGTGAAAAATAAGCTTCGAAGTTCTGCTACACTCTACGTCATGGAAGGAACCCATGCTAGGAAAAAATCCAAAGAAATTTCAAATTTTTCAAAAACACAATTGCTCTCAAAAAACTTTGACAAACCTCGCCTCTTCGCTCTTAGACTGATTTCGCAAATTTAAGAAATAGGGTGTAAAAAAAAAGAAATATTTTATATAAAATGGTCTTTTTCCCTCCCTGCAACATCACCATACCATCCCGATGTTGCGAAAAATAAACAAATTGATTAAAAAAAGTTTAAGTAAAAAAGACTCGCGCCTATTCCTTCACTTGATAATCTATTCTTCAATTATTTTTTTTGTGTTAAATAATGGCAGTGAATAAACTATATATATAAGACTCCTGTACATTTGAGCCACAAAAAAATGAATGAATAAAGCTGGAAAATGAGTTGACAATTATCTTTAGTCTCTGTTTTATTGTTTTTAAATTTCCAAATTTTGAGGACGAACTTCTGGCTGAAGAGACTGACGTCGAACGTCTACCTGTGCACGCTGTCCATTTCGAGCTGTATCTTTCTTTTCACGGTAATTGTCACCTGCGCCGACATGTACCTCCAATTGCCCATCTATGGCGAATCTGAAATCGGATGCAAAGTCTGTCCTTTTCTTCTTTTGCTTAGAGTATCTTTCTTTTGCAGCTCTTCACCTTTCTGGCTCATTTCAGCGACTTTATCTGCGTCTGGATGATCTCGTGGATCTCTTGCGATCGGATGATTGTTCTCTACCGGCCAGGTGTGGATGTCTAACGGATATTCTGAAATTATCTCGAAAGTTTCACGAAATGCTATATAATCATGCATTTCAACGTGAAAGTGTGAGGCAAAACTCTTCTAAAATCTAATAAATCTGAAGTTTTTTTTTTGTAGAATTCTATAGTTTTTTTATCAGACTCCGTTAAATTTCTCAGAGTTTATTTACTGGATTGTCGTTCTGTTATTTTCTCGTTATCTGAAAAATCCAAAGAATTTTTCGGAATTAAAACTCTGATTGAGAATCCTTGCTAGGAGTATGGACAAAAGGTCCAGAAAAGAAAAGCTTAATAATAATAGGTTTATTCACTGCATACTGTTAGAAAATAATAAATAAAATAGTTCAGAATACGAAAGCAGCAGAATAACCAAAACGGGAATTAGTCCACCCTAACGAGTAGACTATGACCCGGGGATAGAAAGGAAGTCAGAGCAAACGGGAAGGAATGGATTCGAAAAAAAGGCAGAGTTAGGGAGATCATTAAGTTTAACCCGTAGCGCATCCGTAGAGACGTTAAAAATTTATTCTAGAGGTAAGTTTATTCCATAATGGAATAGTTTTGGAAAAAAAATCTTTAGAGAACTGACCGGAAGTGCGAAGTCGAAGTGGATTCCTCTGTAAAGGAGAAATAGTGAAGAAGTCATTGCGATTGAGAAAATGGTCAGAGCCGCAAATTATTTTATGAAGAGAAATAATGTCGTTAATACAACGACGTACAAAGAGAGGTTTAAAGCCAAATTGGCTGAGACGATCAGAATAAGAACTGAAGCGAACATTGCATCTTATAAAAAAACTTTTTCTACTGAATTGGCGTAGAGAAGACTCGAGTTTGAAGCATTCCTCAGACGAGATAGAGGGAGAAAAGATTTCACTACAATATTCGAGAATAGGCGTCACGTAGGTTTGAAACATTCTGAGGTAGTGCAGGGGGGAAGAAAACTTAAAGGTATTTAGTATTTGATTAGACCGTAATGTAGCAAAAGGCAGAGATACGGGAAATATGGTCTTTGAAGGAGAGCTTCTCATCAATTTGAAGGCCTAGATCACGAACAATTGATCTTTGTGGGATTTGAAATTGATCAAGAAAAATAGACCGTTTGAGGATTGTTAGAGCCAAAGTGAAGAGAAAAAAAGTCTTTTTCAACAGCAAGTGGAAGAGACCAAAGTTCTGACCATTGGAAAAATACCATTTATGCTTCTTTTGAAGCGAATCAGGGCAAGAGCTATAAACCTTGAGGTCATCAGCAAAGATAGAGATAGAGGATTGAGGATCAATAAAATTTTTCAATATCATTGATGAAAAACGAGAAAGAGAAGGGGGCCGCTGACCGTCCCTTGAAGTACACCCTG
Organism: Caenorhabditis auriculariae; assembly: GCA_904845305.1. Classification (NCBI taxonomy): domain Eukaryota; kingdom Metazoa; phylum Nematoda; class Chromadorea; order Rhabditida; family Rhabditidae; genus Caenorhabditis; species Caenorhabditis auriculariae. The sequence goes on along the minus strand of CAJGYM010000001.1, from coordinate 4,719,398 downwards.
AAGGATTAGAAAAAGAATTATAATAATAATAATAGGTTTATTCACTGCATACTGTTGGAAAATAATAAATAAAAATAGTTCAGAATACGAAAGCAGCAGAATAACCAAAACGGGAATTAGTCCACCCTAACGAGTAGACTATGACCCGGGGATAGAAAGGAAGTCAGAGCAAACGGGAAGGAATGGATTCGAAAAAAAGGCAGAGTTAGGGAGATCATTAAGTTTAACCCGTAGCGCATCCGTAGAGACGTTAAAATTTATTCTAGAGGTAAGTTTATTCCATAATGGAATAGTTTTTGGAAAAAAATCTTTAGAGAACTGACCGGAAGTGCGAAGTCGAAGTGGATTCCTCTGTAAAAGGAGAAATAGTGAAGAAGTCATTGCGATTGAGAAAATGGTCAGAGCCGCAAATTATTTTATGAAGAGAAATAATGTCGTTAATACAACGACGTACAAAGAGAGGTTTAAAGCCAAATTGGCTGAGACGATCAGAATAAGAACTGAAGCGAACATTGCATCTTATAAAAACTTTTCTACTGAATTGGCGTAGAGAAGACTCGAGTTTGAAGCATTCCTCAGACGAGATAGAGGGAGAAAAGATTTCACTACAATATTCGAGAATAGGCGTCACGTAGGTTTGAAACATTCTGAGGTAGTGCAGGGGGGAAGAAAACTTAAAGGTATTTAGTATTTGATTAGACCGTAATGTAGCAAAGGCAGAGATACGGGAAATATGGTCTTTGAAGGAGAGCTTCTCATCAATTTGAAGGCCTAGATCACGAACAATTGATCTTTGTGGGATTTGAAATTGATCAAGAAAATAGACCGTTTGAGGATTGTTAGAGCCAAAGTGAAGAGAAAAAGTCTTTTCAACAGCAAGTGGAAGAGACCAAAGTTCTGACCATTGGAAAAATACCATTTATGCTTCTTTTGAAGCGAATCAGGGCAAGAGCTATAAACCTTGAGGTCATCAGCAAAGATAGAGATAGAGGATTGAGGATCAATAAAATTTTTCAATATCATTGATGAAAAACGAGAAAGAGAAGGGGGCCGCTGACCGTCCCTTGAAGTACACCCGAAGGATTAGAAAAAAAGAATTGTTAGAAAACGAGTTGTTAACTTTTTACAATGGAGGAACGGTTAGATAAAAAAATTGGAGAACCAGCGACAGAGAGTATCATTAAAAGCCGAAAAATGGACATCTTTAGGCGTAAAAGGTTATGATCTACTTTATCGAAGGCTTTGGAAAAAAATCGAAATAAACAGCATCGATAGGAAGATTAGATGCCAAGGATTTTTTTGAATGGAGGAAAGGGAGCTGATTAGAGATAGTTTGCATGACCTACGATTGAGAAAGCCGAATTGGAATTGAGAGAACTTTTTCAGAAAAAAACGAGATCTTATCATTTGAGTAATGATGCGTTCAAATACACGAGAAATTGGATGAGTGAGAGATATGGGGCGAAAGTTATTTGGATCAGAAAGACTACCTTTTTTATGCACAGGAATAACTATAGTAGACTTAAATAATGAAGGAGTGATACCGGTTAGACTTGTAGAGTTTTTTTTGGGCCTCTATGCAAATTGAGGAAATTAGCGATCCATCAAAATAGGGCCTTTTTTGAAAGTTTACTCTTTTTAATGTGAGGAATGATAAGACGGAATTCAAGACTGCTTATTCTTCCTTTTCCACTGGTATTTGCGTTTTAGGAATCCGGAAATGGGTGTGCACGAAACAGTTTTCGAGGAACATGACCCTGGCGACTGTGGCGACCTCGGCGATTCTCTACAGCTGGGTCTTTCTTTTTGCCGGCCTCGAGTCCTACGATTCCGGCTCCGGTGGCGGCACTTTCTGTGGTCTCAGCGAGGACATCGATGTCTTCGGGTGAGAATTTCTTATAAAATGCCAACCTTTTAGTATATCCTATTCAAAGTATAAGTGATTTTGCGTTTTGAGAAAGGTTTTTGATTTTTTTTTTCCTCCTTGTACTTTCCAGTTTTTGAATTCTAGCCGCTACTCGGTAGTTTAAAGTAAAAGACAAATTCAATGAAGCTGTCCAGAGTTTTGGTCCATTTTTGTTCTTTTTTGAAGCCACATAAAGAATTTTCATTAAGTTTAAAGCGAGAATACCTTTAGATACGAACATGGACTCAAGTCAATGATGATTTATATAAAATCACTCTGAAAACTGAGTCTTACTGTAGGTACAAGGTCTCGGAGCACTACTTCGTCTTCACTTTGATGGACGCGGCGATCTGCACGTTGATCCCGGCGATCCTCATCATTATCGTCAACACTTTCTCGACGTATCGATACCGACAATGTATGAAGATCTACTCTTCGGGAGTCCTACGGGTTCGCTTTTTCCGAGCGCCGACCACCAACAACAACGACACGGAGATGGTGGTCAGTTTCACTACTTGAGAAAGAAGAAAAAGGCCGAGTTCAGGAGGAAACAACGGCCAAAAAACTGCTTCTGAGTACGACAAACCCCACCAACACACACGTCTCAACGCAGTCGAATCGGTCCCGAAACTGCGGAAAGTTGAGATCTTCCGATTTGCAGCTCAGTCGGACGCTTCTGATAGTCACTAGGTATTCCTTTTCTATCGATTGAGGTGCTTTTAGGATAACATTAGAAATATGAAATATTTGTAAATTTCATTAGAATTTAATAGACTTCAAAAGATGTTTTTTTACTCCTTCTATAACTTTCTCGAAGAATAACTTGCAATTCAATGAAAACGGCGACCTTCAGAATGTTTCTGGTAGGATATAAATGTTTCTAGTTTTTCGAGTATAGTGGGAGAACTCTACTTTTTGATATCTACCAAAATCAAATTGATACTTGCTTTGAGAAAGTATGAAGTTTCTAGTTGTTTGAACTGAATAATGCGCGTAAGTCACTTTGTGGTCGGGTGCGACTTCGAAAAATAATCGTCATCACGCATGGCCTTCTCCGTGAATAGTTTTTTTTTCCTAAAGAAAGAAAAGAAAAAATTTAGGAAAAACTTTCAAAGATTTGGCACAATAATGAATCAAGTACATTTTTTCATAAGATTATGTGTCGCTTCTCAAAGTTTCTCTACATTTTCCTTCTCTCCGAGTTCTGAAATCCCTGACTTTTCAGCACATTTGTCCTGCTGAACGTGCCGAGCTACATCATGCGCATCATGCAGTACATCTTCTCTCCGCCCTCCTCTCATCTTTTCCATTTTATTCATTTCCTCACTTACCTCATCTACTATCTTCATCACGCCGTCCTCTTCTACATGTACATCTTCTGGAGGTACACCAACTTCGGAAAAAAAAAATAATGGAAAGAGAGTTTCAGTCCTCAAATGAAAAAGCAGCTGAAGCCTACGGCGATGCGGCTTCTCGAGTGCTACTGCTTCAAAACGGTTCCCGAATTCGGCCACAGATCCACTTCTATGCAAGGATTCAACAAAAACTGATTTCCATCTAACATTACCTTTTTTACTTTCCTTGTGCCTTTCCCAATCTCAAATTGCTTGTAAATATCGATTCTGAGTACAATTTCGAAAATATTCTACGTGTTCTTTGTGTCATATTTTTCAAACTCGGCTATTTAGAACTGTTTTTCAAATGGTTACTTTTGTTTCTTGTAATATTGTTATTGAATTTTCAAAATTCAGGTCGCTTTTTTTTATAGTTTGTACGAATGAATTTTTAATCTATCAATTTACCATCTTTCTCGAGCGGTAAATTTTTTTTCCATCGTTCGAACGGCAGTCGACATACTTGTGAAGACAATTTATATTCTATACACTGCTTGAAAAAAAAAAATACAAAGACGTTCAAGTTTTTTGCGTGGTAATTATGCGTTCTTACTTGGTTTTTTCAAACTTTTAACGCTCTGGAATCTTATAAGTTTCATTTTAAATCTACAGAAAAATAAAGCTCAAAATAGTCATGATTTTTTTTTTCAATTCCTCCTCATCCAGACGTTCTTTCTCTGCTATCTTTTTGCTCGATTCCGAATTCCTGGAATTCATCTTATTCGGAGGTTTCTTCCGTTCCTTGAACCAACTCTTCTAATTTGTTCTCGAAGTAGGGAAAATTGTGTGTAGATTGTGTCAAACTTGGGATTCGCTCTTGTTCCACCTCGTTTCTGGAAAAATCGGCCGTTTTGAAATTTTTTGTGAGAGAAACTTTTTGGAACGGTTTGAAACTTAGTGGCCGCATGAAGAAGGTTTTCGAGAAGAAAAATTTCAAAAATCGTTTGTCTCTTTTTGAACTCCTATCTCCCGCCAAAACTAATCAAAGTTTCCGGATGTTACTAACTGGTATGATATCGTCCACATGTTTTAAGCCGGCTCAATCCGACCTCACCATAATATAAGTAGCGACGGCATAGATCGAATAAACGAAATAAAAAGGATCTTGAAAACTGGACGCCCTCTGATTCCGCAGTTCTCGGCACAATTCGACGACCTGTATCCAGAAAACTTTGTTCGCAATTCGGCCATTTCTCTGTGTACATCGAAATCCAAGTCGTTGTAAATTCGCTGGAGAATGACGTCACAGAAAATGAGGGCCGATGTGCGGTTGACGCCGTTGTCGCAATGGACGACGACTTTTCCCTTTTGCAGCGGATCTATCTGAAAATCTGAGTTTCACGCAAGGATCGGTAGAGCAACCATGCGGATGTGCTGGATGAGGCTGATGACGATTCGCGGGGAGCACGGCTTCTTTTGCGACGTCCAGTTTGCATAATTCAATATTTTTACGAACGTCGCGTTTGCACAGTTCTCCTCCACAATCTGAAAAATCGGTTCAGAAGAAATAGCCAAACATAAATACAACATTAATTGCTCCATGGATAATTTGAAGCCCGACAAGGGCGCTTTTAGTTTGATCTCGGAGTTTGTTTTCGCGGACCGTATGCGCCGGAACATTTTTAGTGACCACTTTAGTAGCGTCAGCACTCTTAAGCAACCCCTACAATTGCTCAGAAACGTCCGATCTTCGTTACCGAGGTCCGAGAATAAAAAAATATAACTACCACAAGGTGAAAGAAATAAATAAAAAAATTTTTAAATAAAAAAATAACCCTGAATTTTTTTAAGTTTGATAGTTATTCCGAAAAAAGTAGAACTTTTAATGTGTCATGAGAAGCAGACTGATCTTATTGTGTAAAAAAAGGACATTGTTTTTTTAAAATATTATGTTTATCTCGGATAAAACTCACTTCTATAGAATATATCGTAGGCGCCCAGAATTTCTTGCCAGGCAACTCCACTTTCCTAGTGTTGATGAAGTATGGTCCGCAGGTCAGATAACGGTTGACGCTCAGAGGCCAGTAGGAAGTGGCTTCCGCCTGAACGGAAACATCCAAAAAGACGAGATCGACCCACCGAATCGAATGACAACCTGCTCATCACGGACTCATCTGGCGATCCATCCTTGTCTTTTTCCTTCTGCTCTTTCTGTTTCTTCCGACGGAAAATCCTCAGAAAAGTGCGCCTATTCGACGTTTTCTTCGGCGGCGTCGTCGAGAAACTCGTCGGCGTGTTCGGCGTTGGGGGCGTTGTTGCCGTGGCTGGCGTTATTGGTTTCGATTTTGTATCCTCAACAGAGCGTCATGAAGAAAAAAAGAGTTTCGATTCACAAACTGCCGAAGGATCGAAAAGAGCGATGATAGTGTCGACTTCTTGGGAGACCACCATCCGCCAAAAGTCAACGCGAGTTTCTTCAAGAGGGAGCTGAGTTCAAAATGAGGATTCCGTTCAAAGAGTAGCCAACACAGACTTGAGTGGCGATATAAGGACGGTCAAAGTTTTCAAAAGTAATATGATTAGCGTGGATATAGTCCGAAGAATTTTTATCATCAACAGGTAACAGGACGCGGCTTTGGTCGAGGCACACAATTTCCTGGGAATATTGATACTGTGATCGAACAAATAACATAATCTACAGGGCTTCGGTTCTTGTATTTATTGACTTCCGAATTGAAAGCTTCAGTCTTCTGATCCGCCGGAGGTGTATAAGTCGCTATGTTATTGCCGTGGAACTTGGTCAGACCACCGCTGCCGGCGTCTGAATAATAGGAAAATTTTTCATCCTTTTTGTGGTTTCTCCGGATGTCTCTCACAAGGAAGATTATTTTACTTTGCGTTTGGGAATTTCCTGAAATCTCGTTAGAACACTCCTTGATGTGTCAGAAGAAAATTCTGAAAATTTCAATCTGCAAAACTTCCTAGTTTTCGAGAAATGGGCTCAAGGTTCCAAAATAGCCTGTTTCAACTTTTTGAGGTTTTTTCGACTTTGAGGTGTCCTTTCTCAAGAACTATAAATTTGTGCAGGTCTACATCTGGTACATCGAGGAGTATTCTGACCAACTTTCAGGGTAAGATGACCCTTCCTTGTCCTCACTTGTATTATAGGCCCAGTTGATAAATGAATAGGCTTTTTCTGCAACTGAATCCGTCTCTCTTTTCAAATCCATCACAGTCTTCAGCGAAAATGTTTCCTAAATTTCTTCCAGTGACTTTTCGAATCATTCCCTTCCAGCCGTACCTTGCTTCCCTTAATACCGACATCTCCTTGGTTCTGACGACAAAACGTTCATTTTTTTCAAGAGTTTTCCAGAAACCAACCTCTTCTGTACCTTCTTTTGAGTGATTTTGATTAGCCCCGTATTTTCTGCGATGCTTTTTCTGGGAATTTTTTTTCAGACTTCTGTCGTTCGGCAGCCTCAAAAATATCCCGAACTCTGCATCTTTTTCCCATTCGAACTCACGACTTCTTCTTTTTGACATCAGAAACTTTGGTTGCCATTTTGTTCACTGAAAAAAAAAAACAAAGGTTACTGTAGAAGAAATAAATGCCAACCACTCGATTATTATAGCAACCTTGAAAATGCTCAGTTTGATCACGTCCATCAGCTTCATTTTCTGACGTCGATCTTTGGTTTTGCAGAGTGAATGGATATTTTTCAGTTGCCGTGAAGCTTCACTTCATGAAGTCTACCACACTTCCAGGAGATTTTCAGAAATCCACACGCCAAAAAGTGAGAACTAAGTTCTCAAAACTTAGCTGTTGACTTTTTCAGAGCGGCTTTAGTGAAAAAACCGAAAAAAAAAATTTCCATCGTTCTTGACACGAAATCTCCTCCAGTTACGTGAAGTTCTGCTGGATTCTGCTCACCACTGAATTTCAACGCTGAATTTTTCGACTTTTGAGGGTCCATATCTTTTTTCACAGAGCTCTTCGGCAGTTTTTGAGACCAGATTTGAGATCAGCATGAAAAACTACATCTAGAAAACTTGGTCTCATTGAGAGGTCCCACTGCGACCGGAGACCATTCACTGGTCAGCTTCCAATTAAGGTTTGCTTTATTTGTTCCGAATTTTTCCGATTTAGGCTCTCTAGGGGCAAACATTTATTTTAGAGCGAGAAAAAAAAAATGCATTGAGCGAATCAAAGAGTTTTCTCTTTGATGGTTGACGAGAGTCCGCTTTTTTATTTTTGCTTTTCGGAAAACTCTGAAAAATCAATGGGATGTTGTGATTCTCAGGGAATTCGCTTTATAAAAACTTCATTTCGAATCAAATCCGTGGTTCAGTTCTGAATTATCGGGTCAGAATGAAGAGGAATATTCACAGCGAATTCTTTTGCGTTGATATTCGAGAATTCCTGCAATAATTAACTTTCTTTCAACCGATTTGCGGTGAAACTCACAATGGCCATCTGTTTTACGACGTGCGAAATTTTTTCGTGCATAGGAAGATTTATTTTTGAGCCCTGGCAACAATGTGACTGGAAAAGAGTACTCAGAAGCTGGAATTGATGGAGAAAACTCACATGGATGTACTCCAAAACAACAAAAATGACGCACAGAAAGTAAAAGCGATTTTGCAAACAGGACGCCCTTTGATTTCGCAGTTCTCGGCACAATTCGACAACCTGTCGAAATTCGACTTTTGCAGTATTCTTACATCCCTACATCAATTTCTAAATTGTTGAAGATACAATGGATTATGACGTCACAAAGAATGACGACGGCGGTTCGGTTGATTCCCGTATCGCAGTGAACCAAAACATTGCCTTTCCGAAGAGGGTCGATCTTAGGAAAAATAAATTGACGAGAGAAGTTTTTAAAGTGAAAATTCCAGATCTGGTCCAAAATTTAAGTGGGCCTGGGCAAAAATACTCAGGAAAAGTTTATCTGTTGAGAGTCATTGATTACTGAAAAAATAAGGCCGAAAGTATGCAGGAAATCTCCAAAAACTGCTTTTTCCTGATGTTTCTTCTTTATGTTTGACTTGATAACAACAGTCCGGAAAGATATCGTCATGACAAACAAGAAGAAGAAAAACTACCACCCACATTGGGACAAGATCTGGGATCCTCAAAAAATTTACATGTGAGGATGAAAAAAGAAAATTTATAACCAGAATCTCTCGAATCTGGCTTATGAGCTTCAAGATGACTCGGCTACTCGGCAATTTTCCAGTAGTCCATTGAGGGAAATTTATGAGCTTGACAAACGTTGCGTTGGCACAGTTCTCCTCAACGACCTGCAAATTTTCCCTTCCGAATCTGAAGAAATGCTCAAACGGACTTCAATCGTGTAGATCGTTGGGAACAGCTTTAGATCTGGATGCGCCACTTTTCGAGTGTGGATGAAGTACGGACCGTAGTTGATGTAGTCGCCTTCTCTCAGGGGCCAGTATTCGTTACTTCCAGTCTGATTTCAAGTGATGATGGAGAAAGGGCCAGTTTTTCTACCGAAACAGTGACTTCTTTGCCAGCCTTGTCTTCGGAATCTTTGGAGCGACGTCTCAAAGTCTTCTGTCCACGCTGCGACGGTTTCGCCGTCGTCGGCGAACGTGTCGGAGACGTAGTGGTGAGATTCGTTGGTGTCGACGGCTTCCCTGCCCTCGAAGCTTTTGTCTTTTTCTTGACTTCCTGAATAAGCAATGCGCGTTCGAATCTCATTATGGAGTTTCTCTACATCACTGGAAGGATCGAACAGAGCGACAATTGTTTCGACTTCTTGGGTGACCACCATCCGCCAGAAATCCACACGAGTTTCCTCTAGAGGAAGCTGGAATGAAAAGAAAATTCCTTTCAAGCTTCAAAAGAGATACTTGAGTGGCAATGTAGGAACGATCACAGTTTTTGAAAGTGATCGTGTTGGCGTGTATGTAGTCTGATGTGAACATCTCGTCGGTTGGAAGCTTCACGCGCGTCTGGTCATAGCAAGTCAAGTCCTAAAGAGGAAAATGCCCGTTTTTTTTACCACGATAAATTTTGAAAATTTTTTTCTTCAAAATATTTTGGATTCTATCAAGATCGGCTGAATAATTTCACTAAGAACTGAATTAAAAACGCTTATCATGCATTGAATAAGACTTCAAAAATAGAAACTTTTAAATTAGAGATTTCATAAACCTGACTATTCAAAAAAACTCCTCTTCTTTGAAAAAAATCTCTGGTTCTTAAAATTTAAAAACCCAAAAAGTTATCAAAGAAATTTTTTTGCTTCCCATAAAAATCTTCCTGGAAACTACCGTCGAACGGTTCTTCTCCTTGTTGCTGTCAGATGAGAACGCTGTGGAAGTCCGCAACTCTTGAGGCGCCACGTAATTCTCCACGTTTTCAGCGAAAAGTTTGCTGAGACCACAACCATTTCCATCTGAAACGAAAAAGGTTCGGATTATTGGGAGAGAAATGTGAAGATCCTCACTTGCTTGCAGAACCCAGTCGACAAACTTTTGCGACCCTTCTTCAGCGTCCGCAGTAAATGTTAGAAGGCCTCCCTTTTGGCTGCCGGACTCTTCTTTCGTTGTGTTATCCTGAACACTCTGTGGAAAACTATCCTTAAAAAATGAACGAACATGGCTCGTTTTAACATTGTCCAATTCGCGGATTTTTTTAGGCACCTCAAAAAAGTACGTAGAATTTTCACTCGAAAAACTAACATTTTCTGCGCTTTCCTTGCTGTTTTGTCGTAGCACTTTTAAGTTCTTCTGTGTCTTTTCTCTGCTTGTACGAGCACTCACTTGGACCTTCAAACATTAGAGAAAACTTTGAAATTGAAATCTGCTTCTCTTACCAATTCCGCACTAGCACTAGGCCAGATAGCATTTGCTGGGATACGTTTCTTCGAAGATTTCTCCTAAATTCCTAATTGATGAATGAACCTTCCTTTTGATTTTCACCTTGCTTAGATTCCCAGGAATTTTCTTATGATGATGCTAAAAAAAGAAGATGAATTTTATTTTCGATTATAGAAAGACTTCTTCACGGCTTCCTTTGACTGTCCTTTGTGATGACGCTTTCCCCACTTTTTCGAAAGTTTTCTCCTAAGATATCGTACGAGGCTGCAGTCTTATATCAAAAAACGGACCTTTTCGTTAATTCCTTTATTTTTGATTCGTACACAGGAAGCATTCCTAGAGCCGGCTTTTTCATACGATTTCTTTTTAATTTTCGTTTTGTGTCCTTTTTCTTTTGATGCCCTCAAAATAGAAATTTAAAAAAAAACAAATGATTTCTGCACTATTGAAAGATAACAAATTTTGTGCAAAATGTGAAACCCACAACTTCACTTTTTTAGAATCATTTTGTTTCGACCTCATTTTGTTTCCTGTTTACTGAAAGAAAAAAAAGATCCTGGAGGAGAAAACGCATACCACTGAAATCTTATTTTATTCGTGAAAATGCTCGTTATAACACGCCATTTTCTCAGTTTAAATTTAACTTCTTTATTCATTGTTTTCCAAAGTTTATTTCAGGCCAGCTTTTAACACAATTTTTTTTAAAACTTTGTACAAAGTTCTTTTTTTTTCTGATACCGCAATGAACTTTTCGCATTGCAAATTGCCTTAAGGCAAAAAAATTATCAGTTTCCCCACAGCGCGCGTTTGCTATTTACGACGCTCCAAGTAACACGCGTTTGAAAATTTTGACCGTTTTTTGATCCTAAAACGGTTATTTATTTATTTGTTCACTACTTTTAATTTGTATAAGCCTTCATACTTATAGAGAATATCTTTTTAAAGTTTCCCCGAAATTTCGAATATTGTAATAAAGACTTTGTTTGCTTCCGTAGATTTTTACAATTATTGAGGTATGTTTTCTTTCTTTTTTTCAATATTTTTTTGGTGTTTTATTAAGAAATAAGGATATAAGAAAACATATGTTTGATAAAAAGAATCAAATCAATCCGACGTTACCAACATGTTCGATTTTCAGCATAAAAGTATAACCATTCGATCCGTCTCGTCGAGATACGTACGAATATCATTAAATTATTGGGCGCTGACCACTTGAAAAAAAAAATTTAAGATGAACTTTATTAGTTTCAATCAAGTAATTATTCTGAGGAATAGAAGTGTTTGCTTTTTTTCTTTTTCATGAATTACTTTTAAAAAAATAGGCTTAGTTTTTAAGGCTTCACACGGAGGCGGAGAATAGCACGAAGCCGACTGTGGCTCGCTTCGAAAAAACTGAGCCACAGTGAAAAATTCGTCAAATAAATGAAACACTTGACATAAAAAGCATGTAGTTTCAAAACGTGGACACTAAAAACACTATCAGGTAGCTCCAAACAATTTGCAAACTTGATACGCGTAGCGAAAAAATTTGTAAAATGTATTTCCCAAAAAAAAAAAAAAATATTAAAGGAGCATACTGTGCGTAAGCGCGGACTTCGACGCGGTCGGTTATTTTTTTACTGTGGTTTCTCATCTTTTTTTGCATTGTTTTTTTAAAAAAATTTTTATAATGTTTTTCCTATTTTTAAAAGGTTTTTTTCTTCTCATGGCGTAGTAGCGATAGTTGAATTAAATCAGCGTCGAAAAATGCAGCGAAAATTTTGAACGTTTTGGAGTTTTTTTCTGGTTTTTGCACATCATAAAGTTATTTCTTCTTACTAGCGCCCTATAATTTTATGATATTCGTACGTATCTCAATGAGGCGGATCGAATGGTTATACTTTAATGCTGTAAATCAAACATGTTGGTAACGTCATGTTATTCTTCAGCATTTGTGTCACACATTCGTTCCATTTCCATTTTGGTTTTTTCCTATTAAAAAAGTTTCGCTAAATATCAAAACTCAATAAGTTTATTTTATAGGGTACAAAATGAGTGACAATTTTCTTAGAGAGTTAATCGTCTTCAATGAAGTCAAGAAAAGGAATAACGATGCCGTCTCGCTTATGTTCACATCGGAACAGATTAAAAAATTCGACGCTTTCGTAAGTTTTTTTTTTTCAATGAGTTTTATTGTTTTTTTTTTCTTTTCAGAATAGCAAGGAAAGTTCGAATGCGATTTCCATCGCTGATGTAACCATACCAGAGACACTAAAAAGGAAAAGGACGCACACGAACTCGTTAAACGATTCGCAGTCAAAAGTCAACGGAGTATGATTATTAAAAATAAATATCATCAGATTTATAATTTTCAGAATGTGAATGGTGGTATCGGAATCAAGAGAGCGAAAAAAGAATCTAGCTCAGATTCAGATAGCGATGAGCCGAAGGCGAAAACTCAACCAAAGGTAAACTCTCCATAGATGCATCAAAGTAATTAATGTATTTCATAGGTAGTACCTGCCAAGGTAGCATCTAAGAAACCAGAATCAAGCTCCAGCGACTCTTCTGATGACGAGCCAAAAGCTAAAGCCCCGGCAAAAAATGCAGTTAAGGTTGTTAATAATGAAATGAGCATTATTTAAAAATGAGCTCTTGTTCAGGCCCCGGTCAAGCTAGCACAGAAAAAAGCTGATACAAGCGATGACTCTTCAGATGATGATGAGCCCAAAAAAGCTCCAGTCAAAACACAAGTTAAGACAGCTGCTGCGACAAAAGCAAAGAAGGCTGACACTAGTTCTGATAGTTCGGATGACGATGAACCCAAGGCGAAAACTCCTTCCAAAGCACCTTTAAAGGTTTCTGACCAAACGTTTGACATACAAAATTGAAATTTTGAGTCCGCCGCAGCCAAGCCGGCCGCCAAAAAGGAAGATTCAAGCTCTGACTCTTCTGATGATGACAAGCCGAAAAAAGGGGCTGCTCAACCGGTGAAGGTAATAGTTTGTCGTTTTCATCTGATGTGATGATTTTTGGTAGGTTCTTTATGAAGTTATGCCAATTTTTTGTCAAAAACATTCATGTAATAAAACTATTTCATGTTTTTACAGTCTATAGTTTTTCTCCGCTTTCATTAAAAAAATTTTTTTTCTCACTTTGAAAGGAAACTGTTGCAGAAAGCTGTTCCCGCAAAGCCGGCAGCAAAGAAAGCTGAATCCAGCGACTCGGACGATTCCGATGACGATGAACCAGCCAAAAAGCCGCCAGTGAAAGCTCCAGTTGTCGCAAAACCAACAGCTAAAAAGGCCGAATCTAGCGATGACTCTTCGGATGATGATGAACCGGCTGCCAAGAAGGCTCCAGTTAAAGTACACTTATTCTTTGAAAGAGAAAATCTATTATCCGTTGTTTCAGGCCGCTGTACCCGTCAAGAAGCCAGTTGCGAAAAAAGCAGAAACTAGCGACTCCTCCGAATCTTCGGAAGATGAGCCGCCGGTGAAAAAACCTGCAGTCGCTCCGAAAGTTGCACCAGCCAAATCGCCCGTTAAGGTTGGACTTATTAATTTTGATTCTTGTAGTTTTTTTGGATGTTGAAAGAGAGCTAATTTAATTGGGAAAACCAATTTTTTTCAAGTTTTCAATAAGTCAACTTTATTGATAGTTCAGTTTTTCAAAGTAATTTTGAAATTTCTCTTGCCCAGAGGTCGTTTATTATATCAGTTTCGATTAGATCCGAAAAAAATAGCCAATCATTTCACAAAAAAATTTTTGATAATTTTGAAAAATTCAAATATAACTTTCATGGTTCTCTTCCTCCACGCCACAGATCTGTCTGTGAGCGAAATAAACATTTCATTCATTCATTCATAAATTTATATTTCAAACAGTTTTTTTAAGTGTGAAATTTCAAAAAGATCAACGAGATAGAACTTCAAACCACCATCCATGACGACATTTCGAGAGATTTTTGAACAAGAATTTAAACTTTAAAGAGGTATTATGAAATATTGATATTTCGATAAATTATTTTTAATGACATATCTATCGAAGAGAAATATTACATATATTCTTTTTTTCGCAGACGCCTGTAGCTGCTAAAAAAAGGCTGAAAGCAGCGACGATTCATCCGATGACGATGAACCCAAAGGAAAACTTGCAGCCAAGGCTCCAGTGAAGGTTTTTTTTTTACAAATAAGAAATTCTTAGAACGGAAAATCTCCGAATCTCTTGAAAAAAATTTTTTTTCTTATTTTTTTCTATTTTTTTTTTGTTAGGTTTTTTTTACGGTTTTTCTATTCATACAGCGGAGCTCGAAATTCTGATTAACTTCAATTTTCTAGGCGCCTATTGCGAAACCAGCTGCTAAGAAGGCCGAAAGCTCTTCTGATTCTTCAGATGATGAGCCTGCTCCAAAAGCGGTGGCGAAACCTGCGGTTTGTTGTTCACTTTTTATTTTACCGGCTTTTGTTGATTTGTAGGCCGCCGCAGTGAAATCTGTTGCCAAAAAAGCCGAATCTTCGTCGGATGATTCCGATGACGAAGCCCCTAAAAGCAAGGCTCCTGTTAAGGTATCAAATAATGAAATTTATATTCTCAAAATGCGACAAAGCTCTTTTCTCGTCATGAAAACTTCATTGAAATTAACTTTCAGGTCGCGGCGAAGCCAGCTGCAAAAAAAGCCGCTTCAAGTTCTTCGGACTCTTCTGATGATGATAAGCCTGCACCAAAGACTGCCACTGTAAAAAGCCCTGTCAAGGTTTTCATTTTTTTTTTTTTTCATTTTTTCAATATTCTCCTTGAGGCTCCTGTCAAGCCAACAGCCAAAAAAGCCGCTTCGAGTTCCGATTCGTCGGAGGACGATGAGCCAGCCGCTAAAACGCCCGCAAAAACTCCTGCCAAAACGCCCGTTGTCGCGAAAAAACCTGCGGCGAGTTCTTCAGACTCTTCCGATGATGATGAACCTGCGGCTAAAACGCCAGTGAAACCCGCAGCTAAGGTTTCACATGATTTTTTCTAAAATGAATATATGTAAATTCGGAAATGATGATGAGAAGAATTAACCGCATGAAATCGTTTCTAATTAAAAGTTATGCTCGAACTTGTTTATAAGTCTCACGATCATATTGATTCTGGAATAAGGTGAATTTGTTGAAAACTTTCCTATTCATTTTTCTTCCCAATTCTCTGCCTTTCTTCATACTTTTGTTTTTAGTTGGCAACTCCTCCGGCTAAAAAGGTGGCTGAGAGCTCCTCTGACTCGTCGGACGATGACGAACCAGCCAAGAAAGCAGCTCCAGTAAAAACTCCGGCTAAGGTGTGCCAGAAAAAATGTCTCGAGCATGCCATGTTCCAAGTAACTTCTTCATAATTAAAAAAAAATTAAGCTAACTTTCTCAATCTTGACGGCTATTCGGATTTCGAGGAATCGCTTTGAACACGGCATAAGCTTTTTTCCAGTGAGTGCGGAGCTCATGTTCTCCAAGACTTTCACCGAGTTAATAGTAAATACATAAGAAAATCTCTCATTATTTTTTGCCATCCATTTTTTAAGTTGGAAAATCCGAAAATTTTCAAACTTTATCGATTTTCGACAAAAAAGTGAAAAAAAAAGAGTCTGACGAACTGGAAGCAGCCTTCTTCGCTGATGAAAAAAAAAATCGGGAAGATATTGAATAATATTTAGACCCCAGTCTCGGCAGCAAAGCCAGCGAAGAAGGCTGCTTCCAGTTCGTCAGACTCTTCAGATGATGAAGCCGCTAACGTGAAAACTCCAGCTAAAACTCCGGCCAAGGTAACCTTCTTCTGTCTTTGGTTTTTGTACTTCTAAGTTTGAAAAAAAAATTCCTTCGTGTTATAGTCAATCCATCCCGATTTGAAAGGCGAGGGAGGCGGAGAAGTGGACGGGACGCGTAGAGTGTGCGTACGCGGTTTTTGCACGAGTTCAATTCAAGCGCCACCCACCATTTAAAAAGCTCGCTCACCGCTTTTTTTGCATCCGTTCTACTATTTTTAAATGCTTATATGAAAAAAAAGTCAATAATGAATTTTAAAAGAAGAAAGAAAAAGCGATAAACGAACTCTCTAAATAGTCGATGGCGCTTAAATTGAGCTCGTGCCAAGAACCGCGAACGCGCACGCTACGCTTTCCATCCCTCGCTTTTCAAGTCGGCAATGTACGACTACACGTACTATTCAGTATTTTCGTAAAGTTGTTTTCGTAAACCGGTTATATTCAGACACCTGTATTTGCGAAACCGGCTGCCAAAAAAGCTGCTTCGAGCTCATCTGATTCCTCGGAGGATGACGCACCGGCAACCAAAACTCCGGGGAAGACATCTGCGAAGGTTCATTTTTTTTAAACGCAAAAAAAAATATTCGTTTCAGACACCTGTCGCTGCAGTGAAACCTGCGGCGAAAAAAGCCGCTTCGAGTTCTTCCGATTCTTCAGATGGTGACGATAAGCCGGCCGCGAAAACGCCCGCAAAGGCGGGGATGAATTTTAATGTTTTTTTTTTGTAGCGTTTGATTTGAACAAGTTTTTTTGGTTTTTTTCTCTGATTTTTTAAACTTTATTCTGGATGGTTTTCGACTCGAAGGCTCTTTTTAAAAATAGAACGATAGTATCCCGAAACCTAAAACTTATTCATAATTTTCTATTACTAGTGAATCCATAATTGAAATAGAAATTCATTGATCAATCGATTTTGAATGTTTGGAAGCGTTTTTGATACTTTTTTAATTGAGTGATGTAGAAGCAAGCAATCGCTGATTTGTGAAAAGTTTCATTTTGGAAAAGGTTCGGAAATAGATGACAGTTAAAGAAAGTTTTCAAATGGTATCATTCAATTTATTTTAGACACCTGCCTCTGCTGCTAAGCCTGCCGCCAAAAAGGCCGCTTCGAGTTCTTCTGACTCTTCGGACGAAGACGAACCCAAGAGCAAAACTCCTGCAAAAACTCCGGCTAAAACTCCTGCCAAGGTTAGATTTTTTTAATTTCTTTTGGTGAAAAAAATATCACTAATATATCAAAAAAATAAAAAGAAGATCTCGAACTTTCAGCCGACTCCGAAAAACCACAAATAAAGACGATTCTGAGGACTCTGATTCATCGGACGAAGACGTGAAAAAAACAAGGCGAAGACCCCCCAAAAAAAGGTAAATCTCAACCGTTGATTTTTTTCCTTCATATCACTATTTTTCGATTCTATCGTTGCTATGTGCTTTTTCTGACTGTTCAGCTATCGTTAGTGACTGTTTGTATCCTATTCACTTAGTTTTTTTTTAAAGCTTGCCACAAAATTTAATGAAAAAGTATTTATGATTTGCGCTGATGCTTTAGCCAGCTACGGACGAGAATTTGAACGGAGATGATTTCTTGAAAACTCCAACCAATCTCGGCGAGCCACTCGCAACTTCCACCGTTAAGGTTTAGCCGAAATAAGTTCCTAAATTGATTTTTGTTGAAGCCGGATCACGAAGCCAATGGCTCGGCAAGAAGTAACAGAAAATCGTCGCCTTTCCGCCGCGTTCAGTTGAGAAAAGATGACGTCCCCGAAAAGTTCCGCAGCAACGCTTTTGATGGAGTAAAAATCGATTCGAGACCCTTTGATTCATTTTTCTGTATTCAGAACCATGATACTTGGGGACAAAAGGCTAGTAAATCTCTTGGCGCTGTTGTCGGTAAAGCTTTCCGTCATGAGAAAACGAAAAAAAAGAAGGTTTTCCTCGTCTAGTTTGTGAATCAAGTGATGAGTTTGCAAATTTAGGGAAGTTACGGTGGTGGACCGATCAATCAGTCCGTCAATTCTGTCAAATTCGACTCCGATAGCGAATAAATGTTATTGAATCTGTTTTTTTTTACATATACCTTGTTGATTTGAATGTTGAAGCTGTTAAACACCATGAACTGAATTGTTGAATTTGGAAATAAAAACTTTGTTTGAAGTTTTTTATTTCTCGCTTGGAATTTAGAGGTTTTCAACCTTTTCGTTACTTCAATATCTGTCTTTTTATTTTTTATTTATTTTAACTTCTTTTTTTCCAGCAAATATGGGCAAGAAACGTTCGTTGGTAGAGGTAATAGGATTTTATAAAAAATGGAGCTATCATGAGTTTTAGGAAGAACCCTTGAACGATTCTGTAGCCAGCGAAAGCGCAGAGACCCTGCTTACTGAGAAAGACGACTACGCGGCTTTGTGCGCTTTGGTAGAAACAAAAATAGACTATTTTCCATTGAAAAATATGAATTTACAGGTGAATCCTATCGCTCAGCCACTGGCGAACAGAAAATTGGCCAAGAAAGTGTATAAGGTAAATAGATTATATTTTACACTTATCGTTATCTTTTTCAGCTCGTGAAAAAGGTTTCTGGAGATCATGCGCTCCTTCGGGAAGGCATCAAAGACGTACAAAAGGCCATCCGCAAAGGAGAAAAGGGAATCGTTATCTTAGCAGGTGAATTTCCCCAAGTTTATGTCTTGTTCTAAACGTCTCCAAGAAACGTTTGATGGGTAACATATGAAAAAAATGACGTTCGAAATAATCGAAACTTTTCGAAGAATAAAATTGTCTTGACTAATCAAGAGAGAAACTCTCAATTCGAAGCTATTCATAGATGATAAACATAGCTTCAATAATACTTTTTATGAATTCTAGAGACTACTCTTACAGCTTTATCTGAACTTTCAAGATTGTTTGAATTCCTCTAATTCGAAAATTCAATTAGTTTAAAAACCGACAATACCTTATATAAGTTTTCGAAAAGATCCATGAGGTTGTAGAACACTAAGAATAACTGCCGAGATAAACGCGAGACACTGGCGGTACATTGACGAGCTCGCAAACATCTCGCTTTTTTTCTCGCTCCGGTCTCGCATTTTTCTGGGCGCGAGCTCGCATTTTTCTAGGCGCGAGCTCGCATTTTTCTCGCAATTTGAAAATTTCCGAAATGCAAGATAAATGCGAGGTCGCGCCGAGAAAAATGCGAGGTCGCGCCTAGAAAAAAGCGACATTTTTGCGAGTTCGTCAATGTACCACCACCGACCTCGCGTTTATCTCGTCAGTTATTCTTAGTGAAGGTGAATGAATTTTCGACACAGGTGCTAGATTTTTTTTACGGTTTTGTTCAAATTTTTTTTAAAATTGTCCTGCTATTAGCGATTTCTTTTTTGCAGTATTTTTTGAATTCCAATTGCAGTATATTTTTACTAAAAAAAAATACTTTTACAATTTGGAATTTTCTCGAAGTTATCTTTTACACTCTTCCATCCGCAGAATGAGATTCCTGAAGCTTATTCGAAGATTACAAAAAATTAGTGGGAGAGCGTTCCTTTGGATGAAGGACCTTTCTTTGATTTCACTTCGATTTCATTCAAGTTTTTTATTTTCATTAACCCCTCCTTTTTCTTCAGGAAACGTTTCCCCTATCGACGTCTACTCACACATTCCGGCGATCTGCGAAGAAAAGGGCCTCCCGTACGCCTACGTTCCATCGAGAGAACAACTCGGGCTCGCCATCGGCCATCGTCGTCCCTCCATCATCACTTTCATCAGACCCAGCGACGCCTATCAGGAACTCTACACCGAGGTAACATCCTCTATCATTCTAACAAAGTTTTGAACAGACCATGCTTTAGATACCCAGAATAGCCAATTCAGCGCTGTTTTAAAAATTAAATTAAAAACTTTTTTTCTTTCCTTTATAATTTATGCCCGCTGAGGTTCAGAAATCTACAGATGTGATTCTCCAAAATTTAGTTATCTTTTTTCGCTCTCTGACGGCTATTTTGGATTTCGCGGAATCACTTTGAACACGGCATAAGCCTTTAAGGCAAGAGCCAACGGCCATCAACCATTTTCATAAATAGAAAAAGCTCATCATTATTTGACAAGAAGATTTTTGGGAGAGCTATGGCACTGACTTCAAAGTTTCAACTTTGCAGGTTGCCGACACTCTCAACCATCTCACGACAGATACTGATTAAAATCGGTTTCTTTTTTTTTCCAAACCTAATCCATTTTGTTGATATTTTTGTTGTTTCTCGATCTTGCTGTTGTTGACAATGTTGTTCATTCTTTTCATCCATCAATAAAAATTTTTTGAGAAGAATGATTGCAATTATTATTTTTGTGAAATTGTTTATGATTGCCGTATCAAACTGAAAAAGAAGTTTTAAAAGGGTATTCAGGACTCTTCGCGAGTTTCGTAACACCTGAAGTCGGTATAGTTAGAAATGACGCCGGAAAAAGTCGCTCTCATAGGACTCGCAAGGAATTCTTCCAATGTGATCCTGAACAAAATAATTTTTTTAAAGTTTGTTTTCATGGGAATCTTACGATCTGGCATCGCTTTTGATCATGTCAAGAAGTTCCGTGGTGAGATTTTCAAAGTCAGGCGACGCTTCGTCCGGAGGGAAAAAATTCGGAACGTAACTACACTTAAAATTAGATATTTCATATTAGCTAATGGAGGAGGCAGAGAATTTACAAATTGCTTGACTTCATCGGCGTCGATGATACCGTCGTTGTTCAAATCGAAAAGCTCAAAGTGGAATTTCGCACCGGCCCGAGTCTAAAAGATTCGTTTTGCAAAATCCATGCCAAAATAGTCAAAACTTTTATTAAAACCTGTTTGTGACAGCAAGATACTAACAAAAAAAAAATATGGCCAGCAAGAAAAACTGATTTTTTTTTCGCTTCGAAATCGTAGATTTTTCTTTTTATCGAATAGGATCTAATAACTTGAAACATAAAAAAAAACAAACATGTTTGAACTTGACAGCCGTATAAAAGTCGACGAATCCTCTGAAGTCCAGTTCCAACTGACTGAACGTCGAAATGTACGACTGCGATATTTCAGGCACTCGTTTCAGAAAAAATGTATTGAAGGTGTCACTGAATTTGAGAAGAAAATAGAATTCGATTTCTAAGGAAGAGCGGGAAACTTTTGGAAGCGGCACAACTTCGAGTAACTGAGCATTCCACTATTGTCTCTGTCGAGGATGCGAAATTCGTTGAGAGCTTGTCGGTATTGGTTCAAAGACAAACTGTAATTATTTTCCTTCATTTTTTTTTTTTGAGAAAAAAAAGAGTTGTGCATAAGATATGTATGAGATCGGGATAACTAGATGAAAGCTTTCTAGTTAATTCCGAAAAAAAGTAACAACAGCGAGGTTTAGAATATAATGAAGATAAATGCGTTCAAATGGGAATAAAAGAACTGAAACCCCAAATTTAAAACTAAACTTTTTTTTGAATTAATAATTTTTTTTCTTTCATGTTTTCTCTCACTTTTATGCAAAAAATAAAAACAAAACTTCAACGGAATGCGAATTTTGGATAAATTTCATTTTTTAGAAAATCCGAAAGTTTGAAACAAACATTTCAAAGATGGGCTGACGTTTGATTAATCCGATCTCCACAAAAACGAATTCTTCGAAGTAGATGAGCAATTTTGAGGCCATCAATTCCTAGAAATAATCTTCATACGATTAAAACTACTCGAAAGTAAGTTCTACATTAATTGGAATTTTGTTCTTCCGCCTGCCTTCGAGCAAGAAAAATATGACGGCGACCACATATTCCGAGTAATATTCCTGATTCTGCAAAGTCGGAACAATTAGAAAGAAGAATGAGTAAAAAACCTCGTTTATGTCCGCGAAAATCCTTTGAAGTTGGTCGATAATGTAGCTTTTGAGACCCTGGAAAGTTATTTGAAATTAAAATCAAACAAAAGCGAATATGGTCTTCTTGTTTGAAAATACCTAAACAAAAGAAAGTCTTTAAAAAAAGACGTTTTCAGTGTTTTGAGGCATTCGAGGATTCTGCCTCTTAAAAAAGTAACTGGAAAAATAGGAAACTTACATTTCTGAGGACATGCTTGCAGTCAGGACTCAACTGAAGAAGCTGGCTATGAATTTTGGCTGTTTGAATGCTCGAATCGAGATAGCTTTCTACAAAAATAACTTGGTAGACCACTTGGAACTTCCCAAAAAACGACCTATATAATCGACAATGATAGAAGTGTGGCTCTTAGAAATGCGCACCAAATTGTTTATACATCGAGCTGTGAACAATTTTCGAAGCTCGCCAGTTTCTTGAAACTCTTCCAGAAGCTTCTGCAAAACGCGAATCATAAAAAGCAAATTTATTGCCTCACAAACCATCAAAGTAGTGAGAGGAATATATTCTCGAAAATTATCTTCATCTAGCCGCATATTCTGTGGATCCCGTATCAACTTTTTCATTACATTACATTCTGCGAAAAATTCTTGAGTTTTTATAAAAATAAGCTTCTGAACAACCTTTTCGTAAACTCTCGATACCAACGAGCTGTTGAAGAGCAAACTGGCTATGAACCCGCCTGGCAAACTCCTCTGGAAACAAAAATGAAAATAGATAGCATAAGGAAAAAAAAAACTCTTGATGGGATCATTTTCGCCGGAGGGGTCTTGCAGCAGGCTAAAATGATCTAGTTTCAATGCCATGCTGTTTCTGTAAAACAAAACTGAAATAAGTCTCATTGCAGGGACCCCTTTTTCACACAGTTTCGCTATTCGTATGGTCAATATTCATCTAAATTTACTGAACTCATTTTTCAAGAAAGAAAGCTAATGTTAAACTAAAGTGAATTTTTTGGAGTCAAGGAATAAAATCAAAAGTAAGAGTTAATCTATGATGAACGGTTGATTTATGCTTGAAAAGGGAAACAAACAAAGGAGAGTAAGAAGAAGCACGAATTAGAAATGGGAAGAAAATTGGAATTCCCGCCAATTTATTTTCAAACCAGGAACACGCAAAAATGACGATTTCGTCAAATCCGGTGCATTTGTTGTACACAGCTACGCTCTATTACATGACGTCAAAATTCGTCAAAACTTAAATTTCATTTTTCTTCCATCGATACAAGGAAAAAAAAAATGAAATTCACGCAGAAACGTATTCACAAAGAGCGTAGATATTAAAAACCCAATCTACTTTTTTAATGCTCGTCGGAGCGAGCGGCTGTGGTAAAACGATCACTCCCTGTAAACTTTCTATTCAGTTTATCGGTAGAAATAAAAATTCAAAAGATCAACGACGTATTTATCCATGTCAATGCGAATTTTACGCAAAAAAAAACAAATCTAAATTTAAAAACCCGAACAATGGAATCTCTCTGTTTAATAAATAATCAAAATGAAAAGTTACATAGAAATTATGCGAAACTCTTCGAAAGAACAATCTCAAGTTGGAGACAAACATTTTTTTCATAACTGGCCAGGAAAATGAAGAGAGTTTAGTTAAACGTTTCAATGTCAAAAATTTTCACAAGATAGGGAAAATGTAATTATTGCTTCGAGAGGAAGTTGAAGTTTCAGACGGCGTCTCCCGTGTCATCTGAAGAAAAATGATTACTCATTTTCAGAAGATCTACTATTATTTCTTTCACATCAAAATTTCGATTTGATTCCAAAAGTTAATATTTCTTTAAAAAAAAAACATACCAGCGTGTTCAACATAATCTCCGCCGCTAACTTTCGGAAGGACCGGTGGAACTACACTTTTTACGTCGGATTCTATAACCAATTTCTTAAATATTATTGGAAACTGAAACACAAAACCAGTCTGGGTAGATTTGTCAGCAACGGCCGGAGTAACGACATTCGGATTTTGAACTTGTTCCACAACTTCAGCAGCAGCAGCGGCGGGCTAAAGGAAATCAACCATAAACCTCAAAATCGAAGAAAAAATAACCGCTTCAGCCGCTTTTTCTGATAGAACCGGGCTAACAACAGCTGGAGTGACTGACTCTGGGGGCTGAAAAAATTAATTTTCTTTTTAATAGGAAAGTTGGACAAACACGAAGCTTCATGACGGTCGTTTCGCGACCCTTTCTTATCTCGGAAATTTCATTTTGAAGCCTGAAAACGATTTTTTTATTTTTCTTTTTTCTTTTGAAAGCATGAGCAACAAACATAGCGACGGATTGGTTCAAATGAGTGATCAGAGATTCCTGCGTCGCCAGGAGTTTCGTCAAGGCCGTGTTGTTGCGCTCGAAATCATCTGCTTTAATCTTAAGTTCATCGAACTCGGTTGAAGTTTTTCTTAAGAAAAATTTTGAGATGAAAAAGGGATGTTTTCAAACTTTTTTGCCTCAACAGCTTCTCTGTTCTCCTTTTCCAAAATATCAACGCGCAGTTTGGACGTCCTCAAAGAAGTTGAACATTCTGAAAGTTTAAAACTGAGGCTTAGTTTGAAGAAAAGACACTCTAATGACGAAAATTTAACGACTCTGTGAAAAATCCACTTAGATCAAAAAAATTCAGACTTAATAAAACCTTCTTGAGTAGTTTTAATCGAAGAAAGTTGTTCATTTAAAGATTTCTCATTTGCAGTCACCTTTTTCCAACAATACATTCGTATCTGAAAAAAATGTTTTATCAGATAAAAAAACTTCTTTTTTCCTGACCAACGACTTTATTCTTTGAATTGAGCAACTCCGAGTTCAAAACATTGATCTGTTCGTGCGCAATTTTCAGCTCAGCATATTGAGCTTGGAAAATGAAAATCGCGTAGAAAAATACAACCTGAAAAAGATCAGTATGCATTGAAATTTGTGGGGGGAAGAGAAAGAATTAAAAACTTACTAGTCCGATCAAAAAAACAAAAAGTGGCCAATTTCTCATTGGCGGACGGTCGTAGGAAGAATTGCTTCTGAAATGAAAAAAAAATTATTCAATTTCTGCTCAAAAATGCTTTTAAGGTAAATTCTCATCAACACTGGAGGGAAACATATTCTTCAACTCAAAAAGAGAAAAGTTTTAACCTAATCAGTGGTCGACGACTGCTACCCGATGAAAACATCTTTCGCCGAGTTCAACTACTGAAAAATTAATATTATTTTTTTCAAAAAAAGTAGAAAAAAAGTTGAAACGCAGATAAATGGCCAAAAAAAAAGAAGAAGTGTCATTTTTCTAGGTCACGCGATCATTTCAAAAAAAAACATGTTCGAAATCGATGCTGTCGAGAATGTCAATGAAAAACAGGCATGTATTCGAAATACTTTTAGAAATTTCTTATTGAAACTTATTTTATGAAATTTAGAGAATCTTCCGTTCGAAAATTGTTTGAAGGGACGTAAAATCGCAACGGGACCTCCGTCAAGTTGACAAAAGAACATGATTCCTGCAGTTTATTAAAGCTTTCGCCTGAAAAAGCCAAACAAAATTTAAACAGAATATATAGCTTCTATCCAAGCTCACAACTTATTTAAAGGCAGAAGACTCCAATTAAAATTAATGAAGGAAGTTTCCGAAAAGCAGAGGCGGGCACGAAATTATTAGAAAAGATCCAAAAACCGAGTTCGGGCCGAAAACAAACAGAATTAATGAGAAACTTGAATTATTTGCGAGCTAGAAAATTGAAAGTGGAAGTTTGAACTTTCTCGCGTGTTTTCAAGTTCAATTGGTCTTTGAAGCTGCAAAAAAAAAAATGAACTTTGAATACAGGAAGATGAGAAAATATTGTTGTTGCAGGAAACGGAGGAAAACTAAAGTTTACTAGGTGCATTCAAAAAACAGAAGACCATCAAACAAAAATTGAAAAACAAAAACGATATTTCAGATTTTGAGATCACTGCAACACACTACAAAGGCTATTTTAAAGCCAATCGAATTGCACCGCTGTCGTCTTATCAAACTGAGGAAAAAAAAGAAGCTTAAAACACTCAAATGAGCTCTTAAAGCAGTAGCGCGTAACTTCTTCGAAGAGGATATGTCAGAACAAGTATACCCGTTTGACGATTATATCTGACTAGTGAGCGCAAAAAAGGAGGCTTGTTGCAGCCTTTGGCAGTCAATTTCTCAGCTTCAAAGGGGGTTTACATTAAAAGTAACATGAACAGAGAAAACTTCATCGCGAAAATTTGAAAAATCGTCACGGCAACGAGGAAACAAATATGGATTTAGAGTCAAATCTACGTTCGAGAAAAATTCCAGAAATGTACTGAAAAAACGAAACAGCAGTAAATCTTCAGGAACTTCGAGTTTGAAGTCAATTTTGAGGTCAAGTTTTAGAACGGTGAGCACCTTATTGATGATGGAAGTTAAAAAAAAAAGAATTTGAACTGTTAGAAACATCGCCGTGGTGCCGCGACTTGTGGAATCGAGCAGACCAATTAGCGACTTCAGAAGTGCAAATCAAGGACTTGCCGAAAACTTTTTTCTTAACTAAAAGCCGTAGAAGGACCTTGAGAGGTGCTTTCCGCGCTGGAACGCCACCAATATTATTACTAAACGAGGGACGTGGCGAAAGAGCAGACGGATCAAGGAGGGCGGCAGACGGTTGTGCCGAGCGGACAGGCGCTCGACGATGCCGCGGAGAGCGGCAGACACGGTGCCGCGACAACAGTCCGCAGACCGACGGCGGAGAGTCCCAGACACTGGAATGTGGGCCAGAGGAAACGGACCAAAACCTCTCCTCCTCCCCAGCGACCGTCGCGTCCGTTCTGTGTTCTCGTTTTCTCTCTCTTCCTCCTTGCCGTGACCACTAAAACGCCGCCGCCACTCCGCTACACGTAACGTCTTTTGCCGTGAGGCGTCTTCAACCTATTATTTAACCTCACCTTTCCGATATCGGCTCTTTTTTCTTCTTGGTGTAGCCTCTCCCACAATTCATTTACCGAATATTTCCAACTTTTCCGGCTATGCGGCCACATGAGAAGCCGAGGAGCGAAAGCAGCGTTCAGGTATGTCGATATCGACCTGATAGGTTGTCTCTCTCAGAGAAACGCGGAAAAAGTATCCTTCCTTTGTAGCGAAAGGAAACAAAATTCCAGCACTGCAATGTGTAAACAAAAGTTTCCTCAATTAGAAAAAAAGTCTGAAAATCGAAATTCATTCAAAATTATCAATCTTACATGAGTCTGATTTCCTATCCATTTTCTTTTGACAGAAAGTTTCGATGTCAAAAATTGAAGAAGAAAATAATGAAAAAAGCATATTATTGTCTTTGAGATTCTGATTGGAAAAAAAAAGATGAAAAATTCTAAATCTCACAGTAATCTTACGCTGGTATTTCATTTCATAAATATGGGAAATTGAAAAAAAGGAAACATTTGATAAAAAAATTCGATTAAAATCTAAAAAACTGAATAATATTTCCCGAAAAAAATTTCCAAGTCAGATTCCCTGACAAAGAGTTTTTAAAAAAATATTGAAGAAGACCAATAATTTTTTTCTTCGATCTTAAATTGGTTTTTTTCTCAGCTATCCTTCAAAATCGCTCAAGTTTTAATGTAACTATCAAAAAAGTTTGGCATTGGAAAAGCAAAAAAAAACCCCCTCCTAATCGATTCCCTTTACAGCGCTAAATTTTTCTGTCTGAAAGCTTTTCTTTTCCAACCATTTCGCAAAGCGATTCTTAGGAAAGATGAAAAATTGGACATCAAGCTTTTTTTCTTTTTCCCGGATCGTCCCATCGCTCAGTATTCTTGCGCAGTCGAACTCTCAAAAATTTAAATACTATCTGCTCTTTTGAATCAACACAGTTCTTCCTACCAAAAATCCCTTCTATTCAAAAGGATTAAAAACAGTGTAAAACTAAACCTTAGTTGACAGAAAATCAAGAATTTCGCTGTTACCCTAGGGTTGAACAACCTTTTTTTTTCATTACGAGTTCAAAGTGAGCTAAAAGATCACTTCATAATTATACTCTACACACTATACGCATTCGGACTCGAAATAACTATATCGCAACAACCTCAAATAAAAAATCTATTTTTTTATTTACTTTCTTATTCATTTCCGCACATTTGCTGATAGCTGTCTGACATTTCTTCATAAAAAAAACCTCGCCAATGTTATTAATAATGCCAATATTTACACTCAGAAGATAGGAATGTTGAGAACAAAGAAATAAAACATACGATTCTGGTTATTCTGCTACCAAAATGCGTCATCACGATGGAATTCTTTAATAATGCATTCTTGAAAAAAAAAGTTCGACAGAGAAAATGAAACCTGAAACGCAAAAAATATAGAAAATAAAGATCATAGGTAAAGTGCGAGAGTTTCAGGTGAAAAATATAAAAACGTTGAAATGCTCCTCTTTATATATAATAAATAAATATATATATATATCTAATGAGTTTCCGACTTGCCGAAAAAAAGAAACTGTTCCAAAACGCAGAAATGAATTTAAAAATATACTGTCCAATATTTCGGAGAAAAATAGGACGGTAATGGAAAACTTTATCACTTTTGAAAAAAAAAATGCGCAGTTTTTTTTGGACGAAATTTCGTTGAGAACGCATAGTGTCATTAAAAGCAATGGTAGATACAGCGCAAAAAAAAAATTTACTCAATATTTGTTATATAACATAGCAAACTTAAGATGTCGAAAAAACCGAAATATGAATGAATGAATGAATGAATGTTTATTTCGCTCACAGAAAGATCTGTGGCGTGGAGGAAGAGAACCAAGAAAGTTTTAATTACCTCGAATAAATAAATAAGAAAAACGAAAAGTTTTAAATATATCCAATCAAAACTAGTGTGATTGGAAATTTAAAAAATTCGTTCGATTAAAACTCATCTAGAGCAAGTAAGCTCTGCCGACAAGAAGAGAGAGAGAGAGCTCCCCGTCTGGCGCGACTTTGCGGCGAGAGATTTAAGTTCCGCAGGCTTGCGCCAAGAAAAAAACCCAGCGCTAAAATTTGCGCGAACCTCGCGCAATACAGGGCGCAAGCTTGCGCTATGGGAGGGCTGCTTTAGAGCTCACAAACTCATTTACAGTAATTCCGAAACTGTTTCGTCTATGTTTTTCTATTTTTCCTAAATTATGTTTTTCTTTTTTTCTATATATTTTTTTCTGGTTTTTTTATAAATGAAATTTTATCATCATCGTTTTTTTAGTTGACTTCATATTTGTATGCGACGCGTCGAAACGTATCTTTTTCGAGAGATTCGATGTATTGGTTTATCCGATTATACTTTGAGAAAGGTAATTATTTTTGTTTTTTTCTTCCTAGCGAAGACGTTTTTTTGATTATTTTTTTCTTAAAAAAATTAACTCCAGAAATTACAAAAAAAGTGAGTTCGATATTCTTTGTATTAGCTGTAATACTGAATTTTTTTCAGATCTAATGAAGAGAGAGTTCAACAATAAGATTCTCATGGAGTGGTGAACATGATATATGGAAGTTTGCAATGTTGAGGTTTGTAGTTTTTCGAATAACATTTCATTATTTCTCTTATGTTCTTGGTACAATCCAAAGCTGTACACTACGTCTATAATAAGGATATATACAGAAAACTTGAAGAGATTTCGAAAAAAAGTTTATCAGAGTCAAAAAGACGATTTTTGTGATGGATTAATATTAATAAAATGGCTATTATGATGAAACTTGGGTTCCATAGGTAATTCTTTACGCTCAATCGGATGGCTTTTAACAGATTTTTTTGATATATTTTTCTGGATTCGCCGAAAAGTCCATGATCGAGGGTGGTCCTATCCTTATTGGACGCAGTGTACCAGATATAATATCTGTTCATATAAAAAAATTAAAGGGACCCTGATAATCATGTGATTGTTTAACAAAAAAATATGTTTTTATTTTAACAAAAAAATCGTATAAAGTGAAAAAAAGCAACTATAAAACTTCAGCTATGATACGCCGAATTTTTCGACACGATGATGGTCAAAAGAAAGAGGTTCCTCCACCCTGGTTCGAAATATGCGAATAAAAAGTAATTTTTGATTATTTTTTTATCTTTGAAAAAAAGTTTTTTTAGATGAGAGCGATGGAACGTTCGCTGCGTAACGTCCCAAGCCATCGATTCGCAGGTCCTTATTAGAAGACTTTTTTTCCGAGGCTAATGGATGAATGAAGGAAGAAATTGTGTTCAACACTATCGAGATTCTGCTAGCGCAACTGTACACATCTTTATATTGTTGAAAACCCACTTGCAAGAATATGAACATCATAATTTCATGTAGTTTTTCTGAAAAGTCGAGACTATACTGGAAATCGTTATGCGCGATCAATTATTCAAGCTACTTGTAATTATATTTTTACCTAGCCCTTACCAGGTAACTACGCAGGCACTTGTTTGCAAGTTGAGTTGCAACATTTTTTTAGATAGACCTGGATAGGGATGCTTGAAAACAAAAAGTTTACCTACTGGGTTTCAAAATTTGCAGAGAAATAGGCTCACTAAACTGCACAGAAAAAGATTTGAAAAAAATACTTTTTATAATACTACTTTTCATTAGATTGAAGTATCAGAACTCTTGCAAGTGGAAATTTTTTTATTGTATGTCATGATGTATTTTTTTGATATTTCTGCGTTTTTGAAATTGTTCCATGTTTCACTTTTTTTCACTGTTTCTGAACTTCCGGGTCTTCTGAATCTTACTATTTTGCAAAACCCCCCGGTTGTTTTATTACTGGAAATAATTCGAGTCATTGTAATTATTAAACATAGCTTAAATTTTACCATTCTCACGTTATCTTTTTCCTTTCATTATTGATTGATACCATGAAATCCAATGCATCTTAAAGACTTCAATTGTTGTAAAGTGTAAAATTAGTTCATTTTAGAAATAAATATAGTTTTTTTTCCAAGTTTTCTGTGTTTGTTCAGCCTCTTTGAGCTGCGACACTCACAGGTTGCTTGTATTTTTGTTTAAATCAAGCTGAAAATTCAATGCTATGGATAAATAGAAAAAAAGCTTGAGTTAAATAAAATACAGGCGACCTTTGAGCGTTGTAACTCAAAAGAGGAAAATAAGAGGAAGGACGAGGAGGAGAAAGGAAAAGGATATCACGAATGCGTGCTCCATGGATAATTCGCGCAACCCTTGCGCCTCTACGCGCAAGCTTGCGGCTAACATGTGCACATACTCGCGCAATTCACGGCGCAAGCCTGCGAAATCCTCGCCGCAAAGTCGCGCCAGACGGGGGAGAGGGGGCCCGGCTCCCTCTCGGGGAGTTCAAAATTTTAAGGTTGTAACCAGGCTTGTGCGAGGGCCGGCCCGTCAACCTCTCGGCCCCGCGGCCACTTCCCAAGCGCGGCCGGCCCGGCCCAAAAAGCTCAAAATTTTTTCATTTTGAATTTTTCGCTTTTTTTCAACGAGAAAATTGGAAATTTTATCTTTTTTTCCTTATAGAGTTATTAGAAACTATGATTCAACAAGTAAAAAAATAATTTTTTTCGGTGAAATTTTTTTAAATGAAATTCAAGATTTTTTTCAAAAAAAATTTTTCAAAGCCCGGCCTGTTTTTTTCGGGCCTATAAAAAAATATCAAGTTCGATGAAACTTTTCACAACGGAAAATTACCCGATTTTTGAGTTCAGCTTTTATTTCTAAAAAGTTACAGGAAGTGCGAATCGGTCGACATCGTGATAAACTTGAAGAAATTCGAGAATCTTTACGAGCTTTTGAACAAGGCGGTGAACAAGAGCAAAATTCGAAGCCTCAAGAAAAACCAGCCCCGACATCTACAGAACAGACGACCCCAAAAAAGGTTAGCTTCAAGGTTTTCAATTTGTGAAAAATTGAGAGGAAAAAAATCGAATTCAGGTTAATAATGACGTCATGGAACTTTCTCAGCAGCTTCAGCAGCAGAAAATGTACAATTCTTCACAAAACGAGAGGTTTTTGGATTAGAATAAAGTCGAAGTTTTTTTTTTTATTATTTAGGACCACAATGAGAGCTCAACACCAAAATTTGATCAATTCGTTTTCGCCACCTCATTTTGTAAGTTTTTTCTGTTTTTTTTTTCTAAAAGTAGTGTTTTCAGAGACCTCCACCCCCATCTTACGATGCTAAACCGGCTTATCGGGGACCTACGCCGGCTGCTCCGGATAATGTTCGAACCCATCTTCATATTAAAACGTGAATTTGGAAAGCAGGTTGAATTTTGAAACAAAGAGCTCAGGTCTCCATATGTCGGTCGGCCTGATTTCGCTGCAAATCCTGTGATTTTCCCGACTGCCGGGAGGACACATATTTCTATTGAGCCGTATAACAAGTAATACCTGTTTGTACAGTGAAAAGGGACTCATTAATTTATTTTGAGAATGATGGAGAACAAAGAAAGTCGGATGACTAGACACGAAAGTTGGCAGACGAAAGCTCAGCAGCCAGTTTACCACACGACACTTTCCTCCAATAACGCTGTACCCTCCACCAGCATCGTTAATATAAACATTTCTCCGTCGCATCGGGTCAGTTCCTGTAAACTTCCACCAAACATTCAAAGTGTAGGACCGGCAAAATAAGTGAAAATTCTATTAAATTAAGCACCATTCTAGAAAATACAACGGTCTTCATAGTCAGATTTTGAATGTCAATTCGTTGCTCAAGCTCCGCCCATATTGTGCTGTAAACCAATCAGAGAGCGAGCCATCCACACAGCGTTTTCGACGAACGTCATTGTAATTGACATTCGAAATGGGATGGGTCTATAAACTTTCGAATTTTTCTTTCAAATAACTGAAAAATGACTTCTTAGACGAATCTTCAGTTATTCATCATTTTTGAACAGTTTTTCGCTTCGATAAATTCAAGTTCTTATATTTAAAAAAGTTTCCCGAAGTTGACTATTTCCGGACATTTTCAGGCCAACCTCGGAATGCAAGATTTGGCGGGGTCTTCTAGAAGTGTCCTGATTGGACTGCCCAATCGAAGGACTGACGCCGATTTTACCAGGGTCTATATGAACTACGAGGATGAGGTTTTCAGGGAAATTATGACTCTTTGAAACATAAATCCCTTTCCAGCTGATGCCGCAGCCGTACTCGGATGTTTCGCCGTCGACTTCCAAAATCCAAGACGAAGCCTGGCACGGCCCACCTCATCCGTCCACGTTGTTCATGCCCCCGCAAAACTTGGATATCACTTTGCAAACGTTAGTTAATATGAGGAAGATGGTGAAAAGGAAAGATAAGGTATTAGGATCTTTTTTTAAAAGATAGAGCGACTAATACGATAAAAAGAGAATGATTCGAAGCCCAACTTCAGAAACTTCAAGCCGGTGCCGAACGGCAACGTGGCCAGAATGTCCAACGGAATGTCATCGCCTTCGACGAAAAGAAGCACGTCGCCGCTGCCTCTGGAAGTGCGCGAGCGGTTGCAGACCAACAAGTTCGAGACGAGCCTGCAGTCGTGCAAGCCCAACATGTTCTGCTTCTACATGGAGCAGCACGTCGAACGGCTCCTCCAACAGCATCGAGAACGCGAGAAACGAGTCCAGCAGGTACAGTCCGTTTTTCTCGAGTCGGAAGGGGACTTCTCTGCGCCCTCCTTGTCTCTCGGCAAGGCTTTCGCGTCGAAGTGTTGTTTTTCCTGTTTTTTTCAGACCCCCCCCAGTCCAAAAAAATTTTAAATACTTCATTTCAACTTCAGAAAAGTAGCATTTTTTTTTTGAACTGATTTAATGAAAAAGATCAAAATATTATCGTTTTCAGCTCGAGAAGGAAATGAATGCGGCCGATTTGCCGTTAATGATGCGACAGAAAATGTTGGAACTTCTGCAGCAAAAAGAGTCGAGGTGATGACGTCATTTCAAATGATAAAACAACCATTTGTTTCAGATATACGAGGTTGAGAAGGCAGAAAATGGGCAAAGAAATGTTCACAGTAATTCAACACATCGGCGTCGGAGCCTTCGGCAAAGTTTCGTTGGTTCGAAAGGTTCACTGCGAATGAAAGGCGATGAATTAGACAAATTCGGGGTTCAGAAGGATACGGGGAAGGTCTACGCGATGAAAAGCTTGGAAAAAGCAGACGTCATCATGAAACAGCAGGTCGGGGATTTTCTCATTTTATCAATTTTTTTTTGTCCTGGACTCTGAAAAATTTGATCAAATATGCTATTATTTTCCGACTTGTACTCTCTTGTATGAATTTCTTTTTTCATAAAACTTCTACTTATTAGGCCTTTTTTGAAAGAATGGGAAATGTGGTTTTTTAAACGACTTTAAGCGCAAATAATGAAAGGTTTCAAAAGTGAATCATTTTCCGAAATTAAAAAATGGCACATTTTCGATAAAATATTTTCAATGTCTCCAAATTTGTTTAAATCTCGTTGTCACATATTTCAAATAACTTTGCCATCTGAGATTAACGTTTTTCTTCATTCCATTGAGAAAGAAACTGAGCGGCAAAACTTGTTATTTTTTTCTTATTAGCACTTTTTTAACCTAATTTTTTTTCATATGCGTCTTGCAACTGGATATATGATAAAATGGTTATTGAAAAAAACTTGAAAAGTCAGTATAAGGGTAATTCAGAAAAAAAGTACAAGTTTTTTTTATTTCGACGTGTTCTTTTTAGAACATTATTTATGCTAGACACACTAAAAAAGTTTTGAGAATTACAAAAAGTCAAAAATCGACTTCCAGGCTTCTCATGTGAAAGCCGAACGGGACATATTGGCCGAGGCAGATTCTCCGTGGATCGTCCGACTTTTCTTTTCGTTCCAAGACCATCGTTGTCTTTATTTCATCATGGAATACGTGCCTGGCGGTGATATGATGCAGTTGCTAATCAATAAGGGCATTTTCGAAGAGTCTTTGGCCAGGTCCGCTTCAGATTTTGAAATTATTGGACCGTGAAATTAGATTAGAAGTTGATACTGGAAAGAAGATGATGAGCCAGAAAAAAAATCAAGCAAAAAATCTTTAAAAACGCTTCCTTGAATGAAATGTATTGCATTGCAAAAGCTTCAGTTTTATGATGTTCCCTATTTTTTTCTTTTATTTTTTCAAAAGAAGTTCAATTTTAGGTTCTACATCGCTGAACTTACCTGCGCCATAGAATATGTCCATTCTGTGGGGTTTATTCATCGAGACATCAAACCGGACAATATCCTGATCGATAAAAATGGACATATCAAGTTGACGGATTTCGGACTTTGCACCGGTTTGAGATGGACTCACGATAGGAGGTATTACATTTTTTATTTCATCATTTTGTTTTTTATACTTATTCAGAGGCAAAACCAGATTTTAAATGTACAAATAAGGTAAAAAATAGAAGATTTACCCGCATCATTAATTCGAAATATACGTTTTTTTTTTTTGGGAAGCTAAGTGTTTTTGAAAGTTTTTCAATAATATTTGTCAATTCACCGGAACTTTTCTTCAAGTTTCCCTGAGATACAGGGCGAAAGAAAAAGCTCGCTTTTTGAATTTGAATGAACATTTTGGAATTGAGCGAATGGGTTCTCCTTCCAGGTACTATGGAACCGAAAACGAACACCAGCGAGCCGATTCCTTCTCTTTGCCGGCCGAAATCGCGGCCACCGAAGAAAGTATCAAAGTGCTAAACATTCGGCATCAGAAGAAGCGAAATTGCGCTCATTCCGTCGTTGGAACCGGCAACTATATGGCCCCGGAGGTCATCAGTCGCACGGGTCAGTTTTTTGATGGAATAAGGACCGATAAAATGGTCAAGTCTCAAAAACATCTTAGAGCTGTGAATAGCAAACAAAGCAGTTTGAAAAAAAGAACATAACATTTTCAATAAAATCTTCGTCTCATTTTATGTTTGCAGGCCACACTCAGCTGTGTGACTGGTGGTCGGCTGGAGTTATTCTTTACGAAATGGTTTTCGGTCGGCCGCCATTCATGTCGATGCGCGACGACCCCAGGGAAACCCAGGACAAGGTACACATTTAAAATTGAAGATTTCCGGATTTTCTAATAATATCTGAATACAGTAGCATTGATTCCAAGATAAAAGTTTTTCTTTTTTTTTTTACTAGATTTGGTTAATCTGCCAAATTTCAAGAACCATTCGAACGATTCGAATTTTTCCGTTTTCTAGATTTTGAACTGGCGAATTTATCTGGACGTATCTGCCAGCGCTGGCGGAGGTCGACTCTCCGCTGATTGCATTTCTATCATCAAGGTTTATCCTTTTCTTGCGAATCGCACTCAAAAAAGTCATTCAGGAGTTCATTTGCGACGCTTCAAATCGTCTAGGTTCGAAAGGAGCGTCCCAAATTAAGAAACATCAATGGTTTAAGGTGAATCTAACAATCACCTTTTAGTTGAGTCTTAGTCTTCAGAATGAGAAAATATTTTCAGGACATCAATTTCGCGACTCTGCGACAATCGCGTGCCGAATTCATTCCGCGGGTCGAGCACGCCGAGGACACTTCCAATTTCGATACGATCCATGTCAGTTTCCAAACTCTCTTTCTATTTGAACTCGGGTTTCACTTTCTTTTCAAATTCTTTTCTCATATTTCATACTTTGACCTAGTAATTTTCCTCCAGTTCTTTTCCTCCAATCCGAAAGAGTCATGTCTTTGAAGACTCGAGGTCTAGAGCGTTCTTCAGTGTATATGTAGGCCGTTTTCGACTTCTGAGCTTTCAAAATCCAGCAAAGATTCTGAAAAGTAATGTTACCTGTTGAATTGGTTTTTGAGTATTTATTTCAGAAGTTTTTGAAAATTTTTTGAGCCGTTCAAAGTCGTAATTTTAGAGAAATATTGAACTTCTTCACAAGTACTCTGAAAACGGAAATAATTTTATACTCTTAGTTTTTTTTTGTTTTAAAACCGTATCCAAGCGCAAAATCTAGAAAAGCCGGTAAAGGCCTCCAAAAAACCTTTTTAGTTCTTTTGTTTCGAGAGGACATCTCTGAATAATCGAAATTTCGCCTTTTGTTAATCACTTTCGTTTGAACATGAAGTTTCTGTTTCAGATATCTGACAAGGCGGAGACGTTGAACACGAGAGCCCCCAACAATCCGGCCTTCTACGAGTTCACCTTCCGACACTTCTTCGACACGGACGGAATGGGCTGTCCTTCGCTGCGGCCGTCGGCGCGTCGGCCATCCCTTAAGCCGCTACTTGAGAATCCGCAGCCCGGCAGCGAAGAACTCCTTCATGTGCAGTTGTAGAACTTAGAAACTCAGATTTTGTAGTTGACCTAGAGGGTTTTCAGCAGGAGTAGGATTTTCCCGAACCTGATTTTTTTTATGAAACATATTTTCATGTTTACTTTCAAAGTCCAAAAAGTTAGTAAAAAAGTGGAAACAAAAAATTTTTTTGCATATTCTTTTCAGAATCCTACTTTCTGTCATACCCAACCCAACAAATTTCATTCATTTTTCTATTTTTCTATGCCAAATTTCCACTTTTATTTTTTTGCTCAACTTCATCTGTGAACGGTTATCCGCACGTTTCTGGTACATAGTTAATCACGTTGAATTTGGTTCTACTCATATATTTTTTCTTTCGAGGCTTCCATGAAAACGCATTGTGATCTCACTTACGGTCTCTGCTCAAATAAACTGGTTATTTCTTTTTGAATATAAATGAATTCATTGGAAAAAAAAACTCAAAATAAATGCAATAAACCGCGGGAAACAAGAGAAAAGAAAATGGAAGGGAAAAATCTTTGGTGAGGAAATTGAAACGTAGAGTGGGCAGTTGTGCACAAGATGAGATCATAATCAGAGGGAAAAGAAAATAGAAACTTTGAAAAATCGAAAAAAAAAAACAACAATTTAAAACTTTCTTCTTTCGACAAATGTGCACGTCGCACAGCATTTTTGTCGGACTTCTGCTGAGTCGCAGCTGAAAAAATAAAATGAGATTGAAAAGAAGATTGAACTTTTGTTCATGATTTAAGAGAAGTTGGAAACTCACGAATGGAAGAGCTTGATGATGTCACAGAAGCGTGATTGATCTTCACAGGACGCGTCTGAAAATCAATTTTTTAAAAATTGGTTTGCGATTTATTTTAACTTCAAAGCATTTTAAAATTCAAGAAAAAAAAATTGAAATTGAAAACAGACAGGTGATGATGTTTCAAACAGTCGTGAATGGGATATAACGTCTACAAAGTGCATAGAGACTTCTTGGAATAATTTGAAACTTTCAATATCTCGAAAGAACGCGTCAATCGGCGTCAGCTAATTGCGGGTCGTTTTTTAGCTACTACCCGTTGGCAATCGCAAGTTCCAGGTAGAAAAGCAATAGTGTTCAGATACCTTTCCGGTAGTATCCAGGTAACATTTTCTGTGGTATCTCTTTGGTACCTGATCACCCATTAGCTAACGCTTTTTGATGTGGAAGTAGCTGCCGGGTAGCTACCCCTGATTCCCCTCTGGAAATACCTCTCAAGAACATGGGCGCTGCGGTGGCATGACAGGGCGGCAGAGGCTCGTCGGCGACGCAGGCCCGAGCCGAGTGCGGCCTTCGGAGCGACTCGCAGTTGCGTCCTGCCGGCCTTCCTGTCGAGGCCCACGTGCAGAACAGAAGGCGAAGCTGCAGTTCATGAACGTTCTTTTTGCTAAGTTGAATTTTCTTGAATTTTTCAATCATTCTCTTCAGAAAACCCTTAAAAATTACTAGAGAACTGAGATATGGGAGCACAAAAAATATCACCTAGAAAATTATGTTTCTCATAAATTCTCTAACAATCATTTTCTCATGAAAGCTCAAAAAAAGAAGAAGAGAAAAAAACGGATTTATCAAAACAATTTTTTTAGATTGTACTTTCCGAGCATTTTTTCAAAAAATGGCGCATTTTGCGAAACCTCTCAAAAGAGACTAAAAAAACAGCAATTTTTGAACTGCAAATGATATTTCTTTCTATAACTTCTTGAATTTAATAGATTCGATCAGTTTCTCAAAAGTCCTAAAGACTCTTCCAGAAAGTCACCTGAACTCCCCCCGTCCCGCATTCCGAACTGCACGATCCCCACTCGGACGTTTTCCACTCGGCTTTGCAATTTTCTTCAAAAACTCTCCTGTTAACAAGGTTCAGCTAGTCACACTCACGATTGGGACAATCGGAGAAGGTGGCAGGTCGATTGCTGACGTCACACGAGTCCAACTCGGCGAGGGTGCCGTTCGAAAAGCTGCACGTGACGTTTCTCTTCTGCTGGGCCGTGTAGGGCGAGACACAGCGCGTCGAGGAACACTGTTAACACACAAAGTTAACAAAAAAACGTTTTTTATAAGATTTTTCGAGGCAGGCTCATTTCAAAAAAAAAAACTTCGACCTAACAAGTAGAGTACTTTCATTCCGAACCCGACTAAAGGTTTATTAATTCAGTGAATGAAGGTCGCAACTCAGAAAACCTCCAATTTTGAAAGGAAATTTCGAAGCTCTTGCTTTTAGCTCAAATTTCTGACAGGAATTTGAAGCTTTCAATCATTTCGTTAATGAAAAATCAAGATTGACAACAATATCGATGATGAATTTTAAAACTAACCTATTCTTCTAATTTTAAGCTTAACCTTTTTTCAAAACGGATATATGTCAGCTTAACTCTAGAAATATGAACTAGACTTGATTTTGAAGAACTAAACCAAATCATCAACCTTATCAGCCACGCTCAAGGGTATATCAATTTTTTTTAAACCTAATTCTCAATAGTCTTTAATTTTTAGGCTCCATGAAACTCTTAAGGTTAAAACATTTTTCAGCACCTCGCTCCAAGGCGTGGCCTCCCATCTGGGACAGTCTTCCCGATGGCAGGGCCGAGTCTCCGCCGGCCGGACAGAAGCCAAAGAGTCGCAGATGGAGTTGTCAACAAGTCGGACTTCATTCCCGACCGTCGCTTTGCATGAAACTCCTCTTGCCTGGAATTCAAGAATAAATTATTTTATGTTCTTTTTTTTTTTGCAGTACTTAATGTTTTCTGCCTTAAATTCCTATAAAACCACACGCATTAATGCCTACGTTATGAACACACTGGTGACAAAATCAAAAATGTGCTGATCTCACCCCTTTCTGATTATCTCATTTCTACTCTCCGAGTGATCGATCTTAATTTCCGCTCTTGTATGAGATTTTTCTCCGACGCTCGCCAACCCTAGAAAAGCTGGGCGTCGTACTTTTACTAAATGGACGAGCAGCTGATCTTCGGGGTGCTTAAAATTTGTCTAATACTGCCAATTCAGAAGATAATCTCTCTCATCGATTCAGAAGATAATTTCTCTGAAGACTAAAAAAATGTATAAATGTGTTGACCTCATAACCGGCGACGTGGCACGTCTTCTGCCGGCACTCGGTCCAGTGTCCGATGTCCCATCGTGCATTGATGAGATCCCCGTACTTCTGAAGTTCCTTGGTGGCCTCGACGTCGTTCGGCGCGGTCAACAACGCCTCGATCATTGTCGTGTTGATCATCGGCTTCCTGCCTTTGTTCTTGGCGCCTCGGCCGAGGTTCGGCTTCTGCTCCTAAAAAACGAAGAATTCATCGTCCTCTTTCTTCCTTGAAGTGAATCTGTTCAAAAATATCGTTGAAGTGATTCGAAAAAAAAAGAAAGTTTTCCTGCCGGCGTCGCCATTTTCAGTTTCAGTGTCACTCAAGGTCATGCAAGGCATTTTGTTTCACCATTATATCGGATTTTTTTTGATCTGTCTCCATTCGGGTAATAACTCCACTCCGTCCATTTCTCCATAGTAGAAAATTGCCTTCGGAAAATTTCAGTTTTGGATCAATTTTTCAATAAATATAAAGTGTTCTTTGAAATCCGTTTTTCAATTATTTTGACTAGTAATATATGTTTTCATTTAAATAAAAACAGTGTGTTGCGAGTTTACAGAAAATGTTTCTTCAGAAGTGAATTAATCGATTGATGTATTCCAAAAAACTTCAGTTTTTGTTTCACCTAATGAGCAAACAGTCCGTGTTTTTTTTTCTGCAGCCATTTTATCAATAATTTCCCAAAGACTTATTTTCAAAGATTATCGTCCACACAAGGCAATTTTCCAACATTTGAAGTTAATGATAACTTTATTTTTTTTATGAATCCGCAATCCTTACCGCGGAATGTTCACGGTACTTGAATCGCAAGGTGACGTTTCCTTGCAATTTGTCCGTGTAGCACTCGTAGACGCCGGCGTCTTCCATCCGCGCGTGGAAAACGCGTAGATTCCCGTTTCCAGACACTTTTATGTGAGCTGAATAGATGAAATCCTATCTCTCTATGATTAATCGTATTAGTTCTTGAAATTATTAAAAAAAAACAAAGGAGAAAGTCTCAAAAATAAGGCGCATGTAAATGTACATCTCTAAATTTTCTGTGTTTTTCCTTTAATTTCGCATCCGTTCCATTCAGAAAACTCCTTTTTGGACCTTTTATAATCCAAAACCATTTTCCGGGTATGCACAATTTCAAAATACAGTACTCGGATCCAGTCGACTTACCATCATTGCGGATTTTCTTCCCGTTCTTCGTCCAATAAACTTTCTTCTTGTCGAACTTCTTCGCCGGACACTTGATCTTGATGCTCGTGCCTAGAAAAGCAAGTTGAGCGAGCTTTTCTCTTCGAGGAAAGAAGAAGGTACCTTGATAAAGAGTCGCGGCTCCTCCAATGCCTATCGTGAGCTTTTTCTGGTCGACGTTCTGTTCGAATACCCGGTTGGAGAAAAGATGAGGTTTGGAACAAACACCTGCAAAAATCGAATAAAACAGATCTTTTTTTCACTAAAGCTGCTCAACGGATGAAAACTGTTGGAAAAAACTTCCAAAGCACAAAATAAACGCGACAATATTCCCTGGCTCCAAAAAAAAAAACCTGTCTACAAATTTAAAAAAAGTTTAAAACCTCCCAAAACTCGAAAAAAGCTCTTTGCAGCAGTTTTAAATCAAATCATCTTATACCGGAAGATTTGACAAAATCTCACAATATTCATTTTCTTAAGAATAGTGTCTGAGATAGTTTGAAGCTTTGAATTATAAGTGAAAAAAGTTTCAAAGCGTACATAACTCCGATTCTTAATGAACGAATCGTCTTTTCATTCTCAAAACACAGCCTAGTTTTTGATGAGTTAAAAAAATTGCAAATTTCGCTCAAAAAGCCTAGTTTTTCCCCTTTTTATTGCAGCAACTTTAACTCAAGTCTTTTTTGATACATTCTTCGAGCTCACTTTTTTCAATCAACTCACCAAAACTACACATTTCGACGCTAGGAGGTCGATCTGCGGCCTCACAGTCGACGTCCGGCCGCCGTTCGATTCGGCTTTTCGAATCGCGAACCTCGCAGGAAACTCTCCTTCTCCGCTCACCCGAATCGCAGGTCTTTGAGCATTCCGTCCACTCGCCAGTCTCAAAATGAGAATCATATAATGAGATATAATATAACTTTCAGAGGAGGTTCGAAAAAGAAGGTTCAAGAAATTGATGAATTCCTATTGATGCGGCCAAAAAATGTGAAAACTTTTTTTCAGACCTCAGCTCACTGAACCCGAAAAATCCTTATCTGAAAAAACTTGGAGAAGCTTTCTAAACTAATTTAGGGCTCAAACTTCTGAACTGTCGTAAATTCAAAATTTTTCTTCTTCTTTTTTTAGATCTGTGTGTTCTAAAGAATTCTTCAGCAAGTTTTCGAACTAACAAAGTGACTTTTTCGGAACTACCCTGTGAGAGAAACAACCTTGAAAAAATTGGAAAAAAATTCAAAAAAATTGATAAATATTGCCGTGAGTCACTGAAACTCACCACCCAAGTGGGAGGACAGGAAACGACGTTGCAGGAATCTTTCTCGTCGGGTTTCCTGGTCACGCATTTGTCATCTCTGAGAATGATATGGACATCAGCACCTGAAAAAAAGAGAATAAGATTTAATTCAAGGTTTCTTTTCACCTCCACTCTTGCTAACAGTTTGAGCGCATTTGACGCTTCTTTTGGCGATTCCCCCACCGCAAGAAGCTGAGCATTCCGAGAACTGGCCGACCTGAATCAGAGAAATGAGTTAGAGGAAAATTTTTCGACTTTTTTTTTCAATTTTAACTTGCTTCCGATGCCGGTTAAACTTCATTAATTCGAAAAAAAAGAAGAAAATCTTCCTTTCAACCATAAAAATCAAGCTAAAATCCCAGCGATTGAATGACTTCAATTTTTTTTAATCGTTTTTTTTTCATACCAATTGTTTCTTTTTTCTTGCTCACTTATTTTCTTCTCCAATTTCGGTTTTCCGAACACTCAAGTTTCAATTAACCTCGGATATTTTGAAAAATAGTAATACTTTCAAATCTAAGCATGTCTACTGCCTATAAGCGAACTCTAAATTATTCAAAAAAAAACTATTTTGCTCAACTCATCGCAATTTTTCCAGTTTCTCTCAACTCTCTTTTGTTAAGATTTATCTTCTACTTCCAAAAATTCCAAAAAAAGTATAATCCTCCTAACAAATGATGTATTATATGTTGGAGAGTTGAACTGAGTCCCAATTTAACTGGCAAATCCGACCTGCCAGAACGGCGGACAGGGATGCTGGTTGCAGATTTTGCTGCGTTCAGGCGGTCTGCGGCGAGCGTCGCACTGCGACCACTGGACGGACTTTCCCGAAGACATCTCGACACATTTGAGCGCCGCCTTCTGCTTTCCTTAAACCCACGGCGCGATTACGGCGTCTTTTTGAAGTTTGAAGACGTAAATCTTGAAGAGACTTGTAAGCTACCATAAGAAAAACTTGGCGGTTCAGTTCATTGACCGCTTGCTTGGGGCAAGAAAAATTGTTCAAAAAGAAGAGGATTGGATTTCTTAAGAATATTTTTTGTCTCAATTGGAATGATTATATCATTTTGTAGCTATGACACATCTGCAAAATGTATATTCTCGTGATGTAGACTGATTCATCAGAGCAATTCAGCTCAAAATTTTTTAGCTAAGTGAGTCGATGAGTCAAATCCGTGGATAATGTTCACAAATATAACATTTTAGTTCTAATTTTTCTGTCTTCGTTGGAAGTTGGCCTTTTCGTTGGCCAATCAATCTTGAAAAATTGACCTTAATCGGTCAAATCATACTATTCAGTTTAGCGTCGTTTTTTCTTTTTTGAAAACGTGTCCTGTCTTACAACTGGGAAGAGACTAAAAAGAGGAGAGCGGAAGAAAAAAGCATTCATCGTAAAAAAAATCGTAATTGTGAAAAGGAGTCTCCATTGAGAGTAGTATATTAGATAATTTAGTTCAACTTTTCTGAGCTGAAATACTGAAAGACCGGTTTTTCTTCAAATTTCCAAGACTTCAGCACCTCCGAGACACGAAGCACTGCACTGGGTCCAGTCGCCGTACTGCCACTGGAAAGGAGTGTTGTCCGAAGTGAGTTTGGCGTCTTCCTGCAGGGGACACGACCGGACTTCGCACGCTTGGAACAAGTTGGGTTGTGTTTGAGCTGAAAAAAAACTTCGGCATTAGACGAAGTCGCCACACCACTGACATTGACACTCAGACATTGGGAGTTTGATGATGGCTGAGGTGATGGGATGCATGGCGACGCATTCGACGCTGCGACTCGCGACGCCGGTCCCACAAGTCGCCGAGCACTCGCTCCATTCGCCGGCAATCAGTCTGAACAGAGAAAGTGCTCCTTCCACAGATTATTCATCCATATTTGATTTGAACCACACATAGGCAGGCTATTTTTGAAGGACTCCGCCCGGGTCTTCGCAAATTACAGTCATTAGTAATTAGGGAACTTTCTCAACTCGCAGTTGGACCAGGTTCACTAGATGCAGTTTTTCACGCAATTCTGTTGACGAATTTTGAAAAAGAAATCTTATTTCGACGGACACTGTACCTCAGAAGTTTCTTTTTTTCTTTTAAGAACTTTCTTTCATGCGTTTTTTCGCAATAATTTTGTAGTCCAACCCTCCTTCTGGGCTTAATGAGTTCAGAACGTAGGATTAGATTTCCCATTCTGTTCAATTTTCTAATCAAGATCATATTGGATTGCATTATTAACTACACAGTCCACAATAATTTTGATAACTTTTTCCTTGCATTAATCATTCAAAAAATAATCCACTTCACAATTATTCCTCCGATTCCGAGTCATTTCTCCGCACCCACATAAAAAAACGAAAATACTAAAAGACAACATGGAATCGACGATCCCAGTGATGAAATTATGGAGAAAGTGTGGTTTTTGGAGTGGCCGGAG
Organism: Caenorhabditis auriculariae; assembly: GCA_904845305.1. Classification (NCBI taxonomy): domain Eukaryota; kingdom Metazoa; phylum Nematoda; class Chromadorea; order Rhabditida; family Rhabditidae; genus Caenorhabditis; species Caenorhabditis auriculariae. Next base: position 4,674,422 of record CAJGYM010000001.1, on the reverse strand, counting down.
ACTAATTGGACGAGAAGCCGTTTGGTGCAAAACCAAAACAATGCGCTAAGCGTCGAGCTACACATAAAGAAAATTGCTCCTCGCCTTTCTATTCAACTCAAGTGTTTCGGGTCGGAACGAGTGCAATCTCCAGCCGTACGATTCGACAGCAGCCTTTTCTTGGCAACTAATGAACGGCTCCATTGATCCGGCAGCAAAATACTTGAGCTCCATACAATTCCCATGTTATTGGGTTGCCCGGGTAGAAATGATCTTTTCTTGAGCCCTTGTACCGCTCGAGCGGCTTCGGCGCCCAAAGTCGATGAGGCAAGGCCCGGTTATCATTGATAACCAGTGGACTGGTTCTAGAGACATATCCGTCCTGGTATGTGGCTCAGTAGGGGGCTGATACTTTCCGAACCGTGATTTGCCGAATCGAAAACCGGATCGCTACTTTTTCCGAAAAAAATTTTTTTTTTTGAATCGTACTTCAATTAGTTTTTCCGATAGCGTCTTTCGTTTGATATTCTCACTTTCAAACAGGCTCCGTATGGTTTTTCTAGCTTGCAGCCTATCTTATGACCATTATAAGAGGTCGGTAATTCTTTGCAAGTATTCTCGGTGCAGGTGGTGGTTTGAAGTGCGGCTCCAGAAATATTTTACTAGGCTCAACTGATTTTGACATTGCTACGTTTCATTTTTTCTTTTCTTCTCAACTTCAAGTCTGTACGTTCAGAACAACAAGCAGACTCAGATCTAAAAGAAAAAATGAATTCATTGTTCACGCAATAAACCAGATAAACTTTGTAAATGTTTTCTTCTGAAAATGAAGGCTATCAAAATTAAATTAGACCACAACTGAAAAAACATTTTTGAAATTCTAATCCATCAAAATTTTTAAATCAATAATACTGGAGCTTCCTGGAAATTTCATGCAAGAGTTTTTTTTTCAATTCTATCAAAACTAATCACTGTACTGCTGTATCAAGGCTTTAAATAACTTCTATTTCAATAAAGTTTGGCATAAAAATAAACCAAAATTCATTAGTGAACCTCTAAAAAAGTTCTTTTCCAATTGCACTTTTTTAGCTGGGAAAGTTACTCAACTCATCGGAAAAAAAGGAATAGAAAAGCCAAACCTAGGAGATTGAGAGACGGGATCTAGAGATCCGAACGAATTCCCGTCGAGGTAGGTCCGCTCGTTCCAGTCAAGGCTGCAAATAATTCTCATTCCCTTTTATGTCCTTTCGAATATTTCAAACTTTTTCTTCTTGCCAGAAAAAATAATAAGTATAGCGGTGAGTAAGACGTTTTTATGACACTGAAAAGTCGTTAAGGACCTTGTAGTCGCCCTATGATTGACGTTTTCTTTAAGTGATCTTTGGGGACTTTTTGTTTGATTTCAAGTTTAGCATAGTAAAAACCGAGCAAAAATTAGATCAATTTTTGATCGAATTTGGCTCAATTTTTATCGGAACTTTTGCTCAGTTTGTATTGAATAGAACTTTATTTGAAGAAAACGCTGCAAGAACGGAAGATCTCTCGCAACAGTTTACAAGAGAGATCTTTTTTTGGGACAAGTCATGAAAACTTATCCCACAACGTTTCAAAGAATTTAAACTAACAAAATTTATTGGAATTAATATGTTTACCGATTTCCAAACAATTCACTAAACCAAACTAATACAAAAAAAAAATCATTAATTAATAAACCAAATAAAAAAACTGTTTATTTGATTTTACTAAAACTTCTTATTGAATTATTTCACTTAGAACTTCTCGAATTGTTCGAATACACCTCAGAAAAAAAAAAACCAAACTCCGTTAGAAGGGCGAGAAAAGTTCTTGCCAAATCGTGAAAAAAGATTAACGTCCTCTTTTTTGGCCAAAACTTGTAGCTTGACGAATTTACGAGCATTCTTCCAAAAGTTGGAAAAAAGCCTCGCCAAATCGTCAGAACTGCCATTTCTATACTTTTCCGTCATTTTGGGCGCCGATTAATTGCTCAGCTATAGTGGCTCTCATTAACATCTCAAGCCACTCAACAGGGCTTTCTTAGACAAAAAAATTCGAAAAAAAAGCTGTTTTGGGGTTAAAAATATTCAAGTTTCTTTTTTCAAGCTGCTAGGCCAGAAGAACGACAATTTTTTGGAAAAAGAAAAATTCCTATTCAAACTTGAAAAATTCTGAACGCTCATAGCTTTTGGAAACTTGTCTTTCTCCAAGAAAATTGAAAATCAGGTTCTGCCTCGATTCCCATCATTTGACAGCCTGCAAAGCCTGAACGTTCGTCCGGAAGTTTACATTTGCTTCTGAGGTTCAAGAATTTCTTCAAATCGAATGAAAATAATAGATATCAAGTGAAGATGTTTGGTACTGTTTTCTTCTAAATGAATAATTTTATAGTGATAAAGATTTTTTTCATTTCTTGATTTCGGTTACAGCCTCAAATGCTTCAAAATTTAGAAATAGTTTCATAATTCTTCAAAAATAAACTTTTTTTTCTCGTCGACTCCAGAAAATGTGATAAATTAAACTGTTTCGTTTTTTTTTCCTACCAATCGGAATTATTCTTAATTTCCAAACCCCTTTAAATGACTTAAAAACTGGCGGTAAAAATCCTTTAAAGGTGATCTTTCTTAAAAATGTTCTTAAAAGCGTGAATCTTCAAAAAGAACTTTCCCACCAGCTCGGCATTTTCTGTGTCTTCAAGGCCTTCCTTCCTTCACTAATAATAAACCTCGACTCCATTCCAAGTGAAACCACCGAAAAAAAAAAAAAACGTACAATGGGTTCAGGATTATTTGAGAAGCGAGGAAAGAGAGCCAATTGTAATCCGTGTACATGACAAATGGGTCTTTGAGTTTTGGCAACACGGAGAGAGGAAGAAGACTGAAGACGCCGCAAAACATTCCCACTTAACCCCTCGGGAAAGCTCCGCCGTTTGCGCATCGGTTCGCTTCCAAAAATGGCCAATAACGTGTATGGAGCATGTTTCGCGGATGAATTCAAAGGAATCGCCGCCGCTGATTATCTTATCAGACACACGTGCTGGCGGGTCACAAACGGTAGCCAGAACCAAAACAGTAACGAAGAGTTATGGCTTGATGGATATGATAGACCGACAACCGGGACAACCGAGAAAAGCCCAGGTGGTTTTCATACAAAAGAAGAAAGAAAGGAACAACTTTGACTTTCCTGAAGGCTTGAAAACTTCTTTTTTTCAACTTTTCGTCTTAAAAAAAAACGGCTTATCTGTTATTGATCAGATCTTTCAAGTAGGTTTTTTTCACTTCGAAAAATACGATTGAATGTGTCTTTTTGAGCTTATCCTGCCTCTCACAATTTTTTCCGGTAGGGTCCAGCGAATACTCTATTATTCTTTTATTTTTGAGAATCGTTTCCCAGGACTTTATCTATTAAAAATATAATCTCACAACCATTTCCTAATCCAGCTGGTATGAAATACTCAACGCGTTTTTTTCGAGCTAAAAAATGAAAATTTGCTCTCGAAAAACTTGGACTTAAACTTTCGATTTCAGTCTTTTTTCTATCGGGTGCAATTTTCTAGCTACAAATTACTTGATTTTTTTTCTTCCGTAAAAAAAAATTCATAGCGGTCTTTCATTCAAGTTGAGGTACAACATCATGAAAACTTTCGAAGATTCGAACTACTTTTAGAAAAGTTTTTAAATGAGTCAACGTGACTGAACTCGGATGGGAACCATTTTGAAAAGCTCAATTTATAAAAACCGCGTTCGAAGCCGAAATAAGAGCAAAGCAACAATTAAAAAAAAGAAAATGCTAAAAATAATACAGAGGAAGAAAAATACAATCTGAAAAGCAGAAATCCCTTTTTTTTGTGTTTTTCAGATGCTACTACACTGAAACAAGCATCTTGCGCTTTTTTCTCTCCTCAACTCCACAAAAGTAGAAAAAATCTCAAAAAAGGTGCGAAATTCATTAAAACGGCGCAAAAGCCTGAGAATCCATCAAAATTTACAACCTACGGGGTCGTAAATTTATGGGCTCATCCTGCTTCTAAAATTGTCGGTTTTCGGCCACGGAATTGATGGGCAATTTCGAAGGAAAATTCGATTTTGGCCATTCTGAGGAGGGAAGCGGCTGAATCGCCACAATCACTTGACACGCCGTGTAATGCGGTTATTATGCATTCTGGAGGCACAAATTGGTCCCAAGTTGCACTTCAATTATAGCTCATTGAGAGGATTATGAGAAGTTGAAAGGAAAAATCAGAAGAAAGCTAATGGCAGAAATTAAGATGGAGTATTTAAAAAAAAGGCTCAGAGCGTCGCGGTTGTAACTCCACACGCTGTCCCATTTTTTGATACTTTCGAGCGCAAACCGTTTTAAGGTCGGACGCTGATCAAAGCGAACGCTCTGGAGCCTTCACGTTATTCCAAGTGCGATCATGATATTTCATGTTCAGCACAGAAAAAAAATGAAAAAAAAAATTCTTTGCTTGTAAAAAATTTGAAACACGTGTTTGAGCTTTTCTCCATCTGAAGTATAGGACATGAAAAAAAAGTTAACAAAAACTTATATAAAAATGATGATGAAGAATTTTTCAAAAAGATGTGGTGACAAGGTAAATTAAAATTTTTCAACTAATCTATTAAATTAGTTCCAAAAAAAGTCAAAACTCACAAAGCCGCCGAAATTCCCGGTAAGATGAGCAATAAATAGAAAATCCTTGATGTCATCGCATTCGCCCAGGGAATATTCAAAAATTGTTTCCCAAAAACTGCAATGAACTCGAATCGCGTGTGAAAAGTGCTTTTTGAGAGGGTGGGCGGAGTCAGCGAATTAGGATGGGCGGCCGATGAGGCCAGTGGGCGGAGTCTCTCCATATATGGAAGGACGAAAATGAAGGCTTCTTGGGGATTTTTTTCCAGGACCAACTTTCGCTTGACCGAGTCCCACGGCCGCGTGCAATTGTTTTTTTGTTTCTTTTCGCTTTTTGTCCTTTTTCCCGAAAAGGAAAATGTCTTAAGGCGAATGGGAGCTGATGGAATGAAGAGATGAGAATTCGAGGGTTTCGAATAACCAAATAAAATGGAAACTTCCGCTTTCTCGTGGTAGAAACCAAAATGAGAACTTTTTTCGGACCTGTCTTGAGTAGTAGAACGAAGACATTTAAAAAAAAAAGAAACTGTAAATTTGTTTCGTCTCTCAATTCATTTTCAAAAATGTCAAATCGCAAATTCTATTAATCTGTCCTCTCAGAGTTTATTACACATCTAATCAGTAAAATTTACTAGATGTCGCGTTTTTTTTTTGCAGATTAACATAATATTTTTGCGAAATTTCGCTGAGTTGGACTTACAGTTTTCCTCGTTTCTCAAAGCTCGACAATCAAAAAACCTCTTATCTTTTTTTTCTTGTTGCTTTTGACTGACATCTGATTTATTGGCACGTATCTGAACAGCTAACGATAAAATTTCTATTTTTTTATTCATAAATCTGTTAGTTTCGAAGATTATTTAATCGAAAAAAAAGAAAAAACAGGCAAAGGATGATGAAATGATCTAATAAAGAGATGCAAATAGACTTTTTTCTTTTCATTTTGAAAATCAAAAACAGTAAAAAAAAATGCTCGCAAACAGAACAAAATGCTTCCTTGAAGCCAAAACGAACCATTCCAATACAGTTTCTGTTTCTAAATTGAATGCGTCTTATTTTTAACTTTTCAAAATTCGACTCTTCGCATTTTTCAGTGAACTTTGTTCGAAAAGAAAATTGTTTTCTTTTTGTTTGCGGCTCCCAAGCGAGTTGGAAGAAGAAGAAAGATTTGTGACGGAAACGTGAAGCCGAGGCTTACATGGAGGACGGGCGGACGAGCGAGGGCAAGGCGTTGCAGGGAATGCCCGCGTAGCAGGGCGATTCCGCGGCCGGACGTCCCGAAGACTCGCAGTCGCTTCCGCCGACGCACTCTACCTGCAGAAGTCGGCGTCATGAACGAAGGTCGTCTTCTATTGGAATTCAAGATCTAATCGATTCGGTTTTGAACGCCGACCCGAAAATTTGGAAATTACGCTTCCTTCCATCCAAACATCTTAATGAAAGTTTCCTATTCATTCTTTTTTTGAAATTAAATCTATCTTTGGAAGAATTTACCTTCGAATAATTTTTCCCTTAAACGGACTTCATTCTCACAAACAAATATTTCTTCTTGCTCAAAATTCTGAACATTTCAAGAGTTTTAGTTTCGACTCAAAGCAAACGGATTAATTGTTATATTTTTTGAGAATAATAAATTTTGAGAGAAGCCTTTTTTCTCTTGACGCTCATAGAATAAATTTAAATCTCTACCTATACGAAAACAGCTAAAAATAAACTTTTAGTTTTTTTCTATTAATATATTCCTTTCTTAAAAAACTCATTCAAAAAAAAATAACTTTCAAAAAATTCTTTAGGTTGGAATTGGAGAAAATCTGAAGAGCAACAAGGAAAAATGGAAATGCGGACATTCCTGCGTCGAACTCCTTGGCCACACGTCGTGGTGCACTTGCTCCAATGGCCGGTCTCCCACTTGCCGCACGTCGTCGAAGTGCAACTCTCCTCGGAAGTCTGGAAAAAAGTGTCTCCTAGAAAGGAAGATTATATTGGGGAAAAGTTGTAGCGGCCACTAACAAGGGAGGTCATTTTGCTTTTTGGTTGGTTGGTTGGGAATTACATGATAATCAGCTAAAAAACTCATTTCTGTACCAGATGGAGGTCCTGAAAGTCTCAACTTGCTCAGTTTCTGAGAAAGAACACCTGGAAGTCAAAGAAAAACCGCAAAATCTGTTAAAATAGGCTTTTTTTTGGAGCTGAGCCATTATTTATCCAAGACTAGAAAATCGTGCAGGCCGAGACTTTCAGAAGTTACTTTCGGTGCATACTATTCTATCCAAATTTCAACCCCTCTTTCTAAGCGCTGAGAATAGACATGAATATGGAGCAAAACACAGCAACCTTCTCATAAGCGTCTCATAAGAAAAATTTTAAAAAATGTTTTGAGTTGAGAATTTGCTTATATGAGGCTAATTCAAAAGGCGCTACAGAAGTATTATAAAAAAATAAGTTGAATAACAAAAAGAAATCTTCAATATTTATCAGTTGATCTGAAGTCTACCACAACTTTTTTCACGGCCCAAATGAATTCTCACCGGTTTCTTGAAATCGGAACAGAAGCTGTCGGGGACGTGGACAGTGAAGTTGTTGGAGGATTGGACACAGAAGACGTGTCTTTTCCGTGTTCCGGGCCCGCAGTGCGGCAGACATTCCGACCAGTCCGAAGGCATCCATCTCAAGAAGATATCTCCGTTTTGCTTGTTTTTTGAACTATTCGATCAACAAAACTGCAGAGAACCGAAAAGTGTTGAAAATCGCAGAAATCATTCATGAGAAGCTTAATACGCTTGTTAAAAGTGTAGTGATCATTTTGAAGGCTGACAGAAAGGTTAATTCCACGAAAAAATATTGCGCGCTCTTCGAAATTTTGGGTAAAATAATAGCATTTATGAAACTTTGAAATCAGAAGACAGCAAAAAAAAAATGTGCAGCAGACATTTTGACCACTCCGAAAGAATCTGAAAAAATATTTATATTCTGCTTCTTTTTTGTCAAAATCATAAAAAATGACTGCAGGGTACAGTAAAAAGTGTTGAAAACGCCATAATCCATTCGTAAAAAGTGGGCCAATTTTTTGAAGGTGCAATGATTATTTTAAACATGCATAGGCAAAGTCGGAACGACCCTCCGAGGGTCCATAAAGGACCATAGAAATGTTCCTTTTAGGGTGAAGAAGGCTCTCTTTTTGCTGCCTTTTTGCTCCATTTTCTCAACCCTTATGCACCATTTTTGCTGCCTCTCCCTTTCTCCACCATTTCTCGAGCCTTTAAAATCCCAGAAAAATGGAAGGCTCGTTAAAGGGAGTCTCTTTGCTGCCTTTTTGCTGCCTTTCTGCGGCCTTTTTTGAGCCTCTCCCTTTTAGCAGCCATTATCCACCATTCCGACTTTGCCCGAGTCTGGTAAGCCGATAGGAGATTTTGAAGAAAAGTTTTTAATTTTAAATACAAGAATTTACAATGAAAGCCCCTTAAAAACCGTGAAAAATTGTTGAGTTAAGATGTTTGCTAAAACTTTCGATTCTTCAGTCATTCGTGGAAATTTCGGACAGTTCTAACCAAGGAACATAAAATGATTCATTCTTTGGTCATCAAGAATCATCTTTCGTTTTTGGAGAACAAATAATGAAAATCAATGAAACTTATTCTGCTTCTGGAATGAAAATGCAGCGGCCAAGACAGTTTCTGTGCAATTTGTTTCCATATAAATTTTACATTGAAACCAATCCGTGCCATTCGAAAATCCATCGAATAAAAAAAGCCCATAAATCATATGAAAAGTGAACGGCCAATGATAAGGTGCACGAAAAGTGGAAAAAGTGATATGAAATCCCAGAAATCGGGCACTGCACACAATACATACCGTATATACTTTGACTTACCGGCATCTGCAAAATCTTCCATTTGGAAAGAATATTTCTTTTTATATTTCAAAGCTTCATTTTTTTAATAGAAAAAAAGTTCAACTGAAAGAAACTTTCGATAACAAAGACTAAAAAAAGTCCTTACATATTTTTTTAAAAAAACTTGCGTACTCGAAAAAAAGGAAATATGAGCAAGATCACAATTTTGAACGCGTTTCCTAACGAAAAACCGAAATAAAAAAAGACAATAAATAAGTGCAAGAGGAAAAATTTCGAATTCACACTTTAAAAAAATCGCAGATAATTAAAATAGTCATTTTTTTCGGATAAAAAAAGAAACGAAAAATCGAGGCTTTTTTTCAACTCCAAGCTTTGAATACGTCTCAGCGTCAAATAGAAATCATGAAAATAGCCTTTTTGGTACTTTTAGAAAAGCTTTGAAAGTCTTTTCGTGTATTCAAATAACCTAATCAAAAATTTTTACACTCATTGAAAAAAAGAAAAACAACATAAATTTCGAATTTACCTGGAAGGGCAAATGAGCGGAGGACAGGGTCTCGAAGGAACTTTCGGCTTGTTTCGATCGGCACAAAGTCTCTCAGGAACGACGCGCGATGTCGCAGAGTTGATGCAGACGATTATCGCGTGTGACTCGGCGATTTCGCGGCCAGCGTTAGCCCAGTCGGCCGCCGTATCGCAATTCGATGCGCAAGGTGTGTATTCTTCTGAAATCAGAATATTGAATCACCTTTTCTTTGAATTATAAAAAAATATTAAATAAAAATAAATGAAAATATTTATAAAAAAACATTGATTTGAAGCTGAACATCTTCAAAATATTGTTTTTCGGGTCTTTGAAATTGACGCCTTGAAGAAGGGCTATTCGTCAAAATTTCCTCTGTTACAGTAATAGAGGGAGGTATTGAAAATTTTCCAGAATTTACACCTTGGCACAATTTTTTCATCAAAACAAAAAAAGACTAAAAAAATAGGAAAAAAGGAAAGTCGTAGTTTGAGGTTGTTATAAGGATGTTGAATCGCTACTAAATTTCGTGGTTTTTCGACTCAAATGTAAAAATTTTTTTGGTTTTAATTGTATTAATTATGTTTTTTTCGCAATTTAGCCTTGGACCCGAACCTGTTGTTGATTAAACTTCTAATGTAATGGTAACTTTTTAAAAAAACTAATTCAAGCGCTCCTATAAAGTTCAAACATTTGATTCTGAAACAATAAGTTTAAGGCGATTTGCAAAAAAATAATGAAAGAGTTAGCTAAATACCCGTAAATGACTTTAAAAACTTTCAAAATATTTCCAGTCGCGTGTCAGTTCTTATGAACGTAATGTATGAAGAGAATTTTCGCTTATTTCGAAGCTTGGAATGAAATTCCGACGCATTTACCATAAGGAGATAAACCTGTCAACATTTTTTTCTGTATAAAGCCAATGATAAGGCCGTTTGCTATTTTATTATATAAAAAAAGAAATAGACCCGAAACGTTCCAAACGAATTTGCCGCTTTCGCAGGTGTCTCCACGGCCGCCGCAAACTCCGCAAGCGTCGAATCTCAGGGAAGAGCCGATCATTCCGTCACACCCAACCACCTGGAAACAAAAAACAGTGATAGGGATTTGATTCTGATATACCGATGAACGGCTCAAAACTGAATTCAAGGATTCAAAAAAAGATTAATCTCAGAAAAGCCTTTCAAACACCGTTGTAAGAGCCTTTTTAAATGAAAGTTGCGATTTTAAGCCATTACCACTTTTTGTAAACATTATTTCTCTTTCCTGCATACGGTCTCAGAGTTCAACAAGTTCAAGAGAGATCAAAAATTGCAAAATTCATTTTTTTTAGTTGAGACAAATCTCAACATGTCTATAAATAAACATTAGCAAAACGGTCAATGATTCGTAAAATTTAAAAACAAAGGCCTCAATTTAAAGATGGAAAATTTATCATCGCTAGCCTGAAAAAACGTACTGTAGACACTTCAGAACTTTTCCGTTAATCACTAAGAACCTCAACCAAATATCTCCACAGCCTAGATTAGATCAAAATTTAAAAAAAAACAAGAAATAAAGAGCTGAGGATTGGATAGAATTTCCTGAAATGTAGCCGATTCACGGCTAGCTTGGGACGCCGAGGGGGCGTGGCCTGTCTGTGCTCTCCACCAACTATGCATCTTTTTTTTTTACCGTGTCAGGACCATTTTCGATGGCTCAAGTCAGCCGTGAATCAGCCATAAAAAGGTAGTGACATTTTGACCTGACAGGTTCCTCGGCTACAGACGGCTCTGTTGGTGGCCGCCTGACACGGAGTTCCATCAGTTACTCGCCACAAAAACCGCGAATCCGTGGCTCGAGCTCGGCAAACCACCCAGAATCAGCAAATGGTTAGACTTACAGGGAACAAAATTCGTATAACAATGAGAAAAAAAGAAAAAATGAATCGAGCGCCTAAATAGAATAAGAACGACTTAAATGCGAAACTTCGATTTTTCAAACATTATAACCGGGCTAATAAGCACTTCTATCGTCATATTTATGAAAGTTAACAGTTTTCACACAAAAATAGATGTGGAAAATCAGAAAGTTGGTTTTTTTTTTTTGGAATTGCGGATTTTTGATTTGAAAAATATGATGAATGGATTATTCCTAAAGATTTTGAAGCTAAGAAAAATTGAACTTTTACAGGAACAACTGAAAACAAATTTAGAACTAATCGAAAAATTTCAAATTTTTTTTTTTTTATTCGGGCTACGGATTGTAAATTTCGATACAAAACTCGATACTGAAAAGTGTCACGAAGGGATTTGAAGCTCGAAAAAAATAAACTCAACGGAAATCACTAACATGTTATATATGCTTTTTGTCGGATACTTTTTTTTATTTATTCAAGCTGAATTCTAAAGTAAATTCGGAATAAAAGTTTGAAAAAGAACCTCGCATTGTTGTTTGCTGACAATTTCCTCGCCGCCACAGACCGTGTCACGGGTCCAACGATTTTTCGACTCACATTCCTAAATTATTACTATCTTTGATTATAAAACTTCTTCATTGGGCCCATCTTAAATGAAAATTTAAATTCCAAACAGATTTAAATTAAACTTCTCCCATAAAATAATATATTTGATATTTTGATAAACGCCTCTTTTAAACTTCGATTTGCCGCACACCCAGTTTCTTCCAAAAAGCCCAAGTTTTCTCGGGTGAGTGAGGCAATTAGTTCATTTTGAAAGAGCGTCGAAAATCACGCTGCGAGTGCGTTTTCAGTCTTAAGAGAATGTACGTTTTCGAAAGCTCAGGAGTCTTTGAAGCTGAAATTTTAATCTTAAGCATTTCGGATCTGTTCAATATCTTTCAAAAATTTATTAAAATATAAAGATTCTATTAACCTTGAAAAGTAACTTTTTTTATTTTCAAAAAGTGCTTCAAGCGCTCCTCGCCATACTAGAAACGCCAAAAGTTCAACAAAAAAGTCCCGAAATCTTCTTTCGGAAAAGCCTCAAAAACCTCGAGGAACACACACAATCATCGAAAAAGGCAGGAAATTGTAAATTTTCACGATTTTCCTCCTTTCACAACGCCACGAAATTACCCTCTCTCGTGCTTTTTTTTGTCATTCAAAAGGTTTTTCGGGTTATGAAGTACGCCAGACATTTTTAGATTGCTCATTGAAGTAAAGCGATCAGAAATAGAAGTTTTAGAGTTTGTAAAACTGATGGAATTCGTTTTCGAAAACAGAAACTCCAGTGAAACCTAATGAAGCTATGGAAAAAACCGCGATTTAGGAAAGAGTTTCGAAAAATCGAAAAATTAACATTTTATGAAGAAATATTTCTTCGATGGGTTTCAAGTTTAAAAAAAAATATTTTTTGAAATTCTTATCGATTGAATTATTCTTAAGTATTTTTGATTCGATTCGAATTGTTTGGTCTCTTGCGTAAATCTCCTCTCTGCCGATTCTCCATTCACCTTCAGGGCGCAGACGCGATACCGTACGGCGTGCCCTGAGCATTTCGTGTCAAGACACCGCCGAAGTTGCTGCGAGACGCCGCCGCCACACTGCAAAGAAAAGATACGTCACGTCGAATATGTCGAATTTGCAAGTTGGACATGTTTATTGCGAGGAAATCTGACCGTTTTGGAGCAAGGCGTCCATGGCGACCAACCCGCCCAGCCGAGCCCGTTCGTCGACGGAATCACCTCAATTTCTTTGCTTTATTGGCGGAAATTCGACTCGACTCCGTTGCTTAGCACACGGCGTTCCAAAGTAGCCATCTAAACGCGCGCCAACGGACTTTTTTTTACTTCATCTCTGCTTGAAACAAAAGAAATGTATAAAAACACTCAAATTTCAATGTTATGGGAAAAAGAGTGCATTAAACTATGTCAACTTTTTTAAAACTGAAAATTAAAAAAAAACTTTCAAAAAAAGAAATTTTGCAAATAAACGAATAAAACTTGTGAAATTTTAGCCGAATTCAAACTTCGCTGTGAGAGTTTTCTGGTTTTTTTTAAAGTCCGATCCTTGCTTCGAAACGCCGTGATTGTGATTCAGTTTCTTCAAAACGTACTGTTTTTTTCGAAAAAAATACAAAAGAAATTGATGTAAACTAGCCTAAGCGCTAGTTTCCGTGATATTTTTGCCAAACAAAATGTCTTCTTTTTTCAAAAAACTATGTTTGAACCGATTGAAGCGGTCATGAAAAGTTCGCAACTTTCGTTTCGCAAGAAAAAAAGAAAAAAAATCAAGATAAGAGACAAACTGGGAAAAAGAGTAGGGGAAAAAGTAGCCACATGGCGCGGAAGAACTCATGTCGAGACGAACGCCTTGACGAAGTTCGGGAGCAACGCCGCGGATGGACCCATCACTCAACTGCCAGGAGTCGTCTGCAGGAAAAAAAAAATGAGGGTGAAGAACTTTTCGAGGAAAAAAAAGAAGAGGTGGGAATCAAAAATTCAAATGAGGAGGTGCGACGACGACTTCGAGTTGGGCGCCGCGAAACAATCGCCAAGAAACAAAGGAATGCGTGTGTCCTGGTTCATTCTACGAGACAAGTGCCTTGGCACAATAATTTGTTTCGCGTTTATAATAAACTTGCCTGGAATTTCAAAATAGAGTTTGGGGGATGATGAGACAAACCAAATATTCAAAAAATGTAAGGTCTGTACGGTCTGTAATTTCAAATATTTAAAAAGTAAGAATAGTTTTTTTGAATTGACTGGAAGTACAATGAAAAATTATTTATATTATTATTTTATGCCGTGTCCAAAGTGATTCCGCAAAATACAAAATAGCCGTCAAAGATAGTAAAAAGATAAATAAATTTTGATGAGTCAGAAATGATTTAGCATTCCACGGAGAATACTTTGAACACGGCATACGAGGAAATTATCAAAACAATTATTCCTAATCTTTAAAAAGGCATAATGCGCATTTTTTGGAAACTTTCAAATGGCGCGTGTAAATTTATGCGGCATCAGAGCGCAAGTGACCTCTATAGAATGTTGAAGCAGTGGATTTTTTTAGGGGAAAGTATTTGAAAATAAAACTGTCTTTATTTGTGAAAACAAATTCCAGAGAATAAGCGAACGAGTAACGGAATAGAAAATGTTCAACCCAAAAAAAAGTGTCAACGAAGGAGGAGCTTTAAAATTCAGACGAAGACAAAAGCGTGTCTGTTTTTCATGTTGCTTTGAAGAAAACTGCAAAGTAAAAACCAGGGGAAAGGCTTTAGAAATTGGAAAATGTTCGAGGTGAAGTCGAAAGAAGTGGGCGGAGTCAAAAATGGAGTGGGAGGAGTAGTGCGGCGGGGAATATTCCTTTTTTTAAGCAATAAAATGAATCAGAATTTAAGGTTACTCAGAGAGATTTATGTCATTTGAAAAAGTTTTGATACGAGAGTTAAGAGTATTAAAAGTAAATCACCAACGAGATGCAAGGGAGATAATCTAAACATTATGATTATTTTTTTTTATTCGAAAAAAAAAAGCAATGCTTGTTAAGATATTGAATGAACAAAAAAACTTGTTTCAACTCAAGTATGAACATCTATATTACCTCAAACTTTGTTTTCGTTAGGTTTGAGAGCGTTCCGAATTTTTTAGTGGAACGAACTCATTCGTAAGGAACGAGGAAATAAGCATTTTGTAGGCTAGAAACCAATGAAGCTCAGAAGATCCTATCTGTGATGCGAACGGGCGGTCCCATCGCATAATTGGTTAAAGACATTGCCGAAGGAACGTCTTGCCTTGCCGACTCGATTATTGCGCCAACCAAAAACTGCTCTGCGAACCTTGGAACTTGGCAGTTTTCGCCTTTTTTTTTCTTTCGACATTTGGCCGGAAATTGGTGAGAGATGTGCGCTAGAAAAGAAAATAAAGGAGGAAACGCCTCAGGGGACCGTTTCTGGCCGTTGGAATCCGCGCCGCTGCCCAACGACTCCATTACAACGGCGTCTGCTGCCGCCGAGGATTAATATCGGCCACCCAAAACGATCTGGATTCTTCAAATTCAGTTGGATTAACTTGATGGGTGTGGAGTTCTTGCGATCACAACAACATTGCGGCTTCCGACTTAAAAAGCATGGCCATCATGAATGAAATGGACTTGTTTTTTGATTCTTTTTTTTTAAAGATCAGCCTCTCGTACCCACTTCAATAATTCTTGTCCGAGTTTTTACTACAATGGATCAAAATTCGAACACGAGACTGCTTTTGGAAGAAATTTTTGGATTACTGTCCGTGAACACGAAGCCTACACCAAAAACAAAGGAACAACGTATTTTTTTATTGAATTTTTATTTTCATTTTTTTTTTAAACTTTCTGCATAAAATTTTCTGAAGTTTTTTTTTCTAAATGATGATTCTTCATACGAAGTTCAGCTCATGCAAAGATTACGATTTCAAACACTTCGAAACGGATTTTTCAAAGACTAACTTTTTTTTTCAAAATTTCGGAAGTTTATCAACCATACATTCCTCGGAAAAATTGAAAAAAACTCGTTTTTTTCCTTATTTATATGAAAAAAATTGTCAGCTGAACTCTAATATGTTCTCAATCACAGTCAATTTCGATATTAAAAAGATATCGAAATTGACCTAAAAACCCTATAAAAAAACAATCTAATGATAACTCAAAAAAACTTTCGATGCGGTGGTATGAAAAAAAGACCAGCAAAAATTCAAACGGCGACTTTTCCGATTTTTTCACATCGCTAGGGAACTTTCCGACGGCCACCTTTCCGACGAATCTTTTTCCGACTTTTTTCTTGATAAAATCTTCGTTTTAAATCTTCCTATATAAAGTAGGTAGTTGGTTCATGCTTAAAACACAAAGAAATAGGAAAAAAAAATGTAAATAGATGTCTTATAAACCGAAAAATATAAAGGAAAAAAGTCGGAAAAGGATCCGTTGGAAAGGTGGCCGTCGGAAAGTTCCCTAGCGATATGAAAAAATCGGGAAAGTCGCCGTTTTAATTTTCGCAGTCTTTTTTTTCATACCACCTTCGATGCATATTTTATGACAAAAAAAAAGTCAGAAGTAACTCGGAAATCGAAAATTCAAAGAGTAAGAAAGAAAAACTTCTGACGCTGGTTGGTTCAACTCCAACGGAAACAAAAAGATGCTGAGGCCGTCAAGCAAAACAATTGGATTTGGATTTGCTCCGAGAAATGTTATGACGAACCCCAGATTTTTTGAAAATATACCCATCCGTTTTTTTTTTGGCCTAGTTCCCCGGAGGAAATTCAATAAATCTTTTCCTTCCCTTAACTTTCTCTCCTAAACCGCAGAGCTTCTCCTTTCACTTGGATTTCCTTTTCACGGAAAGAGATTTGTGAACTTAGTCTGATTTGACATGTTTAAGCAAGAAATTTCTTTTTTTCTGAATATGAATGAAGAAAAAGATAAAATTAGTTAAGAGAAAAATAATTAGTATTTAACTATCCCAACTCTTTTCTTAGGCTTAACCTGTTTGTTGCTCAATTTTACCTTTTTCGAGTTTTCGACTATAGTCAATAATTTTTGTCTTCATAATTTCTGAACTATGAAACTTTTCGAACCTTTTTCAAACTAATCTGAAGCCTTATCGTGTGTGTTATCACTCTTAACCAAGTTCTTTCAAGAACGCGATCAAGATGTATCTCTAGCCATGAAAATATTTCAAAAAAAGTTTTTGAGAAAATTTCGATCTTCATTTTTTTCGATTCATGCTTAAAAACTAAACACCTTTTTTAATATCTTTAACATCGTCAATCATTTTTTGAAAATCTCTCAACATTTTCTAATCCGCAGCTTGAAAGCTCTCACTTGCACTTCGGTAACGCGAACCGGACTCGTTTCGAGGGTTTTTGAGGATTTTTTAGGGATAACTTTTGCAGCATCAGTACTTTCAAGTGATTGCTTGTAATGCCCAGAAAATTCCGGAGCATGTCCGTTTCGCGTTACCCCCGCCGATTATGTTTTGCAGATGGTACGACAAAATCTCAAGTCCGCAAATCTCGAGGACCGTAATCTTGTGTACGCAGATCTAAAGTCCCATAATCTTGGAAACCAAAATCTTGGAGACCAAAATCTTGGAAACCACAATCTTGGAAAGCAGAAATCTTCCTTTTTAGTCTTCTTTATTCCACTTTATCTACTTATATTCTCTTGTTTGGATCACCGAATACAATTTCTGACAAAATCTATTCGCGAAAGCGTTGATTTTTACTTTCCAAGATTGTGGTTTCCAAGATTTTGGTCTCCAAGATTTTGGTCTTCAAGATTATGGGACTTTAGATCTGTGTACACAAGATTACGGTCCTCGAGATTTGCGGACTTGAGATTTTGTCGTACCATCGTTTTGCAACTGTCGTTTTGTTACAAAAAAAGCAGTTGCGCGCCATGGCGAATGAGAAAAAAAACGAAATATTTCAGTTTCCCTTTTTGATAATTTTTGGTTTTTTTTTCCATTTTTTTTCAAACTTGTTTGCTCATTAAAAAGCATACTATTATTTGAAACTTGCGAAAAGGTTGAATTCCTTTTTTTTTTAACTCCTGCTTTTTAATTTTAGACCAAGTTATCATTCTTCAATAGTTTTTAGCATTTTACAGGATAATCAACCAAAATGGATGACGATATAACAACTGACCAATCCGCTCACGTCCAACTTTCCTTTTTCACAAATGATAAAAGGTATTTCTCAATCCGTTCTCATAAAATATTATTTCCAATCACAGTCTCGACCACCTTCCAACAACGATTTTTGACGTCCCCACCTCCGCTGATTGTGAGCAAATCAACTCTTTGGTGAATAAAAGTATATCATTAGAAAATGGTAGGTTTTTGAAGTATTTTAAGAAGTGGTTGGGTTTTTCGTTTTCAGAGTCTTGGGAGGACAAAAGGTTCGAATTTTTGATTGGAGACGTTTTCCTTCGCACAACCTTAGCAGAGTTCATTTCCGAGTACGAATTTGAGACTGTAAGTTATGAAAATACGATAAAAACTTTTTTTATTGATCAAAAGGAAGTGGTAGTGAAAGTCGAATGTGTACTTGGTCTCGAAGCGCCTAAACCTTTACACGATTATCAAGCACCTGATTGGGTTAGCTCCGTACATGCAGCCAACGGATTGTGAGTTTTCTCAGCTCTTTATTCAATTTTTCTTGTCTTTCAGTGTACTTTCAACGACATACAGTGGAGATATCGTTGTTTGGGACAAAAAAGGCCAACAAACGACGTTTGCCACGAAAGATGGGCTACTCAAGTGCAGTGTTTTGGTGAAGAAACCGGGTTGGTCAATATTTCTTCCTAATAGTTCATACATGGTTGTTTTCTAAGGCAAAAGCATGAACGGGTCAGAAATTATCGTTGGAAGTGAGGACCAACTTCTCACTTTGTACACGATTAAAGACGACAAATTGGAGAAACAGGTCATATTTTCTTTTAATTTAATTTCTTTTTTTTGATGATCAACTCTTTCTTGCATTCCAATCATTTTTAATCAAGATTTTTTTGAGGAAGTTCTTTAAATGCATTTTTCTCTGTGGCATAAATCTTCAGCTTTTCTTTTTTCAAGAAATTTTTTTGACGAAATTTTCATCTTTAGATAGTTTTCCGAGGCCACGAACGGAGTGTTGAATGTGTAGCCGCCAATTCGAAAACGCAACAGGCGATTTCTGGATCTTATGATTTTTCACTTAAATTGTGGAACACAAGATGTGGGATTACTTCGAATTTTCTTCGTTAAAATAAAAGAAAGTTTGATTTTCAGTGGACGACGTCAGTACAGTTTATGAGAAAGAGGATGAAAACGATGCAAAGTTGAAAAAGAGGAAAAAGTCGTATTTAACGAAGGTATGTTTTATATTTTTAACTCTTCATTGAAGGAAAGGTACACAGTTCTTCGAAAAGTTTTTATCTTTACCGAGTGGGATGATGGAAAAAACTCAAGAATAAAAAGGATTTTCGAAGAATTTCGAAAATACGTTGTATTATTACGAATTCCAGATCCCAATGGTAACTATCGGTGGCCATAAGGACAGAATCAGCGCGGTCCATTGGTCTCACAACAATAATTCCCACGTTGTTTCCTCTTCCTGGGACCATACAATCATTGAATGGGACTTGGAGCTCGGTATCCCATCCTTTTGAGTATTTCAATCGAACTGGATTTTCTTAGCCGGAGAACTTTCTCGAATTCGCGGACAGAAAGCCTTCACGAGCATCGACATTCATCCCTCAACGGGAATGACCATTTCCAGTAGTACCGATCCTTTGCCTCGTCTTTATGACTTGAAAAGCAGAGGTATGTTTTTTCTCGGTTTTATTTTGAAGATTACTACCGAAAACATTAAATTAAAAGCTGAAAATGTCATTTTTTGTAACATTCGTTCACCTGGATCCCCATTTGAGAGCCCTCGGAAGTCCCAGATTTTTTTTTTTAGATGGTTCCCTGGTAAAACAGACTTTCTACGGACATGAAAAAGGCTGGGTCGAGAGCGTTAAATGGTGTCCCAACGACGAAAAATGCTTCGTTAGCGTTGCCACCGATAAATCCGCCAAAATGTGGGATATCCGGTACGTATTCCTTTTTTGTTTTTTTTTTCTAAAGAAAGTCGTTTTAGCTGCTGTGGTGGTGATAAGTTGTTGTTTTCAATGCTATGGTGCAATGTTAAAATTTTTTTAAATTATTGACCTGAAAAGTTTTTTCGAATACTATAGTTGATTCTTGGTTGATGTTTGCCTGTATTCGATATCCCAACAATCAGAAAACGTCAGATTCATGCAATTTTCGTATGAGTTTGCGAAAAAAGGAACATTTATTCCTTTTTTTAAATAACCTGCCTGAATGATGTTTCGCGCGTGAAGCGAGTTGTATGAACTCTTATTTGTTTTGAATATTGAAAGGAAAAGCTCCTGATTTTTTTAGTGATTATATAGGAATCTCGTGAAGCTTTTATCAAGCAAAAATCAAGCCATTCCTTATTTTTTTGACGTTCTTTCGCGGTTTTTCAGAAGAGTCTTCGAGCAATTTGAAAAACTTACTTTTTTTATTAAAATATGAAGGTTTTTTTAAACAAAACGTTTTTCTCGGTGAATTTCATGCAAACTGAATTCTATACCAATCTACCAATCTTTTATTCTAGATACCAATTGTATCCGTTTTTATAACTTGTATTTTCTCTCAGGTCGGGAAAAACGGCTCTTTTCGACATTCACGGCCACGAGGAGCGCATTTTGTGCTGTTCTTGGTCCGAAGAAGGAATCATCGCCACGGGATCCGCCGACTGTACTGTCAAAGTTTTCGACGCGAAACGATAGATTTTCATAAGTTTTTCTTGGTTATCCTTGTTACTCTTTGTTGATTTTGTCTTGTTATTCTTTCCCGTTGTTATTTCACAATGAACCATATAAAACCTTTTTTTTATACTTTTCATTTTTTTTTTGTTTCGAAATGGTTTTGGCCATGATGGTATTTCCAATTTTGAACCCTTTTTTTTCTTCGAATGTTTTCCATTTAGCGAAGAGTAGGCTTACTGGAAGAAGAAATTCCTATAATTTCCTTCTTTCAAAAACCTTTTTAATAAGCTTTTAAATAGAGTTTATTTTTTCGAATAAAAGAAAAAATTAAAGCTTCAGGTTTTTCTCTTGACTCGGTCCGAACCTCACAGAAGTCAAGATGGGAAAAGGATTTCAAAATTTCATGTCCAAGAAGGACTTCCATCCTTCGGCATGGTGGAATCTCAAAAGAGTACGTCATTTATTTCGATGTTTGATAAATAAATCCGATTTCTTCAAGGTATGGGAAGCGCGACAGAAAAAGTCCATGGACGAGAAAAAACAAGAGGAACTTCGAGTGCAGTATGAAAAAGAGCAGGAAATTCTGAATAATAAGTTTGTCAAAAGTTTCAAATTTTGGTTTTATAAAAATTTTGGTTTCAGGGCGCTTTTGGGAGATGAGAAGGCGAAAATGGGACTTTCTTTCATGTACGACGCTCCCGCCGGTATGACCAAACGAGAAGAGCCCAAGGTATTTTTATGGAATGAAGAAATCTCTCTTCAATCTGCAAATTTCCAGGAAGAACCGAAATTCGAATGGCAACGGAAATATCAAGCGCCACGTGAAGATTGGGCCAAAGGAAATGATTTGATTCAGGATCAGCCTTTTGGTATTCAGGTTTGAATTAATTCATTTGAAACAGAGAAGTTTATAATAAATAATGAATTTTTAGGTTCGAAACGTGCGTTGTTGTAAATGCCACAAGTGGGGGACATATTAACACGGATCGAGAATGTCCGCTTTTCGGAAAAAGTGGAAATTATGAAGACGAAGGATGTTGGTTTTTCAATTTTCGCTTGAAATTAATAAAATAGAAAGTTGGACTGAAAAAAAGGGATTTTTCAGAAGGATTTTTTTGTTGGTTAGAACATATGGAGACTGAAGTTTTTCATCTTTTTGCCTATTTTTGTAATTTTTTACTTTTTTTCTTTGGGGAATCTCTCAGAAAAACAGAAAAAAAGTTGAAAAAAAGCTTTCGTAGGGATATTTTTTTGAGTAGATGAAAGCCATGAAACTTGTATTTTTTTCTAATTAAAAAAATAATGAAAAATCAAATGGTTGAGTTTTTACGGCGATGAAACGTTTTAGTAACCGTGATAAGTAGAAATCACGAATTTTTTTATTCTATGATAATATTTATAGTTTATTCATAGTTGATTTAAAACCCAGACTGTACTTTAGTATTATTCATTGTTTCGAGCAGAAAAGAGAGTCAATAGTTCATAAAAATATTTTGATTGCGGTTTTTTCAGATGCGAACAACCCGTCGGACTTGATCAAGGACCTGCGAAGAGAACGAAAAGGGGAAAAGAAGTCGGCAAACATGGAGAAAGCAGAAGAAGACGAGGAATGGGTCGACAAGGCGCAGCTCGCAGAGAGCATGAAGGAGGAGCACGGCCTGATGCTCAAGGGCAACGTTCTCACAGGTAGCTGGAACTCCACTTAAACAATCAAATCTAGAGTCTTCTGAATAACATACTCTCTTCGGTTGAAAAAATAAGAGTGCTCTTTTCTTCATTCTGCAAAAGTTATTCAAGTTTTTAGCCCCGTTCCGACAGATTTAATTCTCTGAACTAATGAAATATTGATCAAAGGACAATCATTTTGAGAGCAAAACTGAAAAATTGAATAAAAATGGAAAAAAAAACTTTATCACCATTCACGTAACAAACTGCTTGAAGGTTTCAACTTTGGACTTTAAAATATTTAAGAGGTTTTGTGGAAAACAAAAATGAAAGTTGCATCAGGACTTATAAACTTTTTGCTAAACTTGACACTGTCTCGCTTCTCTGGCTCTCCTTTCCCTCACCGTTGAGGCCGTAAAACGTGAAAACAGTGTGCAAACAAGAGAGAATAGTTCTAATCTTGAAATTAAAGGTTTAAATTTTAAAACGGATCGATGAAAACTGAACTGTTCGTTTTTTTTTTTCTCTCGCAAAGATAAAAAGGATTTATTTCAAAAATAAATTTGACAATTTTTTTGCAAAATTTTATTATTTTTTTCTCGCGATTCGGTTGCCCCCTTTCTGCTGGAAGAACTCAAGCATCGAGCAAAATTCAAATAGTTAAATAGAAGCTTCCGTCAATAAGCTACTAAACCAACCACAACCAAAGATTTCAAAGGAAATTTTCTAGGAATGCGGCAAGAACAGCAGTTGATGTCGATGAAGAAAGAGCTCTCGGAGGCCGAACAAATGCAGGAATTCCTGTCGTCGTTGAGCGACAAGGAGAAGAAGAAACTCATGAAGAAGTTGATGGGCGGCGGCGATCCTTCTGAGTCCAAGAAAGACAAGAAAAAGAAGAAGAATAAGAAGGCAAAGAAGGAGAAAAAGGACAAGAAAAATTCACGGAAACGCCGTCATGACTCGGACAGCGAGAGTGAGGATGAGAAGGAAGGTTTGTTGATCATTAGAAATGAAATAAAATTTAATGATGTCTTTTTTTTTTTTAGGAAAACGAGCCATCAAAAGGGAGCCCAGTTCGAGCGAGGACAGTCCGCCACCGCCGTCCTCTTCTCGGAATCAAAAATCAAGTAGGAACTATCAAGTTTAAAAAATATTTCAGCTCATGAGCAGATTTCGTTAACCGAAGGTGCAAGAAAATTTTCAAATATGAAAATTTTGAGGATATACTGGTTTTCTTATAAGCCTTGACCGCATTTGGAGTGGTTCAAAGCCTTGAAGTTGTGTTTATTACTTTTTTGCAGCCTGCTATTAAAATTTGATGCCGAAAGTCGTTTTAGGTCCGGCGCTTCTCAAAAAAGCCATTCCAAGTGCGATCATACCTTTTAGGTTACGGTGAATAAAGCATTTAGGCAACTTCTAAAATATTGGTACAAAAAGATTTTTTTCAATACTGTGACTAATTTGGAACTTTTAAGTAGGTACTTTTTGGATACGATTCTTTTTTTCTTAGAGTTTTAGTTTTTAACTTGTTCATTTAGAACTTTTTCACCAATCTGAATAAAGCACAGAAAAACTTTTTTAATAGAAATAAACCTGAAAATTACAGAAAATTTCTCCAATTTTTTTAAATAATTGAATTTACACTGGTTAGGGCGAATTGTTTTCGAGTTCGAAATTCTTTTTTTACTTAGAGTTTTTCTAGCTGACAGCCCGTACAAAAATTTTTTTAAATTTCTAGCTCAATGATATGTAAGTTCTTCCCACTCCGATATGATATTTGGTTGAAAAAAACCGACTGAAAAATTTTAGTTTATTTTTTTATTTTTTTGGTGCGTCACTGATAAAGAAACGTTACTAGCTTTCAAAGAGCGAAAATAGGTTATTTTGAAGATGGCTTATAGAATTCTCATGTTTTCATCCTTTACATCTGCGTAACATCCTGAGCTGATCATCCGCATTTTCTAGGCCGAAAAGAAGGGAAAAAGAGCGTGAAGGAGGAATCGGCTTCATCGGAAGACGATTCTAGACGTGAGACATTTGATTTGGTATTTCCAACCCGAATCCGAGCGTTTTTTCAGCAATGTTCAAAAGCCAAGGACGTCACCGACGTCGAAGCTCTTCATCTCCATCGCCACGCCGCCAAACTTCCAGGTTTCTATGGATATCCCTGCGGCTTAGACTCCCTCTGCACTCCTAGGGGAACTCTTATACTTCCGCCTTTTTTATGCGCAGAAGCCCCACTTGCAGAATTTAGTTTGAAGCCTGTGAAAGGCCGAAAATCACGGGGCTTTGGTTTTTTGGACCAGTGCGGCTTTGCGACATTTGAGCTGATTTTTGTTTTAACGTGAGAGTTCGAGAAATCAGTTTTCGAGAATACAGTACTGTTAGAAGTCTTTGGAAGAAAAATTTTACAGAACATTGCTAATTTTCTTCCTTTCAATTCAACTTCATTTTTATATGGAAAACGTGAGCGAGCTAATAATTTTCGAATTCAGTTCTTTCAAAACTACATATTTCGATTTGAAGTCTTTAAAAAGCCGCGATTCGTAGAGCTTTTCGCTTTTAGAATTGCTTGAAGTAGTGAGACGCTTTTTCTTCTTTGTTGATAAGTTTTTAACTTTAGTCAACACTAGGTCGGAAACCGTAGATTATCTTTCAAACCTTATATGGAAAACGTGAGCGAGCTAAAAAAAAACAAACCAGTGACCACGGTGAACCTGTCAAAATTATGTCGAGGAAGCTCTGAAATTATAAACCTACTGTTAACTTTTTCATTCACAAAGAATCAGTTTTTTTAAAGGAAGAAATTTTTCAAACAGACGTCAAGCTTTCTCTGAGATTCTGATAATGCTAGAAAGAGTTTTGTGGAGCATATACTGCCTCAGGCATCTCTCAACGAATCCAACGTTTTCAGAAGGGATCGTTCACGTTCGCGGTCCAGATCTCCACGACGGGACGAACGACGACGTCGCCGCAGCGGTAGTCGCAGCCGCAGATAGACGTTCTGCGGACACAAAGCCCCGCAACTGCTGCATAAGCCTAAGCCGTGTGCCTAATCCCACTCTGCCGCCCCCCTGAGTCTTCCTACGCGCTTCTTCTAGAGGTGCACCTCGCTTATGGTTTAGATCTTCTCCTTGTTGC
The DNA here is from genome assembly GCA_904845305.1 of Caenorhabditis auriculariae. Classification (NCBI taxonomy): domain Eukaryota; kingdom Metazoa; phylum Nematoda; class Chromadorea; order Rhabditida; family Rhabditidae; genus Caenorhabditis; species Caenorhabditis auriculariae. Next base: position 4,649,351 of record CAJGYM010000001.1, on the reverse strand, counting down.
CCTTCGTACATATTGTGTATAATTCTTCTTGTCTATTTTTTTGTTGTTTCTCCATTTCCTACCTAATTTAATAAATGTGGACTCGAATTTTTGGAGAAGCTAGAAAGTTATTTTCCTATTCAACTTTCATTTAAGCGGAAAGTTAAGCTTTGAAGATTCAAAAAGACAGAAAAGGCGCCGAAGGAACCAGAATGGGGAAAAACGGCCTTTTTTTCTCTTAAAGAAATAATTCATGCAACTTTTTTCCAAGTTTTTCGGTCTTCTCACAAAAGTTCCTATTTATTTGGACTCACTAGCAAATCGACTTCTTTTTAGTCTGTTCAAAAATAAATGTCTTTTAGGAGACTAGTCTTGCTTGACCTGAAATAACCCTGGAAACGGCTTTCGGTCTCATAATCATAATCTTCCTGATAATTTTTCCGTTCCTTAAGACACCCTAGCGAGGAATTTTTGCCCTAACTATGAAAACTTTAAACAAGGTCTCCACCTTTTCATGGATAATCATCATTTTCCTCCGCGGCATATTCAAACTTACATCCCTTCATTCTCATCTCTAATGTATTTCCTATTCATCCAGGCTTACGGAATCACTAACCGAGTTCATATAAGCTTAGCCTGCAAGTTAAAGTTAGATTGTACTTCTTCCGTCTAATGGACATGCGCCCCTTGGGGTGGAATTAGTGTGATTATAAAACCAGAACGGATTACGGTAGGGTAATCCGCTTGCAACCTTGCGCTCTCTAGGTCGCAATTAGGCGTGACTGACGGCATAGAGTGGGAAGGATTAAGCCGAACCTAAGGTATATATTGCAGGTGGATATAGCCGGGTTGTTTGTTTGCAAATGTCGCTGAACTTTGAGCAAAACTTTCAGAAAAAAAAATATTTTGTATTACGGTCGGTGAGCACTGAGCCTGCACCAAAAACATCTGACCTTACGTCTTTACATTCATTTTTTTAAAAATAAAAGTTTTTTTCAATCTTTTGCAGTTTATAAGGCGCAGAAAGCTTCTACCTGAAATAAACTTCAAAGAGGATTTTTCATTTTGATAGGTTAAAAAAAATACATTGCTTCTTCAAAAAAATCACCAAAGGTTTTAACGCTTATAGTTTTCAATCAATGATCTTTCTTCTATTTTGTTCTTTGTACTATTGTCGAGCTTCTTCTGTTTTCTGATAACTTAAAATTAAACTTTGCGAACATTCGAGTTGCTTTACTCCTGTCAAGTAATAGTTTTCCAGCGTTTCTGTTCCAGTTTTCGTGTATCCAGCCACACCATGGATTTGCTAGAATCAGTGAATGACTATAACGTTCTCATGCATATGATCGCTTCTACGAAGGCAGGAGCTAGCGCAGGTTTGAATTTATTCTCAAACTCGTGAAAAGACTCCAGTTTATAAGCGAATGCATTATTTTTCTTCAGAGAACGTCTGTCCATATTGTATGGTTTTACATCCAAACGCGATGCAATGCCGTCAGCACGTCGAAATTTTCCACCCAAAGCTTCCTTATCGACCTTTTCAAGACGGCATCGATGGAACTTTCGAACAAGTAGTCCTACAAAATACTGGTTAGTTTGATATTTCTTCGAAGGCTGCTTGACCGTTTTGCTTGACGATTCTAATGATAAAATTCCATGCTCTAGGCTTCTGATTGTAGATTTTGCGAGTTGAGAAAAGAAGATCAGAAATTGCCTTTCTAGGTGAACCGCTGCAGCAATTACAAGATTGCTTTCCGCAAAAAAGCAGATACAGTTAATATGTTTTATTTTCTCAGAAAAGTATTGACATTGAAGGGAGTGAAGTGGCGGTCCGATCGCGCGAGAATATCATCAATTCCGTTCTTCAGAGTCCTTCGTTGACTCGAGGTAATTGGAAAAAGTTAGCCTTATTTTTTTCATTGCATATATTTTGATTCATTTCTTATAGTAGTGGCTGGAATTTTTTTTTATGTACAAGAAAAATTCCAAAGTTTAACAAAAATATCATTTTTTTTTTCAAACTGACCAATAGACTCGTTAATTAACTACCTGCGAAAATAATATTTTTCAAGATCTAACGACTCGAAAATCTTCCCCCAATGAAAGAAACTAAGATTTGAAGCTTATTTTTTTCTTGAAACTTTTTTTGAGACTTAGCAATTCATCGAGCCAAAAAAATGTTTCAGAAAAACTGGATTTATAGGTACTTTCCTTTAAAAAAATTTCATAATGTATTTTTATCTGAAATCGAAAGTTTTTCTTCCGAAATTTGAAGATTGCGTTTGTCCGTACTGTTTCCTGATCAGCTCGAGGAGGGACAACACGAGGTCCCACATCAAAAGATGTCATCCAGACAAAGACGTCCGCGTTTTCGTTGTCAATTCCGACGCGACTCTTGACGACGTTCGCAAATTCAATGAAAACAAAAAAGGTTTTGTGATGAAAGGGAAGCTTCTCTGAAAAACAAGTATCAGGTCGAGGAATCGGCTTCGACAGCGGGAAGCCGTTGGTCCGACGGGCGCGTGGAAGGAGAGCCAGCATGGGTACTATCGCCACTGGAATCTCTCCTCAGAGCAGCCGCATTTCCATTTTCGGTCATTCATTATCTTTTTATCAACTTTCTCAGTTGTAAATGAAGTTTGATGTGATAAGAAAAAAGGAAACTATAAAAAAGGGGAAATATAATTTTCTAACTGTTTTAGAATTACATTTTAAGAACATGTATTAGAGCTTTCCTTGTTTTTTATTTTTTTCCAATATGCTGTTTTGTAAAACACTCGATTTTCTGGCCAGTAATGCTTTGTACAAGGTGATTACCACGAAATTCAAAGTTATCTCTGGCTTTCAAAAATTCAGGTATCTTTTTCCCTATCTGACGACTATTTTGAATTTCGCGGAATCACTTTGAACACGGCAAGAAGTGGAAAAGGTCCTACTCTTCATTCAATGACTTCATCTATTGAATGGTTCAAATTCCGATATCTTGAAGTTTATTTACTTTTCCGTAATTTAATGCGGAGGGCCCAGGTTTTGTTACGACTTACTCGGAATGAGTTTCAGATCGAAAAAGCGAAGATGATGTGGCGGGTCTGACGTCGATTGTCAACGCGATCGCGCCAAATATAATGATGCCGAAGTTGGAGGAGGATTTTCACGAAGACATCGCTTCTCATCACAGCGAGTCCGACTCTTCCAGAAACTCTTCGATCGACAAATCCGTCTTTGGTTCGTTTTTTTGATTTCAAGAAAGCTGAAGCTTTCCTGATAACTACTCTCAAGAGTAGAAAAAAATTAATAGTTAAGTTTGTTGTAGTTTTTGACTGTAAAAAGAAGAAAAATACATCAAGGTTTTCCATTTTGTGACTTTTTTTGTTTGTAGAACATCGGAATAAAATAAAAATTTGTTGATTTCTTTTCAAAGCAATGAGTCTTTTCGCGAGCTTCACAGTAAGTACGTTTCAAATAATCCCAACCAGCCTTTTCTGAGCAGACTATAGAGAAGACTCTTGGTCATTTTGGACCACCCTACGAGGGAAAACGGAAAAAAAGCGGTCGAGTGGGGCTAAAGTTCAGGTTTTTTCCCGTTTGTTTGTTTAAAACGAACACTTGGGTAGGATGGGTCAACTTCAGTGAAACAAACGAAGATTTGAATGACTTTTGAACCCAGCAACCAAAAAGTCCGAACAAAATTTGACGCCACTCCGCTGTATTTTTCAGCAGTTTTGTAGAGCAAAAGTCTGTATTTACGGTAGATTTTTATCGACTGTCCTCCTAAAACGTAAATGTTTCGCGCGGAGTGCACTACATGTTTGAACTTTCTCTTTGAAAACTGAAAATCTTATTAAAACACATCAATTTCTTCTAATCCTACTTTTTCATTGACTAGCAGCACAACTTTATTTAGGATTTGAAGAGCAGCAATTGGCGGAAACGGCCAACGGACAAGGCGGCGCTCCGTTCGGCTGTGTCCAGTGCAGCTGCTCTTTTGAACTGGCCGAAGTGCTGGAGAAACACGTCGCGACTGTCCACCGGACCCTCTACCGCTGCAATCTCTGCCTCGCCGAGTTCGTCAAAGTCTACCATCTCTCGCAGCACGTCAGCTGCTCCCATCCCAATAAAACTGACCTTTCCTGATGTATCCATTCGTTTTTTAAATTGTTTTCTCTTTGTTCTGTGGCCAGAAGTTCTTGTTTCCGGTTGATAGTGTATTCCTGTTTAATGGACCCCCGCTGACAGTTTTCAAAAAATATATGTCGTTTTTTAAAAAGGAACTAGTCCGAACCAAAGGTTTGTGAAATTTAAATTCGATTAAAGTTGAGTTTTCTCATAGTTTTTTCAAAATTCAAAATCAAAAAGGAACAGCGCTTTCTTGGAGTTGAAATTAGAAAAGGCACATTTCCTTGGTCTTGATTAGAATTTCCGAAGAGTGAGGAAAAAGTGAAGATTCTCATGAACGCTCTTTGGTCCAGTTGATAGATAATATTTCTTGTTTTATTTTTTCCCAAATCCTTGTTTTATGCCTACTTCTTGTAGTTTTTATGAAAAGATTTTATCGTGTAATTTTTGTTCACGTCCCCTTCCTTGATAGAAAATGTTATATAGTTTTTTGCTTCGTTTTCTTTCCTCCCACACAACATATCGATCTCTTCCTGTTTGATTCCATCAATTTGAATAAAGTGATAATATTCATGAGGGTTGTGTGAAAAATTTTGCGGTCTTGCTTTCGAGAAAATACTGGTTGATTTGTTTTTTCTCATTTTCCGAATTTTTTGAACTCTTTTTCCTTGTCGACGTTAACTTTTTTTTTCTCGTGTTATGCATCGCTGATTAAATTTATTAGGTATTATAGAGTTTTTTTTGGTTCGGAAAGCTTTTCCTTTTTGTCTTTTTACAAATATTGCAAAATTTTGAAATATATTCATTCCTATTGTGACTTATTTTTCTCCCAAGTCTGTAATTTATAGAGGAAAAAAAGACAGTCAAGGTGCAGGAATTCGAGTCACGACCTTGCAAGTCGCTCTGTGAATGGAATGTAGAAACAATGCCATTGTATATTTCAAGAATTCGAAATTTTTTCGAAAATAACATCAGACGATTTTAGATTCTATGAGGATAGACTTCAAAGATAATTCCACATATTTTTTTGTTTATGAACTCGATAAAATAATCTGAAAATTTCAGATTAATCTCAACCTGCACAGTTTATGATCAGTAATCAATATAGTGCACACAGAATTTGTGCGTACTTTTTCAAAAATCAGGGATTCGTGCGGTTTGAGAATTATAGGTTCTTCATTTAGACTTTTTCGAACAAGTTTTAGAGGATTGACCAGCAAATATCGGGTTCAAATATCTCTTAAATGTTTTTTTGTTTCCCTTTTTTTCGATCCTAAGCTTCCTCACCGCAGCTCCTGCAGGTTAGGTCTTCGGTCCCAAGTGTGTTGGGCAAAAAAAGTTCGACGGAGTTTTCTTTTTCTTTGAGACGTTCACGACAGAAGAAAAGAAGAGCATGGAAAAAAATTAATGAAATCCAACAGCAAACGAGTCGGAATTTGTAGCGATAGCCTCCTCATTGCACTTCTTCAGCCAAGGTTTTCGATGGATTTTTCTTTTTGGCGTTTTGTGCAGAGGGATTATGCCTTGAAGCGAATGCGGGACGGTCGGCGGAGTTGATTCCAACCGAAAACGACGGCGGAAAATGTCTTTAATTGCTCATCCCGTCTGCGTCTCCGGACCGGCCGTCGTGCCTCGCCCTCTGTCATCCACACACTGTTTCCGTCGACAACAGGGCCCTGTGTCAACAAAAACGGCTCTCTCTCCCATTTTTCTCTGACTTTCTTTCGCCCTCAGGTGGTGTGAGTCACAGTGGCCGTTGGAATCTCTCTTCGAATTCTTCGAGTCATCATTTTCTTATCGTTTCGCGCCGATTTTTATCGTTTTTGCCATCGTGATTTTGCCATCGATTTGTATATTTTGAGTTAAGCAGTGGCGAGAGTTGAAATTTTTTTATAATTGAATTTATTATTATTTTTTTCAAAAAGACCTCGTGTTTCCCGAGTAGGTCTCAAATTTGATGCTCTGAATATTTTCAGTTCGAAATGAAAAAAAAATAATAAATCCGAATGGCGCTGAACAAGTCTGCGCCTAAACAATAATTCAGTTTTTGATTTTTGATTAGAAGTTATAGCATATTCTTGATTGACTTTGCCTTTTTTCATTCGAAAAAAAACGAATTTCCTTTTTTTTCAATTTTTTTTTTTGCGAAACCGCCTTTTCTTTGAAGTTCTCATTGAAAAAAGGACTTAATTCAAAAAATTTTCTGCTTCGAGATCTGAAAGTGTAGTTGGAGGATTACTAGAATCGTTTTATGACTTCTCCTTTCAAGTCCAACTTTTCTCATCTTGCAAGAAAGAAATTGTGAGTCACAAGGCATTTCCCGAAGTCTTCACAACACGTAAACGGGCTGAAATTCGGAAAACTAAGCAATTCAGCCATTATTAAGGTTTTTCCTCTTTTTTTCTCACTTTTCATTTTTAAGTCGACTTTTTGCAATCGAAGAAAGATTGTTCTTTGCTACCAACTCCTGAAGTAACATGAATATATAAGTTGAAGTTGATTTCTTTCTTTCCGAGAAAAAAATGAGTCTAAATTTTTTTCATTTTTTTCCAACAACTCAAAATTTATTTTAGCGACGAAAAAAACTGTCGAACTTTTGCCCTCTTAAACTAAACAGGTACGCCAAGTTTTTGGGCAAATTTCGAGTGCGTTCGCGGAGGGAGAGACTCCTTTTCCATTGTTATTCATGGTTTTGAGGCCATGGAACGTGCCGACAGAACTATATATCGATCAATTTCGTCTTAGTTTTTGTTGCTTTTGAAATGCCGCGTCTATCCTTGTTTTTTTTTTCGACTTTTTGTCGGGGTTGTGCCATAAATTTTCTCGTGATTCATCGAAGTTTCGTCATAATTCGTCATTTTCAATGAAGAATGGGAAACTTTAAAAATGCTTATGGAGGATTTTTTTTGATTCTTTCTTTCTCAAAGTTCAATCTTGAAGTTCTTCACATTCCTTATTCCGTTGTAGAAACTTCGAAATTTTCTCAAAATTTTGATATTTTTCCAGTTTGTTTGTTTTAAACTTGGCTCTTCTTTCTGTTTCTTATAATATTTGTCAATTTTCTTTTTAGTTACTTTTACAAAGACCTGTCTTTCATTTATTTATTATTATGGGTTGAATCTCACAGATAAAACGGAAATTCTCTTTAGAGGACCCTGCAGAAGAAGCTGAAAAGGTTCCCCTCAAATGATGGAAATCCTTTTGAGTACCTCTTACATGGACTCAAAGGATCCTTCTTGAATCTTCTGGAATCTTTCTAGTTGCTTTCCAGCATCATTTAATGTAGGATTCGGAAAAGATGCAAAAGTGAGGTGAAAAATATCTTCTGGGGACACTTAGAAGATCTTTTTTGAAAAAAGGCTTTTGAGAAGGGTTTCCGTTTTGCCAGTTTTTCCAGGCTTTCCTCCGGTTCTGTTATTCATTTCTTAACATTCTCTTGGCTTAATTATACCGTTTCGAAATACTCCAGTACCATTTTTTTTTGATTATTCTAATGTTTTTCTTCAGCTGCTGGCAAGCCCAAAAAGAAGCGCGGTCACGGTTGTTATGTAATTGAAGGAAATGGTGAGTTTCAGTAGGATATGAGTGAAAAATTAGTTATTGACATAAATTTTGCGTCTTTTCGATTGTTTGCATAGTCATGTTTTAAGCGCCTTTTCTCTAGTTTTGTTTGAGTAGGTTTTTAGATTGGAACGTCGGCATTATTCACGCGAAATTCGAGTTTCAGTTTGTTTTCTAGTGCGTTTTGTTTGAAATTGAGTGTTTTGGGACGATTCCGAAAAGTAGTTGCGAATAATGGGTATGAAGAAACGAGTTTTTTTTCTCACTTCAGAAAAGTTTAACCTTATGATGTAATCAAAAGATAGAATTTAAAAAAAATGCTTTCTCCGATTTTCAACTTTTTTTTGTCTTTTGCTTCAAAAGGGAATGCGAAACAATCCGTTTCTGAAAATTGACTGAAATCGGTTTTAAAGAACGCGGTTTCTTCCCTATTTTGCTGTTTAGTGAATTCAGAACGCCTCAAATTTCGTACGGTTTTATTATACGGAAAAAAAATCTTTGAATTTTCGAGGCTTCATAACTCGGCTCGAAGCCAAAAAGGGAAGAAAGTTCCAATTGAGTATGAAACAGAACTCTTCAAAAGTCATCTCAGTGAATTTTCAGCTACTTTTCTCAAAGACGAAATTTTTGGGCTTTTTTTAATCATTATCAATGATGCAAAAAATAAGGAAAAGATAATTAGTTTAAATTTTAAAAAAGTTACGGTTGAATATTTTTGTTGAGGCTTTCCACTGGCAATCGAAAGTCAATGTGCAGCATGTGGGCGTCGACGACATGGTTCTGCTGCCGAAACTCGGCGACCAGGCCATCGTCGACAATCTCAAGAAACGTCTCCTGGCCAACAGCATCTTCGTCCGTCCCTCCAGCTCTGCAAACCAGAAATCCCTCTTCTTTCAGACCTACATCGGTCCGGTGTTGATCTCCGTCAATCCCTTCAAGCAGATGCCGTATTTCACCGAAAAGGACATGGAGCAGTACCAAGGCGCCGCTCAGTACGAAAATCCGCCCCATATTTACGCCTTGGCTGATAATATGTACAGGTTGGGCTCTCATGATGGAAATGAGCTAAAGTGAAAAAAAGAGGGAAAAGAAATAGTTTTTTGTTTTTTCCTTACAATTTTCCTACATAAGAAGTTCAAAACTTTGTGAAAACCAGATTTGTTGCAGAAACATGATGATCGACAACGAGTCTCAGTGCGTGATCATCAGTGGAGAATCGGGTGCAGGGAAAACGGTTGCCGCCAAATATATCATGAACTATATCTCGAGGATTTCCGGCGGAGGTCCGAAAGTTCAGGTGAGACAAGGATCATCATCCGTTTGAATCTTTTCTAAGGGCCATTAGGCTTCCCTTATGAGGAAAGTCAGAAAAAAAGGGCTTTTTTTATTAATTAGGCCAGTAATATCAGTTGATATAGCGACCATCGTTTTTAGCACGTGAAAGACGTAATTTTGCAATCGAATCCACTGTTGGAAGCTTTCGGAAACAGTGCGACGGTCAGAAATTGGAACTCTTCCCGATTCGGAAAATACGTCGAGATTATTTTCAGTCGAGGCGGCGAACCCATCGGCGGAAAGGTTGATTTCTCAATATTCATGGCTTAAGTTTGTTATTCAGTCTTCAAATTCTTTTTTTTTATGATTCAGCTTAATTAATATATTATTTCACAGTTTAAGAACCAGATAAAAAAATTAAATTCAATTAAAAAAATTGGAAAGTTATCCAATATTGTGTTCCCTTTCGAGTTCAAATTTTGAAGATTCAAAAAAAGTTTTTCAATATTTTTTCAGCTGACCAACTTCCTTTTGGAAAAATCGCGAGTTGTTCATCAGAATTCCGGAGATCGAAATTTTCACATTTTTTATCAACTTTGCGCCGGAGCGGATACTAATTTAAGAAGTAAGATCTTTTCCGTACTTAATTAGAACTGTGAAACTTTTTGAACAGAAATAAGACCCAAATTTCAGTCTTTCTGTATTGAAAAGAAGTCGGAATGAAACTTATCTTCACAGCTGATATTTTTTTCTTTTATAGGGACTAATTATTTTTTTCAGATTTTGATCAGTTTTATTGAGAGAAGTTTGTCAAAACTTTAATTTTCAGGTACCCTCGGAATCGGCGAACTGTCCTATTATAATTACCTGAACATCAGTGGCGTTTACAAGGCACAAGATACGGACGACGGGAAAGACTTCCAGAACACTTTGGTTCGTTTTTTTCTCGGTTTTTTTAAACTGTTGAACTTATGAGTCTAATTTGGATACTATGTTTTTTTTTTGTTAAGTAGAACTTGAAGCCTTTTTTTCCTATAGAGTTCAAAGTTTTTTCTTTTTTTTCCAGTTTTTTGTGGTTGTATCAGAAAAACAGAGAAAATGACCGTGATGGAATGGGTATCAATATTTCGAGCAGCGTTTCATGAACTTTTTTTCGCTCTATCGACAGCAATCTAATTTTTTTGTTTTTTTCTTTAAGAACTTTTTTTCTTTTTTTAGTTTTTTTGTCGTTGAAATCTCTTAGAGAGCATCTTAACGGGATATTGAGCCATTCAAAATTTGAACTTTTCTTTTCGTATATTTTCACAGCCATATTTTTCGTTTGGCTCTCAAATGGCTTCATTTTCGGAACTCCAATCATTTTTCTCAAAAAGCTTTTTTAGCACGCAATGAAAGTGGTCGGTCTGTCGGATGAGCAACAACTGGAGATCCTTCGATTGGTTTCCGCCGTTCTTCACATTGGAAACATCACTTTTGTCGAAAACGACAACTTCGCCTCGGTCCAGAGCGAAGATTGTGAGTGGAATTATGTTTTTTGTGATTTGTTAAGTATCTGTTGCTTTAAAATCAACCTGACTGACAGCCTTGGATAACAAAAACACTTCCAGATCTCGAATTTCCGGCGTTTCTTCTCGGATTGACAAGCGAACAGATCAGTGCCAAGCTCACGGGTCGAAAAATGGAGAGCAGGCGCGAATTTTTTTACATTTTCACGGAAAACTCCTAGAGATTTTTGTAATTTTCCTAATCTTTTTCTTATTTCTTCCGCTGTAAACTTGCGATGTTTTTGTTCCAACTTCGTTTTTTTTCCAGGATAGCACGAATATTTAGAAAAAAATGTCAATTTAACAAATTTCAAAACGTATTCCGGTCTTCTCTAACCTTATGAATACTCTTTTCTAAAGATGGGGCAACAAAACGGAAGAAATCCACATGAAACTGAACGTCGAACAGGCTTCTTTCACTCGCGACGCCTGGGTCAAGGCGATTTATTCGAGAATGTTCGACTTTTTGGGTCCGTTTCGTACACTTTTATGATACTTCTTTTCTCTTAATATCTTTGAATATTCTCGATTTTTCACATCTGCAGTTTCATCGATAAATTCGGCGATGCACGTGCCTTCGACGTCGTCTTCCGACTTGTCAATGGGAATCCTGGATATTTATGGCTTCGAAATTTTCGATAACAACGGTTTTGAACAATTTTGGTACTTTTAAACCCCTATCCTCTAACTTTTAATTTGAACTTTTCAGTATAAACTTTGTGAACGAAAAACTCCAGCAAATCTTCATTGAACTGACTTTGAAAGCCGAGCAGGAGGAATACGTGCGCGAAGGCATCAAATGGACCGAAATCGACTATTTCAATAATAAAATTGTCTGCGACCTTATCGAGACCAAGAGACCACCTGGTAAGGGATTTCCAGTGGAAAGTTGAAGATATTCATTGATGTTACTTTTTTTCAAACAGCTTCTCTGCTTTTTCAATTTAAAAATTTTAATAAATAAAAAGTGGTTAGTTAATGCGTTCTAGCTGCTTCCTCTCTTTTTCAATCCATTTCGATTCAACAACAAAAAAACATTATAACAGTTGAGAAAGACTATTTGATTTTTCAAAGGCATTTTATCTTGGCTTCTCGCAAATCTGCTTTGAAACGACCACTTCGAGTAAAAGATTTTTACAAGGAATCAAACTAATTGATCGACTTTTTCTTTATTTCATTTTTGAATTTCGCTTTGAATCGGTGCAAGCTCATTTTGCTTATATATTTTTGAACAACATGAAAGGAGATTAGATTTTAAAAAAAGATAAATTTGAAAGTTTGTTTCATTTACACTTTACGGATATGGGGATAAGTAATTTTTTTAAGAGGTGAATTGATGACACAAAAAAAGGGGAACTTTTTTTATTTTTTTGTTTTCAAGAAACCTCTACTTCCAATTTTAAATCCTAGAAAAAATATCTACTTTGTCCTTGTTTTTCCCTTGGTCTTGGAGAATCATTAAATAAAACGGGAATCCTTAAAATTCATACAATAGCAAGAAAAAAAGATTAAAATTTTTATTATCAAAAAGTTTAGCATTTCTCAAATATTACTGAAGAAATAACTTCCAGGAATAATGTCCCTGGTCGACGACACTTGTGCCCAGAACCACGGCCAATCGGAAGGCGTCGACCGACAGATGCTGGTCCAGCTCTCCAAGACCTTCTCCTCACATCCGCACTTCTTGCCCGGCTCGGACTCTTTTCTCATCCGACACTACGCCGGTGATGTCAGTCTTCTCATTTTAAATTGATCAATTCAGAAAATCATGCGTAATTCTTTGGCCAATACATTTTATTTCAGGTAACATATAACATTGATGGGTTTTGTGACCGTAATCGTGATGTCCTTTACTCGGACCTCATTCTTCTAATGCAACAAAGCAATAAGTCCGTTTTTTAGTTATTAATTTCATTTCAATTCGAAAATTACTTTTCTTTGTTAATTTTTAATTTTCTAGCTCTTTCGTTCGATCTCTGTTCCCGGATGTGGTTGACACGTCTGGCGGCAAACGACCAACCACTTTTTCGACCAAAATTAGGGTGATTTAAAAAATGTTCAGGAAATAATACACATATTTTTTTCCTTCAGAATCAAGCAAATGTTCTCGTAGAATCTTTGATGAAATGCTCGCCTCACTACGTCCGGTGTATAAAGCCCAATGAAACGAAACGACCTGGCGATTGGGATGAAAAACGGTACCTTTTGCGGCCATTCTTCTGCAAATCGAATGCAAAAATTGGAGATTTTCCAGAATTTTATTTCGTGTCCAAAAATTTCTCCTCTCAACCTTCAATTTGAGAATTATGCACCAAGAATTAGATCTTCAAGCGATTTTTACTTTTTTTCCTGATTTTAACTGTAATAATTTGCTAAAAAAAACTCTGATACTATCAAATTGAAGAAGAAAAATCGTTTTCTTTGATTTTGTCAAAGTTTTAATTCCAGATTTTAACTTTGTTTTTCAGGGTCCAACATCAGGTTGAATATCTCGGTCTCAAGGAAAACATACGGGTTCGAAGAGCTGGTTTCGCATATCGGTTGGTTTTTTCACCCCTCTGATAAGGCCGGGAATTTTACTCGAAATTTTAGATTTTGTTTAAACTCGTCTGAAATTATTTATTTTTTCAAATTCCGTAACAATGAGCAGTTCTGAAGCTTAATTTCCATCTTTCTCGAATTTTCCATACTTTTTTGAAAACTCTAAAAGTTACAGCATTTCTATAGCTCCCGGTTGAATTAACTTTTCTGCCATCTATTCAAAAATTCGCATTTTGTAGACCGTTCATCAAAAGGAGCCGTTCTGATACTGTTATACCCCTTTTTCTGAAAAACTAGAAAGCTGCGTAGCTGAGGATCCACCCCTCAAATCAAAAAAATAACTTCTTTCCAGCTTTGAAACAAGATTGCGTAGTTTTACAGAACTGAATTTTCAGTCTAGAGTATCGAGTAAAGCAACTATTCTTGTAAATAGCATGCATTTCTTTCACTTCGAAAAATCCGTGTTCTGCAGACGTGCCTTCGACAAGTTCGTCTGGCGGTACGCGATCCTGACGCAGGAGACGTGGCCCTCGTGCCGCGGCCCCCCGGCGCAGGCCTGCGAAATCATCTGCCGCAGCGTCAACATCGACCAATCCCAGTACCAGATGGGCAAGACCAAGATCTTCATCAAAAATCCCGAATCGGTCCGAGTTTCCCCCCATCAACGAGACTTTTGCACTTCTTCAGCTCTTCTTGTTGGAGGAAACTCGCGAGAGGAAGTACGACGGATTTGCCAGAGTCATTCAGAAGGCCTGGCGACAGCATATTGCTCATAAGCGGCACGCGAAACAAAAGGTCTTTAGGATTTATTAATGAAAAACTTGTTTCTTCCACATATTAAAGTTCATACTTTCCGGTTTAGCATACTGTAGGTTGAAAGGATGCATACACCGAACAGTTTTGCGCTCTCTTCAAAATAAATTTTGTATTAAACGTTACGAAAAGAAAAATTTGATAAAATCCGGAGCGCATTTGGTTTTCGATACCAAGGTCCGAATTAAAGCTTCGAAATGATAACTAAGATGGTAAATGCTGTCAGGAAGCCGCGTCGGACTTGATGTTCGGCAAGAAAGAACGACGACGGTACTCGCTGAATCGGAATTTCGTCGGCGACTACATCGGCCTGGAACACCATCCGGCACTGCAGTCGCTGGTCGGGAAGCGACAACGCGTCGACTTCGCCCACACTGTCAATAAGTACGATCGCCAGTTCAAGGTGCGAGAATCTACACTGTCAAAAGCTGGATCTCGAAAAAAGGCTGTTGATGAATAATCTTACCGATTCTAGACAATTTAGAGAATATATTACACAATTTTGGACCTAATCTACGTTTCTTCGAAATTCAAAATAGGAGCTTCCTCTTAATATTTGTTTATCACAACTTGATGAGAACTGTAAAAAAAAACCAGAAAAAAGGACAATACTATTTGTAGACCTCAAAACTGGATATGCTGGTAACCCCACTGCACCTGACTCTCATTGGCCGACAAAAAGTGAAAAAAGGCGCCGACAAGGGAAAATTGCTCGAAATAATCAAACGGTTTGTCGTCTTCCTGTTTCAATGAAATTGTATGGAACTTTAAACTAGAAAGTTATTTTTTCTAATTCGTTCTGAATTATTTTCAGGCAAATTGACCTGACGAAGATTCAATCGATTGGTTTGTCCCCGTATCAAGACGATTTCATTGTGATCTACGTCAAAGACGATTTCACGTCCCTACTTGAAACCCCTTTCAAAACTGAGTTTTGCACTGCTTTGAGGTTTTTTTTTTTGCGAGTACTTCAGGGAAAAACGTTTTTTAGTAAACGGTACAAAGAGAAGACGAACGGCGGAACTTTGCACTTGGACTTCCGGCCAACGCACACGATCACTTTGAAAAAGACGCGTTTTGGAGGTGGTTCATTACTTTCTATTATATTTGAAATTCTGGGCACAAAACACGTTCTCCGAAAGAATCGATGAGAAGCCAAAACATTGAGTCACTAATAGTTCATGTTTTTAAGCTCATACTTTCATCTCTAGAGTTATGTAAGTCTCTGAAGTTTTACTTTTAGGTTTGGATAGGCTTCGCTTCTTTTGAGGGTGACTGCACTTGGAATAGGAAAAAGAACTCAATTTTTCTGTTTTAAGTTTGTTTTTGCATAGTTGAGCTACAAAGAAATGATCAGCTCTATCTAATTTCTAAAGCAATATCTAAATTATCTCTTTTAAAGAGAATTTTTAGGGATGAAATCTTTGTGAGAAAGAAGAACCTTTGTTGATTGAATTGAATCAAATATCAGTTCAGCGACAAAGTTTCTTTTATATTATACTTTGTGCTCTATTCCCTTTAGAAATCTTATATTTTTAGGCGGAACAAGAACCGTTCAATTCGTTTGCGATGGATCCCAGACTGCGGCGCCCGTTTTGAAATCTTCCGGAAAAACCCTGACGGTTACTGTAGGCAAGGGACTTCCCAACACTACCAGTTAGTTTTTCTTTGAATTGATCTAAACTTTCTGTTTTTTTCTTCATTTTCAGCTTTTTTCATAGTCGCGTTTTTTTCATTGTTTTTATGGTATAAATAATATCGCTGCACTCCATTAAAAAAAAGAATTTTTTTTTAATATTTTTATTTTTTTACTGCAGATAGCTTTTTGAATTAGTCACTTCCTGAACAATAAAAAAACTCTTGAAATTTTTTTGAACTTCCTGGCTATTTTTTCTACAAAAAAACTCCTCTCAGAAATAATTATTTGGCAAAAAAATTCTTTATACATGAGCGCATCTTGAAATATTCTCATTTGTCTGTACATTCTTTTCTCGTACCATTTTCATTGTTCTGTGACTGTGGCTAGAGCGGAGCCGCTTCAGACTTTCTCAAGTCGAGGATGTTGAGATATATGAATTAAACCAGAAAAGAACTATTTCCGATCAAACAATAAGCCTAGCCATTTTTTTAATACTGTTAACCTCCTTCCGACCCCTTATAAATCTGAGTCAGACCTACCTAGCTGAGGTTGGAAATTAATTTAGTTTTTATCAACTACCTCCTTTTTTATTACTCCTTTATCAATTTTTGTAGGTCAACTTCTTTTTTTGGCTTCGCCCACTTATGCGCTGAATCAATGAATTTCAGGACCTTCGATGGACCGGCCGGCAGGCGGATACACGCCCCGACGCGACCAACTTCGGACGTCGACCCGGAAGGCGCCGCGGCACCCGACCCACGCCTCCAACCCGCCGTCTTCCATCGGCAGCGTCCCTCTGCAGACCGTGCCGAGCTCCATCGTCGATCGACAGCCTTCGAATGCTTATCAAAATGAACTGAGTAGGATTTGCACCGACATCGAATATCCATTGGCTTTTTAGGAAATGCCATCGGAGCTGGATCAGCTCTGAGAAGCACTCAGAATCAGCCTGCTCAACGCAATGCTGAGGTACCTTTTTTTTAAAGAAAAGCTGAACTAGAAAAGCCAAAACTCTTGCTGCTCTGCTACTAGTAGCGACACGAAACTTCGAAAAAAAAATTTTTATTTTTATTTTATTTTGATAAGTTTTATGAGATTATGTGTCAATCTCAAACTTTTGAGATATTTAGATTTTTTTTTGTTTGTGACTTTGAACTATCTTGATATACCTTTCAGCCTCCGAAAAGAGGTCCGAAGCCTCCGCCTCCAGCCAAACCGAAACTTTTGCCGGTTGTCGTGGCCCTGTACTCTTACGACGCTCAGGACACTGATGAACTCTCATTCTCCATAAATGAAGAAATTGAACTCATGAACAAAGGTACATTTTTTTTTTTTGGAAAAGGGATTGAAAACAATTTTCAGATCCATCCGGCTGGTGGCAAGGCCGAATCGGCACCAGAATAGGCCTTTTCCCTGGTAATTATGTCCGCGAGTAACTTTTTATTCTTGATTTGAACTAAATTGACCACTAACCCTGCTCACCTCTATTTGCCTTACTCACCTGAAAATTCTTACGTGTTCCTCGAACTTTCATATTTTGATTATTACCCGTTATTGCATGTGATGTAAGTTGTGACTTTAAAAAAGGAAAAAAAAAACCTCGTGTACCGGTAGTAAATTATTTGACTTTTATTGGAAGAAAAGCAAAAAAAAACGTCTTCTATGGTCATGAGACGATGCACGAAGGCTTTTGCTTGTCCTTGAGCTTTTCGATGTCGGCCAGGTCGATGCCGCTGTACGCCCGTGTGCTCGGCATCGATTGCCTGGGTTTTGAAAATGTTCAAAACCTCAACTTTGGAAACTAACCGCCTCTTTTTCAAATCGCCGACCATAATGTTGCGTTGTTCGCGAAGGCGCTCCAGAAGCTCCTGGAACGCCGTGGCAACCTTAAGGAATGAAGTTATGACATTTCTTGTGTGATTTAAAAAGCGGAGCTTTTAAGCTGCTTGAAACAGTCTGACGTTCTATTTTCTCTTTTTATGGCAGCGAGGTTGAGAGAAAAGATAGCGCAGACACGGCAGAATTTTTTAAGTCGTATGGAGTGAGGTAAAAACTCGAAGTCCTTTTTTTTTGAAGGGAAAAAAATGAGCAAAGACTGAAAGTTTCTTACAGCAAAAACTGATTCACTGAGAAACTCCAATTTCATAGCCTTTCATCAATTATTTTTCGTTGATATATTAATTGATAGAATTTGAAAGCCAGTAATATAACGAAGCTTTTATTTTTGATCTGATTTCGAAGTTCTCTTCTGCAGCTCCTATTTTGCCTAGATCAACCGAAAAACTAAATTTTAAACTTTTTGAAATTTTCGGTTATTCGCGGATTCTAGCCATTGTGATTTATGTTTGAAGGTTTCCAGACCTCAGCTTGCCGTTTCGCGCAGCACTCGACCATCGGAATGGCGTTGGCGCGCGCAAACGCGTAGGATCCTTTGGCGCGCCAATCTCGATTGTCCTCGATGACGTCACGTTTGTTGGCCACCAGTACTATCGGCACCTCAAAACAGATCAAATTGTCGGAAATAGTAACCTCAAAAAAAAATTCAGAAAAATTAAGATTTTTCGCTCTGTGAATTCTAAGTTCTCATGAGTTTTCAATTTTGAGGTCTCGCTTTTCATAAATTTCAAGAAGCGGAAGTAATTCTTACATTTCGAACGCATTTACTTCTAACCTTCAAGAAAGCAGGTGGAAAGAAATTACGTCAGGAAAAGCTGTGATCTCATTGAGTAAAAAGAACTTACAGTGCGACCCCGGTGCTCCAAAATGTCCTCGATGATTTTTCGAGCTTCCTCGAAGGATTGAGCGTCGTCAACGGCGAAAACTACCTGAAAATAGTGTATTTTTCTTTCTCAAAAATTTATTTTTGACCGTTTCTTAACGAAAGTAAAGAAACGAGTAGGACAATTTTAGAAAGAACAAACCAAAAACGCGTCGGCTGTCCTTATGTACAAGTTTCGCATGGCAAGGAAGTCTCGTGAGCCGCTTGAATCGATAATCTGGAAATTTAGTTAAAAATTGAGAAATGTTTGAGACCTTTTTGTAGTATTTATAAACAAGGACCAAAATGCATCTTCATAATTTATCGAGTTTTTCCTTCCCCTTTCTAGGATTCAACTATACATTGTCGAACTCAAATTGTAAGTGATTTACAGACTGACTAAACTGTAAAAAGTAATTTTTCCTGAACTTTCCATAGAAGAAGCCTCACTTGGAGCATAAGAGCCCTTCCCTGCTCCAAATCGTACTCGATCCAATTGAATTCCTCCACCGTCGGCCGATAATCGGCGATGAAACCTTGCCATAGGAATTGTGAGACCATCGCTGATTTTCCAACCTATAAACTCTTTTTTTATTTCAAGGCTTATTTTTCAATTACACCACCTCATCATGCGACAGCTCAAAGGCTTAGTTATTCCTAATTGGAGCGACTAACGCGAGTTAATTTAGTTCTATGATGGAATAATTATAGAATGGAAAAATTCTTGTTCCTGTTTTCGAGAATCAATTAGAGATGGAATTAGAATGGCTTCGGAATGGGAAATGTGTGGAACATTGGAAAGCAACTGAAAAGACTTTTAAAAATACCAAAACGAAACTGAAGAAGGTTTTTTTTTCTGAGATTACCGAGCTTTTCAAGATAGCAATCTGTATAATTGAGCGCAAGAAGTTTTTATTCGGGCAACCTTTTGCGATAAACTTCATCAAAATGGATACAGACCAACTGAATTTTCCGATTTGCCTTACTCAACCAACCTTGACAGACCCCACAACGGCCAAGGTGATCTCTAGGCGTTTGGCGGGTTCACGAAAATCGCGACGAATTGACGATGTCGTCGGCAGCGGCGGCGCGACTCCCCGATCGTTGCGATGTCGTACAGCGCTGCGACTACGGCCGAGCGCGACGCGCTGCTGCCTCCGCGATTCCATCAAACTGGCGACATCGCTCTCATTTATTTCTAGATACAAATAAATTAATAATTATTACTGAACAATACATATTTCGCATCGAAAATTGGCATAAAAGGAGTTGTTATGACAAAAAAGGCCTTCTTTGGAGGAACAGGTGCGAAATTTTCCTGCGTAATTTCTCTTGATGATCAATCAAAATCTTAGACACATTTCGAGTTAAATTTTCGATAAAATTACTTTTTTAGGCGCTCAGTGTTCAGTCTCAAAGTTGAGGGATATGAGCTTTTCGTTGAGGTATACCATGGAAGTCTGACTGTTTCGGCAAGGTTTTATAATGAAGTTTCCTAAAAAGAGGAAGAAAAAAACTTTTTGGTAGGTGCAAAGCTCTGTTATTGCCTTCCCATCAAAATTTTTAGTTTTGAGGCGATCAATCCCTGCTTTTTCAACAGCATTTCACAAAAAAAACCAAAAGAGAAGAAGGAAAACGGCTCCAAAAATATATCGTTTTTATGTCTTAGGAAATGGTTTTTTTTTTTGCTTCTCCTACCATTAAAAAAAAATCATTGCATGAAAATAAAAGACCATAGAGTTTGACAGCGAAGATGCGGAGTAAAAGCGAAGAATTTGGAATAAGAAATTTTGAGGCTTGACAACGTACAAGTATTTCAATAAATTGTTTATCCCAACTTGAACGAGTTTTCCCCGAGGAAATTTCGTATATATGCTCAAAACGAGATGTCGGATGATTTCAACAAAACAAAAAATATATGCGAGAATAGAATAAAATTTTCGAAAAAGGACAAGTTTATTCACTTTCGAAAGGGTAAGTCTCAGGTAGAAAAACTTGAGTGCATTTCTGAACACGTAAATAGGAAATTTTCTCCGGAATGTGAAAAAGAGGTCTAGTAAACACTTTTATAAGCGCTCTCAGATTGAATTTTAATTATGAAATGGGAAACTCCCATGGATGAAAATTGAAGTGAAACGATTTCTGAGTTTCATGAGAAAATGGAATGAGAGAATGTAAAGAAAAATCCATACGATTTTCAAAACTTTCAATTAAGGCTCCGTCGGAAACTGGAACGAGATGAGAGAAAAAATAAATCGAAACGATCCGGACGATTTTAAAATATTTCAATTGTATCTGCAGTGCCTTAAAAAGACGGTGGTGGTATAATTCAAATGGTTTCAAAAAAAAGTTACTACGGAACCGATGGAATTCGAATGTTTTGGGAAATTATGAATATTTAAAGACAAATAAAGTTAAAACTTAACAAATGTCGTCGATTTATGCGTCGGGGGCGCAAACAGTGGACTTAACGTACAAATGTTTGAGGTTTTTTTTTCTTTTTTGCTTAATTTTCTTTTCTTTTATTTTTATCATTCATATGTGCAACTTCTGACTAATAGCCTCTTTTTTTAATTGACTTTTTTTAGTCATACTATGCATAATGAATTGTTATTCATCATAGAATTAAATTAACTGAAAAGTGATTAAACTCTGGTTTTGAGGCAAAAGCGCTATTTTATGTTTAAGCTCATTATTTGTCTGATTTTCTGCGCGTTTTAAGAATAATTTGTTTTATGTAATAATTTTGGCCTACGCTCGTTTTAAAGAAGATCCTCTATAGGCTCCTTCAATAAATGAACCGGATGTTTGATGAATAATTCACAATCAATTAGACTCGTTCTTCCACCACCAAAACTAGAATGTACCGGAGCCAATATACTTCCTGCAGAATCGAGACCATTTTAGAGTTTATGGGATTGTTGAGAAGATGAAAGAATTACGGAGGATGAGAGGAAGAAAGAACAAAATTAAAAGGGCCTGGCGAGTGCCTGAAGGGATCATATTTTTCCAAGGAAAACGAGGAAAACGCGGCTGAAAAGTGAGATAATGAGCGGTGTGAGCGTGCGTGCACCTCGGCTTGAATATTCCAGCGAGTAGTTCACGGCGCCAATTAGGAAACACCGGCCAAGTGGTCACTCTAGTTCACTTTTTGAATTATTAAAATCATGAGGTTTAAAGGAAAGTTGTAAAATACAGATAACAATCGTTTTTTTTACTTTTTTATTGTTTTTTGACTTTATAGCTGAAAATTTTTAACTCAAATGGTCCCTGTAGTCAAAATTGGAAATGAGCAAAAGCTAAAAATATTTTAATGAGAGGAGGAGGGGAAAATTGACTTGTTTGTCTTCAAGTAGATTTGAGAAACTTAGAAAAAGAACGATAGTTTTGAAAGAAAAAAATTGAGCAGATTCAAATAGTAGTCTTTTTGAGGTTTTTTTATTCCAAAAAAAATAAGAAAGAAAAAAATGTAAGTTTAACCAAAAATTAATTTCACAAGCTCAGAGCAGTTTTCATAAATTATTGCTGTGGTTTTTATCGGTCTGAATTTTTTTCTTAAAAAAAGTCGATTACTTGGAAATAAGTGAAATTACGGTCAAAAAAACCAGACCAAAAAGCTCAATTTAGAGGCGTGGGAGGAATTTTTTTTTAATTTATTAAAGCAGGAAGTGATCTCGAAAAATATTCTACGAAATTCAGCTTTTTGTGGGGCAAATTGAGTAGTCTTATTAAAGGTTCATTTAGACGAGTTATTTTTCAAAATGTCCATCTGAAAGCGAAAATATCATGACGAAGGCGCTGATTTAAACGAAATGCCAACTTTTTCCAATTCAAAGATTTTTTTTTGAAAAGAAAGAACCTGATTCTTTGCATCGAGCAGGTGTTTTTTCTCTTTGACTTTTTCTGAAAGAAGAGAAAAACATTTTTTATTATTTTTGTTGTGTAAAGATGAAGGTGGAACCGAAAAAAGTATCCTAATAAGTAGTTTTGAAGTTTTAATGCATTTAAATCACCTCAATTTTTGTATAATACCTGCCCTGCCTAGATTCACTGAGCAATGATTGACGGCGACTATTTTTCGCCGATTTTCTTGCTCTATAAACAAAATTCGAAGGTTTTACCTTTTTTAAACCCATTAGCAGTTTTCTGGGTCTGGACAATAGGAAAAAATGCGATGCAAATTGATAACTTTTTCAATTTTTTTTTAGCCTTACAACATTCTTTGGGAATAGAAAAGCAGTGTACATGTTAGTTTTCTAAATATAAATAAATTTTGCACACAGTAGAATTAAATTCAAAAAAAAAAAAAAACTTTTTACCACGAGTAATGTTCTTTTTTATTGAAGAACTGAGTGAGCGGTCGAGAGATACAAAACATTAAATATTCCGTGAGATCCTTTTTTTCTTTTTCATGTGGGGAACGCCTTCCGAGCTTCTTGGGCATGAAATTGAAAATGCGGTGTCGGCACGCAATCTCTGCTCCCAACTAATTGGCCTCTTTTTTGAGAATGAGAGCGATCGAGTGGACTTTTTGATGAGGAGAGCCCTTTTTCCAAGCCTTGGGGTCAAAGTTTCGTGCCTAAAATAGGTTCAAAAGGTTTTTTTTCTTGAGGGAATGATCGCCACTAAACAAGGAAAAATGCATAGAGATTTATTTTGGACTCTCTTCGTCATGATATTTTTGCTTTTAGGAGGAAAATCTAATGGATATTTCTTCTTAAAGGGCCTTTAACAAAACTACTAAAGCTCAAAGTATCTTGCAAATTTCAAATAAGCCGTCAGAAAGTGGAAAAGATAACTAAATTTTGGAGAATCAGAGATGATTTTGAGTTTTTCGGATATTGCTTTGAAAAACTGAAAGCAAAACGTGTTAAGTGCGAAATAGTGCTCATTAAGATTTGAGATCATTTTTGGCGAAAATAGAAAAATTCGGAGGAAAAAAGTGAGTTTTTGTAAAGTGACCAGAATTTTTGAAAACTGACTTCGAAAGGGGTCATAAAAGGCAAAAATACGTACTTTAAAACCGTTGATACCTTAATGAAGCCCAAAAAACTTTTCAAAATTTAAAAACTTAAAAAAATAAGCATCATTAAAAAGCGACCGAACCGACCGAATTTTCCAGCGTGCCATAGTACAGAGCTCTTTTTTGTACTAACGCTCCAGCTGCTCACTAGAATCCATTTTTTCTCAGTTCAAGAGCGCTTTTGTCTCCCTTTCGAAAAAAAGAAAGACCAATCCACTCGGTGATTCCATAAAAATAAAACGGACGAGGCTTCCACATATATCTTTTTAACGACTTTTTCCATGCCTCTTCTCCACAGGGCCTATATTTAACAACACCCAGCTTTTCTCAGCTTATTTACTGCCTTTGTTTTTGTCCATGGAACAGAAACAGAAATATAGGATTGTCAAATAGTTTTTACAAGAAGTTTAATTTAATGGGACTTTATCGTTTTACTTCCTGGCTGTAAAACTGATTAGAGAAGTTGTAATTCTGAACTTCAGCTTTCTTTCTTTTTTTTCATCAAGTTTCCAAGAAATTGGAGTCTCGATAACTGGAGAAATGTCAAAGTGGTAAAGCTAGACCAAGTTGATGAAAAGCCTCATTACTGCTTCTTTGACCGGAAAAACACCTTATTAGAGCCCTGATAATTCAACCGGAAATCCACCAGCGTTCAACGATTTCTTACGAAAAATATGTTTTTAGTGAGAAAAGTATCAAAATTGAGGCGAAAGGAAAGAAAAGGCGGTACAAAAAAGCTTTTCAAAAAAAAATCTGCTGGTGTGAATTGTGAATAATTGATAATTGAGAGTGAAAGGTTGTTTTTGAACTGGAAAAATAAGAAGAGAAATCAATTTTTCTTTTCAAAAAAATTCGAAAGGAATAAAAAATGCACAAATTTCTGGAATAAATAAAAAAAAATTATTTTCGGACACTGTTTTCTGGTTTTTGAATTCATGTTAAAAACAGCGCTGGATGAGCCATTCACTTTTAAAATTGAAACAAAAAGAAAATTTGATAACCAGAGACGCTAAAAGCGTAATAAAGAGTGTTTTTCTAGTATTTCACAGCCTGAGCGTTCAAAATGGAATCTGATATTCATCACAAAAAAACGGCCAACGCAAAACAAAGCGTAGAAAAAAATACATACGAAAAATCTGGCCGATTAGTCGAGTTTAATGGACTCAATCTAGGGACCATGAAAAAAAAAATTCAAAAAAAGGTTTTTTCGTTTGTAAAGATACTAGTTTTAAAGGATATTGTCCTTTTTGAAATGTTTGGGAGAAAAAATACAAGAAAAAATGCTTATTTTACATCAAAAAAACTTTTCATTCAAAAAAAGGCGTTCTTTCTTTTTCCTGCCTGACAGTTCGCTGAAGATAACGAAAGTTGAAAATTTTCAAAGGAAGATGAGTTCTAGAAGAGATTCTGTAGGTTTTTGTCAGTTTTAGCTAAATTTAGTGCACAAATAAAACTTGATTTTTGTAGAGAAAACAACAAAAACCAAGAAGAGGCGGAGCTTTCAGTCCTAGATCTTAGACTTAGAACTAGTAGGAAAAAAGTCTAGAAATAGGGCCCGGACGACTGATTCGATGTGTGCCGTCGGGCGAAAAGCCAAATTATCCGCAGCTTCTGGGCGTGGATCTGCCGCCCAAAATTAGAATATTAGATGTGGTTGTGGGAGAAATACGACTGCCGAGTTCCGACTATAGTTTGATTCGCTTCCAACTTCCTGTGAAATATTCAAAAAAGCATGGGAGAATATCGAAAAGTGTGCGCCGCGAATTTTCTTTTTTCAAATTTCTGTCTCATCAATCCTTTAGGGTTTATAGTTCGTTTCAAGTGAGAGAAAAACTTCTACTTTTGCAAATTTTATTCTGTCAAGTTATAGTTACTTTTTCACATGGAAGTTCGGTTCAGAGCATATACAATACGAAAATGTATATACAATAAGACAAAAATATATACATAATACAGTTTTTCTGCATTTTTGAAGGTTGTTTGACCAGATAATTTATTCTTTCATTTCATCCATTTTCTTTAAAAAACACTCGAAAAATTAATTTGAAGGATAAGTAAATTTTTATAAGATATTTTTAAAAATGTTCTTCTTGCTGAAAATTTGAAGTTACTGTTGGAACTATCCATGACAAATTGTAATTCAGACGTAGAATGCTATGATCGCATTTGGAATGGCAACGCGTTTGGAATGGCAACGCGTTGCGATCACACAACGGCTCAAATAAGGATTTTAAAGCTTTCCGATGAAGTTGCGCACAAGTCGTTTTCTGGTCGGGCGAAATTTTGTGAAACTGCTACTCAGCCGGTGCGCGAGCCATTCTCATGCGACCAATGCGTTTGAGGGGAACTGGCTAGAACTATAGACTTACCACAGAAGAGCAATAATTATTCAATCTTCTCGAAATTATGATAATACATGAAACACACGGATTTCAACTAAACGATAAAAATTTGAAACAACATTAAAACATTTTGAAAACGTCTTAAATTTCTTGCAGAAGTTTTGAGATGTGGAAAAGAAAAAACAACTTCAAAAACTGTTGCAAAAAAAGGGGGAAGAAAAGTTTGAGAGATTTTTCTCTTTTTGCACTCTTTGATCTAATTTGGAAGTCTTTCAAAGAGCTTCTCGATTCCGCCCTATAACTTGAACATCGAGAAAAAAACGTTGGCTTTTTGAGAATGACATCATATATTTTTGAAAAGTTTTTAAATGCGAAAAAACATGAATGAGAGCGTATACGATGTTTTTCCAACATTTTGTTTAAAAAAAAGCAGCTTTTGATTACTTTAGAAATAATAGATCGTCGTGAGGAAATTCTTTATCGAATCCAAGAGAAGGAAAGACTTCTTTGTAGTATTTCTCTTCTAATTGATCGGTAAACGAGTCGAAATCACACTACAAGGTTAGAACAAACAGTGAAGAAATGATAAAGGCGATCGCAGTGGATGAAGAATCCGCAGCCAAAGGAAGATAGTAGGCGCGGCCGTCGAATTCGTTGCACAGCGACCCTTGGCAACACCGCGTACATTCCGAGTAGAACAGCCCGTATCCCCGTTCTTCGCATCCTCAAATTAATCATTTTATGAGATATATTCAGAACGAAAAACCCTCAGCGCATTCCTCGGCACAATCCCGGTCAATCATGACGAAAAATCCATTGAGATTCGTGACAGTTGACTTCAAATTCAACTTTTTGTTGATTACAACGTTTCTCGCAAACCACACAGTACTTCTCCTTCTCGGTGCAGGTCCTTCGAAGATCCGACCTCGACAGAAACTTGAGCCGATTCATGCAGTCCGGCTCCTGGTTCAGTCCTTCCTCGACTTCTTTCTTCTTCCGAGAGTGCACACAGAAGTTGCACTGCAGCGGTTCTTGATCGTCCTAAACATACAAGTTTAATTCGATATTTCAAAAATTAAACCTTGTCTTCGCCGTAGGAAAAGGTGCTGGGAACCAGAGCGGTCAAGAATACGACTACAGGGTATTGCATTTGGATTGAAAGAGCCCGAAAGCGACTTGGCCAAGGTTTGCGGCACAATGGGCGAGTGCATGGTCAATTGTGGCTTTTTATTGTCCTCCAACGAGTTACTTCCGGTCATGCTCACTTTGCAAAAGCGGAGCTGATTTTTTGGTTTTCTACAATCTATTCCAATTTATAGTAATTTATACCTAGCCTCGAATTAAATATGAAACAGTTTTAAAATATTCTCTGAAGATGTATTCAAATATTTGAGCTTTAACTCAAGTTTGGCAACCCCAATCTAATTTCCACAACACAATTGAAAACTTCTTGCTTTCTCTATGAGTAAATGCGCCCCAAATTCAAACTTTTGGCTTGTGAGAAAATATTTACGCTTGCCTTTTCAGTTTCATTTTTTCTTTTTCTTTCAATTTTCATCATCTTTTACAAATTTAGATATGTTTTTCCTTTAAGTTTGACGCTTTCTTTTTTTTTTTCGAAAGCATCGCTGAATCATTTTGCAGCTTTTAGTTTTTCGAAATATTTTAAAACTTCAGTCACAATTATTGTAGATATTCCAAAAAATGTTTGCTTGTTTCAAGTTGACTAAAGTTTTAAAATTTCGAATGGTTTGTTTCTACTACTAAATTAGACTAGCAACCTTGTTAAATTTTTTTTTCAATTTATAAATTCTGGTTTATTTCAAACCCAGTCTCTTGCTTTATTTGTTTCCTACTGTCATTTTATGTCTTAAAATTGGTAAAAAATTGCAGAATACTAATATTCCGGCAAGTTCTGATTAATTATTCCGCAAGTGGAGCACGCCGAAGACGCTTCTAACTTTAATATGTTTGTGAGTTTCCATTTTTTTATTCTAAAATTACCAAAAAAATGGGGTTATTAAAATCAAAATTTTTAATTTTTTTCTGTCGCCCGCCAAGTCGTCAAAAGTAGATGGAATGATAACTTTCAGTTTCCTCATAAATTTATTCTTTGGTCTTTTCCTTGAACGTGCAGAATTGGAACTTGAGAATCCTGGCGTTCAATGAAACCATGCCCAATGAACTTTTTTCTGCGCACGTGCTTGCAAACCGATTTACGGGGCCACGCCCAGACTTGTTTTTCTTTTTTCTTCCGCCAACTGTTATTCTTCCAATCGAATCAATTTTCTCTTTTCCGAAGAAAATGGCTTCCGACCAGGCCGGCCCGTCGATGATGGACGCGGAGGTGCTGAGAAAAGGCTTGTTGGCGGTCGAAAAGCTGACAAGTATTGAGGTAAACATATATTATTTTGTCTCTTATCGTTTCTTTCGACTTTTTTCGTTCACTCAGAAGATTGTCATTCAGCAACTGAAAGAAGTTCTCGGGTCCAGCGATTTTGCGGGAGAGTTCGCGACGACGGACGACGCGATTCGGGAAATACTGCGAGTCGGCAAGAGAATGGTCAACGAATACATTGAGAATAGGGTCCGTGATGATCAGGAGCACAGCGATGCGATCAGAAAAGGCAAATATGACGTAAGAGCTAGAAGCGTGAGAACGATAGAATGCGGAAATTGAGCCTGCTGTGGAATATCGTAAGATTCTCACAATATCTTTTCCGAATTTAGAATTTTTCGCGAGAGCCGAAACATAAGAATATTTTCTAGGTACGTCATTGAAGAGAGTTTTCAGAAAGTTCTCTGGTAGAAGAATAGTAATTCGTTCTTCGTTAGTTTCACTGTAGCTTTAGAAAACAATCTTGAGTTTTTCCCAGAAAAAAAATTCAGAAAGGGAAGTTTTTTTTCACAAAAACGTAGAATCAGATTAAAGATTTTTAAGTTTCATATCAATTTTTGAGCCTAAGTTCAGAAGTTTGCTGGAAATTTGGGGAAACAGTTTTTGATGGAAAAAACGACTATTCATTAAATTTCCAGAAACAGCTGACCGAACGTGAATTGGAGAATATTTATGCCCGTGGACTTGAGGCTTTGTATCAAGGAAGGAATAAAGAAGCCTTTCGAATATTCCGCGTTCTTTTGCCTTTTTATACACACGATGCCAAGGTGTGGGTGCGGATCACTGAAGCTTGTCTTCATGGCCTTCAGGAGGTTTTCCCGTCGATTTTACACAGAAGCCCGTAATTTCCAGCTTCCCAAAAAACAAAAATTTCTGAAAATAACATATAAGTTGATTTTTTCTTTACGCTCCTGAACACTTCTAGGGATCACGTAAGAGTTCGAGTGGACCTAAATTTACCGCTAGAAATGCCCCTAAACGTACAGTTTGCGTTCGTTTAAAATCAAAATCGTTTGAATCTTCGATAGAACGAATTTAAACGCACTCCATTTTTCATCGTCCAGTTCGCCGCTTCTTTTCTATCAAAGGTTCTTTCAGAACGTGTCTCCATACGAAAATGTCTATTCAAAGATTTTCCAAGAAAATGTTAGACTACCTGGCTCCTCAAAAGTTCGCGATGTGTTTCCGGCCGAAGGAGGGTTCGTCTCAAAGTTGTCGCTCGAAAATGCTCATTTTTCAGGGAAAAGCATGAAGATATGACCCTGGAATTCGCAGAATGCTCGAGTATTATTGCATTTACTCTGGCCCAACATGACAGCGACGAAGAATTGAAAGTCCACACGGCAAAGTTGGCTTCCTACGTTGGATTAAAATTGCGAAAATTTCGGTTTATCACTTCTCTAGGCCTTCAAAACATCTCTCTTGATTTTGGGTTATCTTTGGACATGATATCGTGGGTTTTCATGCAGAAGTTGAACTTTGAAGACGAGGAGTTCGATCAAATCGAGACCATCACTCTTCACAAGGTATGACTGAAGAGGAAATTGTTTTTTTTTTCTCAATTCAAAGTAAATACATCACTATTTTCGCCTAGTAAATCATTTTCTTTATTGAGAAGAAATCCAGAAAAGATTTCATGAAAATCAAAGCATTTTTTTCCACTTATGTAGTTGATTTCTTGTATTTTTTATTTTGAAGTTCGGAAAATCAGAACTACCGAATTCCAGAGAATAAAAGACCACAGACTACTTAATAATAAAAGTTTCAGGTTTTACATTGATTTTCCTATTTTGTTTTAAAATGCTCCTTTTTCCGAATAAAAGAGGTGCGGTTTGGTAAAGAGCGATTCATAATGATATTAAGAATCCTGCAGTGTTTTTGCTTTTTACTTTTGAAAAGACTAAGAGTCAAGAAAAAAACAATTTCTTCCAAAAATTAGTAAAGTGTGAAAGATTCAGGTCACTTTGAAATAAAGTTTTTTACTTTTATTCACATTAACGAGTTTATCTTTCATTGGAACTCCGGGTTTCTTTTCTCTTTGCAGAGTCTATCAAATTGTAGATAATCAAAGCTTTTTTTTTCCTCTGGAAATCATGAATCTGAACTATGGCCACATCCAGGCCGAGTACCTCTACCAGACGGGCTTGAACGACGAAGCGCTGAAGACGGTGCAGGACGTGGTGCGTCATTGCCGCGACCGACGTCTTTCCACTCGATGCGCCCTCATCGAGATCCTCGTGCACCTCCGGCAGTGCAAGTACGCCGAGGTCATCAGTCAAATCAAGGTATCGGGCAAGATTTGGAAGGTCGTTCTTCCCAAATCAACCGAAGTTTTCTATCACATCAAATTGGCAGACTAGTTTTCGTTTAGATCTTTTCTTCTGTAAGTTATTTTTACTCATATTCGACATGTTTTTTCGATGCGACAGCTTGTTAATATTAATTCGACAACTTGATGAAGCTCCAAAAAAGTTTTTTTTTCTCAGACTTTCCTTATCTGATCGACCTCGAACTTTTTTTTTGGCAACTTTATTGGTTCAGCCTAAAATCCCCTTTATTTCTAAATACCCTCACCTAGATCAATAAAACTACATTTTTAAATCTTTATTAAACTCTAAAAAAAAACAATAGGCGTTTGAAATTTGCAGCAATCCAGTTTTTATGAGAAGTGTCCGGTTGAATTAATTAGAAAAAACGACGCATTTTGCACAGAAAACACAAGATAGGGCTTTTCAGATGCTTCTGAGAGTCGGAGATCTCGAAGGCTCAGTCCAGGAGTCGATCATCCTCGTCGGCATGTACCTCTCGTATATAATGCGCAGCGACGCGATCCTTCAACGGTTCACGAAACTTTTGCACGAGGTCCTGTATGATAAACAATAAACTTTGATCATTGTTTTTCTTTTTTTTTTTCGCTGCCTCGCACTCAGTCGGAAATCTGTGTGATATTTTTAATATTAAAAAGATTCCACTTGAATGAAATTCACATGATTTGTTTGTTTTTTCTTCATTGCGCTGGTTGATAAGTCGTTGGTTAAACATTTCAGTTTCAAAGCATTTTTTGAGCTTCTAAACGTTCATTATTTTTTCACTCACTAACAAACTCGTAAATGTGTGAATAAAACTCACAGAATTTATTATTTCTTCTGTTTTTACTTACAGAAGCTCCGGAAAAAGTCATCTGATTGTAAAGTCGGGAAATTCAAGTTTCAATTAATGTCTTTTTTTTAAGCTCGCCCTACAGAATTTCGAGGCAAGGTTTAATAAGATGGTTTACTCAATCAAAATATTTTACCTGTTTTAAAGAAGCGCAAGAAAAAAACGCATTAAAACCTTGAGGCGGATTGAAAAAAATTAGTAGCGTGGAAGATTCACGTCACCCTGAACAATTATTGAATTTCATTTTATTTTCACATCCAAGCTCCAGATATGGAGTTTATTCTTATAATAGTGTTCAAAATCTTCCCAATGAGTTGAAAAACGAAAATTTTCCAGATAAGGCACCCGGTCGAAACTGACCGAAGCGCCTCGAAATCGTTTCTGTAAATGTAAAAATAACGGCGGCCTGTGGGATGTTCGTTATCAAGCGAGCGTTTCGCATCGACTCTTCCCGCTGTTTTTCGACGTTTGTCGATTTCGGGGATGTTTTGAAATGAGTTGTTTTGTTGAAGAAAGTACACGTCGAGTGCGGATGTCGTGATTTGCGGCGGAGGAATTTCCGGCGCTTCACTCGCCTATCATTTGGCCAAGCGCGGCAAGAAAGTCTGTCTTTTCGAGAAAGAAGCGTTCGTTTTTCCTTCTTTTTTCTTAGATCCAACTATTGTCGAAGAGGTTTCGAAATCTATAGTTTTTTTCTTGTATATAGTCTGTTCGGATTTTGAATGTCAAGTGCAATGAAATTACTCGAAAGTACTCTTTGCATGGCTCGCTCTCTGATTGGTTTATCGCACATTAAGGGGCGGAGCTTGAGCGGCGATTTGACATTCAGATTATGAAAAGACTAAAAAGCCAGAAGAATTTTTCAAACTTTCGGTCTAGCGCTTTAAAAAATTTTTCGAAGCTCACAACAGAGCTGAAAATCCTCTATTCACTTCAAGAAGTTTTTTTGTAGATTATCTTTTTAAAAATAAATAATAAATTTTTATTTATTTAATTTTTCAAAGAGGTAATGAGACGAGGAAAACTGGTAGCGCAATAATTACATCGAAACTTCAATTCCAATCGCTAGTGCTAGTTTTTCTTATTAACTTGTTCCTTACAGTGTGGGATGTGGCGGAGCGACGAGTTTGAGCGCGGGACTCGTGTCGGCGCCGATCTTTTGGCAAGACGCCAGCATGCAGGCGATCGCCGAGGAGTCCCACAAGCTCTATGCGGCCTTGGCTGAGGAGAATAAATTCCGTGAGTTCCCAGAAACTGTATTTCAACTAGAGAAGGATCTTACTAGTTAGTTGAAATAATCGCAGCCATACTCTCGAAAGTATCCCCTCTATCATTTTCTTTTACTGAGAAATGAACCTGAAAGCTTTAATTTTCCTCTTCCTCGAAAAAATTTTAAAGCGTACCCTAGGGTAGTCTCTCTAATTTGAACTTCATGTATTCTCTGCTCAAGCTGATGAGAGTTAACCAGATGTGCTTCTCAGCGGGTACGCCTGTAGTAAGTCTGTATAAGCACAACAGGTAGAACTTTTGGCGTTGTATACAACAATTGAGTGCCCTTTCTAGTATACTTGGATCACAGAATTTCGAAATAAACAAATAAGCTGCGTCACCAATTATTTCTTAGAGACTGAAATGGCCTCAAAAACGGGATTGAATACGAGTCCATCTTTTGAGATAAATAGCCAGCATGATAGCTCCATTTGGTTTCGAACAAACATTTTTTATTTTATTTTTTAGAAGAAGAAGCATCATTTTTCAAATAGAAGTTTGAACTTTTTAGGGTATGTGAAATGCGGCCGAGCCTACCTGGCGTCGTCAATGTCGTCAGAGATGTGCCTCCGTCGAATGTACAGCCGAGGTTTTGTCAACGTCAAACGGTTCCCTGTTTCGAAAGGAACTTTTAGGGATTATCCACAATGATAACGTGGAGCTGATCGACTGCCAAAGCGAGATGCTCGCCAGGTGGCCTTTCTTGCAGACCGAAGATGTTCAGGTAGAAAAATATCTAGGTTTCAAGAAGATTGAGAAGTTATTCCAGCTGGCTCTTCTTTCTCCTGAAGACGTGGCTTTGGACCCGGTGGCGTTGAGCCAAGAACTTGTGAGGCACGCTCAGGAAAATGGTGAGAAAATCCCGATAGTTTGAACAAAGTTATGACGTGTTTTTTGAATTAATAAAACTTTGAGGCCAATTTAAGGGTTTCTGTTGACGGTATTCATCGAAGCTTATTACATAAAGAAAATAGATTATTTTTGAAAAAAAAAATGATTAGTTGGCAGCAAGTTTTATAATTTATTCCTTAAGGAAGTAATTTCATGAAAGCTTTTATACTCCATTCAGAGCTAGTCCCTCACAACAATACACATTTCACTGTTTTTAACAATAAACTCTTTACTTTTTCCGTGTTTCAAAAATAGGTGCATTCTAATTTTTTTGAGAAAAATTGATTTCAGTTGTTAGCTCAAAGCAACGACTAGTCAACTTCATACATGCAAGAGAGCTCAGAGCTTTAACTTTTACCTTTTGATAAGCAGTTGGAATTTAAAAAAATTTAATTTAGGCGTAGGAAATTTTAATTTTCTCAAACTTTAGGCTGGCGGTTTCAAATTATCATTCCTATAACTTTTTTCATTTCGGACCAATATTTTATCACACTCAGGAGCCCAAGTTTTCGAAAACTGCAAAGTGGAAGAAGTTATGTTGGGCGATGAGAAGCAAGTTTACGCTGTGAAAACCTGCCAAGGACTCGTCGAAACGCCGGTTTTTGTCGACGCGGCCGGAATTGTTCGTTTTCCCATTTTATTTTTGATATTTAAAAAAAGGAGATTCATTCGCATCATTCAATTTCAAGGTTTTGTCACATCCATTTTCTTCAAAAAGCTTTCTAAATGTTTCGAAGTTTGAATTTCAGGCGTTGTTTTTCTATATTGCAGTATTTCGAAAAAGATTAAAAAACTATAGGTAAAAATTGATGAAGGGCAAACTTAAAGATCCTACAGTAAATTTTATTGCTTGTTCCGTTTTTTTTTCATAGTCTGTGTACAAATCTTGCTGGTGTGCTTGAAGACATAAAAATAACGCGGAAAAAGACTTTTCGTTTTGAAGCCTTTCCTTACCAGGGAACGTTTTTTACCCCCCGGTTGAACTTTTACTGAAACTTTGCTGAAGTGTACTTTAGGACCCCCTGATTGCAGATCAAGTAAAAAATTTCTCGCAATAGATCTTGTTTCCGATTTATGGAGCTTCAAAGTGTGCAAAATACGCAATTTAGCCTAAAAAAGCGCTATTTCGGGTTTTTGAAGTGTCCTAACTCGAAAACGAGATCTATTGCGAGAAATTTTCTCTCTGTTCTGGAATCAAGGGGTCCTAAAGTACACTTCAGCAAAGTTTCAGCAAAAGTTCAACCGGGGGGTTAAAAAAATTCCTTAGTTAGAATTTATCGATGCTCCTTTAATCCCCTATTGGAGATTTTTGCACAAATCGATTTTTCATTTTCAAATTATATCCCACCAATGGTTTCCATACTGAAATGAAGATCTGATCATTTTTCAGTGGTCTGGAACTGTTCTGGTGAAGCCACTGCTCCAGCGACACATTCAAACGGCCACACATCCCTGTACTTACGCCTACATCCACACTTCGAAGCTGCCGACTGGCGTCGTCGGAGACTTCACGCCGAGTAGGAGAAGACGTCAAGGATGTCCGGAAACGGGAGAATTTGCAGTATTCAACGACCTGGAAGGCAACGTGATGTTCCGATGCACCTCCTTCAAGACTCTCTGCGCCGGATTCGCCGAGGAGGGAGTCAGGCCGTTGGCTCGGCACACGGTCAGCAACGACCACTGGAACCGGCCCGAGCCTGATTGGGACAAGTTCGGTCCGTTTTGAACTGAAATGTCTATTGTTTGCTCGCAGCCAGGATTTTACGCCTCAGGACGTTTTTTGCATTACTTTTTTGGCGCTCGGAAAAAATGATAGACTTTTTGTTCAGAGTCCCCTCAATTATTTCCATAGTTAACAGTAAAAGTTTGAAAAAATTTTTTTAGCTGAAATTCACAATTTTTTTAACTAGAATGTCACTATGAAAACTCCTATTGAAGTATTGAAGCTGATATAGCTCTGGAAAAATGTGCTGAAAAATTAGTTTATTATTTTCATTATTGAAGAAAATAAATTTTTTTTCTACCTTTATGGCAGTCCTAGAACGAGATCTGAAGCGATGTCTATAGGCTCATAACTACGAAGCGGTAACTCAATTGTTAGAGAAGAGATTTTATGCTTTATAGTATGTTTTACGTTGAAAAATAATAAAGATTTCAGGGAAGAACCTAGAAAACAGCTTGCATCGTTTGCCGATGCTCGGCGAAATCGGACATGGCGATTTGATTTGCGGCATGGAATCCTATACGCCGGATAAAATACCGACTATTGGAGAGAGTAGTCAGGTTTTTCTTTCTATTTTTCTTATCCAATTAATTAATTTAGGCAAAAGGGTACTTTTGTGATGTGCGGAATGAACGGCCAAGGACTCGCCCTGGCCGGTGGCTTGGCTAAAGTTCTGACGGAGC
This sequence comes from Caenorhabditis auriculariae, assembly GCA_904845305.1. Lineage (NCBI taxonomy): Eukaryota > Metazoa > Nematoda > Chromadorea > Rhabditida > Rhabditidae > Caenorhabditis > Caenorhabditis auriculariae. The sequence goes on along the minus strand of CAJGYM010000001.1, from coordinate 4,613,637 downwards.
TCATTTGCGATGGTGATTTTCGAGTTTTTACTCAGTTTTTGGGTTTTTTTTTTCACAAAATAAAGCTGAATTTCAGTCAAAGTAAAATTATAGTGTTTGAAAAAAAAAATGAAACGAAGCTCTCCAAAAAAAAAATTTTCAAGATAAGTTTTTCTATGCGGCTTCAAAAAAAATGCTAATTTTGGCAAGGCCGAAAAAAAAAATGAAACTGACCCATAAACACATCATGGATTCTCTATTCACAGAACTTCACCCCATAAATAAGAAAAATCTCCAATTTCTACTGTTCTCTAGGCATTTTTCAGCACATTTTCTAGCAAATCTGTGTAGGATATCTACATGAAGTGACTTGCAAAGTTTTGAAAACTCTCGGAAAATTGTTCAGGGAGAGCGGAGACGATTGACGTTTCTCGTGTGGACGTCGCCCGCTTCGTCGAACTCCACGCCAACAGCCAATATCTAATGGAACGCGTCCCAGAAATCGCCGGTTTGGCTGCGAGTTGATGCGCAGTGAAATATTTTTTGCTTCCAGCTGCCACCTACCGTAATCTTTACCATTCGTATCAGTGCCACACGGCCAGAAACCTCCGGATGGCGCCAATCTATCATCAACTTCGTGACGCCGGCGCCGTTTTCGGAGAAATCATGGGGTTTGAACTCGGACTAATCCTATTTTTGCATCATGTTGTTACTAGAAAGACTTCGGGAAAAAAACAGTAGTTTTTCGGAGAAAAATCTAAAAATCGAAAATTTTCAAAAAATAAATAAATCAAACTCTCCTTTAATTTTGGAAATCAATTTTTTCAAGTGAATAGGCTTTTAAAAGGAAAGTTTTCACTTTTGATCGTTTTGTTTGAAAAGACGGTTTGTGTCTCAAAGGAAAATTGAAATCTCTGGTCAAAGTTAGACAGTTTTTCGAAAGTTCGGGAAATATCGTTCAATAAACTGAAAAAATATGAATTTTGAATGAATAGGTTTTGATCGGTACTAGTAGGTACTCTATATTTGTGGTTTCTTCAAGATACGAACGGCCCCTTTGGTTTGAAAAGAACAGCAAACCGGAAAGGAACGCTCTTATGCAAGGACAAGACACGCTGATCGGAAAACCCATATGGTTCGACAGGTGAGCAGATCTGCCGAAAGTTCCTAACTCGTGGAAAATTGAAGAGTTGCCGCGGAGTACGAAGCTTGTCGTGAACGCGTCGGCCTCATTGACATGAGCAGCTTCGCCAAATTTGACATCACGGTTTCTCGCCAACTTATTTGAATCACCAATTGATTCGTCGATTGAAGGGCCCCGATTCGGTAAAGTTCCTGCAGTACTTGTGTTCGGCGAACGTCGACCAGCCGATCGGAACGACCGTCTACACGGGAATGCAGCATGAAAACGGCGGATACGTGACCGACTGCACGCTGAGTCGCTTGAGCGAGGACAGGTTCGTTTTGGAGGAAGAGCTGGAGAAAATAGTCCACGCTGTTTTTCCCCTTTTTTTGCAATCTTTCGATAAAGTTCTTCGAAGGTGACAAAAAAACGCGGAGCTACTACTATTTTTCTCAAATCTGTTGCATTTTGTATCATAAACTAGCTTTAAGCAATCAGCGGTTTTTTTTCAGGCCTTTTCGTCTTCAAGTTTTTTTTTCGACCTATTCTTTTACAAAACTGGTAAGAAACTAAACGCTGAGCCACGACTTTTTTTTCTCAAGGTCTCATTTGTTTAGTATGATAAACTAGCCTCAAAAATAACCGGGGCTATTTTTTTAGCCTTTTGTTGAATTCGAAAATGTTTGTTTTGGCAAAACTTATTATATTCTGTTCAGATTTTGAATTACAAGTCTTTGCTCAAGCTCCGCCCTAATAGCGCAATAAATCAATGAGAGAGCGAGCCATCCACAGAGCCTTTTCAAATAGTTCCATTCTGCTTGACATTCAAAGTCTGAACAGGCTATAGAGAGCGACAAAAATATGTGGAAATTTGACAAATCTTCTCAAGCCTTTGTCATTTTATCATCATCATCATTTAAGTTGTTTCAGCTTCTTCATGGTGGCCCCTACAATCCAGCAAGAACGATGCATGACTTGGATGAAGAAGTGGGCGGCAAAAATGGAAGTGAATGTCCATGTTCAGGTATTTTTCTCGTGTGCCTTTTGAGAGATTTCAGAATGAAAAAGCTTCTTTTCAGTTTTCTGGAAAAAGGCTGGAACCTTTTTATATGTACGAAATAGATCCTAAACGGGACTGCTTGCAAAACACTTCAGTTTTTGAGAAAGAAGTGCTAAAAATCTCAAAATGATCTATTTTTAGCCTTGGATCAATTTTTTTGACTTTGAAGCGTCCTTTACAAAAACTTGGTAGGTTCAACCACTTAAAATAACCAACTCCTACACCAAAGAACCTTTTGCTAATTTTCTGAAAATTTTTACTCTTCCAGATACATTTATTGTGAATTTCTTCACTCAAAATTATTCATTTTAGTATTCTACTCGAAAGAAAAGCCATAGCTTGTTTAGATTTTGAATGGAAAGTACAATGAAATAATTTGAGAACGCTCTGTGGATGGCTCGCTCTCTGATTGGTTCAAAGCGCAGTTAGGGGCGGAGCTTGAGCGAGGACTTGACAATCAAAATCTGAACAGACTAAAAAGAGAAAGAAAATAAGAATTTCCTATTTGAAGGACGTAACCGGCGCCTACACGGCGCTGGACATAATCGGCCCCTCGTCGAGGTATCTGATGGCTGACGTCACCGGCGTGTCGATGAGTTCCACCGAGTTTCCGACGTTCCGTTGTCAGGTTTTGCGTGTGATTATTGATATCAATTTGCATGGTGTGTTGTTTTAATGTGCTTGAATCAGTTGTCGTTTTGATTCGATTTGATAGTTCATTCATCGCCGTTTTGCGAAGGAAACGCATTCGACTGAAATAACTGTATCTCATGATTAATGCGGTCTTGAATCATTCGACCCCTTTCTTTTGAGGTGGCTCTATCAAAAAATTGATATCAAGTGGCTAATTCGAAAAAAATGTCGCAAAAATTGAAAACGCAAGAGAAATGTGGCTGATGCCAAAAAGACATTCAGAGATTTTTTTGGTGAAAAAAATATAATTTAAAAAGAAGCAAAATGTAATTTTTTTCGATCGGTTTTTGAAAAAAATCACAAAAAGCCGTTTTAGAAGAAAAAATGCTGATTTTTACAAGTTATTAGCGTTTTTTAATCGTTTTTCTCAAAGCCATCGGTGAATATAGTTCGAAATCAAATCAAATGCGACAAATTCAAAGAAGTGTCAATAAGAATCCTTCCCTTCAGGAGATAAACATAGGAATGGCTACGGGAATCCGCGCAATCAGTGTGACTCATTGCGGTGAACTCGGATGGGTCATTTATATTCCCAACGAGGTTCTTTTTCTTCGAAATGTGCAAAGTCAATTTTTGAATGTTCAGATGGCTCAAAATGTGTACGAAAAAGTCGTCGCCGCGGGCAAAGAATACAGTCTTCTGCACGCTGGCTACTACACGCTCAGACAGCTTCGTATCGAGAAATTCTACGTCTACTGGGGCCAAGACATCAACGCCACCGTGACGCCTGTAGAGTGCGGGCGCGCCTTCCGCGTCGATTTCAAGGTTTTTTTTTCGGTTTTTAAACAGAAAGATCGGTATCTTTAAGGTGTAAGCTTTTGCATTATACTCTTTTGAGTTATTTTCATTGTTTTACGATGTTTTTGGTGTCGAAAGGTATCAAAAAACTCAAAAAACGTATGTTTTTGAGAAAAAATAAAATAAAAACACAGGCTCATTGTTGAATATTAATCATCCACGAATACACAACAAAGTCCGTATCTAATTTAAGTCTATTGTGTTGATTTTTTCTAACAAAGAGTTGGAAACTTGTTTACAATTTTGGTTCACAATTGAAATTTTTCCTTTGAATGATCTAGTGGAGAATAATGGTGCGCGTACCGCAACAGGTTGTGTGCCTGTCTGCGGTCTATAGGGTCACAAGTTCGATTCCCGTCTCGACCCAACCAAGGGGTTTAAGGAATGTTGGTAGTGGGGAACCACGACTTCAAAATCCCCAGCTGTCACACACAAAGACGGATATGTCACTAGAGCCAGTCCACTGATATCAGGATAGGACCTCGGCTAATCGACTTGGGGGGCCGATGCCGCTTAAGCGGTATAAAGGCGTAGGAAGAAGAAGAAGAAGATCTAGTGGAGAATAATGAGTAGTTCGAAAGTTGTTTGAATCCAAATCTGTGATTTTTTTTTCACTCTGTCTCTGAAATAAGAAGACTTTTTTAGAAAGACTTCATCGGCAAGAAGGCATTGGAGACGCAACTGGAACGCGGAGTTTCGAAAAGATTCGTTCAGATTCTCATCGACAAACACGACAAGGAGACCGATCCGTGGCCTCAGGGCGGCGAGACATTGTACAGGTGAGTGGGAGGTTTTCTTGATCTTCGGAAGACGTTCCATTCCCAGAGACGGCCGGGCTGTTGGCTTGACAACCTCTGCGGCCTATGGCTTCACCTTGGGTTCTCAGGTTTGTATTTTTAATCAGCTCCATTCCCTCTAGAAGCATCGAAAATGAGAGCCCATCTTTGGAGTTCTAATTTTCTCTCGGAAAGTCTCATTCGACAAAAATCGCAAGAAAAAGTACTGAAGTTTTCAGTTCAGAATTATGATACTATAATCTCAGAGAAAACTTTCAAACTTTTATTTTTGGTCAATTTGAGGAATCTGAATTCTGATTTCGCGTAGAGCTACTTGAATATTTAGGCCGCAGTTTATTGAAATTCCAATAACAGATTATTTTCCAGTTTTTTTTTTGATCGAGTTTACTTTGGGTTCATAGTATGTTTGAACGTTTTTGATCAATTTTTAAAGGGTTATTTCACAACATCCAACAATTCCGCCTCCTTCAAACAGCCCGGCATTCGTTTCTGAATAATTTATTTTTGGATTAATTTGAAGAATGAATTTTGATACCGTTCTTGTTCAGATGACATTCAATTCTAGAATGCGTGAAGTTTGAAATGAATCTTTATTATTTCTCAAGTTTTTAGACTTACTACATCAATAATTTTCGTTTTTTTTTTCGCGAGTTTTTCTTCTGAATGAGCGCTTCAGGTGTGCATCGCCTACGTCGAGAACAAGGAGTTCGGCGTGTCCAACGACTACATCAACCGCGGGACCTACGAAGTAGACATTGCCGGAAAGCGGTTCTCCGTTCGCGTCAACCTGCATTCGCCGTCTCTTCCCATGATTTCCTCAGAACACCCCCTTCATTACCGACCAACTCAATGAGAATCTTTTGCTCAACTATAAATACATAGATAAGGAATGCCTATTGCCACTTTTTCACCTACGGGTTTCATAGTTGATTCACGGCTGACTTGAGCCATTGGAAAAAGGGTCCTGACACGATAATACACGAGATAGCGCCTGGCTCGTGGAGAGCACAGACAGGCCACGCTCCTTTAGCGTCCCAAGCTAGACGTGAATCAGCTATACCGCAAATGAGAACTCCTTCAATTAATTAGTATCATGTAATGTGGAATATAATTAGGAAGAGGATATATATTTTTTTTTGTTAATAACTGTATAAAATTTTTATTTTTTTTAGGTCGATGTTTTTATTATTATTAGTGCTTAAATACAGGTGCGAGTAGAGAATAATTTTTTTTTTGTGCGCAACATATTTATAAACTTTACTGGCATGATTTTCTAATTTCATTCACTGTTTAAGCGGAGAATTAACTGGTATGCCATATGGAATAATAAAATGGATTCGTTATTCAATTTTTGTCTCACGAAATTTAAAACTTTTGATATTGGCGCCAAGTTTCTCTGGAACGCGGCACCGCACGCGACGCGGTTGAGCCGCTAGGCGTTTCGATTTTGTCGCTTGCGACGGTTTTTCTCCGCACTTTTTTTCTGATGTTTCTTTTTGATTCGAAAAAGTTTTTAAATTTTTCAATAAGCCTATAACAAGTTATGAATCGAAACTTTTTTCAATTTATGTTTGTCGATCACTGGTTTTTCGATATATATCTTATTCAATTATATAGGAAAAAAGTAATTCGGGGTTTTCAACTTCTTCTCCATTAAAAATGGAACGATGGGACAATCGCGCATCAGTTATGGAAAGCAAACCTCTTTCACCGGTTGGTTAAGTTATCTATACTTTTATTGTGACTTTATCAATTGAGCAGAGTTTCTCAACCCATATGATTACGGATGAGGTTAGATTTTCGTTGATTGACGCGGTTTGCCTGAAACCTGGAATTTGGGACTCTCAAAGGTAGGCAAAGATATATAAATTTCATTGACTTCAGATTATGTTCGACTGCAGTGAAATGATTAATTATAGCAGTTTTGAAGATAAAGCGGAGCTCTAGATTGCTTTTATGCGATCATCGAGCTTATTTTATTTTTTACAGGGAAAAGACGACCGGAATCTCGAGAAGAGAACTTTTTGCCGATGTTGCCGAGCAAATAAATCAACAGTTTCAACTAGCCATGTCTCGTAAGTTTTTATTGAATTTTTTTTTCCAAATTCAGTTTTAGATAATATTCTCTCACTGAAAATCACAAAAGTAGCAAATATTATATCAAGAATTTTCAGTTGACGACGTCGAACGGCTTTGGAAAAATTTGAAAGACACCTACGTAAAAACTCGTAAAAGAGTATGTTTTTTTTTTTTTTTGAAATACCTTATACATATTAGAATTTTAGAATTAATTTAGAAATTTTTGAAGGTCTCTTACGATCAAGAAGGCTGCGTCATACCCCCAAAATGGAAATTTTATCAAGCAATGATGTTCCTTGACAATCTTGGCCATTCACCGAGTCCGCAGCCAAGATCAGGAAAACGAACGACAGAAAATGATAACGTTGTTTCAATCTTCTTTGAGCGATTAAAAAATATTTTCTAGGGGTACTACTTGACACCACCCTCAGCAAAGAGAACACGAGAAGAATCGGAAGACATGGATGAATACATGGGATTTTGTGAGTTTTTCCAAAAGATGATAAGAATCATGAAAATCTCTTCAGGTAAATCTTTGTACCATCCTTTACGCGAAATTGGCTACAAAGATCGTGTGCAGCTGCTGAAAGCACAGAAAGCTATTCGAGATATTATACACGATGCTCAAATGGAAGCTTTAATGAGTCAAATCAACTAGTGAAAGTATAGCCTATTCCGCGCCAGCTTGTCACGTTTTTCTCCCCGCCAAAAAGACCGTATACCAAATAAGATCAAATTTCTGCTTTTATAACGGCAAGAAACAAAGGTCTTGAAGCGAAAGTTGGTTAAATTTGACCTGGCTTTTTGGCGGAAAGAAAAACGTGACAAGCTAGCGCGGAACGGCCTATAACTGTTCCCAACTATCTCACTCATTTTTCTATGTAATAATTAATTTTCTATGTAAATTTTTTTATGATCTTAATAATTGTTGTTACCTAGTTTCAGGTATGATGATAGGTGGTAATTTTTCAATTCCGTTCTTTCTTTTCGGGTTCGTTCACCATTTTCATTATCACTTGCTTCATCTTTTAATAATGTAATTAAGGAAATGAAGAAGTTCCTGATGAATGATTTCTTTTTTTACAAAAGTTTATTAAATTATAACAAATCAAACAAATAACAATTATTATCAACTATGCGCTGTCGGCAGGGACGCTCCTGATGATGTCTGAATCACCAGCCTCGGTGACAGCAAGCGTGCAAACTCGGAACAAACGACCGCAAGCAGTACCGAGCTCAATGTTGTTGCCATTGTAGTGATGAACTCCAGTCTTGGCCAACATGGCGTAATACTCGATTTCAGACTTTCTGGATCTATAATCAAAATTTTCTTTCAAAATATGCAGTTTTTCAAAGTTGATTTGGCACTCGCAGCAAAAATTTTTTTCCATGGCCTAAAGGTTCGAACCAGAACGCAGCGGTCCACTACATCGAGATTGAACGGCTGTCTTTTATGGAAAATTTCCAATATATTTTTTCTTTAGTCAAATGAACTGAGCTAACCAATCCTGCAGTGGAAACATGCCGCGTTTCGACTCGTGTTTCTCAACGAGTAAACCGTTTTATAAAGCGTCAAATTAGCTTTAAATGCAGTAATTTTTACCTCAACGGGGGAGTGTTGTTGGCGAGAAGAACGAGCTTTGCTTTTCCGTTTAACAACGACTTGAGAGTTTGTTTATATCCCAAAACATACTTTCCGGTTTTCATAACCATGGACAAGCGTGAGTTAATGTTTTCAGCATTCTTTTTGACCTTCAAAAGAAAACGAGGTGATATATATATTAAAAAAGGAACTAAGAACGATGGACTCCTGAGCAGAAAGTGCAGCAAATTGAAAAAAAAAAACTAGAAGCTTCTCCTTCTTGATTGAGCTCAAAAAACTCCGGATCCTGCTAAGGAAACCATCTCTGTTCTATAGCTCAACTCCGGAGAAACTTCACAAACCGTAGTTTTAGTCGTGGAAGGAGCCATGTCGTTAGCCGAATGTTTTTTTTTACCTAAAGTATGTTTAAGATTGAAAAAATATCGAACAGAAAAAAGACATTATTCGGAAAAAAAAGATCGAAATAAGGCAGAGTTAAATATAATTTATAATACTTGAATAAAGCTCAAAAATGTGAGAATTATTTCCGAAAACGCAATAAATACGTTCTCGAAAAAAGAGGAAGAAAAAACCCCATTTAGCACGAAAAATTCGGGGTTTTCAGAATCTTAGAGTTGAATGGAGGATAACTATTTAAGAAAAATGAAATCCGTCATGCACGAACTCTGTGTCTTTGAACAGTCCAGCAAGTATTTTTGAAACGTATTATGAGAAAGTCATGGTACTGAGTTCATCAAATAAGAAATCAAAAATATTATTATTCTTTCTGAATCGCTCAAATGCCGTGTTCAATTTGATTCCGCGAAATGCAAAATACCAGTTAGAGAAAGGAAAAGATCACTTAATTTTGGAGAGTCAGAGATCATTTTGCATTTCGCGGAAATTACTTTGAAGACGGCATTAGAAGCAAAAAATAGACTTCTCAATCCGAATAAGATATATTCAGGTGAAAATGGGGAAAAACAAGAAAACCTTTGAGCTGATTACACTATTAATAGGGTAATTGAGTATGAAATTGAACTTCATTATCGCTTGAAAGGGAAAAGAAAATATGAATTACATAATGAAAAATAAAGTAAAAACAAGCCGGATTCCTAAAAACGATTACTGTAAGTTCAATAAGTCGTTGCAGGACGCAATAAATCTTAACCCTCCTTTAAAAAGCGTTCTTCATTTTTTCGGTTTCCGAGGGATAACCGACATTCCTGGCTTCGCCTAAAGGACAAAATCCCATATTTATTCCCAAAAAATCCATAAAAATTTAAAAAATTATCCAAAATCCTTAAAAAAACGAAAAACTTTTAAAAACCTACTTCGTTTTTGTTCTCGCTGCTGATCGTCGTTTGCTGAAAGGGTGAGTTCCTAAAAGTTTTTTTTAGTACTTTGTTGTTGTGAATAGATTTTTCTCGAGAGGTCTGTTTTTGTAATGCTGTCGATCTCGTAGGTAGATTTCGAAATTAAGCGTACGTTGTTACATTTCAGTATTTTGAGCCTCACTTTTTTCATATTTTCTGTAAAAAAAAACTCGCGGTTCTATTCAAGTTTTTTGATTTTCTTTTTTAGATTTCTCATATTTTAGAATATAGTTTACAATTCTAGTTTCAATCATTTGATCTTTTCCGTTTCATCTTCCTTTTAAAAAAAATTTTAATTGAAACTTTAGCTTTCAAATCGAAAGGAGTTCTAATTTCTTAGAAAAATTACACTCTGATTTATTGACATTTTTATTTATTCAGAAAGATGGCTGCTCAAAACGCTCCCGCTAATCCTACATCTGCTTCGTACTCCATGGCATCGCTCTACGTCGGCGACCTTCATCCGGAAGTGACAGAGTCGATGCTTTTCGAGAAGTTCAGCGCTTCTGGCCCAGTCCTGTCTATTCGCGTTTGCCGTGACAATGCTACTCGTCTTTCGCTCGGATACGCGTACGTCAACTTCCAGCAGCCAGCGGACGGTATTTTTTCTCATGTTACTTCGTAAACTTTGAGTGACTAAGAAAACGGAGAATCTTTTTCATACTTTTTTTTTCCAGCTGAACGTGCATTGGATACCATGAACTTCGATTCTATCAACGGAAAGCCAATGCGTATCATGTGGTCTCAGAGAGATCCCGCCATGCGTAGATCGGGAAATGGAAACATTTTCATCAAGAACTTGGACAAGTCGATCGACAATAAGTCGATTTACGACACTTTCTCCTTGTTTGGTCCTATTCTTTCCTGCAAGGTTGTTTCATTTTACCACTTTTCAAATAGATAAAAAATTTACAGGTTGCTGTTGATGAAGAAGGAAATAGCAAAGGATATGGATTTGTTCATTTTGAAACCGATGAATCCGCTTTGAGTGCGATTTCCAAGGTCAACGGAATGTTGCTTGGAGGAAAGAAAGTGTGAGTTTAGGAAATCGGATTACTTTGAAATAATTCATTTTCAGATTTGTTGGAAAGTTCCAACCTCGTGCTCAACGCTTGAGGGAGCTCGGTGAAACCGCCAAACGATTCAAGAACGTTTTTGTGAAAAACTTTGGCGACAGTCTGAATCAGGAGTCACTTGAAAAGATGTTCTCTCAGTTTGGAAAAATCACGAGCTGTGCCGTTATGAACGACGACAAAGAAGGCAAATCGAAGGGATTTGGCTTTGTGGCTTTTTCTGAGCCGGAGGAAGCCGAACGGGTGTGAAAGTTTCATGAGATTACTTTTGAAAAAACTTTTCAGGCTGTAAACGCTATGCATGAGCAAATTTTGGATGGCACCGATACAAAGCTTTTCGTGTGCCGTGCGCAGAAGAAGAGCGAGAGACAAGCTGAATTGAAGAGAAGACACGAAATGCAGAAGGTTTTTGGACCTCCAAGCTTTTTTCTTGAATTTGAAAAATGATAAAGTTTTGCATTCAAAAATTATTCAGGCCGAACGAATGCAAAAATACCAAGGCATCAATCTGTATGTGAAGAATCTTGACGAGACGGTTGACGACGAAGGTCTCCGAAAGCAATTCGAACAGTTTGGCGCCATCACGAGTGCTAAGGTATCTCATCACGTGAAACCAAATGTAAAAAAATATTTCTTAGGTCATGACTGACGAAAATGGTCGCTCCAAAGGCTTCGGTTTTGTGTGCTTCGAAAAGCCGGATGAAGCGACTAACGCCGTCACCGAGATGAACTCTAAGATGGTGTGCTCCAAGCCGCTTTACGTGGCCTTGGCTCAAAGGAAGGAAGACCGCCGCGCTCAGCTAGCTTCACAGTACATGCAGCGTTTGGCAAGCATGCGTATGCACAACAACGTTCCTGGCGGCACCATGTACCCACCGAACCAAGCTAGTTACTATGTCGCCAACCCCGTTCCTGTAATTACGATCCCAAAGCTTCTAAGAAATTGAGCTCATTCTAGCAACGTGGATTCGTTTCTGGTATGAACGCGGTTCGTGGAGGAGGAGGAGGACGTTGGAACGTCGCCAACCAATACGGAGTTCAAACACCGTACATGGTTCCTGCAGCGGGAAGTGCTATGTACCAGCAGGTAATTTAATGAGACGGTTAAAGTTTTATCAATTCACTTTTTTAAGGGGCGTGGAGTGAGGCCTCAAGGTGGACAGGCGCCGAACCGACCCCAACCTCAGCAATACGGACAAGTGCAAGGAGCGAGAATGGGACAACCGCGAATGCAACAACCAACTGTCGCCGGTCAACCTGCTGTTGCCGCCGGTCCTCGTGGACCTGTGAGATATTTTAAATTCTCAACCTCTTTAATTTCTTTAATTATAGCAGCAGCCGCGTCCAACTACGAACGCAGTCAAAAACGTTTCCCAGCAGCAGTTCCAGCAGTTCAACCAACAAAGACCAACTGGAATTGTGATTGGTGGACAGGAGCCACTGACTTCTCACATGTTGGCTTCTGCCGCTCCCCAGGTAATTTTCGAAGACTTCGTTATTTGAAAAAAAATTCTTTTAAGGAGCAAAAACAACTTCTTGGCGAGCGCATCTACGCTCTCATTGACAAGATGTATCCGGGACACAAAGATGCTGGAAAGATCACTGGAATGATGCTGGAAATCGACAACTCTGAGCTCATCATGATGCTCCAGGACACTGACATCTTCCGCTCCAAGGTCGACGAAGCCGCCAGCGTGCTCCAGTCTGCTGTTAAGGAATAAAAAAAAGTTGATCCCACTTTTCTACTCGGTTGTTTGTCCTTAAGGCTCAATCATCATTACTTGGTTATGGTGGGTGCCTTTCTGTTACTTGTTTTTTCTTTTAAATTCTAAGAATAAATTGTTGTTGAAAAATTTTTCTGAGTGATCTTCGAAAAAAAAAAATGCGTTTCGCATTTTATTTTACTGTGCCATAGCAAGTGTTTTTCTCCATGAACTGAATACTGCGCTTTTGAACCGAGTAAATTCAAGTATTGCATAGGTCAATATGAAACTCTTCAACAACAATAAAAAAAAGGTACCCTTCATTGTAAAAAAAAAACATTCAATTTACGAATCACTGAGATCTAGGAAAGCAGAAGGGAGATAAATGATGGTCAAACAGTTCTTTTTTTTTATAAATTAAGAAGTTGATAAAATAAGGAGCAAATTGATAGCGGTAATAAGTGGTTTGTCGGAACATTCTTAGAAGAATTACACATATCTGTAGCGCAGACACACTCTTTTCCTTCGATTCCTTCCCATAGAATTGATCGACGGCATCCAAGCGGAGAGTCGGATGGAACACACATTCTTTGCTCTCGAACCAATCCACCTGAGTTTTTTGAGCTGATTGTCAGGAATAATTGTGGCTTACTCGACGTTGGAGCTATTCGAAACGAACATTTTGCTCCGACACAAGAAGAACCGTCGAAATCACAGTAGCCGGAGTAAGAGTCACAAATGGAGCATTTTATAGCAATCGCACAAATGGAACACATTGATAAGACGAGAAAAAATCTTCTCATTTTAAAGTTTAAAGGAATTCACAGGGCTGAATGAATTGGAGCGAACTCAAACTGACTCTCGAGCGGGTGTGAGAACGTTTATTTCAACAACAACAACAAAACAAACAAGTAAGAGAATTGGATCACGACTGACGGGCGGTCGGGAGAGCACTTCACTTGAAGATCTGGAGGACGATGAGTGGCCAATTGGTGAAAATGGCGTAGATGAAGAAGAAAATGAGCAAAATGATGAGAACCCAAACGAGTAGGGCGCAGCCAAACTTTTTCCAGAACCATCGAGCGCAAGGTCGAACTCTGGTCATTTTTCAAATATTAAAAACCGTTTTGTCGAAAAAAAAAACCTCGAAGTGAACCAGAATGCGTTCCAAGCCGAACGATGAGGCGCCTCCAGATATGGACTCTAAACATGGAAAATAATTTCTATTATTTAAAAATCGGAGAAGATTATTGGAGTTTTAAATCCGATAAAGTTTCTGAATCTCAAATCATGATTCAAAATCGGTTTTTGAATTAGGGAGGAAATGGCCTGACGTGGTTGGGCTTCTTTCTTTTGCGACCGACTGGGTCGACTTTCGCCTCCTCTGACGTCACGAGCATCATCTCCATCTCGACGAGTCCCATCACGTACTGCTGATCTTCTTCAAGATCGTCGTCTTTCTTTTTCGCTCCCACCGCGTCTGTTCCCTGAATGCTCAAGTATTAGTCAATGAACTGAAAGCAAATCAGCTTTGTTCAGGCTGTAGCACATTTTATGAAGAATGTTGAGAAATTACATCAAAAAAATAATACTCAAGTTATCATTTCTTTTTCAAAACCATGTTTAGCTTTGGGAGCTCGAGGAGAGGATAAAAAAAAACTCTTATATGCAAACCCGTGTTTAACCGAACCGGGCAGACCGTAAAATTTCCGATTTCTTTTCTTGTCATAGAGGCCCTCCAACGAAATATTTTTCAATGAACTTTCAACTTATCTTTCGTCAAATTTTTTTTTTTGCTTCAAATGTAAAAGAATGTTTTTTCGATGAGAGATTTGAGCGATTCAGAAAGAAGGCCAAAAAATATTAGTAGGAAGACTAGCATTTTGAGGAAAACCATTTCACCGACTCGTATTGAAATCAAGCCGAAACCAAACTACATACAGGCGATTTGGACGTGAGCATCGGCCACCAGCCCCAGATCGACTGCGTCTCAAACATGGACAAGTATCCGACATCTTCCGGCGCGACGACGTACTTCTAAAAACAGTCTTGACGTTCTCTATAAAGTTTGGGGTGGGAAACCGGCGGCTTCGGAAACGGCTTCACTTCCTTCTTCTTTTTGCGCTTGTAGCAGCAACAGCAGCAAAGCGCGGCACAGCTCATCACCGTGCAGGTGAAAAGACAGGTGCAACACCTGGAAAAGTCAGACTTCAAGTTTTCCCTTGAGAGAGCATCACTTGACGAGGCAGTTCCTTCTCGAGCAGCACTTTCCGCACCAGCGCTTTCGATCCTTCTTTGCAAAAATGCCAATGTCCTCAGGTTCATTGATTCCTTCTGAAATCTGAAGTTGCAGTCAATAAAGGAACTCAGCTCGCAAAGGTTCTTTTGAATGAGATTAGCTCAATGTATGTAGTTTTTTGCATGATAACCGCAAACTTGTATTAATAAATTGCTGATAAGGTAATTTGTGATAAATTTCATGATTATAAAAATCGAAAAATCAACTTCTCTATCAAGAAAAAAAATATTGTTCAGCTTCTCGTAATCACAAGGTTGAGGGGTCTAATTATAATTAGCGAATAATTAACTAAATTGGATAAAAAAAAACTTTTAACTTGAGCATCCCTATATTCTTACAGAACTTGATGGCGATTCTCCATTTTTTCGGATTTTTCTAATTTTTTTTATGAACATTGTTGGCCATTTTTTACAGGCTTTGTCCACAACATTATCAAAAAAACTTTTTTGAGGTTCATCATGAAAGAAAAAAACTTCGCAAAATTTTTCTATGCCCCTCATACAACGTCTATACCCATGAAACGAGTCAAATCGAGCTCGATTTCGCCAAGTAGCTTGTCCTTTTTGAATCGGTTCTTGTCCCAGAGCTGAATAATTATCAAGGGATCCACCAAATCTTCTCGCGCCTTTCTAAATTTTAGAATTACCGGTACAATTCCGACTCAATGAACCTGAAAAATCGCGTCTTCGTCTTGGCGACAACCTTTTTCTCCCACGGATTGTAGTCAATATTGAGCAATATCCTCCAGTTGAATTCGCCGCAGCCATCCAGGGACCTACGACAAACCTTGGACTTTCAGATAGAATAATTGTCAACACCTGTAGTGAACATCGGTTTTCTCGCTTTTCAACATCCCATTGACAAAAACTTTGACGTAGAGGTCACCAACCTAAATGATGTAAATGGATCTCGAATGCAAAAATGATTTGTACAGGGTCGCCGAAACTGCGTTTGACTGGAATCGCGTTGGAAACATTCAAAATGGCGACTCGTAACTGGTACTTTTCCGGCTGTCGGGGCGAAATGTCCAACGGCGGAGGTACCGGACCGAAGCTCAGCTGTAACAAAAGGAATACAATTATGAAAAATGTTGGAGGAACGAAAATGGGCAAGAACAAAGTTCGGTGTTCTTCACTCTTCAGTCTGGAGTTCGGACTTAAAAAATGCCAAAAAAAAATCAAGTTTTAAACCTAATAAACGTTCATCAAATAAAAAAAGGAGGTCAAATATTTCATTCACAACTCTTTGAAACAATTTTTCTTTTTTTTTTTTGACGAAGTCTACGATGACTAGTTCAAGTGGTATACAGGAAAATTTTTTCAGCTATTTTTAAGATTTTTTTCAACGACGAATTCTTTAAGTTGATTGAAAATTTTGAATTTATGAAAATTAATCTAACCGGAAACAAATCAACGAAAAGCTTCAGTTTTCCACATTGAGATGCTCCGCTCATCGACGCCTGCAGGACTCTCGTCTCCACGTGTTCCGGCACGAGATCCATCTAGTTTAAAAATTTGGTGTCTTTATTTCATTTTGGACGTTACCTGATGCAAAACATACAGAGCGACAGTCTGCAATTGTGAGCCCATGACATTGCGTCGATTCTGGTGGCGAGCAAACTCCAGCGTCTTCTGGGTCATTTGGCCCTTATCTTTCTGAATTTGAATTATTAAAGGCCCCTTTAATTAATCTACTTTTTGCCCAGAACGTTCCATTTCGATGACTTCCCAATTCTGCAGTTTCCTCTCCTCTTCGTTCTCAAAATTTGGACTGAAGGTATATTCAGGTATAGAAAACCTCAGCGTAGGCACGAGCCGACTTTTCCAGCTTTTCCTCCTCTTCTGAGCCTTCTTCTTTTCCAGCTGCACATCGTTGATTCTCCACAAGTTCCTTTTCTTCTCTGGAAAGTATTTGAAGTAAACTGTTGAGAAAGTCCAGAAATCAAAGGGAAGGGATGAACGCAAAACGATTGTGCAGGGGTTTCTATGAAGGCGTGTCCGACAAGGAAGCGACTTTCGACAGTTTAAAAAAAACTTCCAAGCTTTAAATTATGCGTCAGCGAAACAGAAAAGACATTCCAACGGTACCAGATGCAACATAAGAGCAGGTTTGAAAAATTACTAGCACATCTTCCAAAAGGAGAAAGTATGGATTTGAAGCATCGAGCCATTCCTCTTGGGACACTAGATTTTATTGAGTACGAAATGCTGATACCGTTCTAAACTGGCGACGACATCGGAGTGCCAAAATTCGACGCCGAGAACAGAGAGTCCTCTTTCCGTTTCTTCCTGTTCTTTCGCGTTTTTGATCTTTCTGTGTAGGACTTTGGGCGGAGAAAGCAGCATTCGGATGCAGTAGCTGACAAAATAAAAGTTTCAGAAGCTCGGCTGCAGGTCCAACCGCTGGAGGGTCATCAACGGAGTGAGTTGGTCTCGCCAGGGAAGATCGCCATGGACCGTGTATTGTCGACTGAGGCCAGCAGTCGCGCGCCAACGCGTCAAAAGCCGATTCTCCAGGTCGATCTTCGTCTTTCCCAACTCTTCGTCTTCAATTTCAGTTATTTTCTATATTTCTTGTTCAATATCAGTGAACCAGCCAGCAAGCGTCGTTTGTCCATCACGGAAATGACCAAATCCTTCTCAACCGGAACAGTTACTTTCATTTCAATCATCTCCCCGAAAACTGGATCAGTCGTGTCTGCTCGGTAGTTCTTTTTCATGTTCTTCTGAAAAGGAAAAAAAAACTCAGAGAGAAACCTGAAATGAATCATAACTTGAGAAAAGAAAGAATTGCGAGGATTTTGGAGAGATTTTCATGTTTTTGGGTTTCGCTACATGATACAGAAATTGATTAGTGATTCGTGAGCCACTGTTCAAATAAACAGAAACTTTCCACAAGTTGTTTTTTTCGTGATATATAAACGTGTATTGAAAAACAATTTGACAACTTTTTGGTTAGACCTTGAAAAAACCTTATTCAGCGTTTCTTTGAAGTCTTGAATAAGATTTCGTATAATAATCATACAAACCTTCTGCTTTCCACAGCGAACCACCAAATACGGATCGCAGATGCCGCTTTTCCTGGTCGCTACAAGACCTTCGGCTTCGATAACGTAAACCCGAACCAGACACTCGACAGGACCGACAAATTCGACACCAGGCGGGTCAAAAACTTCTAAAAAACGAAATTAGAACTAAAAAGGCGGATGACGAAACCGTGTTCCTCCTTAGTATCATTCCTCATGATCAGAAGCCTCGCCTTCAACTCTCCCATCTTCTCTTTTTCCTCGGGATCATCAAAGTCGCCTTTGGTGCTTCTCACAAAAGTGAACGTGTCCAAAAAGTCGCCGAAATGATTGTAGCAGCCTTCTTCCTCCAATGATCCTTTGAGCACGCGGAGATATTCCATGCCGCACCTGAAAAGCAGTTTTTTCAAGAAGAACGTGATAAAAGAGAGACTCTTCGTATCCAGGAGCCCTCTGAACCTGTCCCATCGAGGCGTAATACTTGCTCCACCAGTCCAAGTTCGGCATACCTTCCTAGAAAAAACATCTTCAGCCTATCATTGCAGACAACAGAACAGCTAAAAAATAAGCCCAAGAAACCTGAGCTCATAGGAAAAAAAAAGCTCAGCTCAGAGAACTCTGTTCGGATCTTTCAGCTTAGTGCGCGACGAAGTTTTTGTAAATTGTGCAAGTAACATTAATCACTTATTCAAACTATTTCTCCAATATGTTTCTTTTTTGATTTTATTCTTTTGTAATGTTATTTAAAATATTGGAATGTCAGAAAATATGAAAAATTTAAGTGAGTAAAGGAAAAAAGAAAGAAACTAGGGGCTGAAATTTAGAAATGTTTGTGAGCTAATATTCCTAGGCTCTATTTTCCTTTGAGCTCAGATCCTTCTGAGTGAATACTGAAGAAGCCCCAAACTCTGAGCAGAACTCTCAAGCAACCCCAGAATCAACCTGTCTCAGCGATCTGCAGCGTCTAATCGACGATTCGTATTTGTCATCTTGCGCCATATTTTCGTCGTACTCATCCCAATTGTGGGCCGTTTCGTTTTCTTTCTGAGAAAATACTTGTAGGAAAGGAAGTGGAACACAAAAACTTTGGAAATTTGTTTTCGGATGTACTTGCTGAAGTCGGAAATGAGGCAGACGCCGATCAGAGGCCGACGATTGAAGGCTCGTTTGTCGTAGAGACTCACCACAAGGGGCGGAGAAAAGTCCAGCGCCGTTGGCAGAGATACCTATTGGGAAAATGGGTTGATTATTCGCAGAATGGTTGAAAAAGCAGTTGATGTTGAAACTTCTAAGAAAAAAAATTGATTTTCTCCATCCTGTTTGATTTGATAATTTCTCTAAAAATTGTCCTTAAAAACGATTGATGAATCTTCCCCAACCAAAGATAAAATATTTGAAATTTACCTATTTAATACCAATTCCACAGATCACAATATTAACGAGCACTTCTAACATTCAAATATATGATTTAATTTAATAAAAACTTTCTCCGATTTCAACAGTCACCGAATTTTTTTTTCATTATAAAACCTCCGGGAAGCTGATCATCGGCTCAGGAAAATTCGGATCTTTGTTGACGTTTTTCAAAGGTTCCAACGAAAGTTCGCATTCCCCAATCGTCACTTCGACAAACGGCCGACACACCGAGAGCAACTGGAAGATGTTCAGAACTTCCAAAAAGTCCTAGACTCGCTGAACCTGATACCGACCCAAGTTTCTGACTCCCCAGCACAAAAACTGAACCGTGTACTTGGAAAAGTCTGGTCGAAGATCGGCCGGAATATCAAACCGTCCAGAGCTTAAAATTGATATTTATTTTGCCAAGAAGATTCGAGACTAACGATTTGGTGCTTTTCTTGGACCGTGGCATGCTCGGGACATCGTCGTTCTTTCCAGCTTGAAATAGTTCAAAACAAGCCAAAACTGATCCTCTGGAAAGTGTGGAGGGTATCAAAAAAGAAAGGTTATAGAGAAACCTGGTGTGATTCTTATGGAATCTGAGTGGATACCATTGAGGAGATGACCGAGGATCCGACGACGACGTGATTACGTGCGGCGAGACTTCGAAACGGCCCAAGTTGACCTAAGTGGAGAAAAAAAGTAAATCAAACGAAAAAATGATAAAATAAAACGAGCTTATGTGGGCAAATACATAACTCGCTGTACAGGAGAGAGGCTGACTTTAAAAAATTTACCTATTCTGAGTAGAAATTAATCCTAAGCTCAGGGAGGTAGTTTTGACAATAATAAAAATTATTTTAACCTCCTAAAGGTAATATAATGAGTTTAAATTCAAAAGATTTGGAAAAAAGGCTACTCAATCTCCTTTTTTTGCAAATTTTTATCTGAAAATAAACTGCTAAGTTTCAACACACCCTTGCCTCTACCGTTTCTGAAACTTTGAAATTACTTTATGTGCGTTTTTAGAATTTAAAAGTCCGCAGTAAAGATGAAAACTTAAAAAATATCATGCTCAACATTTAAAAGCTACTATTTTATGGTTTTGTTTCAGTGGTTTTCAAGAGAAGATTTTTCTAAAGTTATGATAATTTTAGGTCACAAAAAAGGCGCGCCGTAGCGCAACAGTTTGTGGGTCTTTCTACGGTCCACAGGTTACAAGTTCGCTCCCTGCCGCGACTCAACCAAGGGGTGTAAGACATGTTGGAAAAAAACTGTTTCCCAAACTTCACAGCTTGACAAAAATTTAATTTTTTTTTCCCCTGTTACCTCAGTGTCATTTGATCGCTCTCCACGAACTTCGACATGAATCACCGGTGGATAGGTCATGATTTCTCGGATGCTTCCAGGAATGAGAATCTGAAAAAAGTCCGTTCTAAGAACTGTGAAGAAGTAATCCGACCGATTCGAAGACAATCGTCTCGTTCCAGATGGGATTCTGGGAATTCTCCACGATGAGCGTCTGCTTGGCGTGATGGCAGAAGAAGATGCGGACGAAGGCGTGCGACGAGTTCTTGACGATCGGGAGCAGGTCTTTGGCCCACATGATGTAGCAGCGGAGTTGCCATTTCGTGGTGAGTAAATGTGCTTCATAGAGACGCTGCAACCGACGCGAGGCCACCAAATCCAGCTGTTCGGCCTTGCTAAAAAAGGATAACTCAATTCGTTCATAAGCTCTTTTCTGGAGTGTTTGAAAGGCTTATTGTCAATTTTTCCCGACTCGAAAGGCGATATGGGTAGTGGCAGGGGTAAAGCGTTGCGTACGCGATGCGATTTTTCGACGTAGAGCTCGAGGTCAAACGCAAACATGGTGCAATGAAGAAAAAATAAGTTTCTTATCATTCTAATAATTCAACTAAATCTTTTCATAATCATAAAAAATGAAGTCTATGAGAGTTAAGAAATGAAATTCGAATGAGAGAAATTAGTTTGTCTAAGGATTTCAAGAAGGTTCCCAACATATGGTAAGACTTTTTTTCTTCAAAAGCATCCGCACCGATCAAGTTCGACTTCAACCAAGAGACGACGTCTCCGAAGAGAATCCGAAGACTTCTCCAAATCATGATAGGCGTAGTTCTTTTTCGGCGCGTACTAGAAAAAAAGTTTGTCTCAAACTCTCGAGGCTTCACTGATTAACCTCCCATTTGGTGTCTCCCAACGACTGCTGGAACTTCTCAATGTCCTCATGATCTGTGGCGTAAGCAGTGGCGCGTCGGGTGCGACGAATGAACCGTCGACGGTATTTGTGTTCAGGACGCTCCTCACGGTCGACGGCCTTGCTCGGGTCCCAGAACTTTCCGGTCACCGAATAGACCCATCCGTCCTTGCCGCCGACGTTCCGATGCGGATCCACCATCCATTTGCTGGTGTATTCCCAGCCGGACTGAGCCTGCGACATTTGCGCCGCCGTCAGCTCGCTGCCAAAGTACTCCGTGTACTTGTAGAACGCCCATCTGCAAAAAAAAAAAATCTTTGGAATCACCTAGCTTTTGATGAAAAACTTTGAAAATTCACATGCTTTTTTCATATTATTATTTTTCGTATACGTATACGAAAATAAAAATATGAAAAAAGTATTTACATGTCGCTGCTTCGTTTTTTCCCTTTTTTTCTGAAACCTCGATTCATTTTTGAAATTCACGTCTTAAAACTATTTTTGATTCATTCTTTTTGCTACGGAAATCAAAAAAAATTCAAAAAAAAAAAAAAAGTAAACTTGGGAAGATGGTAAAGTGATTGTACTCGTAAAAAAAATAGTCTCAAAAAAAGTTGGTACAAATAGTTTTGAAAAATCTTTTTTTCAATGATAAGGTCTGCGAGTAGAGAATAATGAAGTTTTAGAGAGGCTACAGCCGTTTCTAAAGTTCTCCAGGGAAATTTGAAAAATAAGAGATAAAATCTATAATTGTGGATCTTTTCAGATGTATTTGTGTTGAAAAAATTCACTTTACTGACTTTGTCATATTATTTGGGGCTATTTTGTTTGGGAAATAAAATATCCGATTTCTGAGAATCGAACTCTCCCAACTTCTTGTCAGAGTTGCGAATCTCGACTTCGAGCGCCTTGTCGTCGATGGTCGGCCTTCCCGACGTCTGCGCCATCCACATGTCGTGTGTGTTTTGCAGAATCCAGTTTCCCTTCATGATAAACAAATAAATCGACGATAATATGCAGCACAACTCACAACAAACTTGTAGCCAGAGATGCCGGCGATCAGGTGACCGACGTCCTCGCTGTCCTCATCTAAATAAGGTTTCGGCGCCGGCTTCCACTGACGGGCGATCTTCGTTTTCCTCTTGAATGAATACTTGAGGAGATTCTTGTTGTCTTCGAAACCTCCGACTGGAATACTTCTACGAAGGACTTCGGTTCAGCTGGTTCGATGGCTTCTTGCCATTTGACCGTCCTCGAACGGCACCCAAACCACATTTTCAAGTGTAGAACCGCAGGAAACTGCAAGGGTGGGTGAGTGTTCAGAAAGAAGGATGAGATTGAAAATTGAATGAAAGTTGAAATTTGAACAGAATTCAACAATTCTCTGGATTTAGACATTGATACTCATCCGTTAGACTTTTGAACCCCTTTTTTTCAGTCAAATAAATCTTCATTACTACATTTCTGTTGCTATTCGCCGCTTCAAACATTTACGTTGCTAATCTGCCTAAATATGGGGCGTTTAACTCTAAAAGTTTGAGTAAAACTCTTTTTTTTTTCCATAATCTTGAATCGAAGAGCCGTGACAAGAATTTGGAACGCCAATTAAGAGCTAAGAACCCATGCAGGGTCATAGAAGCTTCGAGTTCTAAAAACTTCTCAAAAGTAAGAAATCCTAAAAGTCTCCAGTGACCACTCATCCTTTCTAGCCTACAGTATACCTGTTCGCGACGATGTTTCCGATCAAAAGAAGCGGGCCAGTTCAGTTTGATGGCTCTAACTCTGCCGCACCATTGTCCCGAAAAAGCGTCTCGTTCAGCGCTGAAGACCTCTTGGACAGGAATTTTGACATAACCGATGAGCTTTTTGTTCGAGATCATCTTCACGGTTATACTGGGTAGTGAGATCTAAAAGTTGGTTTCTCTAGGGATATTTTATCTCTCTGAGGACCTGAACATCCTGGGCCAACTCGGAAACGGTCTGTCGCATTCTGGTCAACATCCTCAAGACTTTGGCAAAGACATTCGTGTGATGGAAGGCGACATCGTATCGGACTTCCGTGATTTCAGATTTCAGCTGTAATCAAAGGTAACCAGGAATAATGTGAGCACAAAGTGTTTTCTAGAGGAGACCAGTAAATAGACAGTTGTTTTGAATCTGCGCGAGGGTGTAAAAAAGTAAAAAAGGCTTAAAATTGAAAAAAAAGACAACTTTCTTTTTGGACTGGAGAAAGAGATCGGTTCCATTATTTTCAGTTTTCTCTCTTCACCATAGAGAAAAATTTTACAGTAAATTCTTTCAACGAAAATTTCCCCAACTTTTGAGATTAACTTCAGATTCAAAGTAAACTATTCATGGTATCTTTATTCAACCCTTTTTTTCATTTTATGTTCCACTTTCTCTCAAACTTTATATCTATGACACATGTTCAGATAATAAAACCTTGTCAAGAATCTTCCGTCGGACCAGCTGGAGATTCTCGTCAAGATGGGTAGTGAAGGAAGAAGGACTGGAATGAAAAGAGTCAGGTATGAGGAGATCTCGAAACTCTACTTCTGATGATCGTAGACGCGCTCAACGATTCTCTCGAGGTCGTCCAGAGCTTCTCGGTAGAGCGAGGCGGCTCTGTCGCCGGACCCTTCGCCGAGCCCTTGGATCGTCGACGCCGTCGCGTCCAGCATGTACGTCATCTCAACGAGTCAAACTTGAGCCAAAACAAAAAAAAAATCAGTAAATCAGGAAGCCCTAACGAGGATAGTTATTTGGGTTGCTTCACCAGAATTCGACAGTTTTCTTCAATTTTTTTTTGGTTGAAAAAACAACTTTCTTCCCTTTTCAGACTTTCAAAACTCTTTCGTTCGAAAATACCTTCATCAAAGCGTTGGCCCTGCGGATCCGGTCCTCGACGTCTTCGAAAAGACACAACACCTCGATCATTGGCCTCATGTTGCCCCAAGGCATCGTGAAATACTTGCATCCGTCGTAGTTCGGCATCGCCTGGACATATTTCTTCGTGAGTCGAAAATATCTTCTCAAGTCCAACCCCAAGGGCGGAGCTCGAATTTTCTCGTTTTTCGGCGCCGGTGCTGCCGAAATCGCCGACGGACACCATGAACTGGACGTTGTCCGAGGCGAAAAGCGGGTTGATCATGTTGCAGAACTGCAGCGAGCAGTTCAAGACGTATCTCGCCTGGTTTTTCTGCAAAAATGGTTGCAGTTGGAGTGATTCTCATCCTTATGTTCGAAGGAGACCTCGAACTCGGCGGCTTGCAGGAGAGAACTATGGTCAAGGAAGCTTCGCGCCGTCGATTCTCCCATGTATTCGACGCAGTCCACAGCGACCAGAAGTCGTGCCAGATACCTCAAATGACTCCTTAAATGATGACTCTGCGGAAATGTGACAATGAATCGTTTCATATTAAAAATATCAGGACTCACATCGTTTCAAAAAAAGGTGAAAATTATATAATCTTCAAGAAGGTTCCTCTTTTTCAATTTTTAATTTATTTTGATCTGGAGTACGAAAAATTTCTTTGACACCAAGAAAATCCATATGAAAATTGCTGTTGTCCAAAAAAATTTTTAAAAAAATTAGAAAAAAATTATTCCGAAAAATCGAAAAATATAAGTTATGTGGACAAATCTAAATGGAAAGTTTAAATGACGTTTTCGAAAAATTACGAGAATTTTTTAAAAACCAAAAATTTAGTGGAAGATACAGCTGCAACAGGCTTTTCCACTCAAGTGGTCCTTATTTTTTGGATTTCAAACTATTGGGTGTGGAATTCTTGGGAACATTTCAAAATTCTTCGAAATCTTCTGAATCTCAAGAAATCCTCACTTGCTGCCAGCATCTTCCGTATCGACTTGTCGGCCTTTGGCTCGCCATTTCACTTTGGAAAACGCTTCGAGACCGAAAAAATTCAAAAACGATGGTCCAAACGTCGGTAAGAATCCAGCTTCGCCTGGCTCGTAAATCGATCTCAACGGGATGATCGCCTAGGAAAAAACAAATTGGAAGATGAAAATCCAAAAAACCTGTCCAATGTACCGCCTCTTCCGTCCTCGTTTTAGGAACAAGTCAAAGGTAATCTGAAACAATGCGAAGTTGATAGAGTATTTGAAACTTTCAGGAAACCTTGGAAATGACCGTAGGCCACTGGATGGGCAGATATAGTTCCTGCTCAAAAGTGACGTCATCCGTGAGAACGTCATCGTCGATCAACGACAGCAAGGGTTCAGCCGTCGTCTCAGTCACCTGATCCCCGCAACGCACCTTAAGTTATTCCTCATTTTTCTGGGATTCTCAGAAAAACTTGCAGAGACGAAAAAGTTGTATTGATCTTTTCGTTTCTTCTTTTTGTTCGTTTCCCGGACCAAGTCGACGACTTGGTCGCTAACGTGGCAGAGACGAAACAGGCGAATCTGGAAATATCTTTGGGTAATTTTTTTCGGACCGGAAATGTTCAGTAAAAGTGGAAAACGAGGGAATGGAGTTTGGAAAATTCAGTCCAGTGATCTGAGAAGATGAGAAACCATCAAAAAGAAGAGATTAACTGATTCTTTTCAAGACTTCTTTTTTTCGAGAATTAATTTAGGTTTGATATTTTTTTAGACGCAGATACCGTGTTAACGTACTTTTTAAGAAAAATCTTGTTCTGAAAAATTTTTCTGAAAAAAATGCTGAAAATATCAATTCAGAACAATGTTTTTAATACAACTTGCAAACGCTTCTTGAAAAAAACACTATCGTTTTATTGTGAATTAGAAGAACAATAATTTGAAAGTTCAGGTTCCGGTAAAGAGTAAAAAAAATTATCACTTTTTCAAACTTTCATTACGATTTGAAGGGGTTTTGCGCGTATTCAAAAATTCCTATTTTAAACGTAAATCCTTTGAAAACTGCGACTAAAAAAGGAAAAAAAAGTTTAAATTAAATCTAATTCAAATTTAGAACATTTTTAAAACTATTATTCTCCAACGCTGTGTTGCGTGACAAAAAAAAAACTATCTCTTTACAAACTCAAATGGTTTTTATAACTTTTTCTCGAATTTTCGCTCTTTCCTCAACAAGACCGACTTTCAAAGTGTAGCTGACAATCTGAGCCCCGCTCCAAATCTCCTCAGATCCGTCGTTATCGATCAAATTGGGAGGAGACTCATCGATCCGGTAAATACAGATGGAGACCTGAGGAAGAGTTGGAAGATATGGATCTGAATGGATGGAACCTTCAAAAAGCCGCAAGTTTCATAGATGACGTCGTCGTGCTCTTCGTCATCGGTCGGCTCCGATAGAGCGACCCATTTGCCGATGATTGAACGATCCGAAGTATGGATAATGGCAGAAAGATGGCACGAGAATCGTCCGAGGACAGTTTCGCCCAGACGCGTTGCTCGTGTCAACTAAATCCATTTTATTTTGGTCACTGAGATTTTCTGATTAGGCTAGGACCACCAAAACCAGATTTTTCGATTTTTTTTTTTAGATCTATGCCCATAAAAAATCGATTTCCTTCTAGAGGTCGATTTTAGGTACATGCTTTCTCAGGAAGGAGATTTATTTCAGCTCTAGGAGAAAGTTCAACCAATGAAAAATATTTTCCCAACTCGCAGTTAAAACTAAAATTTTTTACAGTTCTCTCTTTGAGTTTAGATAAAATTGCTTGGTAATCTTCACCTTCAACGTAAGCATTTGGGAGGCGAGCTTTTCCAAGCTGATATTTTTCTCGGTGAACAGCAAGTTTTGCTTCCATTTAGGCGTCACTTGAGTGACCGTCCTCGTGGCCTTCTGGCGGCCATCGACGACGGCACGAACCCGCAAAGCTCCCGAGTCGACGTCGCGCGCCTCGATTACTCGCACAAGGACCTTCAAAGACGTCCGATTCAGCTTCTGTTAGGATGAAGGTCAAACATTCCAGGTGGCGGGTTTGTCCGTATCCGTGTATTTTTTCATTCCAAAGTTGGCATCTTTCGCCACTACAAACGTTTCTTCTTCATTGTCTCCCAAGACGTCTTCGTCCTAAAAATCTCCTTTTCCTCATAAACTAATATTTTTGACGGAGGATTTTAGTGCAAAGTTTTGCAACAGCTGAAGATTACCTTTTCAAAAGTTTTTGAAAATTCGAAAACACTATTCAAGAGAACATCTGAATATTTCCCGGAACATCGAAAGTTTTTTTTAAAACCATGTTAGTAGATAACTTATTAGTAGTTAACAGGGTTCTTGAAACAAATTTTTCTGTTTTCTTCAGAGCAAATCGCCTTTCTCAAAAAAATACTTCCTAGCAAAATAACGAAGAAAAGGTTTTGTCTTTCCTGTTCTTTCAAAAAAGTAATCTACACAGTTGTCACAAAAAAAATTGCGCAAAAAGCCTCCAACTTGAAATGGAAACAAACTGGAGAAATATTTGTTTCATCTTTGGAAGTACCAGATTCGGAATCTTTTTTTGAACGGAAAATTCGCTTCAATGGATTTGAGGAGGAGGCCGTTTCGTCGCCGGACGTCGTGGAAGCCGTCGATGGCTGAGACCATATTTTAGTTCTTTTATCTCTCTTTTACGAAGGTAGTACAAAAGGTGGAGAGTTGAGAATTCGATAAGACTTTGCTGGAAGCTTTAGCTGATTCATGGCTAAATTGAGTCATCGAAAAAAGTATTGACAAGATAAGAAAAGATACAGCGCCTCATTGGCTATACGTAAAAATCTTCGGACTGCAGATAGTTTGAGTAAAATAATTAATTAATTATTAACTATGTACAACTTATCGATATGACATCTAAAATTTGATTCACTGAAGCTGAAAAAAAGTGATGAACGCGTTTACCATGGTTAACCAGAAATGAGATGATTTCAAACATGACCTTCACAAGTCAATGTATCTTTCTCCCTATACAGAACCTTACAAAAGCTAATTAATTTGCGTTATCAGGTCATTTACCATTTCTGACAGGCCTTGAAGTACCTCTCCGGAAATTTTCAAACTCTCAACTTGACACCTTTTGGACCTTCCTCTTCAGAAAACCTTGCCATCCGTTTCGTCGCCGTCGCTTTCGCCGCCGCTGGACGACCCTTTTTTCTTGAGTTTCCTTTTGAGGAGAGCGATCCCCAGCTTGTCCTTCAAGCCCATCGAAGTTGAGAAATAATCGTTGCTTCCGTTTATCGCAATTTTTTCATCTGGCCACGTCACACGCTCACGGCAATAGGGTTTTGTTCATTTCAAATACAATCTTAACAATTGAAAATAACAATGCGAGATAACAATAAATTGAAAATGAGCGTGAGAATGATCACGTCGATTTTCTTATAACTGCGAGAAAAACAAAATTCAAATCGGCCGGAAGTTTCTCGCTTGTTTCAGTTGTGCTACTCGTTTTTTGTCTTCTTCGAACTTCCTCAGAAGCTCATTTGCTTCTAAATCGTTTTTCGAATGAATAAATGTACACCTGGAAAAAAAAAAACTTACTTTTCAACTTGTTCTGCTTCACTTGGAAGGAATAGAAAGCCAGATCGACCTTTAAAATAAATTATTTCCTTTTTTAACGAAAAAAAAAGTCACCTTTTTGGGTTTTTTGTTCCCTTTCGGTATGCCGCCTAACAATGGAATGTCGTCCTTTTTCAGCTTAACAGCTTTGGCCACCTGGAAAATTGAAATTAACGTATATTGCGCAGGAGAATCCTTTTTTTGATAATTGTTATTTTACATTTATTTCAAGCTTTTATGGTCATCAGATGCGAGAAACATCGAAGTCTCGAAAAAATTCTTGAAAAATTTTCTTTCCATGCCCCTTGCTCTTGTAAAAATGCGTTCTACGTATCTGAGAATTTTTTTCTTCCAAATCTGCCAATGAAAAATTGATATGAAGAAAAAGACTAGACCTTGAGTTCAATCTCTAGATCTCTGTTTGAAGAAAAAAATAGATTAAACGAAAGATTATTCTAGAGAATCAAATGATAAAAAAACATTGTTTTTTGTATTCATTACAAATATATTTATCTCAGAATTTCATTTTTTTAAAATCTGAAAACTCAATAAATTCCAAGAATAACATTACGAACAACTAGCTCTTGAGCAGGCTATTATTTCTGAAAAAAACAGTCGATACTTTTTTTAACGGATGTTGAAAAAAACAGAATTTTTCAAAAAAATTGAGACCTAATTAACATATGTACGTTAAGCTGTTTTTTCAGACAGTAAGGTAAACTTTCTGAAATAAAAAACTGTACCCAAGTTTCATGAAGAGCTTTCCAAACGTTTTTTGAACGCCTACCTTTTTCGATCCTTTGGTAACAGTAACCCAGCCTTCTTCGTCGGGTTCTGTGAACCTCTTTCTTGCCTCGCGTTTCGACTAAAATAAAAAATGTGCAAAAAGAGGTAACTTCAATAAAGAACTCACATCTTCTTGTATTTCGTCATAACGCGACATGTATTCTGCAGTGGCTTGTTCCATCTGTTCTGCGCTTGGGAAGATGCGCTCATAAAGTGATATCGAATCTAAACATAATTATAACAAATTGAATCAATTTGAAAGGAAAAAAAAAAACCTTTCAAAACTGAAGGAGTTTCTGAAGTATCAATGAAATCAGAAAGAACATAGGGACCGACGTCTTGGCAGTTTCTCAAGGCGTGAAGGACAGCTTCTGGCTTTTTCAAATGCAATATTCATTGTGAGCTGGCCCTGGAAAAAAAGCTTCGTAACGAATCAAAATTATTATTAAAAGTTAGAATATATATTATACCTGTGACCAAGAGCCGGCCGAACTCCGTTGAATTGCAGATTCTGCGATAGGGTAAGGTACAAATTGACTGATTAAAGCAGTAACTGAGCCCTGAAAATGAAATCAAAACTTCATGATAATTTAAGTAAGATACCTCCGGCAAATAGGAAGGAATATTTGAAACAATTAGAGTCGCTTCTCTAGAAACGTCCTTTTTCAAGAATAAATGCCTTTCGCAAGTAAATTTGCCACCAAATGAATAACGCAAATCTGAAATAAAACGTAAAAAATCAAAATGAAACCAATAAAACTAACGCCTGAGCTGTTCTGGATCTATTTCAACTTCTTGGGCTTTTCTTTTGGCTGTTGTCTTTCCATCAGAGCTCTTCAGCTTCCTTTTTACCATTTCAAAAAATTTATCTGAAAAAATTTAATTACTAATTATATATTAAGAATCGCTTTTGAAAGTTTAAAAATTTGCACTTTTTCGTTTTTTATCGAGGCCTTGAAAACTTAGTTTTGGAATAAATGAGAAACATAGAAACAAAGTAAAAAAACAACGAATAAAAAAAACAAAAAAACAAAAATAAAATGAGTTGGCGCGTTGAAAGTGATTTCCCAAGAATGGGAAGCATCAATTAGAGAAATTATTCAAGAAAAAAATACCGGATTTTCATTAAAAAACTAACAACTCGAAAGTTTTGTGTTTATTTATGAATAAATTAAAAACAAAAAAAAAAATTTTCAAAGAGTCGTGAGGTTAGATGTTTTCCGTACCAACGTACGATGGGACCACAGTAAGGAAAAAATCATTTTAGAATTATGTCAATTTAATTGAATTCAATGGAACTTCTTCATTTCTAATTTTCATAACACGTTATGTAATTCAAGAATGCTGGAGTCAGGGTGACGCGATAAAAACTCGCTAAGCGGGGTTGATTACGAAACGAAAAAGCTTGAAGGTCGAGATTCTCGGAAAACATCCTCGAAAAATCAAGTTCCTTTTTTCACGTTCCTCGATCAGCAGGGTGCCAACGAAAAATCTCGTTCTAGTGACCGCAATGAAGTGATCCACCTTATCTCGCCATTCGCTGCATCTCGACGATGCGGAGGAGTCTTCTGCCGCTCGTGGCATTATGTGCCCTTCTACAGATTTCTTACGGTTAGTCAACCATTTTCAATGATTTAAGGGCAACTTTGAGGCGATAGAAAATTTTTTCCGTGATTAATGTATCTTGGAAAATATTTATTTGATAATAAGAAACTCAGGTCGTCAGTACTACTTTCGGCGAGTGAAGAGACAAGCTTATCCGCCGAATCCGGCGCCTTTCAAGCCGCGCGTCGAAGATTATAACCTGCCGCCATTTTATCAGGTTTCTTTTTTCCTAAAAACACGATCTTGATGACACCATCTGCAGCCGAATCCTGGGCGCGACGCTTCTTCGCTTTCGCCGATTTTTCCGTTTCACAGCGAGTTTAACAACGGCCTCGACATCAACCCCGGAAACAGGATCACCGTTGATGGCAACCTGAACGTTCCCATTTTAGGATGGGGTATCTGGGATTATAAAGGTCAGACATTTGTCCAAAGTTTGCAAAAAAGCTGAAAAAAAGACAGAAAAATTTACTTGAAACAATTTTTTTTACTTCAATCATTAATATTTATTGGTTGTTTTAGTCACTACTTTTAATTGTTTTTATTTTTTTATTTTTAGTCCAATTATCTTTGGTATCTTGAGTATCTGCAAAGTTAGCTGTTTTTTGACGACTCGAAAAGTTTGAAACTTCTAGTTTCTCACATTTCTGCGAGAAATATTTGCTCTGCTTTTTCAAACGAAATGAAGTTCAAATCTCAAAACGTCAAAATTTTGAGAACATGTTAGAACCAATTTCAAAGCGATAAAAGGTTCAAAAATATTGGAAATAATCTAAATTGAGAGGAAAACCTCCGAAAAACATGGAGTTCAACAATTTTACGACGTTTGAATTAGACTTCCGCAAAGTTTTTTTCGACAACTTTCTCTAATTTCTTGAAATTGACTTGAGTCTTTCAAAAACTTTTGAGCTCAACTTCAGGAGGAATCAAGGCTGGCAGACCAAATACCCGTGTGGGATTCGGAAGTTTGAACGCGCCGACCAACGTCTTGGGCATCACTGGAGACACAATCGCCACCCTTGCTCAAGACGGAACTTTCCAGCAATCCAGACGTGATAATTGTTGAAAAGGTGATGGAAATTGACTTGATTACTTCAGAATCCGTGCCTTCGATCCCAGTGTCAGTGCTGCCAGGCAACTTCGTGCCGGTCCGATGCCGACCTCCGCTTTGCAATCCGTTCGTCCACAACCTGGCGTTCGGAGTCGACGTCGAACCCGGAGACGACTACTTGTTCGACGGCGGCTTCGACTTCCCGATTCCTTTGGCCCCAGCCGGCGTCGGTGTCCGGTTCCCAATGAGCGGTGAGTTCAAAGTTTCCAGTTTTTGGCCGTTTTCTTTTAAAAGTACTGTTATCAGAAAAATGTCTTTAGTCCTATCTCTGAACTACTTTTTAACAAGAGATTTTTTTTTGGCAAACATTTCTTAAATTTTTCAATTTCTACCCTTTTCAGCTTGGAAATTCCTAAAACTGAACTTTTCCTTGATAGCGCATTAAATTGAAATCTTCAAACTAGACGAAAAAGCGAATATGCAAAAAATAGACTTCTTCCTAGTCAGAGTACGTCGCTGTAAAATTAAATTGACTTTTCAACGGAGTTCCAAAATCACTTTATTTGTGAATAGTGTTGCATCAAAGAAGAAAACTGCAAATTCAAAAAAAAAAACCTGATAAACTATTCAAAAACTATGCGAGAGCAGTTTGAAGGCGCAGGGCGAAGTTTGAATTTTTTTGAAACCTCAATCTATTTATGAAAATTTTTCTTGACCCCAGTTTCTTCTGAAGCCGTTCGAAAAACGTTAAAAATTTAAAAAAATTCTTATTACGACATCAAAAAAATCCCATCGAACTTTTTCTGAATTTTTTTCTCGGTATAGTGGTATAAAGTTTATTTTCGAAAAAAACCCTAACATAGCCTATAAATCTTAAACTTTCTATTGAACTTGAATAACTACAGGAGCTGTGAACGTTGGAACGGACCCGTTGTTGATCACGTATGGACATGGAATGGGACCAGTGGAGCCTCCTGGCTTCAAGGCCAACAAGGCGAGAAGAGAGGAAGAGGAGGAAGAACGAAAGAGAAAAATATTTACTAATTAATTAAATTACGATTCTTAATAATTGCCTTAACTGGGCCTAAATGCAATAATCAACGGGTACATTGAAATAAATTGATTTAATTCGTTTTTTGTTCTCATTTCGATCGAAAGCGCTATCATCCGCGTGCTGGTTCCGCCTTTTTCGGATCTCCTTTGTCTTCATTTCCACTTTTCCTTTTGATGCTTCTTCTAGTTGCCCCTTTTCTTCTATTTTCATTAGGTTTGTTCTTTTATACATTTTAAAAGCTTACAAAAGGTTGAATTTGCGTTAGAACGGAACAACTGACTCAAAAAAGGCATGGAATTTCTAGGTCAAGGTCGAAATTTAGATTTTCCTGTGTTTTTTTTTACATATCTTTCGAGGGCTCAGTGATTCATTCTTTCAATCTTGAAACTTGAAAAAAGAAAAAAAAATAATACTTTTTCTCGGTATGCTTATTCCTTGGAAAATTGTTTGGATTGAGAAAGTTTACTAGAACCGTAATATTTTGAGAACATTCTAAATGAAGTTACGGTTGTGTATTTGTGGGATGATTGAAGAATCTTGTTAGTCGAATTTCGTGAACGTTTCTAGAGGATATTTCGTCAAAAGTTTGGTAAATGAGTTATTATCAAAGCTAATAAAAATTTGATTTTTGATAATCAGAATTTTCAAGTTGACGCGCAGTTGTACGGAGGAGATGAGCCATTGGTTATACCGGTGAAAGGGCAACAGGCCGTTTTTCCGGCGCTGGTCACTGCCGACAACTTCCCGCTCTTCCCCTTCACGGACCAGTTCAACACCGGCGTCGAGTTGAATCCAGCCAACAAGATCGTTTGTTTCTTTATTGTTTTTAGTAATATTTGTTTTATAATGTATGATATTTTTTATTTTCGAACGATTTTTCCAGATATTGAAAGTTTCTATAAATTCCAAGAAGTGTGTAGAACAGACTTCGGAAGGTCTCCTAATAGAACTAAAACCGAAAAAGGGGAAATTCAGAGTATGGCCGGCGACTTGATCGTTCCGATTCCTGGCTGGGGTAATTTCGACGTCGATGGCAACGTTTACTTCGGAAACATCAACTTTGACGCAAAAGTATGTTGAATATCCTGTATTTCTTCTCAAATTTCGCTAGGTTGGTTATCAAATCCGTCCCACCAACCATCTCAACATCAAACCGGAGACTTTGGCGCTTCTCGGCCAGAATCCTGCTTTCCGGGAAGCGAGAAGTGACCGATTCGCAATGGGAAATGGACATATTTTGTTGTTTTGAAGAACACGCAAAGGAGGCTGTCGTCGGTCGGATTCCTTACGGTTACGAGCCGATCAAGTGCAAACCTCCATATTGTAATCCGTTCGTCCATCACACTGGAGTTGCCGTCGAAGTTGAGCCTGGTTAGTTTGTTTCTATTCCTCTTCTTCTTTTTCTTCTTCTTACGATTTTGTACCGCTTGACCCAAGTTGTTGAGACAATTCTGATATCAGTTAGGGACATACCCGTCCTTGTGTGTGACGGCTGGGAAAATGAAAAAGCGTGTTTTCCGCTATCAACATTACTTAAGCCCCTCGGTTGAGTCTCGGCGGAGATCGAACTTATGACCCTCCGGACCGTATAGAATCGCAAAACCTGTTGCGCTACGGCGCGCCGCTATTTCTTTTCACCTCCAAAGATTTTTCACTATCAACCTCATAAAAAAAAACGATTCTTCAGAAAGTTCAAAAATTTAGGACCGCTTTGAAATTTCCAGGAGACGATTCCTTCTTCATCGGCGGTATCGACTTTCCCTTGCCGATCGGAGAAAACGGTGCCGGAGTGCGATTCCCCCTATCCGGAGCCGTGGAGCAGGTCAGTGAAGAAGTTCCCCCTTTTTTCTCCTTTTCGAGTACTTGAGACGGAAAAATTCCCATCTTCAGGGTACCTCGCCTGTCGCCTACGCACACGGTCACGCCTTCAACCCGGTGTCGCCGTTCGACTTCCGCAAACTCGATTCAGATACCGTGCAGCCAGATTGGCCGTACGCTCCTGGAACAAGAAGACGTGCGCCGCAGAAGCCTGCAGCCAAATTGTCGGCAGAGGACAAACAAAAGTTCTATTCAAAGTTCCTTGACAAACTGCCGTCCTAGTCAATCTTAACGTGTACAAATAATAATTGATTGCTTTTTAATAATAATAATGTTAATAAATTTATTGGTTACTTATGTTCCAGGTTCAATATTTGAGAAGAAATCTGGTCGAGGAAACTCACAGTTCCAGTTCTTTTGGCTTTGGACGGATTATAGTCGCTTGAACTTGGAGCTTTTTTGATAATTTATCAAAACTTTTTTGATATAACAGATGAAAGTTTTTCAACTTTTTTTTCTGGGAGGGCGTTTAAAAAAATTTCACCAAAAGCGAATTTCCAACAAAAAATATTTCTTTCAGAAAAGCTACTCGTATGTTGATTGGAAGACCCTTTTCGTATATTTTTCTCTATTTTAAAGTGCAGGATTTGTTTGTTTTTCATTGGTTTTTCTAATCGCTGCTGTGTCATCAATCCTCCGAAAAATCTCGGAAAAACTCCATCGATCATCTCAAACATTTAGGCCGTCGCAAATCCCAATATCAGCCATTCATCAGGACATCAAAGCCGTCAAGAAAGAGCAAAACGGCGAGTGAAACCTGAGGAGAGCCCTGTCGGTCAGCCTCCCCACTGACGCACTTTCGTACATCCGTCCGTCGTCGGCACTCTTTTTCGACGTATATGCAGCCTTCGCACATGCATTGCTTGTCTAGGGGCGCGTAAATGCCTTTGAATTATTGAACAACACTTGCTTTTTGGACTCACACGCGCCGCTGATGAAAAGCCCAGTGCAGCAGGTGCAACGGAGTAAGATTTCTCAAGCGAAAGAAAAAAGAAAGTCGGATTATTGAAGACGCGAAAAGTTCAAAAAGTGAATTTCAGAACTCAAAACAGCTCATTTAGTGTTAATTTTGATTGAGTTCAGATAATCAAAATGTGAGTTCACACAGGTTGAAAAAATTTAATCAATTGTCCAGGTAATGTTTCTATGGCGTTCCAAGAACCTACGTGATTGAGTAAAGTCGAGATTTCTCTCTTCAAATAAGTACGGAACGGGAAAAGACCTACTTAGCAGATAACACTGAGATCTGAGCCATTCATCACAGCTCGCAACCTCGTTTCTCTGCTTTTTTTTTGCAGAGACCTCAAAGAAACGCCGCGGTTTCAAAAGAACGCGTCTATACGTTCGGTTTTTTTTTCAAATATTTCTTAGAAAATACAGCTTTTTGGGGGAAATAGTTCCGGAAACTATTAAAAGGTGACCTTAAAGATATTCAATATCTCATAGAAAAACTAGTCTTGTAGAGAAATACAGTAGTAACTGCGCTAAGCGTCTTCAAGAACCCCAGTAAAGTACTCTTATTTCATTCATGTCTCCAAATAACAATCTTAATCTTCGATTCAAACTTTTTCCAGCTAAATGAGTTCCATGGAACAGAGAAAGAAGGTTAGAAAGCTGACGGGTTGAGAAACTTTTTTAATCGGCCAGATGTCTTTAGGTTGTTGCTCTTTTCGAGTTTCTAAGAAATGAGAGGAAAAAAAGCAGAAAGATTGCGAATTTCAACTTTGACAACTGTTCAGCGAAATGTTCGTTTCGTGTTCCTTGCAGCGAAATCACGTAAAAGTGTAAGGCACTGACCGCCGTTTTGAGATGCTCAAAAATGCGAACACTCAATGGCGTGTCATATTTCATGAGCTACTCCATTGATTTTACGCTTTTTCAACAGGCTGGCTTTGCCTCAGGAAATCCGCCCCTTCCGCCTCCTTACACTTGGAGTAGCCTAATGGCCTCGAGGAAGCCACCCATTTATCGCTTTATATTGTTTTATGGCGTCTCTTTTTATCCTCGCACTTCGGACATACTTTATTACCATTTAATTTTTTCGCTCTTCTTCTTTCAAAAGGAGATTAAATATCTTAACCCTTGGCCAAAACAAGCCTACTAGTCATTCTGTCTCCGAAATTTCTTCGATTCTATTTTCATTAATTTTTTAGAAGGTCTTTTGAAGATCTGAAGCTGAGAAAAAAAAATTTTCTCCGGTTTGAGGATTTTCTGGTTTGAAAGTATCCTTTCTCCTGTATCCTAGTACTGCAAGAGTCTAACCTTGCAAGTTCAAAACTTCCTATTGCTTTTATACGCTGTGCTTTGCAAATTGAAATACTTTGATTTTTTTTTTGAACTGTGGGTGTTCTCTCTCGAGTTTTTTTCTAAAGGTCATGAGCTCAAAAAAAGTTTGAACCAAGTTGAATTCGCCTTTTTTTATAGAAAAAAACTCTACCTTTTAGAGTTATTTGAATTATTTCCGAAGTTTCTGAACGTTGATACAACCGAAACGGCCGCTTACATAAAATTCGTTCTAAATATATTCTTTAATAGATATTCAAACAAATGCACAATTTTTTTATTAAAAAAATTTTAGCCTCTGTCCTGTTTTTCTTCGAATTTCTATAATTTTTTTCAAACCAAAAAAACCGAATTATCTGCTTGAGCTTTAACTATCTTGCAGCCAAAAAAAGCGATTTCAAAAAGCTTTAAAAAAATCGTTATTTCAAGAACATTATCCAGTAA
Source organism: Caenorhabditis auriculariae (assembly GCA_904845305.1). Classification (NCBI taxonomy): domain Eukaryota; kingdom Metazoa; phylum Nematoda; class Chromadorea; order Rhabditida; family Rhabditidae; genus Caenorhabditis; species Caenorhabditis auriculariae. The sequence goes on along the minus strand of CAJGYM010000001.1, from coordinate 4,575,856 downwards.
TAATAATGATTACCAGTAAATTTTAGTGCTGACACAACCTTGGAACTTATTTTGAAACCTCACCTTTTTCTGGGCATCATTGTGCTTCAAAATCTCTTCAAACAATGTGCTCAACGAGTAAAACCTTTTTCTTTTAACGAGAACGCTTTTTGAGAAAAAGAAGAAAAACGTTTTGATTCTATAAGAACTTTCGGACCAGTGTGATCTCAAAAGAATCGACGCCCAAAAAAGCCAACTATTTTGAGAAGAATTCGGGAGCATTTTTTTTTTCGGGACGAAAATTGCAATGGCATTGTTGGCACGCAAGGCGAGGCTCTTTGTGATAAACACTCGAAGAAAGGAAAGAAGAAACGGAACGGGCCGAAATTCGCTTTACTTGCAACCGAAAGCCTTGGGGGCACTCTCGGCGAAATGCATTTTGGCGGATTTGTCGCGCGCCTTTTTCTTTTCACTCCTTCTTCCTTTTTTGGGCAGGAGACAGCTACACGTGCGACGGACGGAAAGACGAGGAGCTGTGGAAGGATAGAGAGAGGGAGAGGGGGAGAGCCGAGGGAGTCTGGGCTATGAAGCAACCCGCCGCACATCGATCATCCACTGCCGCCACCGTCGACGTCGTCGTCGTCGTCTGAACGTCATCTGAACGTCTTCGAGGGGATGACGCGGTGGTTGGCCTTGGGCTGCGTGCTCATCTGCACGCTCGTCGCCGAGGCCTGGGCCAAGCGCAAGCTCAAGGAGCAGGAGATCATCCAGCGCGTTCTCAAGGACTACGACTGGCGAGTACGGCCCAGGGGTCTCAACACTTCTTGGCCTGGTTCGTTTTCCATTCACCAACTTTTGCAGCAAACTTCTATTTCGAATGGCTTCCTAACTTGGCTTTTAAAGCGCTGATTCCTAGTTTTCAGCGTTGAGAACGTGTTTTTTTCAAAATCCATTCTGTAGTCCAATCACCGATGACTTACTAGAGAATGTTCTCAGCTCACAGTGGGATTTCTGAATAAGACTAGGTTCCATAGATGTAGTTTTCTACGTTAAATTCGAATCTGTGCTCAAAAGTTGCCTCGAGGCCTTTGTGGCTCTCAAAGTTGAAGGTGTATCCGACTGAGCTCATTTCTGAAGTTAGACGAGTCTTTATGAGCACAGAAGTTAATAACCTCTGGTCAAGTCAGATATTGAAATCAAAAACGACTTTTTTTAAAATGAATTCTTTTTCCTTTCAATGATCTATGCCATGGAATTTGAGCCTTCTTAGTTTCGTTATGTTTGTTTGAAAGAGCTTTGTTTACTCTCTAAGCTTTTTACCTTGTCTGAACCCCGAAAACCTTCAAAATCGTTTTGAGAAATTCAAGAAGCTCAATGAAAAAAACTTGATTTTTTTATTCCATAGTCATGAAATGATCTGTGATAGCCAAATTTTTAAACATTTTAAAAAAATTGAGTAGAGAAAAATTTTTTTCCACAATTTTTTTAAACGATTTCGAGGTCGAAAAACGTTCAGAATAGCTTTTTAAAGACTTTCCTAATAAGTTCGCAAAATGAAAAACCTACATGATACTGAAAATGCTTCTGTTACAATAATCAAAAATTAAAAAAAAAAGTGCTTTTGATTTTTAAATATTGTTTCTCTGTTTGAAATCTGAAATTAACCTATTACAGACACGGGCGGTCCAGTTTTAGTGACAGTGAACATATACCTGCGTTCCATTTCGAAGATTGATGACGTCAACATGGAGTACAGTTCGCAGTTCACGTTCCGCGAAGAATGGGTAGACGCGCGGCTCGCCTACGGGCGGTACGAGGACGACGACACCGAGGTACTGAAATTTCTTTAGTTATTTACTGTTGATCCTAATGATATTTTATTCTTTCCATCTCAAAAAACAAAAAATCTATAGGAAGTTTGTTTATGGCTCTTGTGAGCCTCCTTTTTTTTTGCTACAAATTCTTTTAAAACCTTTTTTTTATTTTTTTATCTTTAGTTTCTTCATCCTACGATTAACGCTGGCTACTGTAGCTTAGAAAAGAAAAAGATATAATTCCTGGACCTTCTTCATTTTAAACTGTTGTTCGTTTCTTTCTCATTCATATTCCTCTGATTACTTTACCCCAAAAATTTAATCTGAAATTTTTATTTTTAAAATGCGTTTGAGAGGAACTCGCGAAAATAAAAAATAAAAAAAACGGAAAGATTAATAAGAAGAAAAAATTTTTACTTCCGATGCATGTCGTGAAATTAAGGAGCTAATGTCTTGAAAGCCTAGAGAGATTTACCAGCTTTGAATGACGCATTCAATCAAAATTTTGCCTTGAAAGATTTCTCCTCGCTGACTAAACTGAAATTAACGACGCTAAAAAGTTTCTTGTTATAATTTCACCCTAATGACTCCCACATGGACTATTTTTCTCTCTTTTTTTTCCCAACACATTTCCGGCTTTCAGGTTCCGCCATTTGTTGTTCTCGCCACGTCGGAAAAATGCCGATCAAAGCCAACAAATTTGGATGCCCGACACGTTTTTTTCCAGAATGAAAAAGTAATTAAAGTTTTGATAATATTATTTAATTCATCAATTTGTTTTTCAGAGAAGCTCGACGGCATCTCATCGACAAACCCAACGTTTTTAATACGTATCCACAAAGATGGGTCGATTCTCTATAGCGTTAGGTTTGTTTTAAATGTTCCTTCTATTTAAAGCTAATTTTTCGTCTAATTTTTTCAGATTATCTTTGGTTCTTTCTTGTCCAATGTCCTTGGAGTTCTACCCACTCGATCGGCAGAACTGCCTGATAGACTTGGCTTCCTGTAAGTCTTTTATCTTATCCCTTTCTATTTTTCCTTTTTTTCTTCTTTCATGTTCTTGATTTTTTTTAAGCTACAGTTTTAATAAAAGAAATTTTCCAATATGAATTGGGAGTTATATAACTAAGTATGACTCACAAATTTACTTTCAAAGTTTTCCACAATCGTTTTGAGAGCATCTCATCTTTTTGTTTCGAATTTCTCGGTCTTACTTTATTTTTTAATTACTCACTCTCTATTTCTGTAACAAAACTATTTTTATTATAATTAAATATCTGTTCATTTTTTTCCATCAACTGTTTAAAAAAATTTTTCCATATCCACTTTGAAGGATTATGTCCAAAACATTATTTTGAGAAGGTATTGAAAACTAGACATTGAATAATAATTTTTTTATTATGTACTTGTGATGAAACGGAAACATAAAAAAAGTTTAAATAGAAAGGAGAACTCGTTTAATTCATTTTTTATATTAATTTATTCATAACGATAAGACCTTGTGTACAGAGGCTATTTTTGGCGGTAAAATAAAGTTGAAAGTTGCTATACTGCCAGTACTTCTGTCCGATTTTTAGTAGATAATTGAAATCGCGAAAAAAGCTCTTTGAGTTGCTTTTTCGTCTTTATTTATGCTCTTTTCTTATACGTCACATTTCCTTTTTTTTTTCTTTTTTCATCTCAAGGAAACTCCCGATTTCAGACGCCTACACGACGCAAGACATCAAGTACGAGTGGAAGTCGACGAATCCGGTCCAGCAGAAGGAGGGACTGTGGCAGTCTTTACCTTCCTTCGAGCTGCAGGACGTCCTCACGGACTACTGCACTTCAAAAACAAACACAGGTCCGCCACCGGTTGTGTCTTTTGTCCACGTCGTGTCCATTCTTTCTTAATTGTTCACTCGAGAAATGAACTAATCGTGTCCCAGGTGAATATTCATGTCTGCGTACACGCATGGTACTCCGTCGTGAGTTCAGCTACTATCTGTTGCAGGTGTGTACTGCTTTCTGACGCTTTTCTTGTCCTTCTTATGGTTACTGTTTCTGTTCTCGTCCGTCAGCGGAAGCATAGACTAGAATTCACAGTCTGGCTCGCAACGCCGTGATAGCAAGACTGTCGGAGTAAAATTTAAAAGCCGTGAAAATGTTTTTGACCGGAAATAAGCATTTAAAAGAAGTTTGAGAGGACTTCGCTCTCATATTACCTTTTTTTGAATAATATCATTTTTCTTCCTTTTTTTAATTCCTACTTTCTTGTTGCTCATAATTTTTACGAGAAGACAAGCTTTTTTAGGAAGTGTGGATGAAATTAACTGGAAAACGTGACAAAGGCGTTTAAAATGAATAAAAGGAGCATAGCTGACATCACGATCCGCTTCTTTTTTTAATTTAAAAACTTTTACATCATGCTAAAAATTTTGCAGCCTTTGAATTTGTCGACTTTTTTCTTGCAACTGCGTTTCAATTAGAGCCAAACCAACGTTTTTTCTTCGCTTTTACTTATATCAGTCCCTCTTTCTGTTATTTTACAACGGAACTGTCTGTTTCAGCTGTACATTCCGTCCTTTATGCTCGTCATCGTGTCCTGGGTGTCGTTTTGGCTTGATAAAGACTCGGTGCCGGCCAGAGTCACACTTGGTATGGCTTTACTAGCCCAACTTTGATGGTTTTTTGGGAGGAGAACTTCAATAATTCAAGCTTTTCACAGAATAAATTAGCGAGTGTCTGAAAACAGAGCTTTGAAAAATGAACCGTAGAAAAATGAGCCTAAAAACAAGCTTTTCCTAGGATAACTTAGTTGGGTACCTCAAAACAGCATGGCAAAATAAGCAAAGAGAAACGAGACAGACTAATAAGTATAAAATAAATCAAAACCTGTGTATGCATGTGTGCTCTAAAGGCAAAATCCGCTATTTTCTGTGTTGGCTGTTATTATACCAAAACCAAAAAAAAAGTTGTCAAAAAGACTCTATTTCACAAGAAATATCGGAAACTCTTCAAAAAATGACATTAAGCTATCTTGAATAAACTATTGTCTGGATTTTTTCGATAGTGTTACTTTTCTGAGCCACCAAAGCCCATGAAAAAAAAAACCATTTTTCCGATTTGTTATCAATTTTTTTTGTTAGTGTGACTGCTTGATAAAACTGTTTAAAAACTTCCGAAAAGCCATCAAATCATTTGGACGACCCCCTCTGAGTGCAAGGAACCTCTGTTTTCAGGAGTGACGACGTTGCTGACGATGACGACGCAGGCAAGAGCTCCTTTCTTTCTTTTTCTTTCCGTGTTGTGTGCGTTTGAGTAACCTCGTTTTCAGAGTTCGGGCATCAACGCAAAGCTTCCGCCAGTCAGTTATACCAAGGCGAGGATTGAGAATTGAGAAGAGGACGGTTCTGAAACCGGCCATTTGCAGGCGATCGACGTTTGGATCGGCGTCTGCTTGGCTTTCATCTTTGGCGCCTTGCTTGAGTTTGCCCTTGTTAACTACGCAGCGCGCAAGGACATGACGCAAGTCTCTCAGAGGATTGTCCGTCCTTCTGGAGTCCCACAAATGACGTCATGATTGCGCAGATGAAGCAAGTGCCGCACGACGGCTACCGAGCCATGCCGCCAGGCCAGACGCGGACTTCCTTCTGCTGCAAAATATTCGTTCGACGATATAAAGAGCGATCAAAACGGATCGATGTCGTCTCTCGGCTGGTGTGTCTTCGTTTTGACTCAAGGAGCGTTGGCTGAAGGGTTTCAAAGCTATTCTGATTCCTAATTCTCTTTTTTTTTCTGTCCTACAGCCATTTTTTGAATTTTGAGAGCATTTTTTGACCTTTTACCACCAGCCAACGTCTCCGAGCCGTCTTTCTTTTTTTCTCGAAAACTTCTGGTTCTATGTCCTTTCTGCTTGCAGGTGTTCCCCATTGGCTATGCTTGCTTCAATGGTTCGTTTATTGTTCCTTTTCTCAGTTGACTTCTAACAAACGACAGAAAAAAAAGACTAGAACTATATTTTTGTTTTGGCAGTTATGTACTGGGCCGTCTACCTCATGTGATACAACTACCTCCGTTTTATCCGTCCGTTCTTTTTCCAACCGATGTGTTATCCAACGTTGAAGTGCCTTATCTTCCGTATCTTTATAGGTGAATACAGCTGTGCACGGGTTATCTTGTTGCTCCGCAGGGAGTATAGGTTCGTTTTTTATTTTAGTTTTTATTTGCATTAAATGTTTTAAATTTCAGTTATTATTTAATTCAACTCTACATACCATGTATTATGTTAGTCGTCGTTTCTTGGGTCTCGTTTTGGTTGGACAAAGTGAGTTTGTTATACCGGTAAAACAGTCAGTATAGAAATACTTCGAAGAAACAAAACAAAAAAGACGAATTTCTAAAAATTCTCAAGAAAAAGAGTCGTTTTAAGGTTTAGTATTTAACTCCACACTTCTGAAACTGTATTCTTCCTGCGGTTTTCATGAATTTAAGTCGATTCAATGTCTTTTTAAATAAGCTCTCTGTATTAACCACCAATTCACTCTTAATTCAATGAATCTAGGTCCTCCATTAGAACTCTAAAAAAGACACTGCAATCCCAATACCTACACCCAACATAATTGCCGATATCGCAGCGGGCCGCACGCGATATAGCCAAGGCTTCTCGCTGCGACCTCGTCAAAGTCTCGCTGCCATATCGCTCCCTCTTAAAAATTTGAAATTTGAAAAACATTTTTTTTGCTTTATTTTTGACTTTTATGATGAAATCAATCAAATTCAATAAAAAAACATTTTTTTGAAGAAAAAAATTTTTTTCAGAGAGCGATATAGAGCAAGACGTTTGCGAGGTCGCAGCGAGAGGCGAGCGATATCGCTCGCGGCTCCCCCGCGGTATAGCGTTACTCTCGCTGCGATATAGTCCACAAAATTGGGTGTAATGAGAACCACTTCGCCCATACAAAAGCGCACAGAGCTAGATTAATAAGAGCTGAAAATAGGAAAATCAAGCTCTATAAGCGCGTGACGAAGCCGAAAACTAATTTGTCAGTAGGAATACAAACTTTCGAGACAATATCAATTGGTTCAAATTGCTAGATTCAAAATCGATGAAGATCCGCGTTTTTAGAATTATTCAAACTTGATGATAGTGAAGTGAAATTACCAGGACGCGGTACCGGCACGGGTGTCGCTTGGAGTTACAACGCTTCTGACAATGACAACTCAGGCCAGCGGTATCAACTCGAAACTTCCACCAGTCTCTTACATCAAGGTACGGTTCAACATTAAATTTTCTTATTTTATCTTAATTTAGTTAGAACGAAAAGTTTGGCAAAACACATCCTGAGATAGCTCAATCTTCCGTTTGAAAAAAAGAGTAAAAAGTCCAATTTCAAGTTTGAAGATCTTTGAAACGTTCTGACATGATAAATCTATGTCGCTTTTGAAATTGTTTTGCGCAAAACGAAAAAGCTCCACAAAAGCTTCTTTCAAAAAAGTCTGAGGATCCCTAACAAATATTTTCCATTTCATTTTCGCATCTTTCCACATCCTTTCATAAAAAAATACTGAACAGCAACTAAAAAGAAGATTTCGAGGCTATGAAAAAGAAGCTAAAAACTTTTTTTTCGTCATTTTAGGAGCTTTTAGCAAAACCTTTTCAGCTCCTTTGGAGGGTCAATGGAAATTTTCTGTTTTACCTATTTTTTCGAGTTTCGAGGGTTTTCAAGGTGCTTTTCCATATTTTATAATAAAGTTTCGGGACTGTTTCGAAGCATTTCCAGGGTTTTATTTTAAGCTATTCGCTCTAAAACTTAAACCAAAACTTTTTCACGATCAAAATATAGTAGTGTCGAAATTTTTATAGACTTCTCTATCTACATGAATCAGTTAATAATTTTGAAATAGTCCATTTTCTTTTTTTATTCAATATGGTTATTTGTTTTTCTTTTCTGTTTCTCATAGAGTCATTTTTCAAGGTCCATATTGAACCACAAAAACTTTTGAAAAATCAAGATATTTTTTTCGAGTTTCTCTGGTGCGAGATCCGATTCACTGGAAAACTAAGATACTTTTTTCTAGAATTATAGGCTCAAAAAAAGAGTTGCGCTCGTCTAAAGTGTGAAGTTTTCATTAAACATACTTATTGGAAAAGTTCAGAATTCACAATTTTGACTTGACATATAGTCTCTTCAATTTTTAATATCAAGTCATCGCTCAAGCTCCGCCCCTAATCCCGCGATAAATCAATTGAAGATGCTCTTCAAATAGCGTTTGTGAATGATGTCATTGTACTTGACATTCAAAATCTGAACAGATTATACAAAAGCAAACCAGTTTGCAGGCCGTCGATGTCTGGATCGGCGTGTGTCTGGCGTTCATTTTTGGCGCCTTGCTGGAGTACGCCGTTGTGAACTACTACGGCCGGAAAGAATTCCTAAGAAAAGTTTGACTCATCACAAAAGCGTGCAAAGGGTTCGAACTTTTGCAGGAAAAGAAGAAAAAGACGCGGATCGACGACTGCGTCTGTCCTTCGGACCGGCAGCCCTTAAGATTGGACCTTTCGGCCTACCGCGTCCGACGAATACCAATCATTACGAGGTTCTTTGGAAGTTATCAACTAAGCTGTTTAACGACCGATTTCTACTGAAATCAGTCATCTTTTTCTTCTGCTTCAGCTCTATTTTTAGAGTATTTTTGGTTTACAACATATTGAAAAATTTGCAAAATGAACCAAAATAGTCACTTAAACTTATCAGTACTGAAAAAGAGGGGTTTTTTGGTAAATATTTTTTTTTCTGGAGTTTGATCAAGTTTTTTAAATTTAAAATGTACTGAAAATGTAGCTGAATCTAAAATTAGATATAGGAGTAAGAAAATTTCCGCATTCCATGTAGGGACCGGTTGAACTTTTGTTCTGATTGGCAAGTCTGACCGTTTTTTTTGTTTCTTGAAAGTTCAAATTACGGATAAAAGGAACTTTTTCAAGACTTTAATCTTGTTTTCAAGCCTAAAAGTTATTCCAAGCTTCAGAAGAATTTCCTGATTACTTTTGATATTTTTTTGGAAACATGTAAAATATTAAAAGAAAATTTTCAGCCAACTCAGGCTTTATTCGCTTCAAAAAAGTTTTCCTTTCAGGATCAGAGAATTATTAGCGACAAATGTGGACATCTCGCGGAGAGTCGATCTCATGTCCCGACTAACCTTCCCAACATCTTTCACAGCTTTTTTAAGTCCGGCTCGGAGTTTTATACAGTTCAATCAACAAGTTTTCAGTATTTTACTACGTGGCATACGTGAAGCAAAGCAGGGACTGACTTACAAATAAATATGAACTAAATAAAATTTTTATTTTTTTAATTTAATAGCACATGTAAATAAGAATGGTACAGGACATTCACAAGATTTCAATTTCACAAGCAATAAATTATTAGAAAAGGAATCCTCCATCGTTGCTTTTTCCGGAAGAAGACATGTCAAAGTTGAAGTCGAAGGATGATCCGCCGGTTTCTTTGGCCCCGAAATTGAAAGGATCGTTGTCGTTGTCGCCTTGAGAGAAGACGAAAGGTTGGTCGTTTCCGGCGTCCAGAGGGCCGGCGTCAAAATTGAAGTCGAAAACGTCTACAAGAAAATACTTCTTTTTTTTTCGATGTCGAAAGTCTCACCTCCAGCTCCGCCGAGATCGCTGTTATCAGCGAACATCGTAAACGAAAAATTGCTTTCTTTTCCTGCAAAAAGTTGTCTGCACTTTGATAGAAAGAAAAGATACCTTGGCTATCATTGTCATCACCTTCTAAACGCGATTCCACCGCGTTTAGGATGTCGCCAGCCGGGTCTGAAACACAGTTATTTTTTTAATTCCAGACTTTCTAAACCTTGACTATTCATACTAATGTCCAAAATCGCTTCCGACATCGAACTATTCAGACTTTCGGGTCTGGAAAAGATGAATAACAGCAACTAAGAAAACCAAACATACTCCTCTTGGCCATCATTCGGCTGCTTTGCCTTTTTCGCAGCTTTCGCAGCAACATCCTTCTCAACATTTCTGATCAACTGAACGTAACTGGAGTTGATTCTTAACCAAAATGTTACAAACATCATTGAAAAAAGATGTATGAGCGGCGTCCGCGTTATCTTCTGTTAATTCTTCATTTTCGTCAACTTCCTGCGGTTTTCATAAATTTCAGTCGAAAATACTCGGGAAAATTATCTACCATTGGGCGAACTTCTTCGTTTTCCTTGACGACATTCCGCTCCAAGTCATCATCATCTCCTTCTTCGAGACGCTCCTCCTGAAAAAGTTTCTGAACGTGTTGCTTGAAGTTCAAATAAAAACCTGAGGTTCAACATGTGGCTCTGGAACCTCTTCTACTTGCGCTTCCATCGGCTCATCTGCCTCTTCATTTCCGAACTGAAACTCATATTCGAAAAGAAGCCGAAGAGTAAAATGGCTGAAAAAATGCCTTTATAAAATTCTAACCTGAAACCTTCTCTCAACTTTTTTTTTCTTCAATCTTTATTTTTTATTCTTCTTCTTAATTTTTTCTGTAACAACCGCAGAAAGGATACTTTAAAATAATACACCTAACTGAAAATAAAAAAACAAGAGAATTCACATAAAAATACAGCTGATCGCGGAACAGCCTTTTTCTAACCTATTTTTTTCGCCTCCAATTTCCTAGCTATTCTGTTCTGTCATTTATATAACGCCAACCTCTTCATCGATTCGAAGTGGGCTATCTTCCTCGGGCTCGGGTTCAGGCTCAGGTTCAGGTTGAGCTTCTCTCGTTGGTTTCGATTTCAAATCTTTCACTTGAACTGACGTGTTCACAGGAGGATCTTTTCTGTGAGTTTTTTCTGGGCGAGGCGTTTCTGGTTCCAGACGCTTTTCAGATATAACAGCTTCTTTTTCGATTTGTTTTCTCCATTTAGAGTCGAAAACCGCAGAAGAAGATGACAGACGTTTTGACTCAATTTCTTTGGCATTCTTAAAAAAAAAAGACCCGAATTATTTAACTCACATTCATAATTACCGCTGTCTGGATGAATGAGCAATCGAAGTGTATGGTATCGTCGAGCGATCTTTGAGATCCATTTTTCGAGATTTCCTCCTAAAAATTTTTAAACGCCAAAAAAAAGACGGCACTCGCCTCTAATTTGGACACAGATTTCTGCAGAATTTTCAGCCGTGACTGCACCTTTTTGTGCATAACGTAGCTTTTGGCACAATCAATGAAGAAATTTTTGATGGGCGTTTTCTTATTGGCTTTCACTGAAAGAAGTTAATTGATAAAAAAAATCCCCTACATTTAACAGACAGCTAGCATCCACTTCTCTGCACTTCACAGTTTTTTCATCCAACTGTTTCGTCAAAACAGAATTTCTGATCTTGACTTGAGCTATTTCATCTTTCAACTGAAAAAAAACATACATTCTCATCAGGAAAAAACCAATAGATACCATTCGGACTCGAATGGCGCATTGTGATTTATCCAAGTTCGTTGAGATCCTTTCGAGTAGTTCGCGCTGCTCCTCATTTAAAGACTTGTCTTTCTGTTGGCGATTTTCTACCTAAGACATTAAACATGAAATGATTAAGAAGCATTAAATATACTCTTTCTTTCTCAAATTTTAACATCGACTTCTTTCTCTCCATGGTGTTTCTCAAGTCTCGATGAGTTACGAAATCTCTTAAAACGTATAATAAAAAATGAAATTTTTGAAAGTAAACCTCTGAATTTTGAGCTCAAAGGAAGCCAATTCGCCCTTAGTTTGGTTCAAACTCATTTCACTGATAGAAAAGTTAGTTGATTGCTTCATTCCATCAGGAAGTTCAGCCAGCAAAAACTTTTCCACAGCTGAACAACCAGTATAGAATGAATTTGGACTGAGATACCTTTTGAAGTATCCTCAGATTGCTCACGCTTCAATTTCAGTTCATTGTACTTTTGTACTTAAAAAATTTTCACTTCAGGAAATCATTCAAATAGTTTATACTCACTGTTATTATTAGCAACTTTCAAGGCATTTTCTACCTCTTTGCGTTCCTCTCCAGACAGTTCCAGCTCAAAAAGTAAATGACACTGCTCGATGAACTTAAAAAAAAACAATAAGTCGAAAAAGCCAAACGCGTACCTTTGACGTCTTGATTTCTAAACTTTTCAGCACTTCTGTTCTTGAAATGTCAGCAGCCATTATTCTGAGTCAAGAGTTAAAACTTTATGATATAGCCTATAATATAAACATTTTTATATTGTGTTCAAAGTTCCGCGTGATTCAAATTTATCTCGGATTCTCGAAAATTCAATATCTTTTTTCACTCTCTACGGCTATTTTGAAATTCGCGGGATCACTTCGAACACGGAATTGAATCTCTAATTCTTTGAAATTACTATGAACGCAGCAAAATTAGAAATTAATGGCGTGTTCAACGGAGAAAACGAGAATTGTTTCGGAACGCAAAAAATTTCTCCACAAAAATGAGTACTGTTTTGAAGAAACTTTGGCGCGCCGATGAACTCGATTTTGAGTTTTGAAACATATTCCGTTTCTCCAATGAACACGCCAAAAAAAAAAATGAAGAGTCGTACATGTAAAAAAAAACTCGATGACTTCTAGGGCCACCGTAATTTAGCTTTTCATTGCACATTCTTCTTGAGGTGACAACCTGTATGTCGTACTGCGCCTTTAACAAACCAAAGAAAAATTCTCCACTTTCTAGAAAGAGAATTCTCGTACGAGATCGTGGCGCTTGCGCGCGCGCTGCGCTTCAGGTCTGAAGTATTTTTGTCCATATAAGCTCATAAATACTGTCTTTCTTTACTTTAATGCATTTTATCTCATCACGATGCTTAGTTTAAATGAAATTTGACGCATAGAGCTCAACCATACCCATTTTTCTATTTAAATATGGTTCTTCAAAAACTCGCACTTAAAAATGGTTAACCATTTGAAAAAGGGTTTTTCACCCAAAAGTTTAAGATAAGAGCCAAAATCCCGGCGCGTCCTCCACCAGTGCCTGACTGTGATTTTTACTGGCAAAATTTAATTTCAAATTTTTTTAAAAAAATAATTTTATTTTTTTAATGTCTGCGTACTCATTCTTAGTTGATATTCGAAAAAAATTATTTTTTTAATTCTTATTGAATCCAATCGCGTGGTAGAATCGCGCTAGCCCAGTTCAAAAGTTTTTTTCTTTTCATGTGTAGAAAAAAAGTTTACTGTGAGTCTTAGATTTCCTTTGAATCTCTGTTTTTCAACTTGTTAAAAAAATTTACTAGTATGAACAGTTCCTGCTCGGATGATAGCTCGATGGGAAGCAGTGCAACGAATTCCTTGTTCAACTTGTCTACTGTGACAAATGAGCAGATGAATTCTCCAACATCTCCTTTCAGCCCCCTAGAAAGAACAATGAGGTTTAGATTTTTGATGGGCGCTCATATATGTTTGCAAGAGGATTATATTAATTTGTAGATGGAAACAAGCCAAAAGTGATCCGCAAAACGAGGAAGAGTTTGGATCTATTGCTCAGACCTACGATCAGCCGCTCATTTTCAAGTTCTACCACCCGCCGTCAGATCCGGCAAAAGTAGTGGCAAGGATTGGAGGCAAGATCTGAAAACGTTAAGGTTTGTTTAAATAAAATCAACTTAAGATTATGAAGACGTGCCGGTTGACGAGTGGCTGAACTGTTTGGGTACACAAGAGGAGCTTCTTTCATCCAACAACGTTCATATTGAAATCGACGTGTTTGAAGCGAAACCCATTTGGGAAGTTAAGGTTTGTAAATGTTTTGCTTGTGGATTAAGCCATGTGAGTTCGAACTTTGAGGTGGCATTTGACGAATTGTTGGACAAACAGCCGCCACGAAATACCGTTGCTCGACTTGTGATTTCTTTATTCGATTTCAAATATGCTGACAAGTTTGCCCCCGCTTTGAAAAAGCATTATGGAAGGTCCATGAAATTTATTAAAAATTCCATCTTATTTCATTTTTTTCAGACTTTTCGAGCTTAACGTGGGCATTCCAAACAAGCGGATAAAACCTCAGGTGTTTATTACAAATATTTTTGGAATTTCTTTTCTCTCTAGAGTCCTGATTTTGAAGCAGAATGTGTGATGGAATTACTCCATCAGCTTTTGAAAGATCCATTCGAAGGATCTCCTAGGACTTTAAGGTTTTTTTTTCAGGTGTAACTGATGAATTTATCAATCTTCAGAGTTCTTCGTGTCTTCCCTTTTTTGTGTGTTGGTGAAGATCTGGCCAGGCTCATAAATGGATGCAGGAATTTCAAGCATCTCACACTATCCAATGTGATTTTCTGATTTGAAGTATCCGGCAATAACTCCTTTTTTGCAGATTTCATCCATGAAAAAAGGAAACTTCAATAAAGTTCACTCGATTCTTCTGGATGGCTGTGATATGGCGGACACTTGGCACGATAAAGATTATGCCAAGGTCTTTTCAAGCTTATCGAAGTCTTTTTCTGTAGTCTGCGAGCCAAATTTTTTATTTTTCTTTACAGAAAATGACGATTCTCTTCCCAGAAGCTGTTTATTTCGGGTTCACGCGTTGTGCTTTCGATGTGATCAATACCGCACTCAAGTTATTTTTTCTTTTTTATTTGAATATAATTTTATCGATTCATTCATAAGGAATCAAATCAATAAAATATCGCGAGGTTTTTCACTTTCGTATAAAGCACTTTCTGAAATTCTAAAAGAAATTATCGATCGTAGTGATCCGAACTTGCACTTTTCTTTTTATTTCAGAACTTTCGCTTCTGACAGAATCGGCGAGAAACGGGATTCGGTACATTTTTATCAGTCGTACCCTGATTTCGAGAAGTAATCAAGTTCAAATAGTTTCAATTTTTCGGTTTTCAAGGTTTCTGATGGTCGCCACTAGCTGGTTTGAGAAGATCGGCGAGAATCGGCAGGAAAAAACCATCGAGGTTTTTTTCTTCTTTTTCTTATTAGCAAGTGATTTTTACATTAAATTCAAGTTGTATTTTATGAAAAAAAGAAGGGAAGCGACGATACTGTAAGTCTAAAAAAATTGATGGAAGTTTCTCGACTGATTTTTCAAATAGTTTATTTTTAAAAAAAGGTCGTTTTTCTAGTGAATTAATACTAAAAAAATTGCATGTAGATTGAAGTGAGACACAAAAAAAGTTCTGAAATAACGAAAATAGATTTTTCATGCAAGTTTTAATTTGAAATTTTTTTAAAAGTAGCTCAGTGCAAACTAAAAAAAGATTTTTTTGAATGCCAAATAAAGATTTTTTTAATGGTAGAAATTTTTTTATTAACCCTAAGGATAAAAAAATTTTTTTACTGAAGCTGTCACCTGGAAGAAAGTTGAAAAAAAGTCCATTATAAAGATTATTTGCAGCTGATTGGTCATGAGGGAGGTCCTCGCGTCGTTGTTCATTCGTGCGATTCCATGTACCGCGTTCCACTTTCTTGACGTTTTTTTCGTAAGCTTCTGTATTTTTTTTCATTCAATCTGTACCATAGTAGTTGATCCGAAAAATATATGAAAACCAGTTATTATTATTGGGGAAATTCTTAACACACGAAAAAATACACATTTACATATATTGGCGTGTTTAACGACACATGAACACGGGATTTAACATTGGCACGCACGGGTGTTTGCTATCATTCTGTGCAAATTCTTACAATTGCCCCAGGGCGTTGCGTCAACAAAACACACGGACGCAGTGGGCGACGATATCCACAAAAACCCATATTCCCTTGTTTTGCAAGAGTTTATTTTATCGGAAAAAGTTGAGATTAGAAAGTAATTACTTTTTTTAGAAGATCTTATTGTCGAAGCTCTTGAATGACCTTTTGAAATCTTCAGAGAACACCCAAACTTTTTTCCGTTATTTGAAGATAAAGTTTTTTTATAATTTTAATTGAAACCAATAAACCAATAACCACCAATAATTTTTTTTACAATGTATCTCAGAACATCAAAAAGAGCCTTAGAACTTTTAGAAAATTACGGTTTCTAGTTCTCTCGAAATCCTTAAAAACCTGTTTTGAGTTTTTGAACATTGCGAGGTGGATTTTTCTTAATAGCAACTTGAAAAAAGAACTTATTTAAAAGTTTGAGTTCGATTTTTTAATGACTAAATAGAAGTATATATTTATTGAAGGTTTTTAATTTTTGCTGTTCTAAAGCATCACATTGAGAGTGGATGTTAAACGGATGTACTTTTTCAAACAAAGAATATTGTTTGATCATTCAAGCTTATCAAACGGTAGTCAGATTATTTGATAACAGCTATCAGTGAAAACGATTTTTAGTCCCTACCAGACGGATTTATGATATAACACCTTTACCATTAAACAGTGATGAACTTTTCTCAAAATTTGCATGTATTTAGTTCCAAAATGTACTGGACAATTTTTCAAGCATATAAAACTAGACCATCATTTAAAGATGTAACTTTAGTTTTTTAAATAGCTATTTTGCGTGTATGTTTCTTTTTTGTTTATTTGATGAATTTTCATGAAATATCTCTAGAAAAATCGAAAAAACGATACCTTTGAATAAAAAAACAACAACGAACAAAAATCAGAAGAAAAAAGAGAAAAAAAAAACGGCTGATTGGAGGAACGCCTGAGGGGAGTGACCAAATGGCCTCTGGCAAAGAGCCGACACAGACTTCCCGAGGAAGTGTAGGAATGGCGAGTGTTGCCGAGACAGACACGAGAGAGAGTTTTGTTGTGTTGGGTGGGGTGCTGGAAAAGCAACGCGCGCTCCGCGCACACGCCACGGAGCTCATGAGAGAGTATTGCCGGAGGCGGAGAGCCGTCAGAGATCGATAGGGGCGGTCGCGGTGGAAAAAGAGGACGCAAGACTGCTGTGAAGCCGCAAGGAGACAGAGCAGCGTCGGCACCAGCAGAATCATCAACAGCATCAAGAGCAGCGTCGGCAGCGGCGGCGGCGGAGGCGGCGGCACGACTAGAAGAGCCCAGAGCCTGTCCAAGGCGATGCGATGGTGCTGCGGTGGGTCCGAGGGACCACCGACAACGCCTTTGCTTCCGTCGACGACCATCAACGCCGCTGCGGCGGCAACGTCCCACGCCTACGACCAGTTCGGTCCCATGAGCATCAAACTCTATAAATCTGTTAGTTTATTTCTTATTTTTCATGTTTTTTTTTTTGTTTGCTTTGAAGTATATTGATGAGTTTTTAAACGGACAAGGGAGTATAACAGTAAAGGTCTCTCTATAGTTCTTTAACCGCTAGATTGAGATTTTTAGAGAAAATTGTAAGAAAAATAAATTCTGACCTAAGGTTTTGTTAAACAGAGTGGAATAATGAAATTTTTTTTTTAAATCTTGCAAGTTTTTTTTCTCCATTTAGTGATTAATTTAAGTTTCTACTCAATCAAGTTTTGAGTCCGAAATTGGATAGTCAGGGAAATTCCTTAAGTTCTAGTTTGTTTATGGATACTGATAGTAAACTTTCATTTTCAATTTTCCCATTCTTCGTTGTTGAAGTTTCTTTATGGAATATTGAGTCCGCCGAGTAAGTGGACATTCCCCCAGGGAGTTGTTTTCGAGTAACTTTTTGAATGTGAGTTTCGCTAGTTCATCAGGATTTGTGTGCACTCTGATACTGTAGTTTAGGTTTTGAAAGATCTGATGCAGAAATACTGGAAGAAGTAGCTTGAAAAGATGAATTTCAATTGATGAACAATTTTCATTTGGAAAGTTTTATGTGAATAGCTTCATAATTTTCTTTAGAAGGAGCATATTCTTTTCTAAAAAGAATCAAAATCTTCTTTTTTCATAGAAAATTGCTTTATCTTCATAAGCATTCACGGCTGGCTTGAGAAGTAAGAGTAACAATGCGCGAAAAAAGGTTTAGACGGTTCTGTAATATTTTTGCTAAACTAGTATTGGATGGAGTAAAAATAAGCTTCTAATGAGTGTGTATGAGTGGACGTTAGAATTCGCAATTTTCATCCTCGCTTGCTCAAGGGAGGTTATTTCGGCCTCTTTCATTTGATGAGCCGCTTCTCCTTTTAAGTCCTTGATTAAGCGAAAATTCCAATGTTGAATAGTGGTCAACAAAGAACGAGAGCTGTTCTTGTGGGTCGACCAATGGAAGCGAAGGAAAGCCCCATCCTTAACGACTACCCGTGCATTTCGCATCCAACAAGGAGAAAAAGCAGAAAAAAAACATTTCATTCATTCAATGGGGTTTTTTCGCAGTTCTTTCGCGGGATTTATCGCGTGTTAAATGCCGAGCTCTGGGGCGCCTCCGCTTTTCTTTTTTGTCCACTATTCAACGAAGCTAATTGTGACGAATTGCGCGTTTCAACAACAATCGATCATAGGAGCCGTCGTCGTAGTGCAAAACGAGGACGACAATCCGTTGCTTGAGCGGTGCCAATTATTTCGTCTTTTTCGCCCTTTTGCCAATCTTTCAAGATGCAAAACGATTCTTATCGTATCGTGGAGAAGAAATAATGGAGGGTACTTCAAAATCTTAGAAATGCAAAATGTTTTTTTTTTCAGTTGAGGCGATCAGGAAAGCCTTTAAATAATTTCAAATCCCAATAGATCCAAGGAACTGTTAAACTACTTTTTTTCTCAGGAATAATAATTATCATGCATTTTGGCTTTGAAAATCAATTCTCAGATATTTATAGAGGCTGGGAAAGCTTGAAAAGCACCTGTTGGTGGAACTAAATTGGCCTTGTAACCACATAAATAAACTGGAACTTTCACAAAGGCCGGAATGTCATTCAGAAAACCTGTCAGCTTTTTTTTGGGTTATAATCAGTTGACAACAGCATTGTGCAGGGCTTGGAAGTCGAGATTAGTTTTGAAAATATTACCTTTTTCGCCGGAGAGTTTTGTCTATGCTCTTCAAGCATGTTGGGAAACGAATGGAATTAGGAAAAATTGTAGAAATAAGAAGTTCTAGGAAGAATAGAACATTTTTTGTTAATCTGGAATATTTCTAACGCTTCAACCCTCTCAATCCTTTTATCATAGAAAATGTTGGAGATTTGCTAGAAAGAAACTTGTTTTAAAAAGCTTTTCTGTTTTTCTTCTGAAAATTGCTTTTTGCCGATCAGCAAAAAAAATTTACAGGTGCTTTTTTTTGGAGGAATCATCTACTATTTATGATTTCCTTGTTACTTTTTCTCCGTTTCCTTAGCTTTTCCACTTCAATCAAAGGTTTTGCAGGCTTTACTCGTGACGGAAGGCGTCAGCGAGGGTCCTCTGACCGAGTCTTTGAGAGCCGCCGGATGGACCACCGTTGTTTGTACGGCTTCTCAGGTACCCTTCCCTCCATTTTTTTTTCTTTTCACCCATTTTTCCTTTAAGAATTGATCTCAATCATGCGCTTTTGTCAATTTTTTTCAACAAAAGAGACGTTAGTCCCGTATTTTTGAAAGGAATCGTGTATTCAAGCCTTTCTGACAGTCTTTGATAAACTGAATACACGTCAAAAATCTTCCTGAACGAGAAATAAAAAAATTTCGAGGGGTTACTGAGAAGCAATTAGAGCGAAAACGTGTCAAATGGCGAGTCTTTCTTTTCTCATTAGGTCTGATTTTTTTTTCTCCAGAATTTTTTTTGTGTTCGAGAACAAGAAGGTAGTTATGAAGTTTTTTAAGTTTGGAAAACATTCAACTTGATTTTTTGTTCCAAAAGTTGCTGATTATATTTGAAGCTGAGATTTTTTGAGTATCATATAAAAAGCACTTGAATAAATATTACTTTCAAATATATTTTTTTAATTAATTTGTACATGCTTCTTTGAACATTCTCCCGAAGGTTTTAGAATAGAATATAATTCTTTTTTCAAAAAAATCAGGGTTCTTTTTTCAGAGCAGCTATCTTTGAAGTTTGTTGGAACTGAATTGAAAAATTTTTTTCTTGGACAGGAAAAAAACTTCTTCAATATTTTTTTATATCTAAAAAAACAAAAACCCCTTGTCGCTCGCTTATATATAATTACGATAGAATAGTGTTTTCCCCTTTTCGAACGAAAAACTCTTTGGAATCACTCACGAACATCACCACTTCTGTTGATACTGACTAAAGGTTTTCTGAAAAATGAAAAGAATTCATCAATTCCGTCCAATCATCATTTATTATTCTTTGATATATCACCATCATCACGCTTTCATTTGGGAAATTCTCCCTGTGTGTAAATAAAAACTTTCATTTCATTTTTCTCATGAAAAACAGGAAAAAAATATTCAGTTTTTCAATATTTTTGGTGCGAAAAACGAAGAGGAGAAACTTTTTTTGAGATGAAAATGAATGTAATTGAGACACATAAAAAGGTAGGTCATTTCAGTGGGAACTTTGGAATCTTCTTTATTCATATAGATAGATCTTTTAAAAGCTTTTGGGAAAAGTTGTAAGAAATTCCATGCTTCACACTAAAACCACTTCCCTTGTTAGGTATGCACTTTTATACATTCAAGCTCCAATAATCTCCATTTTTTTCGACTGGAATTATTATTTTCTAGAGGAGTTCATCACTTCAAACACGCAAAACAAAAATTTATTTTTATTTTGAAGCTCACTTTTCAGGCCGAGGCGATGTTCGAGGAGCTTTGGCCGACTTTGGTGCTCTTCGACCTGCGGATCGCCGACGTTTGTCACGTTGCCAAGTTTGTTTTGCCTCTGATTCAGCCTTCCATCATCATCATCGCGGATTCTTTACGATTACGTGTATACATACGTTCTGTGCGTGTGAATGTTTCGTTTTGTTTTGGCCCCAACGTTTACCGCAAAGTTTTGGCGCCTGAAACAAAACAATGGTACACTTTGGTGGGAAACGAATGCAGTTTTTTTCCTTTCTTTTTGTTGAATAGAAAATTATGGGAATACAACACGCGCAGCAGGAAATTCATTCGAAAAAAATTGAAACAGCTTGTCTGATAAGTCGAAAAATCATTAAGTTTCAAATAAGGGTCTTGAAACGATCTCCACAAAAAATAGATCTTTGCAACGGACTCTTTTTTAAATGCAAGGTAACAGCTATTTGGGAGAGAATTCCTGGTTTTTTTTAAATATTTTGAATCGCCGTTCGAAAAATCATGTTTTAGACTTGGTTCAAAGGGGCATTGTAATTCATCTGAAATAATCTCTGCACGAAAAGCCTGTCTCAGTAATAGGCAAAGAGAAGAATTGCTGTTAGCAAAACTAACGCTTGAAAAATGGAAAACGTCGAAAAAAAAAAGCCGCCGCCTACATGTGCTCTAATGATAATCAAGAAGATTTTTTTAATCGGAACGGAATTATTCTTATATACAGTTTATTTATTTTATTTAAATGTAGTCTTGAATCTTTTTGAGAGCTCATAATTTCTGTTCTTTTACGGCCGTCTTTCTCAGCTTTCCTATTCTTGTGTTTTCCAAAGATTTTCTCATTTTCACTCCCAAGGATCGGTGGTATGAAAAAACCACCAGCGAAAATTCCAACGGCGACTTTTCCGATTTTTTCATATCGCCAGGGAACTTTCCGACGGCCACCTTTCCGACGAATCTTTTTTTCCGACTTTTTTTCCCTTAAGTTTTTTTCGGTTTATAAAACATCTATTTACATTTTTCTATTTCTTTGTGTTTTAATCATGAACCAACTACCTACTTTGTATAGGAAGATTTAAAACAAAGTTTTATCGAGAAAAAAAAAGTCGGAAAAAGATTCGTCGGAAAGATGGCCGTCGGAAAGTTCCCTAGCGATATGAAAAAATCGGAAAAGTCGCCGTTTGAATTTTCGCTGGTGTTTTTTTCATACCACCCAAGGATCAGAATATAATAAGGTCTAGTAAGCCTAAACATCGAGGATTTGTTGAGCCGCTGAAAACTACGGAAATAAAGTTTTTACTTCAATTTTGAAGCTCAGTAAGCGTCTCGACGCGTAGGCTATGCTTGAGATTGTTTTGCCGGCGTGTTTTTCCGTGAAAAGAAAAAAAAATTCAAAATCTAAATCCAATTTTTCTTTTTGGTCATTCTTATTCAGCTGGCGCAAAAATTTTTCAATTTTTCTAATTTGCAGTTTTTTTCTCGTTTCGTTCTTTATCTTTAAACAGAAATTTTTTTCTTTGCGCGGCTGAAGCTGGAAAAAAATTGAATTACGGGTCAATTTTTGCTCAAATTGTAGGGTACGCCGCGTCGTACGAGACTTGTTGATAAGATATCTATAAGGCAATTATCGGAGGGGCCCGTCTCTCTTGTGTACATTGCTTGCGTAGGCTTTGTCGAATTACTAAGCTCGTCGGAAATGGAAAATGATTATAGATGTCCATGGTGTGGAAAAGAGGAGGAAGTTGGCGAAAATTGAAAGGTTTTTGGCTGCAAATTAACTGAGAAAACGTGTCGCAAAGAACAGAATGACTGGAAATGAATGATGTGGGCTGAAATAACAGAATATAGGCGCTCTATGGCTTTTGACAAAACCTTTTTTGATGACAAGAGTGCAAAGTCTCGCTCAAGAAAGAAGAAGTGAATTTTGAAGAAGCTTTATAAAGTTGGGAGATAGGGCGGAAAATGAGAGAATTCCACACGTTTATGTTAAAAAAAGACTGTACTGAAAATCGTGATGATGATGATAATGTATCAAAGAATGATAAAGATAAAATATCTTTTCTCAGAGCTCTTTCGTCAATATCAAGAGAAGAGGTGTTGTTCGTAGGAGTTTCCGAAAGGTTTGTCGTTCGAGAAAAATCATTATTTTGTTGCGATTTGCAGAGAAGTTAGTGAGAAACGACGGAGGTCGATCTCACAGTCCAACATTCTTCATGTAAGTTTGTCAAGAAATATAAAAATTCAACAGTTTTTGTTTCATTGGTTGGTTCAGAAAGAACATTAAAAAGTTCACACAAGTTTGAAAATTGATTTCTTTAGATAAAGTGTTTTTTTTTTTCAGATGATTCTGTATTAATGTTCATATTTTTATGAACTAACCGAGTAAGGCGGTTCATATTTTTGTCAAAAAGGGAATAATCTGATATCAACTCTCGGACATTGGTAACGCGAAACGGACCTGCTCCGGACGTTCCTGGACATTTCTAGAGATCATTTAAGAGCGCTGACGCTACTAAAGTGGTCACTCGGAATGCCCCGAAACTTCCGATTCGCGTCTGTTTCGCGTTTCGAAGGTCCGAGCTGTTTCTTCGACTTTCTAAATTTCTGTTTCTGCTTTTTCCAAAAAATGAAATTGTCATATTCGACTTTTAGGTCGTTCAATGGAGCACCAGAGAAACGGGTCTCTTCGATTTTCTCGCGAAAATGTCGAATCGACTCCGAGTTTTGCCTGCTCTATTCACTGCCCTCGATGAGGTATTCTTTTTGCAGCTTTCTGATAATTTCCTCTATTTCAAAAAAATAAGTTTCTTTTTTTCATTTATTTCATGGTTATTTTTATAATATAATTTTGATAGGATTCTGGGAATTCAGGCGTGAAAGCCTCCTTGGTTGGAAAAATAAAATTTTTTTATTGCTGAAATGGGTAAGTATAGGTATGAGAAAGAGCGGGATTTTCAAACTTAGATAAAAAAGGTGATGATTGTAGCAATCGAAGCTTAATAATCCGCTTTTTAGATCTAATTTCGTATCTTGTTTTTTACTTCCTGGAAACCTGTTCATAGAACAGCGGGGGCAAGGATACAAATTCAAATTATGTATTTCAACCCCTGTATTTTCGGATGATTGTCACAAATTTGCTTCGTTCTTCATAACTTGTTTCGTTGAACAAGCGAGAAACTCATTCTGAGCGTTCAATAAAGTTTGAAGTGTCTGATTTCAAAACAATCGACCCAAATTCGATAGGGCACATAGAAGATACCATAAATATGCGTGAAAGTAGAGACGGAAATATCGAGTTTGGTCAGGAAATGGACTTTGGTAATCTTAATGTTGTTTAGGAATCCCCTTAAAAAGTATATCTGAATTGGACGGAAAACTGAACTTCTTTTCTTTGTAGCGTAAGCCTTTTTGAGCTTTCCATTGTTAAAATTTAAGATCCTTTATGTTGTTGTTGAATTAGTCAAGTTGTCAGATTTCGAATAGTTTACCAACAACCGATTGTTTTCTTCCAAGTTTTCTTTCTACTGGAAAATATACTGGCGATCCCCAACATTTGCAGGCCGACCAAGCCGTCGAAGTGTGCGACGAATCCAAGTTGGTCCAATACGTCAACCGCGCCTACGAGGCCGTCACTGGCTGCATCCGAACGGAAGTCATTGGTAATTTTCACTCTTTTCCTTTTCCAACAGCTTTTTTAATATTCGAGGATGCGCGTTCAAAAAAAACCGCCTTTGACAGAGATTTTTTTTTTTCGATTTTTTTCTCCCGTTTTCTTCATATTTATTAAATTTTAAACTTGCATACAGGTATTATTCTCATTCATCTTGTTTATTTTTTTGCGAAAAAAATAAAACTTTCACGTTATGTTTTTTTCTTATCGATCAAAAATCTTCTTCTGTAGCAGAAATTCCACAGTTTTTTTATCATTATATTTAATGATGTGGAAGTTGAACATGGTGAAATTTTTTTAGTGGGAGTCAATTTTTTGCATTCTTCAAGAAAGTTTAATAGTTCAGTTTAATTTTTTTGTGCTAACATAATCTTTTAGGCCAACCAGAGTCTGAAATGCGACGGAAATCTTTGCCGCGAGCTCGTGAAGAAAGTTACGAACGTCGAAGAAGCACCGATTGGAGGTGCATCCGGGTCCCGACGCATTCCGTCAAGTAATTCCTTCCCTTTCAGATCAAATCGACGTAATTTATTCGAGAGAAAACCATCAGAAAGCATTGAAAAACTCATTTTTTGTGATCTGGAGCTCTTCGCTCTGATGAAGAAAGAAAAAAAAAAAATGATTGAGCGTTTTCTTCGAAAAAGCTTTGTTTCTAATTGAAGGAAAGAATCTTTATACACTTCACTGACTTAAATCCGAGAATTTTCACAAAAATTGGTTCATATTTCCTAAATTAAAAAAAGGACAGTTAACCATAACCCGTTCGACGCAACATGATTCTTTTGGAGTGTCTGCGTCTCTCTGTTCCCTCAACGGCGAGGTTAGAGAAACCTGAGAATAGCGCGGTATCATGGGAGCGTTGCCGATAGACGATGAGGGCGCAGAGAAGTCCCGCCCTTTTGAGTCGCGAAATGCGGAGTAAACACATTTTGATGAGGAGATTGCTGTTTATAAGTTTTATTTCGCATCTTTCTCCTTTCCTTTTCATTTCCTTTTTGGGATAAATATTTTGATGACTTTCTGTGATGCCCATGTTAATGAAGAGATGAACAATACATTTATGAATTTTCAGTAAACAATACGTGTATCTCAAACGGCCGAATACTGGAAGCGATGGTTGGTTTTTTGAAATCTTGTTCAGTAGCTCCAATCTTGTCATTTTCAGCTGCAATTTTTCGTGATGTGTCGCTGAAAAGCTTGAAGTCGCAGGCGGGAATCGTGGAGGCGCCCATTTCCGAAGTTTTGTCTCTTTTGCGCGACGCGGCCGCTCGCGTCGACGGAGAACCGGCGCAGCTCGTCCGCGACGCTGTCAGGGTACTTTTCTTCCGTTATTTTCTTGAATCACCCCTTTTTTGTTTATCTACAAGTTTCAAGTTCGAAAATATCTGCGCTTCATTGACGAAAATTTTATTGTTTTAACTCATTATTCTCATTTATTTTCCTTTCTAAATTTCTCAGGAAAGATTTTCCGTTATGAAAATCAGAATTTTGTTTATCCAATCAGCGACTATATTTCTTTTTTTTACGAATCAACCTTTTTTCAACTTATGAGTTTTTTCTGGTTATTATATTATGTGCCTCAAAAAGACGTTTCTCCGAATGAAAAGATACATTTGTTAGGTTCTGTCATCGCACGAGCTGTACGCGCCGTCGATAACGCGGTTCCGCGACTCGGACCGCATCGCGACGCAGTACTACGACGGCCTCATCCGACTGCACCATCCGGCGCGACAACGCAAGAAAAGCGTCGTCGACGCGTATCGCGAGAAACGAGGTGCTTACGTTGTGTGTGTGTGGATATGTGCCCAACATTGTTCTCAACCCAACCCGACACCCAACTCGAATTTTTTAGAATCTTCAGGGTCTCATGGGGAACGGCGGCGAGTGTCGGCCGACGTGAAAAACGCCCTCGAGAATGACAATTGCTGGAGTTTTGACGTGTTGCTCCTCGAGAAAGTATCCGAATATCACGCCTTGAGCCAGCTCGGCATGAAGGTGCTCTTAATTGTTTATTTTGTTAAAGAGGAGAAAAAAAAATGGAAAATTGAAGAAAAGAAGTTATTTAAGTCTAAAAAAAGGCACAACAGTTTATTCACTGTCAAATAAGAAAAAAAAAAAAAGACGTGGGAATATATTTTTCTGAATATGGTTCCCATAATCGTTTAAAGATCCATGGAAAAAAATTTTTCTAAAGGCAGCGGTGAAGAAATCATTTGAAGCTTGTTCGATTAAAATTCATGGAAAATCGCTGAAAGATTTTTTTATAAAAAAACAGCAAAAAAAACATATTTTTATAGTCAAAATAAGTCGATAGTTTGCCCTAAGAACTAAAAATCCGAACAGGAATGCTTAAAAACTAAGCCGACTTTTTTCGACTTACTTACTAAAAAAAACCAATCATAAAGGCGGCAAATTTGTATAGTTAAAGACATAAATTTGATCATTTTTTGGGAAATATGAAGTTTTGCAGGTGTATGAAAGGTGGAAAGTGAACGACGTGCTCGGGGCCAACATCGAAACGCTCAACAGATGGCTTATGACTATCGAGGCTCATTATCATGCGGGTAACACATATCACAATGCAACTCACGCCGCCGACGTCCTACAGGTTCCGCTTTTTTCGCTTTCTCAACAAGATCTAGGCCAAAGTCAAGTTATCAATCAAATCAAATGATTTCATTCCACAACAAAAGAAAATTACTGCATGTAAGGCAATGCAGATTATTAGATAACTGAATTTTTAAACTTGATGAAATTTTTTCCCTTCTGTTTTTGTAAGAGTTTTGTCTCCCGAGTGTGCCAGATATTGAAAATTCCTCAGAAAGCAAATAATAACGTTTTTTGAGTTTACTGTACATAATCTACAACAGAGATTATATGGGCACAAAAATATCCACGAAAACATAGGGTTTCAAGCGTTCGAGGTACAATTTCAGCACAGAAGGAAGGTTTTCAGGCGACGTCGTTCTTCTTGGACTCGCCTTCTGTAGCGGCGCACGTCAACGAAAGCCACGCGGTCGCCGCTATTCTTGCCGCCACCGTCCACGACTTGGATCATCCTGGTACTTTTTTCTTGTCATCTGAATGTTTTTGTTTTCCAAAAAAGAGTCAGTTTGACAACATTCTTTGATAAAATTGCACCGGAAAACTACAAAGG
The DNA here is from genome assembly GCA_904845305.1 of Caenorhabditis auriculariae. Taxonomy (NCBI): domain Eukaryota; kingdom Metazoa; phylum Nematoda; class Chromadorea; order Rhabditida; family Rhabditidae; genus Caenorhabditis; species Caenorhabditis auriculariae. Next base: position 4,548,670 of record CAJGYM010000001.1, on the reverse strand, counting down.
GAAAATTCAAGCTTTGAAAAATTTCGCTTAACGTCTAAAGTTGGTAGAAATCCACCTTATTTCCAATTTCGAAATGAACCTTTCTGATCTTTCCTGAGAAGCAAATATTCACGGCTGAACTACGAAAAACACAAATCTCAATTTTCTTCAAAGTATCTGTTAAATGAGCTTTTCAATGGTTCTAAGTTTTACTCATCGGTATTTCAAAGGCCTTGGAAATAGCGTTTTTTTTTTTTTTGAACGATTGAAGCTGATGTTGGTGTTTCAGGCCGGGGGAACGCCTTCCTGATCAACACGCGACAGTCGCTGGCGGTCCTCTACAACGACCATTCCGTCCTGGAAAACCACCACATCGCCCTCGCCTTCCAACTCACTTTCCAACCCTCTGCCGATGTTCGACAAAAACTTCTCCTTGATGACTATTTCTCGGTTTCTTCTAGGTGAACATCTTCTCCAACATGAACCGCGAAGAGTTCATCTCCATGCGACACGCCATGATCGAAATGGTCCTGGCGACGGACATCAGCCGGCATTTCGAATACCTCGCCAAGTTCAATAAGGTTCGCGAAGAGACCTTGAAAAGAGTAATCGAAGAAAAATTTCATGGAATAAAGAACTATCATTGAAGGGAGGTCATCATCATCAGTGAAAGGGTTTCGTTTACCTCGTAAACCAGTTTTTTTTTTGTGTATTTAGTCGGAAGTTCCATAAGAATTGGATATTTTAATTAAACCTTTGAAGTTCAAAAATTTATCCACATTTCAAATTTAACAAAAGTGAACTTCTAAAACAAATCAAGAGGAAACTACTTTTTGCTGTGGTCAAGTCCGAATAGAAGAAGTGATTTTTCTGTGATGTTAGATTTGAAAAAAATGTCGTTTTTGGTTATCTTTTCAACTGGAAATTTTCCATTTTATAAAGGTTTGTGAATTCATTTCACTGTTCCAAACTTTTCAACCCAGTATTCAAGAGGCTTCAATCGGGTTCATTTTTTCTCCGATTCCGAGATTTTTGACCAGGCTAATCTGTTTTTCTGTTTTCGTTTTTTTTTTTCGCTTTGTAGGATAAAACGTGATATAACTGAGGATTAGAGGTACAATTCCGAGGGAAAGTCATGAGAAAAAAGTGTTGCGTAATGGCGTGAGTCTTAAATGACCACGGGATTCTTAATCCGATCTTCAGTCCAAGCTATCTTTTCTCATCAGAGAAAATGGCTAGAAAATCTTATTTTTTTGCGATTATGAGGGATAGAACTCTGTTTCCGGAAAAGCCTAAAATTTCAAAGGTTTTTATGAATTTCCCGTGACTTTGTAAACCAAATTTTGCAATAGTTTCGGAGATCTTTGAGATAACTCTTTGAGAAGCCGCATATTTCTTCTTCTTCCTTTTTTACGGATAATGAAAATTTACGGACGTGCGTCATTCACACGTTTGTGTTTGAAAACATTATAAGTGCGGGGATGAAGATTTGTGGTGAGAGGATGATAATGCGAGGTGTATCAAATCTTGAAATGTCGAAAAAAGGATGGTTGGGGGGTTCGAAGGATTTATTGAGATATATTCCTGAAACAAATTTGGAAAGATGGAGTCGGTGTTTTTTCGTGTTTCGAGAAAAAAGAGATGCTATGAATCAAGAAAAAAGATTGGCTTTGAAACTCTCTAAAAATAAGTTCAGGAATAATTCTGAACTTCGAACACTCTAACGCTACTAGAAAAAAAGAATGTTTGGCTTATTGGGGCGTTTAAATTTGGCGGAAAAAAAGACGTCAAAATCTAAAAACTAAAAATGAAACCTATATGAACTCCCTGCTATAGAAAAAAAGAAACAAAATAAAAGTTGTAGATGAACGTGGTGGACGTGATGGAAGAGGAAAGGGAGACGAACTCGCTCACGATCTGCGACATGCTCGTCAAGTGCGCCGACATCTCGAATCCGACGCGAGAGTGGTCTCTTTGCCAACGATGGGGCTTCCGGATCGTCGAAGAGTATTTCGAACAGGTTCATCGTCCCGAAATGTCTCACGAGGAGACTCATTTCACTGTGTGGTTGGGAATTCCTGAAGATTTGGTCTGAGCACTCCTAGATGTACCGAAAGAAGGTTTTGAAAGTTTCAAACTGTTTTCTTTGACTTTGAAGCGTTCTTTTTTTCAAACTGGGAAGCTGTGCAGGTTGAGACTTCGGAATCTTCTTCCGATACATCAGGAAGTGCTCTGACCAACTTTCAGGAAAAGGTCAACTTCAAAGTGAAATGATCTCAAATTTTCAGAAAGCTCATGGAAAAACGCGTCTCTAGATATGTTTTATAAGTGCTCTAGGAAAGAAGATTTGTTATTCTGAAAGAAGAGTTTCAGATACTTGAAACACAGCACTTCTTGTCTTTTCCTAAGTTTGTTTTATGAGAGTTTTTTGATTTTTAAAATAAGCTTTGAAAAGCGGCTTTGTGACTAAATTGATCAGAAAGTTACTTTTCGGCAACAGATCTATTCATTAATAGTACTAATTTGTTTCTTGGCTTGATGCATTTCTGAGCTTGCCCATTCAGACTCGGGAGGAGCGGGAAAAAGGCTTGCCGATCACGATGGAAGTTTTCGACAGGAACACCTGCAATGTGCCTATCACCCAATGCGGATTCATTGGTTTTCTATTTTTCTTTTACAAAAGTTCCACCAGAGCTAGGGGTTGTTTTTTTGAGGAAATTTTAAGTTCACTTGTTTTTTTCATTTAAATCTTGAACTTCGATATTTCTCAATTATGTCCAAAAGGAGATGGAAAGAAAATTATATCCAAAGTTCTGTGTTAGCTTCTCAAAATAAAAAAAAAAATTTTCTTCAGCAAGTCTTTTTTCGATTTTCTATGGGATTCCCCCAAAAATGTTTGCAATTGTTTCATGCCATTTGGTGTGTTCATATTTTAAAAGTCAAGTGTAATGACTTCATTCGAAAACGCTCTGTGGATGACTCGCTCTCTAATTGGTTTATCGCGCCATTAGGGGCGGAGCTTGAGCGACCGCTTCACATTCAAAAACAGGACAGGCTATATTGCATTTTTTTAAATTTTTGAAGAAAATAATTTTTTTAATGAAAATCTGGTTTGGAACCTCAAATGCCCTTTCAATCATTTTTCATCGAAAATTTTTGTTATTAAGGTTTTTTTATAATTTCAGACATGTTCGCTCGGGAAGCTTTTTGCACACTTCACGGAGTTTGCGCAGCTGCCGGAGCTGAACAAGCAGCTGGAGGCGAACTACGACCGCTGGAAGGTCCAGACGAGCTCCTGGACCCCCGCCCACAACGTCAATCTCCCCCTTTAGAAGTTTACGGTCCGTAAATTGGCTAATCAATAGAAACATTTATTTATACTACCGGCTCAAAAGAATTTCTGAAACTACGGACCGTGAATTTTGATTACATGCATGGCCTCAACTTCCGTGTACCCAGCGAATACTTGCATTCGAGAAATCCCGATGGCTCAATTACCGTTTCTATGCTCTTCGACTCCTCCGGTTCCTTCTCTTCACTCAATTTCGTTATCAACGACATCATCATCATCATCATCGCCTAGTGCAATACTCATTTCTAGGACTCTTGTTCCTTAACTTATTTCTCCCCCCTTTTTCCTCCTTTTGTCCTTCTTATCCCGACGGCTTTTATCTTCTCCTTTTTCATTTCATTTTTGGTTCTCTCTTCTTCATGTGTACTAGTCAGGAAGGTTTTCTATCATATTTTTTCTCCATTTTCTCAAATTTTGTTGCTTGTTTTCTCTTTCTCCGAAATTTCTGCCGACAATTCACACTAATTGGGGCTCATTTCCTCTTGCCATTTTGTTCTTTTCCATCGAATCCTTTTTTCTCCTCATCCATCATTCAGTTTTTTTTGCTCTTGCCTGCCTTCCTACACTCCCTAAACATTGGAAATATTATCTCTTTTTTTTTTCTTCTAAAAGCTACTACACCTGTAGAATTAATAAAAGAACCTTATGGTATCCCCATCATAAATGATTCGTGTATGAGCTCACGTATAATTTATCAAATTAAAAGTGTGAGAAACGAAAAAAACAAAGCAACAACTTCAGAAAATTATTAAAAAGGGAAGATAAAATATTTCAGACAGCCGTCGGCGCTTCTTCGGGCATCTCCTCATCGCCGTCTTTCTTGTCCTTCTTCACTTCTGGGAATACAAAAATGAGAAAATCAAATAACTTCTAGAACTACCGTCGCCGTTGACGCTCCCCTCGTTGGGTCTTTTGCGGTCAGAAGTGATCGATGGGCGAACGTCCGGAAGACGTTCCATTCCCAGGACCTTCAAAATGTGTAAAATTGTAGATAAACGCAAAAAATGGTTCTTTTTTAGCCTCTTTCGAAAAATTTATATTTCTAACAATTTCTAACCAAAAAAAGTTTTGAAGTTTAATATTTAGAAAAAAATTAAAGAGACCTTCCGGCCCAAAAATTCATTTTTCTGGCTTATTTTTCTCGTCATCGATTATAAGTGAGACTTTCAAAAAGCTTTTCTTAACAATCAGAACAGAAATTAGGGGAAAGTTGGCATTTCGAATATTTTGCGCAAAATGGTCTTTTCCATTTATCAACCTATTTTCAAACAAGGGTTCAATTGTGTTTTTTCGGTACTTTTTTTTTCAACCTCATTGGGCCGTACTAAAACCGAATAAGAATATAATTTTTTTGAAAAAAAGAAACAATTTTTAAAAAGAGCTTTGAAACTGAAACTACTATTTTTCTTCCATTCTTCAATAGAACATTTCGAATTACCTTGTAGAACTGATTGAAAGCAATGAGACGGATGAACTCGTTGGCGCTGACGGTGAGATCATCTTTCTGTTTCTTGGTGAGACTCTGCAGCGGGTTGGTCTTCTCCTTCTCACAAGGGTCCGTGATTTCAATGCCGCCTGAAATCGGAATAGATGCAGACAAATGAGAGATATCTTCACTTTGCGAAAGAATTCCGCTGGAGAAGGCCTCCATGACACGACGGAAGGCGTCGCTCGGCGGCAGGGGACCCGAATTCGACGTCAGAATTTTCTCGACCAGCAACTCGCACATCTTCAAATGTTCCATTGAACATACATAAGTCAAATTTTCAAGATACCCAGTCGCTCAACGGCTTCCAGACATTGAAACGGTTGCGAATTTCACGCAGAATGCGCAAAGTAATCGAGCACGATTGCAAATACGTGCACCTAGCCTGAACGTTCAGCATGATTCTAAGTTTTTTTGAAAAAGGATGAAAATTTGCGAAAATATATTTAGTATAGTCAGCTCAAAAAGGCAATATCTTCTCCGAAGTTGAAAATAAACCAGCTCAATTTTTTTGTTCAGAACATTTAAATTTTTTTATTTTTAAAAAGACATGTTCGATGCCATTAATAAAGGAAAGTCAGGAAGAAAAAAATAAAAAAACTTTTTCAAACTCAGTTTTGACAAGCCTTTAAAAATAAACTATTCTAACGATTAAGAATAAAAAAAACGTTATAACTTTTTTTGAAAAACTCAAACAAAGACATCGCCATTTGAGGAACTGACCATAATCATGCAAAAAAACTTGAAAGTATGGTGCATCACGATCAAAAATGGAAATGGAGTCAAAAAAAAGTGTTGACATTTTTGGAGAGAAAAAAGAGACTAGAGAAATAATCGCAATACACCACCGACCTGGAACCATTTTGCATGGCGAAGTTGTGCAAGCGCTTCAAGGCAATATAGCTTGTCCACGCATTTTACGTCGTTTCCGACGGGATCTGCAAGCGGTAGAAAGATGGCCTCACATTTCTCCTTTCATTCTTCTTTTTCCTTTTTTTTTTCGTTTTTCTTTCGAATTTTCGGGAAAATATGATGTTCATTAGGCCAAAACTTCTTTTCATCTTGTGGGAACTTCAATCGCGGGTGTGGATTGTTGTTGATTTGATACATAAACATTTTTAAATCCATTTCGTAGACCATCTTTCCATTAACCGTCCGCTTGACAGCACACGAGAAAAAAAACAATGAGGAATTTTCGGGTGTATGCCAAAAAGTGATTCAAAAAAAGGTTTAGCCTGTTCAAAACCTCTTGCTCAAGTGATCGAAGGAGCGTAGACAAGTTTATGAAAGTCTCGTAAAGAAAAGCCGTTTTGGGGGAAATGATTTTGCGTTTCAAAACTCTCACAATGAAATTTTGGACAGGCTATTATAATATTTCTTTGAAATACACCCTGAAGCAAACATTTCAATCTTCGTTCGAGTTTGTCATTTAAGAACAAGGAATTTTTTGGCTCTTTACTCTGGAAACATCCAAATTCTAGAATCCCCTCCTGAAAAAAAAAAACATATTTTTCAATTTCCTAAAACACAAACTCTTTTGCAGGGTATTAAAAGATGAATTCAAAGACGCGAAAAAAAGACAAGGCGGCAAAATGCACCAGAAAGTTTGGTCTTTTTTTAAACTTCAACTTTCCAAGATCAAAAAAATTTTCAAAGAGAACCCTTAACAAATATTTTTTTCTTTCTAGTTCAAAAAAATGATAATTTACACCAAAGATGCATTTTTTTCCCATCAAAGTCAATGTAATAACTTTTTCCAGCAAATAAAAAGGTTGATAATACAAAAAAACTTTGAAAAACATCTCTCCACGTAATTTTCACCATAACTTATAAAAAATTTCTTTTTTTGCTCTGAAAACGGCTACTGGGAGAACTTGTCGAACAACTTTGTTCCATTTTTACCTTCGTCTTTTTGACCTTCACTTTATTTCAACAAAGTTCAACTAGGTGCTAGAAATCCTTCGAAGGTACCTGACTGATCAGTGCGAATTGCGCTCGAAGTCAGCGAAATTCTGCATTTGAGCTTCGAATTTTCACTGCTGACGACGAAGGAAGCCAGCGAGACGCCTCTCTCAACATTGGTCGACTCCTGAAATATTCAAAAATATATGAAAGAAGTGTGTATTTCTACCGAAAGCTTTTCGAAAAGCGTCTGAACTTTGTCGACGAGTTCGAGCGTCGGCACCGGCGTGCACATAACAACGAGATCGACCTATGAAGAACGATGAAAACAAGGAAAAAGAGCAAAATTGATACAATTTCATCAAAGTTGAGGACAAGTCCCTTGGAGAGGATTCCGACGCGCATGACGCCCTTGAGAATTCGTTCCGGTTGCGGCGCGGCGACGCCTTCTTCTTCTTTCACTTCGGACACAGGCCTGAAAAGTTCCCTTTCTCTTTTCTTCTTCTGGATATCGTATCTCGGAATCAAAAATAAAAAAACAGTTCTAAAAACCGATTGTGTGCTTATATTTCTTCTAAAACTTCACTCTGCGCAAAAATAGCCGTTTTATCTTTTTGCATTGTTTTTTTTTATCTGGCTTTTTTATGCATTTCTAATTTTTATGTTATGCTCTCAGTTATCAATTCAACAGTTCCGTTTGTAATAGGAGAAACATTTCCGAAATAAAAAGGTTTTTTCTGAACATCTAATAAGTTCTACTTTTTTTTTATTTTTCTCCGAATCAACATCATGTAGTTTTGAATATTTTTTTCCAAATTTTGGTTCTGCCACCGTTAGAGACATATTTTTTCTCTCACTTGTTCTCCTTCTCGAGCTCATCCGAAACTTTGCGCAGAGTTTCCTCAGCCGATTTCACCAAGGTTTCGATTCCAGTCAAAACATCGTCCACCGGGTAAATTGCAGCGTGTTTCGCCTGAGAGTCGAGTAATATATTTTTTAAAAAAGGTTGAAAAAAACCTGGAGATAGCGTTCCTCAATAGGTTCAGTGCGACGAGATTCGAACGGAGCCGGACCAAACCACATGCCGCGCAGCGGAATCGGTCTGCAACATTTTCTTTCCTTTCTTCATTGGTTGGAAAAACGGACGGAGGGATGGCAGGAGCTGGACGACCTCGTGCAGCTCTCGGATCGTTTCTAGTTTGACGCTTGTTGTTGTTGTTGCGCATATCGACTTCGAGTGTTGGATCAACCTCAATCCAATTTTTTTTTATTTCTTCAACTTTTTTCGAAGTCAAAAATCTCTTTTTCCGTGATCGAAAAAAAAAAATCAAAGCGACCACTAGTAAACCATAAAAATGAGTTCAAAGAAAGGATACTCAATATTTTTGAGATGAAATAGAAGCAATAATCATTTAAATCTTGAAAAGTTCAACGAATTGTCGCGTTGAAATGCTGTACTACTTTCTAACTTTCTATAGGTTCATCCTCACGAAGACTTCGCGTTTTGCTGAATCATTCTTTTTCCTAATTTTACTGTATTCTCCTCGGTTCTCTCTAAATAAATTAGCATCATCAGAAAAACTTTTTACACTTTCGCCCCTCTCTTTTGTTCTCAATAAAAACCTTGCTCTTGTACTGAAGACGATGACGACGTCCCTTCAAATGGATTTCCTTGGCGTTGGGATCGCTGAACCTGCAGTCGCACAGCTTGCAGATGTACTGAAGGAGCTTTCCCGTGGGGTCACGCTCCGAGTCGATGTACTCCTCGCCGACCGGCTGCACGTTTTGCTCGGCAGCGATCAGAGCCTAAAATGGTCCTCCACTACACGTTTTGAGTAATAATAAAAGTTTATTCGAAGCCATTTTTCATCATATTTCGATATGAGTATTCTGAAAGTACCTGAATATCTTGAGGCTGTGCCTTGACAGCGTTGGCCGTTGCGTCAACGAGTTTTCCAGCACTTCCGACGGCTTCTGCGACGGCGGCCTTTTTGGTCTCCAGCTGTCCGGTTGAGCTCAGCTTGGATCCGCCGACAAAGTTGACCGTCGAAATTCCGACAACTCTGAGAAACTTTTTCATTAAAGTATGCACTTTTTATTAGGAGGAAAAATGAATAGAAAATTGAATCTAAAAGTCTTGTTGGAACTTCATCGTACAATACGCCTAGATAAAAGAACTTCAAAAGGCTTCGAAACAGTCAGTGTACCGTTTTCAATAAACTTTTTTCAGGAAAATGGTTATTTGTGTATCTTATAGTTTTATTTGGCAATTATTAATGTTAGGAAACAGAACACGTGATAAATTAGTCTACCCAGAGACCTCCTATCTTAGATTCAAAAAAAAAGTGATTTTTGGGTTTAATCTAGAGTCAAAGCGACTATAAAGAACAATGGATGAAATTCAACAAGAGAAAGTGAGAAAAATAGAACAAAGTAATATATTTGCAGAAAATTTCCTACTAAATTTGATGAAAATGGTGCACAAGCAAATTTAACAACTTATATTACTAACTTGGTAAGTCGCAGCTTTTTGGATTTTTGACCTTTCAAACTATCTTTCCCCAGAAGCCTTCATCGGAAAAATATTCATTCAAACTCTAGAACCACCTCTTGGAGACGCCGACTGTTGGGATGGGAGCTCCGGGAATGGCCGACTGGTGCGCGACGGGCGGAATCGTGCCGCCGAGTTCCGAAGGAGGGATGATGGTGGGTTCCGTGGAAGGAATCGGCTTGCCGAGCTTCTTGCACAGCGTCAGAGTCTTCACATGTTTCGCTCCACGGACATGGGCGTTGTAGGTGTCTTGTCCAGTGCAGGTAACGTTGCACAAGTCGCAGCGGAATGAAACCTGAACATTTCTCGAATCAGAACCTAAAACTTTGAAATTTTCTGAAATAGAAGAAGATGTCCTAATTTTATTTGGAGAGATAGTACGAAACTTTTTCCGCAGAATGCTGCAATCTCATATTAAGATTATTCTCGAAAGCTGTTCAGTTCATTTGAGTGACCACTTGCAGTTGGAATATCCTGAGCAATGAAAAAAATCTTCTCTTTTTTTGAAGTTCAAGATCATATACTTTTTCCTAGAGTCGAAACTATGAAAATAGAAATTTAAAGTTCAAAAGTGAAGTTTCCTAGGCATATTGTTGAACCGCCAAGATCTCAAAATGAACGAAACCTGAAAAACTTTCTCCGATTGATGTGGAATAATTTCATTTTTTTTTTCGAAGCGAACCGAAAAAAAACCTTATTTTTGGGAAGACTCTGAGGGGCGGATCCCTTGACGAGAGCCTGCTTCTTCTTGTGTTTCTGTCCTTCGAGATGCTCCTTGTATGTCAACTGACCAGCGCAAGACACTTTACAGAGCTAAAAATAATATTTTTCTTTTGTTTCTTGATCTCTCAACCTCGCAATAAAACTGTTGAACGTCTTTGGGCGCCGATTGGTTTTGGTTGAAACGTTTGGGTCCTCCGCCACCAGCGTAGGTTTTGTTGGGGAAGGTGTCTGAAGATATTCATTTATAATTGAAAAAGGTTTCCAAATACAACTTTTCTTGTTCCACATGTTGCCGGGAGCCGATTTGGACTGTAGCAAAGAAGATGCGGCGGCTATAACTGCCGGATCGTAAGGATAGCCGGCCGACGCTTAAATATCATACATTTGTTTCGAAAAAAGAAGAACGCTGATAAACCGCTGAGATTCTTAGTAGCAGTGGACATCGCAGAAGAGCTCAAAGCCTTGTTCGTGTTCACGGCCGTGCTCCGGAAATAATTGCCTCCGGGGACCGAAGACTCTGGAACAGAGCTACTTTGCGAAGAATTACATTTCTTTGAAAAGTAAAGATATTTGAAGCTTGTTTACAAGCTCTAAAAATGGATAAGACGATTTTTTTCAACTAGAGGAATTTCGATTCTAGCCCGAAAAACAAGGAGATGTGTGAAAAAAAAGACTTGCCTAGACGTACAAACGATTGTTTCCAGATTAAGAATGAAACTAACGACTGGCATAGCCTGGATAAGCCGAAGTTAGTCCGGAAGCAATCGATGAATAAGCGTCTGCCATTCGAGAAGCCTAGAAACAAAAAATAATTTAAAATTACGTGAGCTATAATGATGATTACCACTTGAGCCTGAGCGTAGGCGGCGGCAGCCGAAGTAGATGAAGCATTTGCGCTTTGAGCGCCGTAACCGTAGCCAGAGCTATAAGGATACTGGCTGGTGGCCGCCGCGGCAACAGCTGCAGCAGAAGGTGTTGTTCTACGAAATCACAAGACATAAGACAAAACTTTGATTAATTCTACCCAAAAACGCTGCTTTGTTGCTGAGCTTGTTGGGTTTGTTGTTGAGAGGACTGTTGGAGAGAGTAACCGTTGGGATTTGAATAGGTAGGATAACTACTGAAAAATACAGAAATCTTCTTGAAGAGAAAATAAAACTCACCCGTAATTGTTCTGGAAACCGTACATCTTTATCTGAAAGATTTTGAATAGATTTGAAAACGAGGAAGAAGACGAATGCATACGATACTGTTAGAATTTCGAAAGATGGTTTTTTTTTTCAAAACTTGATATCCTCCAAGGATTTAAAAAAAGCTAGAGAAGCAAGAGACGTACATGAAACCAGATTCATAGCGTTTGAAAAGCCTTTTGCTTTAATGACTCTCCTACTTCGGTAAATCCTTTTTCAAATCAGATGAAACACATTTAGACCACTTAATTATTCTATAAACTGTTCCTTAAAACACAAAATGCAAGAAACATTTGAAAACATAATCTATTAGAAAAAAGCCTGAATCTTTGGGATTTGTACCTCTCCTTTGCTCCTACGAAGTGAAGAAAACTCAAAAAGACTTACTAAACCCGAAAAGTAATGGAATTGACCAATTAAAATGTTTTAAACGAGGAATAAATTTGAAAAATGAGAAAAAAAAACAAAACCTTTTCTTATTCCGCCGCTCCGCACAGCGGAATCGATACTGGTCAGTGGAGCAAACTTACCTGTCATTACCACTTTCTTTGACATGAAGAGCATGAAGTTCGCTACAACTCTTTCTCTGACCTACACTGTTTCGTCGTTTTCTCGCAGTTAGAGAGCGACGAAGTAGCGTAGGTTAGAGAAAAAGCTGTGGCGATCCTAATGCGCTTCATTTCAGAGTTTCAAATAACTGGTTACTGATTGTATTGAAAAAAAAAATTGAAGTTTTTATTTTCAAAGTGATGAAAAGTTTTTATTGAAAATTCAAGCAAAGAAAATGTTTTTTCTGAAGCCGAAGTCGAGGTGGGTTCTTAAATTTGATAATAACACGGAAGTTTTCTAGGAAAAATTCGAAGAAAAATAATTTCGGAAAGACCTTTATTTTTATATTCGATACATTATCTGAGTTTCAAGCGAAAAATTTCACTCTCTAACGGATTGGCACCATCATCTCATGGGGAAAAGGCCGCTAAGATTTTCAAGTGGCTGTGAAAGCACGGTAATGCAAATATTTTGGGAGAAGAGACCACAAACTAAAGATTCACGCCGTCTAAATGATTATTGCTAATTTTTTACCTTAATAAAGGATAGTTTCATTAAGATTCTTTATAGTTGTAAAAATAAAAACGGGAATTCGTAGAATTAGCGATCACTTCTAATTGAATCCATTGACGAAATAGGCTCAGTTCGGATTATTCTCAATCAGTTTTAATTGATAGAATATTATGTGAATAAACTTGGAATTCTCCTCTTGTCTGATTGAAGACCTTGTCAAGTTTCATATCAACTGATCATCCATACATTTTTCAACCTTATTTTGGGTGAACGTCGTGTTCAGAAGCATCGGAATCAACGGATCTATTGGAACGGCAGAATGGACGGTTTTGCGAGGAGAACTCGGTCGACCGGCCGTCGTTAGCGGATAATCCCTTCCTTTCCATGTTGTTTCATGTCCAAACGCATATTGATATTCATATGCCTTGATGGAATATCTTTATTTGAGCTTCCAGATTTTTTTATTGAAATTTGATTAAGGCTATTAACTTTTTCTTTTTTTCTTTTGTACTTTTCTAGAACTAAATTTGAAACTCAGACAAGTCTGAAATGTCAATTTCTGATTATTTGTTAGATGAAAAAAACATTTTGTTTCAGCCTTTTTTTGCATATTGATCCAGTCAAAAAAATTCATGATTTTTGCGTTAATGATTTTTTGTACTCTCAGACCTCTTTTTTATTTTATAAATTTTTCTGGTTTCTTTTTTGGGTACAAGATAAAGCTTTTCAGCGGGTAGATGATCCGAGATGGTCGGAAAAGAAGAGTTTCCCTTTGACGATATGTAAATTCTCATGAAAACGGCCTTCTGGCTTTATTTTGAAGTTTTTTCGGCGCGCTTCTCGCAAGAAAGGTGAAAAGAATAGACGTTTTGCATGAAGTTTTTTGGATTCTGAATGGCAGAACTCGTTTCGAGACGATGATCACATTTTGGTTGTAGATCCCTGAGGAGGTTGTTGTGGCTTTTGCCGGCGGCTGAAGTGCGTGGGGCAATTGGGTAAGACAGCGGAAAGGCGGTAGGCAAACATTCCGTCGCGGACCGTCGCTCAGCTTCCGATTCTCTTTTTACCTTTTACTTCCCGTTTTTCTTGGTTTTTCCCGTGTTATTCCGTCCCCTTTTGCACTTTTGCGCAGAGTCCAATCTTCGGTGGTGGTCCGGCGAATTATTGAGGCTCTGGCGGCCAAATGTGTCTATGAAAGCAGACTTCTATTCTCAAAAATGGGAGGTTGCGCAAGAAACTATGAGGACCGTGATCTATGACACAAACAAGTTTTTCTGGAATTAACTTTGATAATAAGAGAAACTTTAACTTTCTTAAAGTCTTTAAGATTTGATTAGAAGATTATTTCCTTCAGAGAAAAATAATAAAAAGTCAACTAATTTGAGAAAAGTTTCCGAAAAATTGGGTTGCCCCTCGGAATCATGAAGCTTCATTCTTGTAGGAAAGTTTGTCTCTTTGAAAAATTCAACCACTTTTGACATAGAATATTCAAAAACAGCTGAAAGTTTCAATTCACAAGCGCTCTAGGGACAAGTTTGAAACATTTTTTTCTTGGATTCTCGAATTCTCTAGACCATAAAAAAAATAATTATATCATAGAATATATAGTCGTTGAAAATTATACCTTTATATGAACTTTGTAAATCATGAAAATAAAAAAACTCTAGTTTCGATATTTGAAAAAAAATGTTCCGTTATTCACTGCGTTTCCCCTGGAGCCTCTCCACATTGTCTCAAGAAAATAATTCTTTTTATGTTTTCGAACAGTACATAGAGGAAGAATGGTTGATTTTGTTTGAGTCGTGTTGCCCTTAAGCCAGTTGTTGAAAAATTTCCAAAGAGCATAGAATAAATATGTTGTCTTTTCGTGTTTTGTGTGCTCGATATTTGGTTTCTCGGCAACATGGTTCATTTTCACTACGAAAATGCACCGAAAAAACTCAACTCTTTAAAAAAATTGATTTTTTTTTAAATTACTCGATTTTTCGCGCATTGCTTCAGTAACAATAAAAAATAATTATTTAACGAAAAAAATTGCTGCCAGATGGATGGGAACGACGTTTATGTGCATTCGAGTCCAGTTCATGTGATGGAATGGGGCGGTAAACTGATGTACTTCGATACTTTGTATTCCTCAACGAGAAGAGGCATCCTCAAAGTTGTTTCAATTGTAAGAATTCAGCAGGGAACCGAAATTTCGACAGAAAACCTCTGATAAAACTGAAATTTTTAGGCTTTATGCTTCCTGAGTATTGTTCTGGTATGTTCAAGTCAACCAGTAGCTGATGAACGTGGTTTGGCCCTGGCGATCTGCTTCTTCGCTATCGTCGGCTCTTTTGCCATTCTTCTGGAGCACACCTTTATGCTCAACACTAAGATTTCTTCCACTTTAGGCTTCGTCTTGGTTAGTCTAACTCGAATCATCGAGCAAATCGGAAATTCTGAAAACTTAGGAAGCCTCGTTCTATGTTATTGCCGCGGTCGGACTTCTTGTTTCTGCTATATTGATGGCAGTTTTCTGTGCCAGCCACTGGGCCGATATAAATCCGATCTGGGCAACCATGCCGGCTCTCGCTGCGGTGAGTTCTAATTTTATTTTTATTTTTTTGATTATTTCAGTGTTACAATAATTATTCAACTTCTAGGCATCACTTCTCGCTTCTGCGGCGGTCTACGTCGCCGAAATAATTTTCTTCGTTTCCTACTTCCGAAGATACTCCTGGCACCCGCCGACGGCCTTCGAACAGTCAAATCAATCAACCGTTCTACCTCAGTAAATGTATTATATAAAGAATTTATCATGCGCTTTCGACTATGAAACAACAATCAAAGTATGAATAATTCATTTTGTACTGCAAAAACGGTTTCGCATCTCACAAAACTCTCAAAGCTTCTTTTTATCTTTATTGTTATAGAATAAAACTTCACTTTTTTGGGAAGATTTTCTTACTTTTTTAGTTTTTGAAAAAGAGTTACTATGTGGCGGGCAATAAATGAATTAGCTGGTAGAATTTCGCGTAGTTATCTTTTAGTTAAATCTCGACTCCGTTGTGCATCTCATGATATTTTTAAATTTTCTTTCGGTCAAAGCTTGATTCAATCCCAAATCCAAACATCCTTTTTTTTTTTCCAACTCGGTCTAAACTAAAATGGCGCAGAACAATTCTGCGCCTAAACAATCAAAATCCCAAAATTTTCATTAGTTTCGTCCACAGATTAGAGGCAGTAGAAACTTCGTACTTTAGTCTCAACATCTTGAAGTACTTCTAATTCCATTTTAGTCTTTTTCAACATAGCATCCCAAGCTAATCCAGGACTTGTGAAATACCAACAAGGATCAAGTTCATAAACCCGGAGACTCAAGTTTCTAAAATTCTCAAAAACATCTGCCAAGAGAAGGACATCATTGATCATATAAATTTCAGTATAATCTTCTAAATTCTTACAGTTCATTTTATTCCAAACTAACTTAGCATACAGATAATCGTTTTTGCGAGCATTTTTTTACCATTTAGATAATCATAAAATGCTGAAATACTTGGCAATTTTTGTTTCTTGAAATCGCTTGAAAGAATCCATGTACTCATATGGATAAACACCTTTTTCTTTGCATCAATTCGAATTTTTTTCTTTGGAAGAAGAGTAATAATCTCTACTAATATGAAAAAAAGATCTTCACTCAAGTTGCTAGCAAGTTTATCCAGTGAAGAAGGCATGAAAGAAAAAAAGAATCTAGAAATCTACATTCACATCTATCATATTCATTATCTGTCTCTGAAGGTAACTTGTAACTAAAACTAATAAATTTTTTTCTGTGTTACTAGAAATATTTTTTTGATGTCAATTTCATGCTCATTCAAATATTTAGTACTTTCAAGACATCCAACAATCAGATGAGAGTCATAACCTCTAAGATTGTGAAAGAATATCGGAATGAAGGTATTTTTTTCTTTTTCAATAGATTACATGCTCCACAAAGAGGTCCACGATATTCTCCAGTCCAATGATCATGATCTCTAACTTTAGTCGTTTTTCATTTCTTTTAGAATCATACTTTATTGAACAATTAGGGCACTCTTTATTCTCATCATGGAAAGCCCAGTCCATTCTTCTTCAGTTAATTCTCTCATTTCCACATCACCTAAATGCACAATTTCTTGAGATATTTTTAATGATGTATTTATTAAATTCTAGCGCAGTATTATGCCCAATATAAGATTTGATACTATACAATTTTTTTGGTGAAAGAATCAACTACTATGAAACAAAAATCCAGCTGGAATGTGTTTTTCCAACATCAGTAGTCCAAGATATATTTGGATTATCTAGTGCTCTTTTGATATTTCTCAATGATACTTTCAAAGTCTGCATAAATGACGTATCTATGCTTTTGTGTATTACTGATATTTTTGAACTTTACAGATGTTTTCTTGGATAGTTTGTGTGAAACCGGTTTGTTTTTACCACAGTCCTCGAGGTGTCTGTGATAATTTGATCTACTCTTATCATTCATATTTACATTATAAGAGCAATGACATCTAACACAGAACTTTTTTTGATGCTCTCCTCGTTTATTCATAAGGCTATCAAGATTTTTGATTAGGGAGTAATGTGAATTTCCTTCTTCATTTTCATAATATAATAAGTTGATAACTTTGCTATCATCAGCAATGATTCCTCTTGAAAGACGTAATGGATTTATTTGTCCTTTTTCAGTACATTCTACCACATTTACAACAAGATCATTCATCTTCTCAAACTTATTTATATCTTTAATTTTTCATAGGAAAAGTTAGACCTTCAAAATTCAATTCGTTTTTCAAAAAGGAGTGTAATTATAAATTTCTGAAACATGATCTTTTTGCTGGATGAAGATGAGCTAATATAGACCACATAAAACACTTGTCATCATTATTTTTAGGATTAATGACGCAATGTTTAACATTAATACATTTTGGAAGATCCATGTAGGAAGAACCACCAGGCGAATGACACATAGTTTGATTCATCTCAAGGTAATTTATTCCTGAAATAGTCCAACCAGAACCTCTTGATTGTAAATTCTCCATATTCATCATTAATTCTTGACAAGCATGTTGATACCATTCTTCTCGATCTTCACCAACACACAATTCCTTAGTTTCTGATCTTACAGCAAAGTTTTCACTTTTTTGAGAGTCTTTCTTTTGTTTGAATTCTAGTTTCAAATATATTTTGACACTAGAGTCACTTCGAATATCATTGATCACAAAGTTTTTATTCTTCTCAAAGAAAGAATTTATTTTGTTTGTAATGATTTTCATATAATATTCGATTCCTCTTTTCTCAAAAAGGTCAAAGTATTTATCAAAAATTAATATATTTATTTTTTTGTTTTTTTATAAGTTGTAGTTCTTACAATTCCTTTTTTTAGTTTCTTTGTAATCACTAAAAAAATAAGATCTTCGAAGGGAAATACCTCTTTAATATCAATTGGAACATCTCTAAGTTCCGCTGTGTTGATTTGTAGATTATTCCTAATGAACGTTAAAAGTTCTAAGGTACTCATAGATCTTAATTGTTGTGATTTAAGGATTCTTTTACTTTTTACACCTCCGGACATTATATCAAGAAGTTTAATGACTTCTTTACGAAGATCATCTCTTGACATTGAATTGAAATGATCCATTTTTTTCTAAATGAAGAAAGTACTACTTTTTCACTTTATCAAAGGTAATGAAGTTTCCGATTTATTAGAAAAAAAATTTATCAAGCAAAAGCATAGTTTCCTAGAAGTGAAAGAATTTCGAAAAGATCAAACTTTCTCACTAACGTTTCTCACTAAAGCAATGAAATCAATCATTTCCTTCTTTCTCATTTTCTGAACTTCACGAGCTTTTAGAATCATAGCTCTTAATTGATTATTCATTTCAAAAAGTTCTTTACGAACTTCATCTCTACTCATTCCTTTCAATTCATCAATGCTTTTTTTACACTTTGATCACTTTCATCACTTTTTGAGAAGATTATACATTGCGTAAGCAAAAGCTTCCTAAAAAGTATAATTTAATAAGTTAATTTTTTTCAATAATAAAAAAATAAAAAGATAAAATAAAAAAACAAAATAAAAGGTTTTTTTGTTCACACTAAAACGTTGTGTGAAAAAAAGAAGTTGTAAATCGTTCAACATTAAAAAGTGAAGTCTTGGTATCCGGATCTATTTCAAAGTATCCTTCACAATAGTTTACAATTTGTATTACCATTTGTTCAATAAAATCTTTATACACTTTTGAACAATCATCACTAAGTGTAAATATGATTCTCGAAGTGAATTTAAATGTATTCCACCTATTCGCAAATTCTAATTGTAGTGAGAATTCTATGATTGTAACTCTATTTCTAAAGTTATTGCAAAGATCTCTGAGTACTGAATCCTCTTTTTCGAGAAGGAAATTTCTAATGTGTTCTTCAAGTTGATGATACTCTACTTTTTTGATAAATTCATCTGGATAAATTCGTTTTTCTTGAGTATTCTTTTTACAAGCTGGACGATGAATCTGATCTTCTATATAACGAGTGTACCATGGAGTAGACATCTGTTTATTAATGAAATCTAACATTTCTTTTCTATTCATTGTGTTCACACTATTCTTATCAATTTGTGTAATTTCTCTAATACCTTTCTCATCCATCAATTTCATAAGATTTACAACTTGAGTAGACATAGGGACCGCAGACGAATTTTCAAAAAAATTTTCGAACTTCAATATTACTATGGTTGGATAGCTGCTCTAATTTACTATTCAAAACAGTTTAGTTTTTTTCGAAAAAAAGGTTGAGAAAAAAGTTATAGTCAAAACAGTAGTGAAAAAAAGTCGCGAAATTTAGTACTGAAAGTTTAGATTTTACACTTTTTGGTCGTTCATTGTGTTTTTCATATCGGATTTAAATTTTTTTAGTAGTTTATTCCGGTTTTTCAAAGTCGTAATAAGTCATTAAAAACAGTATAAAACCACAAGTTTGAAAAAGAAAAGCTATTTTTCTTGAAAAATAAAAAAAAATGGCCGCTGCGAGGATTGAACTCGCGATATCAAAACTGTACGCAAGCGCACTTGCGCTGCTCCACACACATCTCTCGGAGATAAGAGGCGTTCGCGCTATACACCACTTTACCTCAAAGTACAGCATTTACCGACAATCTTGTTTAAAAAAAAGTTATGATAGTTGAACAATTATCAGTCACGTGTGTTCGGACCACCTAAAAATAATTTATTCATAGAGATTCAGTTCAAAAATGCTTCCGTTTTTCGGTGTTTTTTTGTTATTTTTAAAGGTTGGCTTCAAGTTAACAATAATTAAAATTTTTAGGCACCGCTAAAAATTTTTTTATTTTTATTTTTTTAATTGATTGAAAATTGAAATACGCTAATATTTAAGAAATAAAAAAAGGCGCCAACGACATCTAACCATGTTAAAATAAATTTCGAAATTTTCACTGTCTATTTTTTCTCAGAAAACAAAGTTCAATTTGTGACGTCTTTGCCCTGGCGATTTGTCTTTCTCTTTGTGTGACCTTCTTTTCTCTTCCTCACTCTGAGCGAGCACAATCACACATTTGCCCCAGTTGAACTAGACACACGCGACGCAACACGCAAACGCGTTGGGCTAGAGTGAAAGGCAGAGACGCAGAGGAAGGAGAGAAACTGCCAGCATCGCTTTTTTCCTCTATTCCCTTGTTGTTATTGCCGTGTTCAAAGTGATTCCGCGAAATTCAAAATAGCCGTCAGAGAAAGAGAAAGATAACTAAATTTTGGAGGGTCAGAGACCATTTTGCATTTCGCGGAAATTACTTTGAACACGGCATATATTCCGATGAACTCATATTAGTATTGTTCTTTTCTCTTTCGTAGAAACGAGCACATTAATTCATTCGAGCTTAGTTTTAGAATGATCATTTATAGATGGTGAAAATTTGAGCAACAAATTTTTTCATACGTAATGTGCCAGCTTTTCACGTGTAATTTTTTTATTGCACTACTTTTTTAGTTTGATTTATTGGCACGGTATTTTATATATATTTTTTCAGAATGAACTGGCGTCAAGATCCTAGAATTCAAAGACTGCTGGAAAAGGCGTCTCTGGAAAGCCTTTTTAAATGTTATTTTCAACGTGTTTATGGAACGGAAGAAATAAAGGAGGTGGAAAATGGATTAAGAAACGCTTTGGTCAACTACGATAAGAAAGATTTGTTATACGAGGTTGGTTTATACATTTATAACAATGTTATTGTTACAATTTTTTAGAATCTTCTCGTGAATGATGAGAATGCAGCTGAGCTTCTTGTCAATGAGTGTCTTGATAAAAACTGTGACGTAAGTGAGGTTTATAACAATTAAATCAGTATTTTAGCAACTTTATTATATATTTTTTCAGAAAACGTATCGTTGTGGACAGAACCATTCTCCGGATACTCTTCTGATTCTCGCAAAGCTATTCATTAAAATACACGATCATCGACTAGCTTGTGAGATCATCTGGTGCAGTGCATTGCTTGCATTACAAGGTATTTTAAATTTATATAAAATATTTATGCAATGTATTCGTTTTAAGAGTTTATCTCGGATCGGCAGCTGAAGGTTTCGCTCTACTCGCATAAAGGAAAGAGACGCTTCGCGTCGGCGCTCTCGCGTGATATCGGACGTCGTTTTTCCGTGTTCGAAGTGTAAGTGTACGAATTGTGGTCCATTTTTCTGTGTTTTATTTGTTTCAGGTGCCACTCCTCATTCTACACAAATAATCATAGCGCTCTCGACGTGAAGGATGCATTCGAAGAGGCGAAAGAATTTATCCAAAAGCTTCAGGAGTCGAAAATAACTGATGAATTGAAGAAGGAATTGGAGAAGAAAAACTTCAATATTTAGTTTATCTTTTGTGGTTCACCTTTCCACTACTTCCCTTGATTGTATTCCCTGTATCGGTAAAGTATCCCGCTTGAAGATTCCTCTAAAGTTCGTGATCCCTAGAGAGTCAACCAATTCTAAAAGATCAAAGTTTGTTAATGTCTTTAGATTTTCATCGAATCTCAGATTCGTCATTTAATAGCAATAAAAACAATAAATACAAGTGAAAAATTGAAAGTGGGCAAAATGGTCACTTCTACGTCCAGCCCAAAAAGTGTCGCTTTTCAAAAATGACTGATTTTAGAGACGCCATTATAGATAGGACTCCCAAAAGTCTCCTCTTGGCGCATTCCGCGTGCGTACGCGCGCCAATTCAAATTTCGTCTCTTGGACTCGAATGCTGAGCAGGGTGACCCAGCCGTGCTAACACAGGGTCTCAGCGGGTGCTCCCGTATTAAACCCGTATAAGCCCAGCTGATAGAACTTTTGGCAATTTTTAGCCCAACTGAGACCCCGCTTTAGCACAGCTGGGTTACATATTTTTCTTACACCCGTTGTTCCCCCGTTTTAGCCCCAAATACGGGTACACCCGCTGAGACACCTGCTCAGCATGCGAGGGACTAGATTTACAGGCTTCCAGTATATGGTTCTTTTTGTATAATTTTTCTTACTTATTCATTTCCAGCTTTCTTTTATTTAATATTGACTCATTTAGGGAATCTAACTTTATTTAAGAAAGTTTTTTTCTTGTTTTAGCGCCAATTCAAATTTTCGCCTTCACTCACTTGCACAGGCAAATGGGGAAGGTACCATAATGTGCCCACAAATATACCTCTTAAAATGAATCTTGAATATTCCATAATATGTCCATCGTGAGACGTCGAGCATAAATTTTAGCTCTAGCTGGCCAGGGAATGGTGTCTGGTCGCAGTTGGATTTCAGAATGAGACCCAGTTCACTAAATGAAGTTTTTCATGCTGTTTCCAAATCTGTTCTCAAAAAATGCCGCGGAGGTCCGTGAAAAAAGTTTTTTTTTGGAAAAGTTTTTGAGCGGAGATACGATTTTTCAAAGCTCCTCGCATGATAAGGAAATTTGCTGCTGAAAATTCATTTTTCGTTTCTCATGAGCGAATGGAGAACAACGTGTACAGCTCATACAAATTTCAAAGAAAGTCTGAAAACAGAATGAATAAAAATTAGAAAACCGAAATGACTAAAAATAATAATAATAAAAACCTGGGAAGCATTTCCAGGCTACTCGGTAGCAATCAAAAAAATTTCAGGTACTCTGCCCGTATATCCAGTTATCATAAATATGATACCCGTGTAAAAATTAATTGGAAGTTTTTTTATGCAAGAAAAAAATTATACAAAAAGAACCATATACTGGAAGCCTGTAAATCTAGTTCAAGAGACGAAATTTGAATTGGCGCGCGCACGCACGCGGAATGCGCCAAGAGGAGACTTTTGGGAGTGCTATCTATAATGGCGTCTCTGATTTTAGATAAGCTTAGACACTTTTTTGATGAAAATAAGCGTTAATAGCTAAAAAGTGCAAAAAACGTCATTTGGGCAAAATGACCGTCTAGCGTCAACCATTTCAAATCAAAATCCAATCAAAATGTTTTATTTCTCACACACAAGTACTAAATTTCACGAAATAGATGTAGGGAGAATTTGGGAACATATGTGTCGGAACTTGTGGTGATGGAGGGAAGAGGACTCGCGGTCGTGTTAACCCCCACTTGAGTAAATTGGAATAACCATGAAGTTATTCTTTTTAAATGTCGATTATGTATCTTTCATATTTTTTTGTTGGATCAAGAGTGTTTAGTTCTGTAATGTTGTTTTTCAAACCATTTCTCAAGTTTAGATCTGAACTTATTTTTTTCATACTCAAATACTATGTTTCTATCCATGTGATTCCAATGCTTGTAAACTCTTTGATTGATGAACCGGTAGTGTATGTCAGAAAGTAGAGGCCGCTCTATTTTGAGGCCATTTCCTCGCAGTTGATTCGATCTACTTGTTGTATTTTGTAAAGGGATTGGAGATGGGCACCAATAGTATCCGTAAATGAAATTGTGAGCAGCAGTTATGTCTTTTTTTAAACGTCTTTGCCAAAGGGTGTTTAGTCCAAGACGTTGAAGTCTTTCTTTGTAATTCATCTTAGGGAAAAGTCTTTTTGTGAATTTCCTTTGAACTGATTCCAGTCTATCGATATCTGTTCTTTTTAGAGGACAGAAAAGTTCTGACCCATATTCAAGAACAGGTAAAATCTTCAACTTGTAGCAGTTCATGAAGTTAGTGTGCGAGAAGGTAAAACATCTAAAAAGATTATTCACGATTTTCATGCATTTTTTCACAATAACATTCACGTGGCCACTCATTTTCAAATTAGAACTAAAATGCACGCCCAGATCTCTGATGATTACATCTGTTGGAATTTTTGAGCCATTTATTGTGTAAGAAGGGTTCTCAGTATTGGATTTACCATATCTGACATGTATACTCTTTGAACTCGATAAGACAAGCTGTCTATTTGCTAACCAGTTATGAATGGAGTTTAGATCTTCCTGAAGCTTATTTTCGAAATTTTCTATTTTCGAGCTTATCATTAATTTACAATCGTCGGCATATGTTAATAGTTCGCTGTGTTTGACTACTTTATCAATATCATTGATGTAAAGTAGAAAAAACAAAGGACCCAAACAACTACCCTGTGGTACACCCGAAAGTACGGGAATTTCATCGGACAAAGCTTCATTTATGCGTACCATTTGGGTACGTCCAATGAGATAGCTCTGAAACCAGGAGAGTAGCCGACCATTGCAACCATAGGATTCCAGCAAGTTCAACATTCTTCGATGTGTTACGGAATCAAAGGCTTTACTTATGTCCAGATAAATTACGTCAACTATGGCTTTTTCATATACGTTTTGAATCAAATATTTTTGCTTTTGAAGCAATTGCGAAACGGTATTTCTGTTGTTCAAAAATCCGTATTGTGCTTTGGATATTATGTTTTTGTTCCAAAGATGATTTCTTAAACTTCTAACGATGATGGATTCGAGTACTCTGCATGGGACACATGTTAAACTGACAGGTCTGTAGTTTTGAGGCTCACTAAGGCTTCCTTTCTTATATATAGGTCGAACTATTGATTTTTTCCATAAACTAGGCAAGCATGAGGTATCCAATGATTTTTGGAAAATCATTGATAAAGGTAGTGCCAAAGGGGCCGCTAGTTTTTGTATTATGATGTTAGAAAATTTATCCGGACCGGCAGAATGTAAAGGTCTAAGCTTCTTCAAACATTCGTATACGATATATGGCTCAACATTTATTTCTTCCATACTTCCAACCGAGCTCATATTATTTATGAATGGTCTCTCATCGTCTTTAGTAAAAACTGAACAGAAGAAATCATTGAAAGCCTGAGCTTTCTCATTATCATCGTTGGTGCATCCATTTTTAGTCTGCATGAAAGGCGGATCAACGAATATGGTGGTCTTATTTCTAATATAATTCCAGAACTTCTTGCTGTTTGGTCCTTTATCGATAGCTTTCTCTTCTTCTTTAATTCTAAAATCTTTGATAGCTTTCCGGTATTTCCACCAATTAGTTTTATAGGTCAATAAGTCTTCGGATTTATTCGATTTTTTTATATTTTATGTAGGAATTTTTCAGAGTATCTCTTCAATTTCATTATCTCGGATGGAAGATTAGACTTTTTTTGATAGTTTTTCTTGGGTATAAATTGATCAATTAGTGGCAAAGTTATATCCAAAAAAAAGTGCTGTACATTTTGTCAGCTGTGTCACATGTACTAAAACGATAATTCCAATCAATCCAAGCCAATCTTTTGTCCTAAAGATTCAAAAATTTGCCTCTGAATAATCATTTACAGTAAAATGCTTCTCGATGTTAATTTTTGGATTATTTATGTTCACTTTGCAAGTTACTGTTGAGTGATCAGATAAAGGCTTTTCAATTTTTATATTTTCCGGTGGTTTGAAAAAAACACCAGCGAAATATCAAACGGCGACTTTTCCGATTTTTTCATATCGCTAGGGAACTTTCCGACGGCCACCTTTCCGACGAAACTTTTTCCGACTTTTTTCCCTTATGCTTTTCGGTTTATAAAACGTCTATGAACATTTTTTTCCTACTTCTATGTGTTTTTAATTATGGACAAACTACCTACTTTATATAGGAAGATGTAAAACGAAGAGTTTATCGAGAAAAAAAAAGTCGGAAAAAGTTTCGTCGGAAAGGTGGACGTCGGAAAGTTCCCTAGCGATATGAAAAAATCGGAAAAGTCGCCGTTTGAATTTTCGCCGGTGTTTTTTTCATACCACCGCTATTTTCCACCATATTTTTCTTAGACGTGAAAATTAGATCCAAAATATTGTTTCCACGAGTACTCTGCTTTTACCTTCTGCGAGAAATATTATTCAAAACTCTCAAAGCTTCTTTTTATCTTTATTGTTATAGAATAAAAACTTCACTTTTTTTGGGAAGATTTTTCTTACTTTTTTTAGTTTTTTTGAAAAAAAGAGTTACTATGTGGCGGGCAATAAATGAATTAGCTGGTAGAATTTCGCGTAGTTATCTTTTTAGTTAAACCTCGACTCCGTTGTGCATCTCATGATATTTTTAAATTTTCTTTCGGTCAAAGCTTGATTCAATCCCACGGTGTTTTTTTCATTACGCAAGGTCAAGACTTTTTCGTAAATTATGATGCTTAGGGTGTAAGCACACCGAGACGCACTATCGCATACTCAAAATGTTTTTTTCAATTTTAGAATTTGCAATTTTAGGATAATAACTTCTGAAATGTTCGAAATCTTGTCAGTTTGAAGAATATGATGTGAAAAAAATATTCACTTACGTTAAAAAAACATTTAGGAACGATTTCGAAAGGGGAATACTCTAAATTACTGATTACAAAATGAAAAACAAAAAAATATTATGAAGGTGAATCAGCTCTAATTGAATAAGCATTTATAAATACGAAAAATATTGAAATGAGGAAAATTCGAGGAGAAAATGAAAAAAAAAACATTTTATATACCTCGAAAACCCAGCTTCAGAAAAACAAATAATGGATAGAAAGCAGAAATTTTAGAAAAAAAAACCTCGTATGGCGAAATTTTTGTTTAAATCCGAAAAACCATCAAAAAACTAGTAAAAATATATAATTTAGATGATTCATATATCAAAAATCATTAAACTGTATCAGCAAATTCAATTTGGCTCTAATTTACACGAAACCGGTTTCAAACTACGTCAAAGGAACTAGATAATAACTTTTTTTATTATTAACTGATTAAATTAAAAAAACTATAGTTTCCGAAATAGAGTGACTCTTTTTCATGTCGCGAAACAGATTTCAAAAATTTTTGAAAAAAATTAGGACTTTTAGAAAAAAATCTTCAGCTCTTTTGAGAAAAAAAGTTAAAGATCTGAAACCGGTTTAGAAAAAAATGCGCAATTTAAAGCTCCACAAGATGCACCCATAGAGAGGCGGATCACATAAATGCAAGAAATAGAATAAAGTAAAAAACCAATGAAAAAAGTGAAGAAATTCAATTTTTGCATCAGAAACCATGAGAAAGGCGCAATAATGCGCCACGGATAATATGCCGCTGGGACCCAAAATTTCGCATTTTTTTTTTCATTGCGCGGAACACCGTGATCCCAAATCCAAACATCCTTTTTTTTCCAACTCGGTCTAAACTAAAATGGCGCAGAACAATTCTGCGCCTAAACAATCAAAATCCCAAAATTTTCATTAGTTTCGTCCACAGATTAGAGGCAGTAGAAACTTCGTACTTTAGAAGCACGAAATAGAAGAAAACACTGCACAAAAGACCCTATGAAAAGTTTAAGTGTTTTGCTCGAGAACTTCACAATGCTCAAAACCTAATGCCAAAAATTATATACAAAGCTGTCTCCCCTGACCTCTCAAACTATAACATGTGCGAACTATTGATTTAAAAGCGTCTAAAGCAAGGAAAAACACGTAGCAGATGTTGAGGGGGGCGTGCAGGATAGCGCGTTATTAAAGGCGCATGGACCGAGTGGGTCAATGATCTCCGGCACGCCTTCCTCTTACCCCTTCTCGCGTTCGATTTTTTCGATTTTCGCGGCCTCTTCAAATCGCGTCCTTTTGAAAATTTGTTTGTATTTATATTGTTAATATTTCCTATCGCATTTACCTATTCTTGAGCATTTTTTTGTGTCAATTGTTTCATCACTTTGACCTTGAGACATACTACATAAATTTGCCGTTCATATTTTTAACAACGTAAAACTGGAATGACCTTTAATTTCTCGCTTTACATATATTTTTTTCTCTACTTTTTGGTTTGAATTTTAATTTACTATTGCAGAATGAGTGAAGGTGAAGCGACAACTGAGGTCAAGCTTGAGGACGCGGCAGTTGAAGCCGAAAATGGAACAGCGGAAGAAGTAAGTTCTCCTAAAAAACCTTTGAAGAAAATATTTTACGTGAGACCTGTTTTTGAAATTTTTTTTTCTGATTCAATATATTTTATTTTTAATAGGATTACTCCGAGAATGAGCAGTACAAGAAACTCGTGGAGCTCAAGATGAAACCGAAAGTAGCAGTCGCGCTCACGAAGCTTTATGAATCCGGATTTATGTCTCCCGAAGATTTCGATGAACGAGCCATCGAAATGTTGAACTCTTTCCCAGAAGACCAAGGAAAATACATTTGCGATCAGCTGACGGTAGTTTTCTGTTTTTGTAATTGAATTTATTCCTGGTTCAGAAGTCTAAACTTTTCGGTGTGCAGAACAAGCCGCAGTACCTGATGTCTCTCATGAGGAACTTCAAAGACCGTGTTCGAAACTTTGGTGCAGCGACGGTATCATTATAAAAAATGACATTCGGTATTGAAAATTTTCAAGGTTCTCGGCGGCGCTCTCATTTCTGGTCCTCCATCTGACAGCCTGCAAGAAATCATTGATCGAACTGGGTACTCAATGGAAATCACCGTTGGTCAGAGGAAATACGGCGGTCCCCCACCAGATTGGGAAGGTCCTGTCACTGGTCCCGTCGGTCAAGGGCATGAGGTTTGAATTTGGAATACCAGATTTCTGCATGCTCACTAACAAACAATTTTTGTTTAGATATATATCGGACATATTCCAAATGATGTCTTCGAAGACGTCTTAATTCCCATCTTCGAGAAATCCGGAAAGATTTGGGACTTGAGACTGATGATGGACCCATTGACCGCCAAAAATCGCGGTTACGCGTTCTTGACCTACTGTGACAAGTCTGCAGCTGCTGAAGCCGCCAAAACGGTATTGCCTAGTTTGATCAGAGTTTATTCTTCATCCTGATCTGTGTTTTCGATGTTTTGTGTTTTCGTATCCGTTGTTCGGCAGCATTCTTTTTTTACTCATAATTTTCACGCTTTTGAGGATTTTGAAGAACGACTTCTTTTGAACGCAAAAGTGGCAAAAATGCAAATTTTGTAGTTTGACGGCCACGAAATTTTGCCTGGAAAAACGCTGAAAGTGAACGTCTCAGTGGCTAACACTCGCCTGTTTCTTGGAAACATTCCGAAGTCGAAATCTAAAGACGAAATTCTTGAGGAGCTCAAAACTCACGCAGGTAAAAATTAAAACCGTTTGGAAAAAAAAGCGGAGCCTGCAACGGTTTACACTAATCAAAATTTTTAGATCTTCATTGCCATCAATTTTTTTTTCTAAATGTTCAAAAGAAAGGTTTTTTTCTATTTCAGAGGGTGTCTCTGATGTGATCGTGTATACTCTTGCTGACTCTACGGACAGACACAAGAACCGCGGATTTTGCTTTGTCGACTTCATCGACCACAAAGCGGCTTCAGATGCCAAGAGAAAAATTCAACAACACAAGGTAACCGATTGAATCGGTTTGAAGTTGTGTACTGGTGTATTTTTTTTTTTAGATTCGTCCGTTCAATGTTGATCTTTTCGTTGACTGGGCTGAGCAACAGGATGAACCTGATGATGAGACGATGGCTAAGGTACTCACACGTAAAAAAAAACGTTTGGTTATTTTTTGAATTTCAAGGTGAAAGTCCTTTACGTCCGTCATATCAAGGAAGCCATCACCGAGGAGAAGCTTACTGAAATCTTTAAAGAGTTTGGCGAGGTTGAGCGCGTCAAGAAGATCAAAGACTACGCTTTCGTTCATTTCAAAGAACGCGAACCGTGCTTGAAGGTTTTTACTAGTCTATGAAGCCAAATCAATTCTCTTCAATATTCAGGCGATGGAAGAATGGAATGGAAAAGAACTGGAAGGCGTCACTATTGACTGCTCGTTGGCCAAGCCACAAGGAGACAAGAAGAAGCGACCGCAAAGAGGAGGTCGAGGAGGACCGTACGGCGGCCCTGGAGGAAACATGTTTGGTGGACCAGGGCCTATGCGCGGAGGCCGAGGAGGAGGCAACGGCGGTGGGAACTACTATCAAAACAAGTACTTGAACCAAATAACTTGCAAGTTGAAATAATTTAATCTAGCTTCGGCGGCGGCGGTGGTTGGGTAAATCCTGGCTTTGGCGGCGGCTACAACGATGCCTGGGGCGGTGGTGACGGCTATGGAAATGCTGGATGGGGTGGTCCAATGGGCGGCGGCTACGGAGGCGGCGGCTGGGGTGGCCCGATGGGTCCTCCTGGAGGCGGATTTGGCGGACCTCGCGGGATGCGGGGTGGTCCTGGTGGCATGATGAGAGGTCGCGGAGGTCTCCGTGGTGGCGGGTATGTAAGTTGTATCGTTGGTGTATTATAAGTTTTCGATTGCAGAAGAGGACGAGGAAAGAGACCTGGAGATCGGATGGGCGGTCCAGCAGTTAAACGTGAAAATGGCGCTCCTGATTTCTCTGCCGATGTTAATATGAGCTCATTTTAATTTTTAAAATCAAAATACCTTGCGTATCTTTTTCATTCTGTTACAACCCTGTTTACCTTTCCCAATTTCTGTAGTATTGTTTTTTTATCCGGCAAGTTGTTGTGCTGTCCTCATCGTGTACACCTGTATCTCGAAAAATGTTGTTAATTTAATAATTATTTTCATAAAATTTGTTTTAAACAATTCAATCTCTACATTTCACCAGTGTTTTTTTTTCGTATCTTAATCGAATAAAATTAATTCAAGAATATTAGAGCTTTAGCGGATTTTAATGAAAAAAAAATTAGCACGAAAAAGCAAAAAAGTTTGTCTGTTATCAAGTTTATAATTTTAATAAAAATCGTCTATAACTATTTTTCTGTTCTTAGAATTCAATTGGAGAGAGTAACAAGTTCGAATAACGATGTGACATAAAGTTATTTCATACTTCCATTTTTGAAAATTTGTCTACGTCGGAAGTTCTCTTACTAATATTCATCAGCAAGATTTCGCTTCTAGGTCTTGACTATAATCGGCTAGGAATTGGTAGGGCTATTTTCAGAAAATGACCACGTCAGCCATCGTCAGCGACAGCAGCCGGTACCCTCCAGCCGAAATAACTCTCGGTCCCAAGGCGAAAACCTTCAACAAAGGTTTTTTTTTCCTTGACTTGAATATCTTCTGAATGATTGCAGCGGTGATTGGACTGTTTGCCGAGTTCCTACAGGCCTTTTGCCACGCTGCCTACAAATTGTGTGGTCCGAATTCTTCCGATGAGGAGATGTTCACTTGGGAAGCTTTCGGCGAATGTTACTACCAGGTATCTTCGTCTTTTTTTCCGCGATAAATTCGAGATTTTTCTTTTATCAAAAGTGTAACGAGACGTATAGAGCGCTCCACGCGAGACGGTCACGTTTTAAATGCGAAAAAGGTACCTTGAAAACAGCTTTTGTCCCACAAAACTGCAAAAAAGACAGCAAAAACCAAATTTTTGAAGAGAAGTATGGTCAAAATTGATCTTTTTCGGTATGCGGTCTTTTTAGCTGAAAGAAAAATGGGCAAGAAAAAAAATAGGCTATATCCTTTTACGGTCCCAGTTATCATGAATTGAGCAAATCCTTGTTTTTATATCTTATAATAATGATTATCAGCATTTTGAAAGTTCAATTCAGTTTGACTTGATTTTTCATGACTTTTCAGAGATACAAAGGGGAGGATTTTTCCGACTACTGCGAAGAAAGTATAGCTCTGGCTAAAGCTTCGATTCTCAAGAAAAAGTTGGCTATTTTTGAAGGTTAGTTCTTTACGAGTTTTCATTTTGATGGAAGACAGAAATATGGATAAATACACCCTATTACTATTGTTTTCGATTCTGAAAAAGATATATGGTTTGAATAGTTTTTTTAATCTGGTTTTTCTTATATTTTAATGTAATCACGATATTACTTTCAGTACCAATTCGCTCGAAGTATTGTTTTCCTACAGATTCATTCTCCTCAATAGAGGGGGAAAAAATTATTCGTCAACTTTTCTGCGCCTAAATTTTAACGAAATTAAAAAAAAAAACAGATTACGGGAGGGAAAATTGGAAAAAAGAGGGCTAATTTCTATAAGGAAGCCTTAATTTTATACTTTTTTTTTCATTGTGTCAAATGAAAGAATATAAAGGCGCGAAATTTTACTTCATCCAGAGCTCCAATCGAAGAGTACCTTCAAGAGTTTTTAATGTTTTTTTTTTTAAACAAAAAGCCAATTTTGTATGTTAATAATTTATCTTGTTCATAAAAAATTGAATAGAACAACGTATTTTAATTTTATTCTTCAGTGAGCATGTTGTCAGCGAGCGGCGAGGCTGTGGCTTCGTACAAAGTGGCTTTCCGGTCGGTTAATCTCCAGGAATTCGCTTTCAGAAATGAAAAGTTTGTCAATTTCCAGACTTTTCTTAATTTTTTCGTATATTAACTTTTTTTAAGAAAGGAAAGAGAAATACTCCACGACATGCAGTTGAAACTGGAAAAAATAATCGAAACGATGAAAAAATCGACTGTTCCGGAGGCTGTCAGGACCAGGATAGCCGTTTCAAGTAAGTTTTCGTAAAGTTTGAAAGTTCATACAAGATTTTTTGTCGTGCGCAAACACCTTTTGAAAATCTTGATGGAGATCCTTTAGAGTTACAAGCCGTGCCAAATTTTAGTTCGAATTTCTAGTTTTTGCTACACTGCGACGCATAATTATAGACCCATCCTAATTTCTCCGATTTTAAGAAAAATTGAAAAACTTTCAGCCACCAAACTTTTTTTGTGATAAACCTTGTTGATAAGGAACATAATCATATCATAGTTATCAATCACCCAGTTGAAAAGTTTTTCAAGATACGAGAAAATCTGATTTTTGACCGACGCAGAATTATAGACCCACCCCAGAGTTTTCCGAGTTTCCGTTTCCGGTAACACGTTTTTCCTGTTTTTTCAGTGGTGTATAAGAGAAAAAGTCCTCGTGTATCACTATAAGCCATAATGCCTAAATCGACTCCATTTGATAATACCGAAAAAGCGGTAATCGATGCTCTACTCAACAACGGCTTGTCCCATCGGGAAATCGCTCGTCAAACAGGTCGCTCAAGACGAACTATTGACCGTTATGCAAGGAATCCGCAATAATACGGCACAGCAATACATTCTGGACGGCACAGGCTGCTATCGGTTCAAGCTGAACGAGATGTCTGTCGAAAAGCATCAAACTCTACGAAGTCCGCCAACCAAATCAGATCCGAAATTCCTGAAAACGTCTCGAAGGACATCATCTTACGAACAATTCATCGATCCGGTCGATTTGTGAATACTCCAGTGAAGGCAGCACCTCGTCTACAGCAACGCCATAAGAATGAACGGCTCCAGTTTGCACGCTCTAACATGGCCACGGATTGGATTGAGGTATCAATTTTTTCTATCACCTTATGATTCCCAATTTCTGTTCACATCATCTTCAGCGAAGAGAAGAAATTCAACCTTGATGGGCCAGATGGGTACGCTCACTCCTGGAGAGATTTGAGGAAAGATCCGATGTACTTCTCCAAGAGAAACTTCGGCGGCGGCAGCCTCATGGTCTGGGCGGCTTTCAGCGGCAACGGGACGGTAGCTCTTTCTTTTATTGGGACCAGAACGAATTCGCAAGACTACCAGCAACCGCTTGCCTAGCATCTCCTGCCCTATCTCCGTCGCCGACGACGTGCTAATATGATTTACCAACAAGACAATGCATCTGTTCACGCGAGCAACTCCACATTGGCTTGGTTTGCGGCCAATAACGTGGTTCTTTTGGACTGGCCCGCGTGCAGTCCTGACCTCAACTCTGTAGAGAATTTATGGTCAGTCCTTGTACGAAGGGTCTACGCGAATGCCAAGCAGTATACAACGGTCAACGATCTGAAAAGAGCGATTCGTGCCGAGTGGGATGGTTTGGACAAGTCACTGCTGCAATCACTCGTTGGCAGCATGCCGAACAGGATTTTCGAAGTCACTCAGAAACAAGGAGGCATCACACATTATTAATTAATTTTTTTGTTATACTTCGTTGACTTTGTGAAATAAATTTTGTTGATTACTTATAGTGGGTCTATAATTCTGCGTCGGTCAAAAAAATCAGATTTTTCTCGTATCTTGAAAAAAACTTTTTCAACTGGGTGATTGATAATTATGATATGATTATGTTCCTTATCAACAAGGTTTATCACAAAAAAAGTTTGGTGGCTGAAAGTTTTTTTCAATTTTTTTCTTAAAATCGGAGAAATTAGGGTGGGTCTATAATTATGCGTCGCAGTGTATTTCTGAAGCCGTCATTTTAAAATTTTTGGGTGCGGTTTGGTATATTGCAAACGCAATTTCGAAAATCAACGTCTTGCGCATTTGACAAAAATGTACTACTTTTCTGAGATAATTACATGAGAGTTTACGCAACGTATAAAAGTTCCCAAAAGGAAATCACTACCAGTCTACGAGATTGGCACAGCTGTAAATAAAATTTCAATTTCAATTAACAAACTCATTTATATCCGTAAAGGTTTATACACACGGCGTTTTTTCTCAACGAAAATAATGATTAAGGAACGCGACCACGGATTAGACAGCTGATCCAGCCCAAGTGTTGCATCGACGCTCTTCTCGACCACCCCAAGGATGAGCCGCGGAAAAGACTGGCGCCAGTCGCCGACGCAGTCTCGACTCCTTTGGCCAACATTTGCACCTTCGCCACTTTCAACCCTTGATTCGTCTAGTGTTCGTTTTGATTATTTGAATATAATTTTGCCCGTAGGAAGCTACTGATTGCGTACTATTTGACGGACATTTTGGCGATCAAATTTTTCGAATTTCGCTGAATTTTTTGTGCCAATTAAAGGTGTTCGTCCCCGAGTGTGTTGGGCACTGACTTCACATATTCTTGTATATGCAGATTGAATAAGAAACCAAAAAGGAAACCAAAACCAAAAACCCAGAAAAATTATGTTTAAACGCACTGAAGTCCGCAATTCAAGCCATTTATTCGCAATAGGTAACTTCGTAACATCAGTTTTCCATAACTTTATTTTAATGCTTGTAAATAGCCTTTCTCTCATTTGATACGGGGTCTTTCGACGAAAATTCCAAGTACTTTCAAGTTGCTCACGCTAATCTTCTTCAAAAGATCCAACTAGAATAATATTAATTGAATTTTAACGCTCATGAATTTCGATTCGTGAACTGAAAAATGTTTCATAAGCAGTACGGAGAAAGAAAAATCTTTATTTTTTCCATTTTTCAAATTGGAACTCATCCAGCCCTAGATTCAGTTAAATATTGATTTATTAGAATCTCAGAACTGTAAACTTCGAAGAATTCTTGGAAAATATTTGTAAACTTCAAATTATTTTTTCTCTTTACTTTTCGGTTTAAACAGTTCTTTTTTCATCAGTGTCTTCATATGCCTTGTGGAAATAAACACAACTTTGTCCGACCTTTTTATTTGTATTTCTCTTGCGAAAAATACTTTTAAACGGACCGTGACGTTTTTGAGGGCGAAAGCAGGAAAAAAGCCTTTCTTGATGTTATGAAGGCAAAAACTGCAATCTCAGTGGGTGGGAAATGATCTTGATGGAAACAGAGAAACAAAAATAGTGAACCGGATGTCTCATTAGTGCTCGTATTAGTCCAAAAATGCTGGACACTGTTCCTTTGCCGATTTTTTTTTTTAAATTTCTCTCTCTCAGTCATTTTCTTGTCGTTATTTCCTTTTGGAAAAAGAACCACGACGCTCAGAAGTAAATATTATCGGCTGCAACAGTGCTCAACTTCGAATGATGAAGTTTGCGTTTGTAAAAAAAAAGAACAGAAAAAAAAATACAGATATTTCAAATTTAACAAGATTGACAAATTCAGAAGGTGGAGTTGTATAAGATGAATTCGGACAGAGGAAGCGACAAAACTTGTGACAAGAAGCGAAACGGATCTAAAATAAAGTTTTAGACTGTTTCTCAGTGAATGTCTAAGTCAGCTGTGAATGCAGCAGAGAAAAGTCGCGACGAATTCCGACCCAATGGTTCAATCGTCGATTCTTTTCTCCTCCGCAAAAGTTCCTCCAGCTATTCATATAATAAACTCCATTAGCTAAACAGAAGAAAAGAAAGAAAAACGCAATATACATTCGAAACGGGAAAAGACTATAGCAATTCACTAAGTGGTAAATTATAGACAAACGTATACACGTAGATTAATTACAATGCAATGATTGGAAGGTTTTCTCCAAAGGGTGGATTACGCACGAGACCCGAGAAGAAAATGGAATAGTGTTCAAAAAAAGAAGATGAAAAAAAGGCAAAACTGCGACACCTATATCACGAAGAGAGTTTATGGATTTGGTAAAAAGCGGTCAGTTAAGAAAAAGACCTGAGAGCCAAAGTTCTAAAAATAAAAGAACATAAGAAGCTCAACCGTCTTTTCCCTCACTGCATCACAAAACATGACTAGATCCATAAGACAACAATGAGTGAAATCGGACAACGTAGCGGCACTCGGATACCAAAAAAGGCAAAACCCAAATCGTCGGAAAATCGTCCAGAAATTTTTTAAAGGTGCAACAGTACGGAGAAAATTTTGAAAATCGAAAGAAAAACTCTTCCCAACCATTTTCCAACTCTTGCACGGGCGTAATACAGGAAGAAACAAGATCTTTTCGGAAAAAAAAATACAAAAAAAATAGTAACACGATAAATGTTTTGTATATCATCTCGAAGACGATACACCCGCATTCATGTTGACAAGCGCGACACAAAATGAGGTGATTAGGAGTTCACGAAGGATATAAATGGAGATAGAGAATCAACAAAGAAGTAAATGATAATGAGGAGTGGAAAAAATTACTAGGCGGGTGTGAAATAATCGCCGCGGGGCAAAGAGGCGCTTTTCGAACGAGGATCTGTTTTCAGAACATAGGAAACGCAAATTTACATAAACATATGTCGGAAAACCTAGTCCTCTTTCACACTTTTCACATGTACACACGCACTGAGAAAATTCCTACCCGCCATGCAAAAAAGGAGAGAAAAAGGATTACATTTTTAATTAGAAAAGAAGTAAAAAAGCGGATCGAGTGGTATTATTGCGCGAGTACAAGTTGTATATTCAAAATATAGGCCAATAATCAGAGATACGCTTAAAGCTACTAATGTGAAAAATCTAATTAATTATAGTAGATCCTTACTAGTGTGATCATTTGCCATTCCAAGCAATCTTTGGGAAAAAAGGATTCTTTCAAAATCTGTTCGCTTCAAATTGTTTGATTGATAATGAATTGTTGGGAATGGCTCAAAACTAAAGAGAAAACGGAAAAAAATAAGGAAAAAAGTATAATCTTCAAAACCTCAATATTCGATGCAAAAATTTCTACAATTATATATCGACTGTAAGAAAAATAAAGATCGACGTTTCAGGGGCTCGAAAATATACAAGTTATGAGGAGGCAACGGCGGCGATGAGCTGCAGAGGACAGACACGGATTCCGACGACGTGTTCTTTTTCTTGTTGCTCCTCTTTCAGAAGACTGGGCGACGGCGAGCTGCTCAATGACGGGTACCTTTCTTCGAAGCTCGGCGATCGGGAGACCTTCAAAACATTATCATGAGCTCATTTTGAACAAAATTTTGAGCTGAAGATGATCAATTTCATTGATAACTTTTTATTAGAAATTTAGAATTCAAACCCTCGATTTTTCTACAATGTCCGTCTTTCGAGTCATCGCCAAAAAAAATTTTGAAGAAGATTTCAAGAGTTTGTTTTTCGCTTTTTAATTCCATGTTTTTCTTTTTTTGCTTAAAATTATTTTTGAATTACGAATTTAACTAAAAAAAGCTTTAAACCAGCTTTCGAGAAGGGAATCTTATGTGTGAACGATTTAAAAAAAAAAGAAAAGTTCTCGAAAAGCAACCTCGGACAACCATTTCGTGGGCGGCAACGGAATCGTATTCGCGGAGGGCGAATGACAAAATTGCGAACTCGCGTAGCAAATGGCCGAGGGACTCGAAGACTGCGACTTCCTTTGAGCGGCGGCGGTGGCTCGTGTGCGCGGGGTGCGCGCCTTAAAATTCAAACTATTGAAATGAACGGGATTCCCTCGATGAAAATATCAAATCGGCGGTTAGGAATGAGCTTTTCGGTTGAACGATTCATATTCCACTCCCAAGCTAGGATTTGAAGAGGAATCTCATTTTTTCGCATGAACTTTGGTGACAGAACATGCTTGCGATTGAAAAATTTGTTTATTTTTACCATGTTTATAGTGAAATGAACTAACAACCAGGAAACCGTTCATTTTCAACTGGCCAATCAAAAAATTCATCTGGAAAGGCCTTGCCTTTTTTTAACGTTTTTTCTTTAATTTTTAAGAGCTTTTTTCAATTTTTTCTTTAATGCCGTGTTCAAAGTAATTTCCGCGAAGTGCAAAATACCCGTTAGAGAAAGGAAAAGATCACTAAATTTTGGAGAGTCAGAGATCATTTTGCATTTCGCGGAAATTACTTTGAACACGGCATAAAAAAGGTACCCCTAATTATTTTTTTTTATCGAAAAAAACAACAGCAGCTTATCCATTTTGTCAATCAAAGGAGCAGAAAAAATTACTCGAACCGAAGTATTTTTAAACGTATTTTAATCCAAACTTGATTCGTACTTCTTTAAATAAGAAAAATTCATTTCATGAATCTTCAATTGAGTTAAAAGCTCTTTCCGCTCTGATTAAGGGAAATTTTCAAAAGTTTTAAATTTGATTCTCCAAATTTTAGGCCAATTCGATTGCTGCGCCTTTAAATCCTCACCTGGGAATGCCTGGATGACGTCGGCGTACTGGGCAACGTCGGGAGACGGCTGGGGCTTTGGGAATTCATTACGAACTGCAAAAAGGAAGATGACTCGTTTCAAAAAGAAAAATGAGAAAACTTACAAAGTTAAGATAGATAAAGATGCTATTTAGCTTCTACGTGTCGGCTGCGGTTAAGGGGGCGCAAACCGAAGAGGTTTTTTGCAAAAAAGATATTGCTGAAATTAAAAATATTAATGATCTGATGATTTGATAAACGAAGCGCGATTACTGGAAAATCGAGCACGGATAAGTTCAAAATGTAGATTTTACAGAGCACTGAAATAGATTCCCGCACTTTCAAAGGCAGACACAAAGGGAAATTTTTTTTTAAACAGATATTTGACAAATATATGATGAAAATTATTGACGAACGCGGAAAATCTTCAAAATACAAGTGTGTAACTGTTGGATGTGAAATGCGAAAGAAGCAGAATAAAAAAATTTTTTTGAAACAAAATAGCTTTGAACTTGAGAAAAAAACAGTTTTGGACACCTTTGAACGTTCAATGTAGACAACCTTTGACAATGAAAAATTAATTTGTTCCTTGGAAGCGATATTTTCAAACTTCTTTAGTGACTATCTTTTCTCATTTCGCATCATCAATAATGCTCAAATTGAAACATCACTACACTTTTTGAACATAAAAAAAAATATATTCTCTGAAATTGTAGTTCTTCGGAACATTTTGCACGTTCAATGAGCACAACATTTGATTTTGAAACACTTTTGCGTGCTCTTTGAACGCGCTATAATAGAACATTACTGTTTAAAAAGAAAAATTTTGATAATCAAAACTTAATGCTTACTACAGAAGCTTACAAGGAGAAGGAAACGCGTCACGATCAAAAGATGGGAAAAGTTTCCATTTTATAAACAAACTATTTACAAACTGAACAAACAAGAGTGTTGTTGGCAAGGGCCCAGATGAGTATGGAGAGGAAGAAACCGAACCACAAGTCAGGAGACCAAACGAGGGAATGAGACAAAAAAAGGGGGCTGAGGTGACGAATTCAAGAGAAAGCCTGTGGGTAACATCACGAGGCGGGCCGTCACGCGTACGCGCCGCCCCACTGAATCGATAGATTCGTTTTAGGATCCCTGCGACGCACACCTTTCTTTCGCACCATTTCAACACATTGTCGGCAGATTGCCCAAAGAAATGGCCCAAAGTGTCAAGTGACTGGGAAACTCCGACGTTTATCTAATCATTCGACACTCATTTAGTTCACCAGAGACCTGTTTGAGCAGTAATTATGTCACATTTCTTGCACTTCTCACGAGTGAGAAAGAGAGGTTATAAAGTTTTGAATATCACTTATAAAGTATTTATAGGATTTTCGATTCCAAAATGCTTTATTCTACATACATAAACAAAGGAAACTCATCAAAAACGATTTGAAAACGTTTAAAAAAATCGTGAGCGTTCAAAAGGAGCCAAAAACTAACCTCACTAGGGATCTACACGAACTCGTAGCCGCATATCGAGTTCAAACTGTGGTGGTTTAAAGATCTAGGAAAGGCTACTTGAAAACAAGCAATATTATCTGCTAAACCCAATAAAGTACCGGGAAAAGGCTTTTTGAAAATGAACAGTTTGGGCTTAAAAATTATCAAATTTCTGCTTTTCTCCTTTTTCGACTGGAAAAAAAGTTTCTTAGTGTTTATCATAACCGGATCATTCAAAGAGATTGTATTAATCTAAAACAAGGTGAAAAGCAGTATTCTGAAAGCTTTCAAACCTAATTTGCACATTCTCTACAAATTTTTTCTCAGTATCGGGTTTAGAATATATTCCATCTTGTTTTCAGGTATTCTGACTCAGATAAAAATACCACTGAGGTTTGAACTAGATCCGCGAATACGAGTTCAAGTAGTTCCCTAGTCAGAAACATTTTTTTACTTCGGAAAATTTCTGGAAGTGAAAAAACTTTCTCTAATCCTTTTTCAAAACTTGAATTTTTATTGTTGGGTTCCAAAAAGACTAAAGTTATTATATTTAATAGTAGCCTGGGTTCTTTGCAAACAAAATGTGAGGAATTTCGACGATTGTTTAATCATGCGGTACTCATTTAGCTCATGAGAAACCAAATTGAGCGGCACATTTTTGACACCTCTTTACAAGTGAGAGTGAGGCCGCAAGAGATGATTTGAAAATTATGTCTCTATTTTCACATAAATATCTAAAAAGTGAGAATGAACTCCAGTAATTATGTCATATTTATTACACTTCTCACTTGTGGGAGGAAAGTTTTGAAGATTTGAAGACATTTTTTGAAAATTATTACGA
Organism: Caenorhabditis auriculariae; assembly: GCA_904845305.1. Taxonomy (NCBI): domain Eukaryota; kingdom Metazoa; phylum Nematoda; class Chromadorea; order Rhabditida; family Rhabditidae; genus Caenorhabditis; species Caenorhabditis auriculariae. The sequence continues at coordinate 4,507,966 of CAJGYM010000001.1, read as the reverse complement.
TTTTCGATTCAAAAATAAAGTTTTTCTACTCTTACATTTCTTTCACATATTATTACAATATTTGATTCAAAAACACGGCGTTTTTTTATTACGCAAGGTCAAGACTTCTCGAAAATTATGATGTTTAGGGTGTAAGCACACCGAGACGCACTATCGCATACTCAAAATTGTTTTTTTCAATTTTAGAATTTGCAATTTTAGGATAATAACTTCTGAAATGTTCGAAATCTTGTCAGTTTGAAGATTATGATGTGAAAAAAACATTCACTTGCGTTAAAAAAAATTTAGGAACGATTTCGGAAGGGGAAAACTCTAAATTACTGATTACAAAATGAAAACAAAAAATATTATGAAGGTGAATCAGCTCTCATTGAATAAGCAATTGTAAATACGAAAAATATTGTAATGAGGAAAATTCGAGGAGCAAATGAAAAAAAGAAACATTTTATAAACCTTGAAAACCTAGCTTCAGAAAACACGGCGTTCTGCGTAGTGGAAGAAAATGTAAAATTTTGAAAATGTGGAGCGGCTTGAAAGGGTTGCTCCACCTAGATTTACGGTAGACAGCTTGCGCGCGAACATTTGAATTTCTTGTTGCTCAAGTGCTTCACGTGATTTTTCATGTTTATTTCAGCTGTATCTTTATCTGTTTCGTACTGATTTACGGTAATTATTTTTTATTGCGACAGCAAAATGCAAAGGAACTTTTTTTTTCAATTTCCAATATTAAATTCTGTGTTTTGACCAAATTTTTCCCTTTAAAGCAAAAAGCCTTTCAGCAACATTTTTCAGTGTCAAATTAAATTTTTTTATTCGAATCAATCAATCTCTTCATTTTCGCAACATCAGAATGGCATGGCGATGTTGCAGAGGAGAAAAAATACCACTAGGTGGATGAACTAAACTAAATCTGTAAAGAAAACTTTTTTTAAATTTTCAATAAGTCGGGAAAGACACATAGAACCACAATAAGTCATTTTCGGCACAAAATTCCACGTTTTTCACTCAAAAAAAGGACTTTAACCAATTTTGAGGATGAAAGGTATGAAAGTGTTCAGAAGATAAGAAAAACTTTCACCCAAATGTTTTTTGTCAACTAGAAAAGGAATTGTGAAAGGATCGATTTTTTCCACGTCTATAGTTTTGAAAAAACGCTATTTTTCGAGGAAAAAAATTATTTTTGAATTTAATGAGTTTGCGAGTTAGCGTCGTTCTGTGTATGCACAAAAGACGTCAAATATTACGGAAATTGTGGGAGGGGCGTCGTCAAAAGAACGCCGTGAAAAACAAATAATGGATAGGAAGCAGAAATTTTCAGAAAAAAACCTCGTATGGCGAAATGTTTGTTTAAATCTGAAAAACCATGAAACAACTGGAAAAAAATATAATTTAGATGATTCATATAACAAAATCTTCAAACTGCATCAGTAAATTCAATTTTGCTCTAATTTACACGAAACTGGTTTCAAACTACGCCAAAGGAACTGGATAATAACTTGTACTTATAGAAAAAATGTTAAAAGAAGTATTAATAAATAAAAAAGCAAAAAATATGCTTTTTTCCAATTAACTCTTTCCGTAAATCTTGCGAGAGCTTTAAAGGGTGGGTATTGTAATCCAAAAAAACGGGTCCTGAACAGATCAGAACTACTGGTGCCGTACGATTTACGGCGCCCGCCCCTGGTATTTTTTTCTGCATTTTCTTTCACTGACAAGAACGCCGTGAACCGAGAAAAATTCTTAATTTTGGATAGAATTTTATTTATTCTAATTTTTGCGGGAAACTCTTTCAAAATTGTAAGATTTAAGTTACTCGTGCCTTTGATGAGCTAAATAAAACCGATTTTTCACGGCGTTCTTGGCAGTGAAAGAAAATGCAGAAAAAAAATATCCAGGGCGGGCGCCGTAAATCGTACGGCAGCAGTAGTTTTTTCTGTGCAGGTCCCGTTTTCTTATGAACAGACTCACTAACCATAGATTTACTGAAGGATTCGATAAAAAATTCGCTTTTAATTAACTTTTTAAATCATTAATTTTTGACGTTTTTGTAGGGTTATTGTCATTATCCAGTTTCTTTCACGTAGTTCAAAACCGGTTTCGTGTATTTTGGAGTCAAATTGAATTGGACATGGCAGTTTAAAGTTTTTATTTTATAATTAATTAAAAATTATATTAATTTTTTTAGTTTTTTTGATGGTTTTTTTCGAACTATATTAAACATTTCGCTCTCCAAGGTTTTAAATTTTTGAATTCGTATCCATTACTCGGCTTTCTGAAGCGGAATTTCCAAGGTATAAAAAAATTATTCTTTTTTTACGTGGCTCTTCTCAAATTTTTCGTTTATTCTGAAGTTTTTTTCATATTTTTTTATTGATTTTTCGGACGCGAGGCAACCTATAGCTGATTCACGGCTGGCTTGAGCCATCGAGAAAAGGGTCCTGCCACGAAAATCGTCGAGACAGTGCCTTGGTTAGTGGAGAGTGCAGACAGGCCACGCCTTTTTGCGTCCCAAGCTAGCCGTGAATCGTCTATACGAGAACAACATTTTGTTTTTCGTTCGTTATCCGCAATTTAGAGTTTTTACCTTTTATGATCGCTGCTATACATTTTATATGATGTTCAAATGTTTTTCAACTTCATATTCTTCAAATAGAGAAGATTTGGTGTAGTTCGGAAGGCATTAGTTTATTATTCTAAACTTTAAAATTGAAAAAAAAAACATTTTTGGATTATGCGATAATGCGTCCCGATGTGTTTAAAGCATAACTACCATAATTCACGGAACGTTTCGACTGACGTACCAAAAAAACGCCGTGGAAGGAAACTCTAGAAAAAGATAAGAAAACCTTCGACGCGTTGGATCGAAACCGAATAAAACCCATGAAGGCCAAGAACAGATGATAAAACTTTATCGCTTGCAATAATCAAGAAAGTTACAATACGTATCGTTGTATAGGATTATGTGAGGCATCGTACATGATCAACTTATTAGTAACACGCATTAGTTGTCAGGATATAATAGTTAATCAATTTGTGGAAGGAAGGCCGACCAGAAGGGAGATTAATAGAACAAATTCTCCGTTTGCATGATGTTTGTTAGAAACCTAAATAAAAAAATATTATCTTTTTAAAAAAACTGAAGTCTGATCTATCGAAAATTAATTCAATGCCGTGATCAAAGTAATTTCCGCGAAATGCAAAATGATCTCTGACTCTCCAAAATTTAGTGATATTTTCCTTTCTCTAACGGGTATTTTGCATTTCGCGGAAATTACTTTGAACACGGCACAAAGCAAAAAAACTGACGCGAAACGGTCCCCACTGGCAAAGTGGTCGGCAGATTCGTGGTTGGTCCAGGGGCCGTTGACCAATGATGGAATTGGCATGCCGTTAATTTGTGCGTCGGCGACGGCGGCGCCAAAGCACATTTCACACACCCTCAGAGGCGCGTAGAGGCTCTGAATATAAAATTTTAATAATGTGGTAAACAAATGAAAATATACGTTGTGGAAGACGTGATCGTCATTCTCGTGGTTTTCGAAGTCAATCAAGGTATCGGTGGCATATCCCGACGACGTTGGAGACGACGCACGCTTGTCTCTGAAACAACTAAAAGTTAGGAAAAAAAAAATCAAAAAATCTTTAAAAATTCGCGCGTCAGTTAAAATGTGTACTGTGCGATGCGAAATGTTCACAGATTATGGTAATACATTAGCTCACAAATAAAATATTTAGGGATTTTCGAACTTTGTTTTTTATCGTGGGATGCAATTATCGTGGATCAGTTCAATTAGAAAGGTGTTACGCTTGAAAAAGTCGATTTACCTGGGTGAATGACAGTCCATTTCACCATTGTTGGAGTTGTGATCTGGCTTACGGTAGAGCAAATTGACGATCGTATTTTTCTCTACTTTCTTCTTTTTCTTCAATTCGAGTGTTGTCACAGGCACGTCATCACTTGAAATTCGAGAAGACTGTAATAGATTTTAAAGAGCTGAAACTTGATAAAGCAATAGAAGTATGAAAAAAAATTTATGGCGTGTTCATCGGACAAAACGAAAATTGCTGCGAAACGCAAAAAAAATTGCTCCAAAATAAAAATACTGTTTTGGAGCAACTTTGGCGCGCCGATGAACATGATTTTTCGTTTTGAAGCATGTTCCGTTTCTCCAATAAACACGCCATTAGAAAACTTATAGAATAGCTCGAATCCAAACTTTCACGATTTTCATGTCAAAAAGGTGCAAAAAATCTAACCTTGGGCTTGTTCTCGAGGCGCTGCACGTAGTTGGACGACTTGGGCTTCAGAGGCAGAACTTGCTTGCGAGCCAAGCTGATCGTTGTGGGAGACGGCATATCGAACAGAGAATATCTAGCGTTCAGTTGGTAATTCATCGCTTTCCTTCTGAACCAACACATATATGCAGTGGATTTAGCGCCATTAACAGCAGCGGTCAAAAAAAAGGTCAGAGCCTCTCTTCATTAAAATTGTGTCATAGGGTCAAAAATTAATGCCTAGGTTAGTCCATGAGGATGAGCGATTTTGGATGAATAATTTTTGCGTTTTAATATTTTTCGAAGTGAAATGACCGGTAAACCCAAGTTAGCTTCAGAAAGACTTTGCCCGTTATTAAGCGTTCACTTTCGAAAGTTTTTGAACAGAAAAACTCAAATTAAATTTGTTGTTAGCTTGAAAAAACTTCAGTGTCTTATATTTTCTTATCGCCTTTTTTCCCGTCAAGAAATCTTTTGAGTGGATTGCAGTACCAGAGTTCGAACTTCGTTTATTCACTCAAAAAAAAACCCCAAGTATTTGGACTTGAATTTCATATGAGAACTGCATACTTAAGCAGACAGTGATTAATTTTGAGAATTTCACGGAAAAAAAGCAAGTTCGAATTTTTGATGCCGTGTTCAAAGTAATTTCCGCGAAATGCAAAATGATCTCTGACTCTCCAAAATTTAGTGATCTTTTCCTTTCTCTGACAGCTATTTTGAATTTCGCGGAAATTACTTTGAACACGGCATGAAAATGAAATCAAAAACTTCTCAAAACGCCCCAATAATCCGAAGACGGCATAGTGCATAAATTTATTTCTAAGAATTTCACAGTAAAAATTCGATTAAAAAAAACTAACCAGAAAAATCGGTTGATTTCGGAAGTGAGGATTTTGCAAAACTGAGGGCTTTCATAGATCCTGAGGCGATAACGTCACACGCCGCCAAAACTTTTCCCATGGTGCAGCCATGGGAAAGGGGCGTGGCTTACAGGCTTCAACCAAATTTTTTTGTTTTTTTCATTCAAATATTCCGCCGTTTTTTTGTATCTTTTTCCATTTTATAGAATAAAGTTCTCGGGTTTTCAATATTCACGATGACCTTGCTTGAATTTTCTGATAGATTCTCTGCTTATTTCACGTTTTAGTTAGTTTTTTTTCTAGTTAAGGAGCCTGGGAACGGATATTGCGAAAATAAAAATCGCTGATATTCGAATCGCTTTCTTTTTGGCAACTAGCCACCTCGGTATTTTTGAATACCTTGATTCAGGTTGTTTTATTATTTTGATATTCTCATGAAATGATAATTTTAAAATAATTCGAAAAAGAAAATTCATTTGACACGGCTTGATTTTCTCTGGTCGCATTAAGACGTAGCGATTGAGCTGCAGCCAAGTTGAAACTAAATCTGCATTTGACGTTTATTCTCACTCATGGATTCCCGATTTCGACGAGTGCAACCCGTTTTCTGGTCGGACGCACTTTGCTCATCTCGACGCTTCCAGCCATTCCTCGTGCGACCAACTCGTTTCGGGCCGAGGCTATCAGACTATGAAAATCGAAATCTTCATAAAAGAAAAAAAAAAGTGGCTTTTGCGGCAATTTTATTAAAAATACAGTGTAATTACATGAAATGCATGACTTTATTAGACGAAGACTTGGAAATTGTTAGTGGTGTTGCTGGATTACCACGGCCAGCACTCCCCGGGGCAACTCTGGAGGATCGTTTCGAAGCGGCCAGTCTCGACTTGCATCAGGACCGTGTAGGTTGTCAGCTTGTTGAGGTTCGACCGCGACGACAGGACGTTGAAGATTCCCTGAAATGTTGCATTTTACAAAATAAAAATCTTCTTTAAGATTTTATAAAACTTAGGGATCTTTTTCTGGAAAAAAGGATAAAATGACTGATTTCGCTAAAAGTCATTAGTCGATTTTCTTCAAGTAATTCGAAAAAGAATAACTCGAAAGTATACTCAAGTGACCGCTTCTCTGAAGTGGAGCGCCACAACTCTTTCTCTGACATACACTATTTCGTCGTTTTCTCGCAGCTGGATAACGACGAAGTAATGTGTCAGAGAGTTGTGGCGCCCTTTTGGCGCTCCATGTCAGTTGCTTCGGTCTAGTAATCACTTAAAATTGGCTTAAGAACCAAAAACCTCGTTTTTTTTTCTCACAAACTTGAAAGCCTCAACTATTCTTTCAAATTTGTTTTATATTCTTTCAAATTAACGAAAAATTAATTTAAACCCGTTCTCTCAGGCGCTAGTTTAAAAATGTCAGGTTACTGCGAAAGCCTTCTTTCACCTTTTCTGATTGTCGCAAAATATTTTTTTGAACCAAAAGTGACAGATTATCTTCAAACTTTGATGAAAGCAAGAATTTCTTCACTTTCTGATCCTCACAAACCTCGAATCCAACATTCTTCTGTCCAAGCTTCTTCATACAGGCACGGCCGGGCGTTCGGCGGTCGTCAAGGTAGAGAACCTGAAATAAACTTGTGTCTCACTATGAATGGAAATATCAATGACCTCCTGGTCCTGGTCGTAGTTGGTCTCGAGGAGGAACCATCCGTCGGGCGAGTTGGGGTCCATCTCGGTGAGCAGCGCCGTGCTGTTCAAACTGCGGGCGATGATGCAAGCCTTGAAAGAAACAAGGATGATACTTCCTGTCAGGTCGAAAAGAGCACCTGATACTGCTGTTGGCCTCCGAGAATGAAGTAAACGGGAGAGAGCATGGGAGTGTTCATCAGGTGCTGTTTAGCCTCTTCGTAGGCTGAAAATCTCCTTTCATTTGAAGTCTAGAGAACAATTTGGAGAAAAATATTGCGATGAATAAGGATATGCAAAATCACTAAAAAGAGCCGGAAAGGAGGAACGTACGGGAGAGCTGCTGGAACTTTCCAAGTCATTTCGAATGATGATTTGATAAAAAAAAAACGAACTGTTGGCGGTTTCGAGAGTCTCGCGAGAGAGCCACGACATCCACTTGCCTTCGGGCTCGAGGCCAAGAGACCACTTGAGCATACCGTACCAACCTGAAGAAGTTAAGGGTCTTGTTGGAACATTTCAAGAGGATCTGCACCTCCGATGGCCTGGAAGCGGTCGTCGGCGGTGAGGGAGAACGCGTTGGGCTTGAGGCCGTTGTAGATTCCAATGTAGCCGGCGAAGTTGTTCGACTTGAACAGGAGCTTGCCTAGAAATTCCTGGGTTTCAAAGAAACATTTTACAGAACTTTTTAGCTCCAGGTATTTTGCTGCTGCAAATATACGGTTTTTGAAAATTCGTATGAAAATTCTGGCTTTTGCGTTGGAACTACGGCTTTTTATAAAAAAAAAAATTTAAATTCAACGTTATTTATACTCGGCCATGCTACTAAAGTGGCACTGGTTACGCGAAATCGTTTAGTCCCTCCGAAGTTTTTTCTTCGATTTTTCTTTATTCAAAAATTAGCCATGGGGCGCATATTTCTGGCATTTCCGGCTGTTTTATGAAAACTAGTTTTCCTAGAAGTGAGCATTTCATAGCAAAAGTTCCCTGAAACTAATTATTCTCCTTCACTTTTCTTTTTTTTTCGCCTGAATATTAGCCGCAGAGCGCAATAGTCTCACCGTTCTTGAGCCAGTTGACGTTGACGATCATCTTGCGGAGTCTGGCGGAGATCGGCCAGTCGTGGATGGTGGCGTTCCACCCCATGAACAGACCAAAGTCCAGGTTCCTGGAAGGTACAGCCAAAGTTCCAGAAGTGGAGAAGAACCGGGAGCGAACCTGGCGTGGTAGAGATGTCCCTGGGGATCTTGGGCGACGATCGAGGTGCACACGGTGAAAATCTCGTAGAAGATGTTGTAGAGGGTGATCTGGCCGACGGGCATTTCCGACGCTTTGGCAATCGCCTGCAATTCTCGAGCTCTTCTTGAAATTCTTTTTTTTCAAAAGAACTCGAAATTTTTGGAAGAACTTCAGTGAAAATTTTGATGATTGGAAGGAACTTTGAATTAATATTTTTTCAGCTCTGCGTAACGAAGAAGCCGTAATCTCATTGAAGAGTGGTCCCTAAAGGAGCAACCTTAGGGTCCTTGAACGTTTCCCTATAGAGACCACTTTACTTCTACTCTAGTGAGCACTGAAGCTCGCGAAAGTGGCCCCTTTAGAGATATAAGGGACAATGAAAAGAACACAACGAGAAGAAGCATTTCCATGCGAAAAACCGATAATTATCCTTTTTAGGAACTTTTTCGTCTAGTTCTATAGTCAGTGTGCCACGACTTGAAATTTCACGCAACGACATTCCGCTGTTCCGCTGCGTGCGTTCGCGAAGCGTCTTTCATATTTAGATCACACTTTCAATTGATTATTATTGCTGTGGAAGCACAGGAAAGTAGAGTACCTTAATAAAAGAAAAAAAAAATTAAAAGCGCGACAAAGGTTCGCAAAGGCGCGCAGCGGCACAGCGGAATGTCCTTTGGTGAAATTTCAAGTCATGGCACACAGACTATAACTTACTTTCATTTTTCAAATTTCCATACAGTTTTGAATTTGCAACCTTTTCTGCTCTTTTTCGTTGGTTCTCAAAAACTCGAAAAACCGCACTTCTAATAAATCTTCGATGAGAACAAATTCCAACGAATTGCGCGAGAACGGCTTTTGCAATCTTATGACGTCGTTGGACTGTGCCCTTAGCATTTGAGATGAAATTTATGATGTCGGTACGTTTTTGATCCCAAAAAGGAAAAAGACGTTGATAGGTTATTTGAGAAGAAAAATTAATCAGAAGATTTCCTTCCGAAAAAAAAAATGAGGAACACTGTGAAAGTTCTCGGAATAAATTTGTTAAATATTAAATTAAAAAAGAAAGAATTGGTTTGTGAAAAAAATTTCGGGATGAATTTGTTTTTTTATTCTTCAATAGTTAGTAATTATGCTGGAACTGTAGATTCACAGGTGTTTCCGACTTTTCTAGGCACATCAGAGGTCAGATTTTTGTTGAATTTCTCCAAGATTTGGGATTCTACCTTTTTCTTTTTCTTCTCAACAGTTATCCTTTTATTTCAAAAAATTCGACTTCTCGTCCCAAGTACGTAGTTTTCTTTCTCCCTTTTTACGGCAATATCTAAAAAAAACCACGTAAAAAAAACTGGGTGGCCGTGTAATTCCTGTTAAAATAACATCCGAATCGAATGTTTTCGTTTGATGGAGAACCGATTGATTTCCGCCGTGATGGGCTTTTTTTGCCGCAATTCTAATGATTGGTCAAAGTTTCCTTCTGATGATCGGTCGCATTTTTCGTTTTCTCTGGTCAGACTTGAGAGAATGACATTTCATTACATTTTTAGAACAAGGATAGAAGTGGCTATTTTTTATTACGGCAACTTGAAAAAAAATGTTAGCGCTTTTTTCTGGAAACTTCGAAAATTCTTTAAATTTAGTTGACAAAAGGTTCGGAGAAATACAAGTTTTCGAAATTTGCTAAAACGACTAAGGTTCGCTTTAGAGCATCTTAGTTTCAACCCAAAAAATAATGTTTGCCTTCCTTCCAAGTTTTCGGATGTCTCTTTTTGATTATATGGAAGTTTCTTTAGAAAATTCTTTCTGACAGATTTTCCAAAACTTTTGTAGAAAGTGCCTCTTCTTCTTCCTCTAGTTTCTTGGAACTATCCATCATTCAGCGATCCAAGCAAGTATCCCATTTGAAGCCTCACAATGATCTCATCGCGGTAGGGCTGCTGGAGCTTGAGGGCCATGTCTCCGAAGACGTTGTCGATGAAGGTGATGACCTCCTTCGGGTCGGAGAAAAGCGGCGAGATGAAGTCGATGAGCACCTCCAAGATCAGAGACCAGTGATAAAACTAAAGTACGAGTCATACAGTGATAAGCTCGGAGATTTGTGTTTTGTAGGCGGTGGCGATTTGGTTCCATCGCTTGCTTGGCGGCTGGTCCAAGTCGACGTCGAACCTGAGATTGTAGATAAATCATCTGGCTGGAATAGATGTGTGGCGAAAATTTACAAGGGCTTATAATTCTAACCAAATGGTTATTTTCAAAAAAAAAACTTTTTGAAAAAGTTTCATATTTTTAAGTAAATTCATAGTGGTTCTGATCTCGAGCGGCTCAAAAAAAGTCTAGCTCTGAAATTTGGCGAAAAATTCATTGATTTAACTGAGAATAAAATTTTGACTTCCTATTTCTTTTGACGCTTCAGAGCTCCTTACAAGGAAGCTAAGTATACTCGAAACTCCATGATTCACTAAAAATTGGCTGATAAGAACTGCTTTTTTCGCGTGCTTCTCAGGAAGCTAGAACTTTGGAGCATTGAATTTTGAAAATAGCATTTTTGGCAGGTTGCAACTCTCAAGGTCTCAATCTAGCCAACCCATAACTGTTTGAGCCAATTTTACGATATCCTTAAAATTTTAGGATAAATGTTGTCCCTTCTAGGTGAAGGAATCTAGATGCAAACTCAAAGGGGGAGTTTTTCAATGAGAGTATGATCAGTAGAGAGTTTTCTCCACGCAGATTCAGAACCAGGTCTCAAAAATTGCCCAGTGGTTAAAAAACACAGTGATCGAATTCTGTTTCGGTACAAAATAAATATAATTATTTTTTGGAAGGAATTTTCGATTTTGTGACCATCGAAGCAGCCATATCTTGTGGAAATCAAGCGGTGAAATAAAAACATTTTCGATTTTGAAAGACTTCAAATTTTCCCCACACACTTGACAATTTTTGGCATTGTATCTGCGTGAAAAACTGCTGATTTTGTCTTATTGAGAAGCTTCTTCTGGGCCTCTACAAAGTCACTCGGAGAACACATTCACTGCCATAGCTATTGCAATGAAGATTACTGTACATCGTGCAGAACTGACCAAGGGATGGCGAACTGCTTGGTGGGATCGTAGAGGTTGGTCTTGTCGTCGAGGATGCAGTGGTCTTCGAAGGGCTTGGGCAGGTCGACGTGCTTGGCCGAGACGGCGACCGCCAAAACGAGAAGCAACGACACGAACCGCATCGTCGCGCAATGCCTTGGTTCGTTTCGCAGGAGCCTTATCTTCAGGCAACGACACGTGGTGCCACAAATCAGCCCCCGGGCTTATCTCACTCCTCATTTTCGCTCCGAAAAACTCTGATTCTTCTCCGAATACGGTGCCTCGAGGGTAAACAAGACTCTCTGATAGAGTGCTCAGCTGCCGTAAAGAGCTTTTTTGCTGAATAGTCAGTTTTGGTTGGGAAGAGAAGGAAAGCTAGAGTCTTAGACTAGAGAAGCTGGCTAGAAAATGTGACAAATTCGGATACTGAAGCTTGAAATCGATCATTCGGAATATTTAAAGATGCGGATCGCCTTCTTCTTTCTTCTTAAACGGCAGCTATTATAATAACAAATCCAGAAAATTTTTAAATTCAAGGCAATCTTTTTTTGTGGAACTATGTTTTCTTTACGATTTGAAAGGTAAATTCAGATAATCTGTTATAGTCTGTGTACCACGACTTGGAATTCCACCGAACGACATTCCGCTGTGGCACTGCGCGCCTTTGCGAACCTTGGTCGCGCTTTTAATTTTTTTTTTCTTTTATCAAGGCACTCTACTTTCACACCCACAGCAATAACATTTAATTGAAAGCGTGACCTAGATTCGAAAGACGCTTCGCGAACGTACGCAGCGGAACAGCGGAATTTCGTTCGGTGGAATTTCAAGTCGTGGCACACAGACTATACAAATAAATCATATTAAGGTCTTTCAATCATTTTTTCTCTGCCAAATCAGGCTAAAAGCTTCTCTAATACTATCCCTATACATTAAAAAATATTTTTTTTTCTCAAAAATGAAACTTCTGTCCAATTCCCACCTTATTTTCAGGAAACTTCCGTCGAAGATGGGTTCAAAAACTAATTTCCACTCTAGCCAACAACTAGACTTCAACATGTATCGCAATCAAGAGCTGCCGACTTCGACCTCGTCCAAACAAAACAGTTCAATCGGTCCTTCTCGTGACACGTGCTCCTGTCACAAATCAGCTCTTATCACCGAAAAAATCATCAATCTTCTTTTTCCTGCCAGTTATTGTGCTCGTCTTATCAGCCAAATCGAGCACATACCAGCGCTTCTTGCGGCGAATTTTCGCGAGAAACGCACATTTTGGTTCCTCGCAGTTTGATCAAAAATTAGAGTACAGCTGGAACACCATAAACTAAGGGGGAATCATGGGGAAGAAGAAAGTGTCAGCAGGAAAAATGTAGCTGCAAAGGATAGTGAAACCATAAATTTTTGTTGAAATCCTGACCGCACTTGGAATGGCTTAGAACGTCGCGGTCGCATGGCGGTTGTTTAGCAGGCCGCTCTAACACTTTTCCTGCCAAGGCGCGCAAACTGTTTGAAGTCGGGTTAAAGAAGTCGCTTCGAACCATTTGCGATAATGTGTTTCCGAATCGAAGCTGATGCATTATGTGCCATTTGAAAGACGTAAATATCTATTCCGAATGTCATTTTGAGAATAAGCCTAATTGAAACGGCATCAGTACTCCGGGTAAGTTATAGGTGAACTTTTCACAGTTTAGATTTCTTTTCGTCGTCTGACTTCAATTATTTCTCCATATTCATTCTTCGAGAAACCTGAAAGAAAAAAATATCGGGCGGCAAAAAAATATTTTTGGAAAAAAAGAACTACCTTCAAAGCATTAAAATTAAATAACATTTTAAACCTAAATTAATATTTTTAAAAAAACATTTAGTCTCGACCCGCCTCATACAGTTTTTCTAAACTTGTGTCCGACTTCAGAAAAGAGAAGTGGACACTTGACAAAGTGTGACAGAAGAGAGGAGAAAAAAAAAACAAACGAGAGAAAAGGTCACGATTTGTCGAGTTGGGCGTACAATTGCGATTGGTTGCTGTTATTGTTGCCGAGGACGAACCGACGCAGGACGATGTCGTCGGCTTCTGCGTCACGATGCGGAGAGGCCCCAACAATGGAGGAACGGGTGGAGACGTCGAGCGTGGAACTGTTGCCGTCGGCCGAGATGCCCACGACTCCTTCTTCGACGTCTCCTGCCGCTAACAAAACGCCGATGTCTACAGGCGTTGGGAAGAGCTCTGTCGGATTCTAAAAAAAAAGCTGTTAATGATCAAAGTGCTAACTAAAAAAATTTCTGAAATGCCGTCCAAAATTTTTTGGTGGCTGCTTTAGGATATATATTCTAAAACGGAGAAAGAAACTCGTAAACGAAAAAAAACCGACGAAAAGCGTGTCAAAAGCTTGCAGAAAAACCTGAAAACCCGTTTTTGGTCAAACTTTTCAGTGAAGAAAGTGTATCTCATGTTTTCCTAATGAGAACGTTTGAGAAAGTTTTCTTCACCTCTATAAAAAAATTTGAAAAAAAGTGTTGATTTTTTTGCACGTTTTTCGAAAGACTTATTTTCGTTGACCAAGTGCGCTCGAAAGATAATTTTTTTGTACTTTTTATGTCCTCTCATCATCTAGAATTACCAATCGAAAAAAATTGACAAAAAGAATCGTCTCAAAGAATTTATGAAATCATCATGTTTGGAAAACTCGCCAACGTTTAAAAAAAATAATAAAGTTTCAAACCAAAAGATGATTCAATCGAAAACATTTTTTTTTCGCGCTTTACGGACATGCAGGCTTGTGCGGGGGCCGGCCCAGCAGGCTCTGTCGAGTTTTTCGCTTCTTCAACGAGAAAAGAAGTGTTTTTGATCATTTTTTCTCGTTTTTTTTCGAATTTTTTCCGAAGCGCGGCCTATCCCGAGCCCGCGCAGGCTTTTTCAAAAAATAAACACTCCAAGCCCGGCCTGACGCACGAGCCTGCGGACAAGTCCTACATGTTTCGAACGAGACGCTAACCGGACATTTCTGAGCATTGCTAGTGACCACTTTAGTGGCGTCAGCCCGCTTAAGTGAGCCCTAGAAGTGTTGAGCGCGTCCGGTTTGCTTTCATAATCCAAGGTCCGATGAAATGTAGGCGTTTAATCAAATTTTTCCTTTTGAAACCTTGACAGTCTCAGTGGCACACACTGGGAAGCTTTTTCCTGTTTTTAAATGAATTTTTTTCGAAAATAACAAGAAATTTTGCCGATAAATATACTTTTTGGGAAAAAGTGATCACAAGACCACTGTTGAATTGATTATGAATTTTATTGTAACAAACCGAAGAATGATAACCAATTCTCGGAAGAGGAGAGATACAGTAATCAGCGGCGAAAACAGCTTCGCTTATCAGAGAAGATGGATCGGTTGGGCCAAGAGTCCAACCGACCAGACAAGTTTAGAATATTCCAGCAACACAAGGTTACATGATGCATGTGTATTCTCCACGGAGAAAGGAAACTCGGGTCTCGGCAACGCGAAACGGACATGCTCCGAATGTTTCTGGGCAATTCTAAGATTACTAAAAAGAGCTGACCCCACTAAAGTGGTCACTAGAAATGCCCCGACGCGTCCGATTCGCGTCCGGCTCGCGTTACCAAGGTCCGAGGAAACATTCTAAGGAATTAAGAATAATTTTAAGAAAAAGCTCGTTCTGCACGTTTCAGCAAGGAGTTTATAGTCTGTTCAGATTTCAAATGTCAAGCCCGCGCTAAAGCTCCGCCCCCTAATGGAGCAATAAACCAATCAGAGAGCGAGCCGTCCACAGAGCGTTTTCGAATGACGTCATTCTACTTGACATACAAAATCTGAACAGACTATATGAATGATCTTCTGAAAAAAAAGTAATTCTAAAATTTGCAAGCTTTCTTGAAAAAGCATTGGGCACTGGTTTAGCACAGTTTTCTAGATTTACAGAACTTTTTGCACGATAAAGTCAACATTTAATGATTGTGTGCTCCACGGAGAAGTCAATTCTACTCGCACCTTGGTAACGCCAGCCGGACGCGGATCGGACTTTTTCGAATGATTCCATTTTCCGATTTTTAATATTAAAAAATTGAGTCGAAGTTTCAAACCAACTTCTAAACTCAATACTAAAATTCTTCTTCCGAGACGAACACTGGTGCCATTTTCGGTTTCGAGAAACATGTTTGCAGATAATTCTCGATTTCGTGGCAATATTATCATAAGATCAGTGTTCAGCCGGTTCTGAATTCCATTGTAACAAATCGGAATTCTCGGAAGATGTGTAATACAGTAATCGGCGGTCACGGCTCCGGGAGAAGATAAATCGGTTGGGCCAAGAGTCCAATCGACCACCCGACGAAAAAGACAAACTTCTCCGATCGACAGTACAAGTTCCACCATAACCCATGGAAAAATGTAACAACGCCGCCGATCACAAGCTAAAGGTTGCCGGAAAAAAGCGGAACCTACGTGACCAGGGCCGCGAATTTTCGCCTTATGATTGATGTACCATAATCGGTGGTGGTTTCGGCGACGAAGGCGGCGGCGGCGGAGGGGCGAAAAAAACGGTTGGAAAAGTTTCGCTCACCTTATCTTCGCCGAGTTGTCCTTGATGATTCCAGCCCCAGACGTAGACGTCGCCAGATTCTGAAGAATACAGAATTCTTGGAGAGCCTTACACCGTCAGAATTCAAGGAAGAGGTTATGACACAGAAACGGGGAAAAACGGTTTCATGTATATTTTATTCGTCATAAAAAGGTACCGTCTCTGCGCTCTTTTCTTCGTCGCCAAAGCAATCATAGAAACATGAAAATATAAAAATTTCCCATCTTCACTGAAACATTACCATATCAAAATTTTCACACCTTTCGGCCGGAAAAATCACCTGTCAACGCCAAGGTGTGCCATCCGCCACAGGCGATGTCGACGATTCTGATGCCGTCGAGGGCCTCGACCAGGACGGGCTCGTCGACTCGTCGCACCATGCCGACGCCCAACTCGCCACGTCTTCAAGTCGCCTCGTGACGTCACCGAAGCCCCGACTGACTCACGTTCCCGTTCCGAAGGCGAAAACTGCGCCGGTGACGTCAAGGAGGACGAAGAAGTCACGGCCAGAATCCGCCTTGGCGACCTCGACGGGATATGGGAACGGCACGACGATTGGAACGAATGGAAACGCGCCGCGTCGGTAGATTGAATCGTCGTGGATTCTGAAAGAAACAAGGATCTAGGATTGATGCGCATCAGAATATTTCGACGAAACCGAAGCTGTGTTGCGTAAAAATTGCCTGAATTCGGTTGGAATTTTCAGTATTCATTTTTTCTTTACCGTGTACATCATTATTAGAGAAAAATGAACTCTCATCGATTAGGATTTTTTTTACACACTTCCCAAGTTTGTCAGGAGCAAAGATTTTGCAAGAAAAATAACCTTTTTCGAGTTGTTTGTACAACAAAAACATTTCGAACACCAAAAACTATAAAATTCTTTCGAATACTGATGTAAGCTTATAATTCCTATAAAGAACTTCGAAAAGTTCCTAAATCTGTAAAAATTGGAGACCGTTACCCAAAATTTGTTATACAAAGTTTTTTAGAACCACAATTTTAGAAAAAAAATCTTTTGACCCCTCATTTTTTGTCCAAATAAAAGAAAGACAGGGTTAAATTCTTGAAAAGTCAAAAAGTATATCTAGTGCTGCTTTCAAATTATGGGAAATTCTGAATTATCCCTGACTCTCCGAAATTCAGTTATATTTTCAGCTCTCTGATGGTTTTTTTGAGTTTCGCGGAGTCACTTTGAACATAAAAAAAAAACGAGAATCGCCCAATGAAAACTCGAAAAGAAGCACATTATTGATGCTTCTGAGACTCGTTCCGCCGAGGTGTCAATAGATTTTTGAACACTTCTTTTCTGTTTCATGTCATATTTACAAAATAATAAATTGTGGGCGGTCCGGCGGAACCGATAGGGCGAAGAAGAGTCTGCCAAAAAAGGTTATGATGGGTGGTATAAAAGAGAAGGCTGGCGGTCCTTCAAATCATCATTCTTCCTTTCTCTATCTTTTTCCAGAAATTTAAATTTCTCTTTCTGGTAAGTTCCCCAAACTTCTTCAAATGCAAAAAGTTAGGCTTATAACTGCAAAAATTGCGGTTTTTTTTTATAAATCAGGTGAACTTTTTGTTTATTTTCTTTCAAACTCACAATAACTGAAATTAAATCTAACGGGTCAAATTTTGAAAACCTTAAAAAAATTGCGAGGCAGACTGGAGTAATAATTTTGCAGATAGAGCCGAACTCTACAAAGATCTCCCTCTTCTCTGAATAATTTTTTTCCAAATCAAAAAAAAGTATTTTCTTTATCTGAATCTTCTCCGCAACCTTCAAAGGTTGCCTCTGTTCCACTCAACTGATGTTTGAACATTCTTCGTCAAAAAGAAGGGAACGTACAGGGCGAGGCGCGACGTCTTCGGGTCGGAGGCGGGGCCTGGAGGGCGGCGATTGTCGACGAATAAGACGCGCTCGTCGGTGCACAGAAGACGTACATCCGATGACGACGTTTTCGGATCTGAAGACGTCGTTTTCCGCTCTTTCTTTCGCACTCTTATCATAACTACAAGAATTGCACGTTTTTGCAAGGTTTGGACCGTGACGTCTTCGGAATCCGTTCTCACCTTTTAAAGCTTCCTGATCATCTTCTTTTTTCCAATCCCTTCTAATATATTCCCATTGGTGAGATTGAAATCGCAAATCTTCCGCTTTTTCGGTCAATCGGCTGTACCAGCATCGGCTCTTCAAAATTTGACATTTCAGAACGTTGATTTTGAAAATCTCAGTTTTGTTTTCATTTTTAAATCAAAAATTAAGGAAAAATCTTATTTTCGTCTGATTAATGTAGGACCTGGAAAATTCTACATACTCAATGAACCCAAACTTTTTGATTTTAGATTTTTTTGAAAATTTTTTTCTCTTTAAAACGCGAAAAAAATTTTCAGCAGACTTTAGGATATAGACAATTTCACGAAAACTCTAAAAGGTTGCTTTTTGGTCAATAAAGGTGCCAAATCCTTCCAGCCAGGTCCAAATACTTTTGAAAAGGTTTCCTTTCACAAAAAGCTCTTGACGCCAAGTATAAAATGAGTTCAAAACCTTCTTTATAAAAAAATTAATTCAACATTTTTTTCACAGTTTTAAAAAAAACAATCATGAATAAAAGAAAGGTTCAGAACAAAACTTTTTGGTGCCCTGAAAAATAATGAACACTTAAGACAATTATTTTCCATGAGCAATAATCCCCAATTCGTCAATTTTGACGCTCACTTAACTTGAACAAAACAAGTGAGCAGACTTCAGTTTCTAATTTTTGTTCCATATTCCTTCACCCCACCACGTCGTCTTCCCTGAAGACGTAGACGCTGCTCTTCGTGACGACGACGACGAACAGATGGGTGCTTCCGACGGTGAGGACGACGTCGTCCACGCGCGCCACGTCTTCAACCTCCTGCCAATCGTGACGAACGATGACGTCGTCCTTCGACCAGGCGACCTCGCCGAACCACGTCTTCTAAAAACACAGATAATTGTAATAATTCCGGGCTTTTGCTTCCGCGTGGCAGAGGGCAGAAACCGATGACGCAGGCCGGCCCCAGTCTTTCTTCTCACAACAAAAAGGCTGGACGAAAAAAGAGATAGATTGATAGATAGATAAAAACCCGCTTCTGATTCCTGGAGGAGGCCTAGGACAATCAGTCTCTGGTTGAGCAACGACAGCGAAACGTGCTCTGCTTTTTGTTTCATTCTCCATCTTTCCGAATTCCTTTTCCTCCAACTTTTTCTGGTTCAAAAAAAAAATTGAAAAAAGCTGGAAGTACCGTAGCGGAGTTTCATCATCATCATCATCATCAATATTTATTGGTTGTTTTAGTCAGATGGAATCGACTAGGCGGTGAAAAAATTGCTCTTTTGAGCGGCACTAACACCGCCTTTGGCGAGAAAGAAGTCAAAACGTGTAGTCGATTCAATTGAAAACCATGATCTTACGGTCCTTCGCCTCGTTCTTCCACAAGTAGAACAAGTTTAGCGCGAATCACTCAGAAAACTTCCCACTCTTTTCTCTTCTATTTCTATTTCTATTGGAATTTTCTCTTTGTTTCTAGATCATGCTAGTCATCCTCCGACCTCTCCCCCCAGACCTTCGAAAATCGAGCGAACACTTATAGACCACCGCCCAACATTCTTTCGCCCATTGTCTTTCTGAAAAAAGCGTGTGATTCGCCGGCGTGACTCGTACATGTCAACGAAACACAGTCATCACGCTAATTTGTTAATTTTACAGAGCGAACACCTAAAATGAACTTCGTCCGCAAGCTCTCCAAGCGTTACCGCAAGAAGACGCCAACTTACGAGGTACAGTAAATTCAGAAAATTTTCTCGAAAATAACTACAAAGATTCTCATGAAAAAAACTCATAAAACAGATAATTAAGTGAAAAGTTTTCAAAAAGGCGCAGAATTTATCAGAAGGAAAGCGTGAAGCAACAAGTAGACAAACGCCTTCAGTTAAACTCCCATACTCGGCCGAAACTTTTTTTTACTAAATCACTTCTCGAAAACTGAAAGCGCATACGGAAAAATCTTCAGAGCGACGTCATCATCGAGCCCTCGCCAGTGAGGCCGCTTTTCCGTTTGCTGGGGTCGAACGAAAGGGAAGAAGTTCTGTCACCTCTACCGCTCTGCGCGATCTTCCAAGTCATCGACGAGCTCACGTTCTTCGAGCAGATCCATCTGATCTCTCTGAGCGGAGACATCGAGGCTTATCTCACCAACAAGTACAAGCATGTGAGTGCGGCATCGAAATCGAAAGCCAAGACGGAGGAAGTTGCAGATAAAGAGAATGAGAGTGATCAAGCAGAACCTCGATACGGCCACAAAGGTCGGCGACGGCTGGCAGCGTCATTACAAGGCATTCGTCGCCGTCAGATTCGTGAGAGACACCGTGGAAATTGTCATCGACAGCTCGTGAGTTCTCAACACAAAATGTTACGTTATAGTTCTGGATCACATAAGTTATTCACTGATAAGCGAAGCCGATAGTTGACTTGTCAGCATTGGCTTGTATAGTTTACTGTATGTTCTCAGCCTAGCTCATCTTTTCTCAATCTTTTTTTTTCGTCTTGCCTTGTGCGCTCTGATGAGAAAGTTAGTTTGATACCAGCCTTCGAATCTTGAAAAAGTTTCAAAACTTCGTAAACTTAAGCTTAACGTCTCTAACAACAATAAAAAAACATCTAAATTTTCTAAATTTCTCCTCTAAGAAAATATAAATATATTAACCTTAATATTAGAGCTTGCTGAATAATTTTTAGATCTTCTATTCTTCAATCCCATCTTTCTTACCTAGAGGAAAAGCTTTGAAATATTTAATAATACACCTGAAGACGTAAAGGAAAGGCACTTGAAAATGGAAACTTGACCGTTTATAACTGTGAAATCACCTGTTCACTATTAACATCTCTTTCTTCAGGTGAACTCTCAAAAATTATTCAAGCCCATCTAAAACCGCAGTATATCTATGTCGAGATATTCAAAACTACTTCTCAAAATGGTCTCCTGTTCAGATGGACGGTCGCCGACCTGAACGCCATGTCGAAAGCAATGGACTTGTTCCACAGCTGGATCGAGTTCATCGAACTGGATGCGCCGGTCGCAGAAGCGGTAATAACTCTGATTTGAGCAGGATCGAAAATCTTTTTCAGTATCTCGTCCACCTATCTAAGTTGGACTTGTACGAGTGGTTCTCGTTCCAGAGCTACCTGAAGATCTCTGGAGCGTACAACGACAGAGTTAATCTGTACTGCGAAGCGTCCCGAGAGCTCACTGTTCGTTTCGATGACGCAATGTAGTGGACCTCAAAACGGTGCTTTCCAGAATTACTGGCCAAAAGTGAAGGAGGTGACTCTCTACACAGTGGTGGAGCTGTCTCATCACTTGGGCCGTCTCTACAACTACGGCATCGATGGAAGATGGTTCATGTCTCGGGAAAGCCTCGAGAAAATCACTTTGGTTGTGATCAACTACAAGGGCGGTCACAAACATCTCCCCATGAACATGAATGCATACCGGTGGGTCATGAGTATTCACAAAATAGGAAACCTCGATACTCAAAAGACCTTAATTTATGCCTAGGTTACTGTTTATTTATTTTTTTAGAACATTCGAATCGTATACAAGTACACAATTTTTGACGAAATCCGAGCAGACCGAGATACCGAAAAAATTCGAAAATTATAATTTCTGATAAATGAAAAAAAAAAGAAACAAAAACGTGATTTTTGTCTTCAAAAAGTGTGATACGTGACTTGAAATACGTGATCCGCTCGCCAAGGCCGGCCCTGGCACAAGCTTGCGCGAGAAGATTCGAGCGAGAGACCTCTCAGAAGCTAGTAATGAGTCCGATTCGGCCATGAAACAACTACTTCAATCCTTTCACTAACTTCCTTCTTGTTTCAGTTGCTGGTTCGGTTCGGCAGGATTCAGCTGGCGCTACTCGACAGAATATGTCGAAGACAAAGACCCAACTTCTCGATGGAACAACATCTTCACTTTTTGAGCCAAGAATTCCTCCACACTATCTTCGCTTTAAACATCCCTGTGTTTTTGTACATTTTGTGGCTGAGCCTCCAATCCTTCAAATGGGTGACCACTGTCAATTCTCTTTGGCAATTATATTAAAAATCTTTAGTGGTAATAAAGATATTTTATGAGTTTTTTTCAAGAGTTCTATGTAAAAATATCAAGATTTTCCGAACTTCTTTGATATACTAACAAATTCGAAAGGCTTGAAAAAGAAGATTATCCTTTAAAATATTATCTATTTTATAATTTGCTGAAGTGTCTTTTTAAATAATTTGGTTGCAACGGTTGATCTTGATCTTCAACAAAGACAGTGTAACAAACAAAAAAGGCCCTGAAAAGGTGAAAAAAGGTGCGAAAAGGATGGGCCACCCATCGGTCACCTCTGTCAACGAAAAATTGTCCGTGTCTCGGAACAGGTAAAGGAAAAATGGTTTTTTTTCTTGAAGTCTTGGTGGGACGATCGAAGGAGGAAGGTGTGAAAAAAGATGTCGTTGAAATGAATCGCTCCGAAGAATATCATCCGTTTCATTGGAAATTGGTCTCTCTATGGTATCAGAAGCACTCAGAAATGAAAATTGTAAATGTAAAATTAGGAGCGAGACAGGAAACTTTTAAATATGAAGAAGTGTTAAATATATATATACTGTGTAAACATCATTCACCAAAAATGATGTTATTTTTCTCTTCCGGGCGCGCTTCTCTTCCTAAGCCGTAGCGCAACAGGTTGTGTTCCTGTCTACGGTCCACAGGGTCACAAGTTCAATCCCCGCCTCGGCCAAACCAAGGGGTTTAAGAAATGCTGGAAGTGGGAAACCACGACTTCAAAGTCCTAAGCCGTCACACACAATGACGGATATGTCACTAGAGCCAGTCCACTATTATCATTGGTGTCAGAATAGGACCTCGGCTTATCGGCTTGGGGCGCCGACGCCGCTCAAGCGGTACAAAGGCGTTGGAAGAAGTAGAAGAAGATGTTATTTTCTTCTTCAAAACTGTATCAATATTTACGCCTTTAACTGAAAGTCAACTGTGAAAAATGATTTCTTTTTATTCAGTAAATAACCATTCCTCTGAAGTGATCGAGTTTTCTGAAAATTTATATGAAAATCAGTACAAAAAAAGGTGAAACTCATTGTTCATAATTCAAATTGTGCTATTGATATGAATCAAGCAAAATTGATTCAAAGCCTTCTTGTTTTACAAAAACTATTATCTGGAATCAGTTTACAAGTCTCAAAAATTAAAAAATATAATTTTTTTGTCAAAAGTCGATTCCATCTGACTAAAACAACCAATATTGATTGATTGATTGATTGATTGAAAAGTGATCCCTCTTATCACCAAAACATGATTTCAGCCAATTTCTTTTGTTCAAGCCATGCACGTAGTAGTTTTCTAAAGATATAAAACATTTTAACCGAACCCTTCTTCATATTTAACCATGTAGAACTTAATTTTAAAATGACTTATTAATTCGAAACACAAATTTTTTTCCGAGGAATGAACATTTTTTTCATTTTTCCCACTTTTGCAATTCTTAACTTTCCTTTTTCCGAAAAATTATGTACGCTTTTCAAAGTTGAAAAAAAATGTGATTTTTTACCGACTTACTGGTCAAACCTATCTTTTATTTTTTGCTTCATTCCCAACCTCCTAATTTCGACCCTGACAACTAAACTCGACCCAAAAAAAAAACCTTGAAATATGCAGATTGGGAAGTCTGTAGAATAGAAATTAATAAGATTAAAGAACGACTTGAAGAAAGATTAGACGTGAAAAAGTTCATCAGGTGAATTCACCCAATAATAGTTATTTTTAACTTGAAAAAGACAGTCCATGAAAAGCGAACTCTTACCTTGGACATGAGATGATGTCAAGTGACGGAATCGCACCTTGAAAATACAGAAAACTTTGAAAAAACAGTTGTCATAAAATAACAAAAAGTAGCACGTACACAAAGAATCCCAAAAAAAAGCCCGCCAAGCAACTATTTATTCATATCTCTTTTCATATTGACAAGGCAATTTTTTGTTGCGTAACCTGTTTGGAACAATATTGATAAATACAACGTTACAATTTCTACACGAAAGGCAAGACTAACAAGGAAAATTTGGCGAAGGAAGGCAAAAGAAACTACAAAATTCACAGGAAACCGATCATATCAGTGAAACGATTAGTTTTAAAGCTGGATGTAAATTTAATTATGCGAACTTATGCAAGATGAAAGGAAATGCAGCAGAAATATCAGGCCTCGCGGGTGACAAAGACGACGGTTCTATTCTTGAAGTGGACCCTTGAGTGGAGTTGATTTCTTTTCAGTTTCCATATTAAAACGAATGAAAAACACCGTCTGTCCACCGCAAGACCTCCTGAAGGGGTGTATGACAAAATAGCTTGGCGTAAACAGTGGTTTTGACAGAAAATGGAGCAGCGGAACTAAAAATCTGGCATGAACGCTCCATGAACGATAAAAAAATAAAAATCAAAAATCAAACTACTTTTAAACTATTTTTCCAAGCGATTCAGTCGCACAACTTTCGAAATGAATGAAAAATTCAAACTTATCAACATAAAATGTACGAAATTAGGCAAGAGAATCGCCAGAGGCCAAAATGGTTCTGATGGGAGGCGTGGAATTGGCGGCCTGATGAGAATCGACACGTTCCGAGGGGCCAATGTACACGATTTTCATCGCCGGATTCTGCGATTTCTGCGAATTTTCGTTCTGATTTCCTTTTCCCTTTGAAAACTCACGCTCATCTCCGCCACCCGCATCTCGGCGTCGAAGATGCTCCTTTTCTCCAGATAATTGCGGCATCTGAATCGAGGTTTCTCCTCTTTTTCTCATTCAGAAGGCGATTCTAAACTACCTTGTAACCGAATGAAGCATTGCCGCCTGGACGAACATGATCGAGGCCATTATGAGGCCAATGAAGTAGATCTTAAGAATTATTCGGGTCTTGATTACTGGATTGATCGATTATTCGAAGGTATGGGAAATTATATTTCTATTTTCTGCACGTAAAACTGATCAAACTTTCGACAAGGTTTGGAATGAATGGAGGAAAAAATTCATCAATATTTTTCTCAAAGGAGAGGCTCATTCGCGCTTCATTCAACCCTTCAAAACATCCCTCAAAACTTTTTGTTGATTCAAACAAATAAATTGAATATTCCTCACAGAAAGCCTAGAAGCCAAGGAACAAAAACAAACTGTAGCGGGACGAGTGTCGATGGAGTGGGGCGCCGACATGAAGTGACCCCTGGAAAGCCTTCTTGAAGTTGGAAAGTCCGTCTGAGCGCGATTACTCACATCAGAAAGAGGATCATGAGTGACTCGAGGCAGAGGAAAGTCGCGTAGCAGATGATGAAGGGCACCAAGTGCGCTCCGTTGTTCTTCTTGATGCCTTTCAGGACTTGCGAATGGACGAGGAGGCCCAAACCGAGGAACAGGACCAGACCCGCTACAATTTAATTGCGAATTTAGGTTTGTCGAAGTTTTCTTCACAAAGTTGGGCCACAACGCGGTTAGAGTTGAGTTACTTTCAATACTTAAAATGTGTCCAGTCGCAAGGTTCAGAAAGTTCAGCGTCTTTTTATCCCTGATCACTATATAAGGAGACTTTTCCTTGAAACTCACTAAGCGCCCCAACGTCGACTCCCTTCCTGTGATGGTACCAGTCGAACTCGAAGAAGACGCTCAAAAAGAAGAAAAGGGTCATCGAAATGCCGACTCCAGCCGAGATCTGAAAATATTTCTCAAAGGTAGTTTTTTTTTGTTGTTTATAACATGTTTGTAATTTTTTTCATTGTTCTAAATGAAGCCTCGCTTAAAGTCTGCATGTTCCAAAAAAAAAAAACTCTTTTTGTCTGTCGAAGCAAATTGAGGTTGTTTTAAAAATGCTTAATGGAACTTTTTCGGTTCATCGAAATCGCTGTGGCATCTAAAAGGTTTTAAAAGGATTTCCGCGGCTCTTTTTGAAGACTTATCAACCTTCTAATGGAAAACACTTTACCAGAGCAGCCCTCGTGGAATGCGACCCGAAAGCCTTGAATTCCGGCGCGTTATCGTCGAAAGAGGCGACGTAGATCTGCGTGGGCGGCGGCCGATCATCTATTTCGTCTCCTAAAAGCTTTCAATCAAAACAAAAAGACTTTGATGCTCATGAATCGGAAATGTTTCCTTGAACTGAAAAACCAGGTTTTTTGTTGATAGAAGTTCTTTGAAGCTGAACCAACTTTTTTCGGACTCAAAATGACAATCTCTTTCAAATCTCATCAGAAGGTTTTCTGAATTCGCCCAGACAAAAAACGATTTATAATAGCTTTGCAGTTCTTAATTGAAACGCAGTGCCACCGTATCGCGCTGAGTCACTCAACATGCAAACAAGGCTTCTTTGAGAAAAAAGTGTCAGCTAAAATTCTTTCAAAAATAAAGTAAGAAATCGGAATAGCTTTGCTACATTTTCTGAATAAATTTAATATGAAAATTTTTCTTTTTGTCTATCTCACCAAAAAATTGCCGAAAGCCTTACCAGGAAGTCCGAAACGAGAGTATGTGACGACGTTGATGTCAGCTTTTTCGCTTCAACCAATTCGTCAAGCGATTCATGACTCTGTATAAAATGAATAAAGTAAAAAAACCCTTGAATCAAGCTTTAAATATACAGAAACGCTGAAAACGTTCGAAAAATTAACAGAAAACCAGCATAATGAATGAACTTTATAAAAATCTCTTATAGAAAAAGCAATCACAGAAAGTTGTTAGTCCGATAATAATCACAAAGTTATTTGAGGATGACGAGAAGAAGTGACTAGACGTTTTCTTTCCATAAAGTGAGGAGAAATGAAATGGAGGGAAGGATCGACAATAAAAACATTTTTTTTTCACACGAATCGATCAAAGCGTGGGAAAAAAACTTTTTCGTGGGGAATATTGTACATTTATATTTCAAAAATATATTTCGAAATCCTTGCTGAGGTGTATAAAGGAGCATGAGAAAATTTCGTATATGAATCGAGGAAAAAATATGTTTTCTTATTTATTACAAGTCATGCAAGAATTCTGCCCCTTGAAAATGCAGCAAGGATTTTGGGAAAAACCAGAGAACGCGTCAAAACGAACTGTAACGACAATTGCTAAAGTCATAAACGGGAATGAAATCGACAAAGTTCAGGAACAAAGTCGTTTTCTTTTATTCTGGGAAAGAAATTCACAAGATTTCAAAAAAAGAGAACCAAAAAATGTTAGAGCACTGCAAGAAATTTATATTAAATTTTCCATATTTCAATTGAAAATTGTTCTGGGGGGCTATTCATCACGGTGTAACATTTTTGAGAGAAAAAAGCACGTAAAAGTTGATATTATCTCTTCTTTCAAAAAAAAATTTCAGAACGAAACGCCTCATTGATTGGAAAACAGTTGATTCACCTAGCTTGCTGCAAAGATTTTTTTTTCGAGGAGAACAGAGAGCGTGTGTTTCAGTGACAATTTATCACTTCCCGCTTTTTGAACTTTTTTGAAATTATAGGTCTTGGAACGAGGAAAAAACAACTGATTTATGAGTCAACTATACTTTTCTACAGCTTCGAAAGATGATATGATGTTCGGAAATACTTTACCAAGTTTTTTGAACATAAAACAGTGAGAATTTTAAACATTTTTCTGTTCCGACAATTTTATTTTTGCGAAATATCCTCGATAAAATTTTGAAAACGCAAGGCAAAAGTCGGAAAAAGTCGTTACTAGATTCGATGCGCTGCAAATGATTGAAGCCAGAAAATACCAGAACACGATTTTTTTTTTCCGCCCTTTCTCCGAACCACTTTATTTTAGGCCCCGCCCACAGCTTTCAGATGGATTTTCAAGGTTTTCTTCGAAATAATACAACGTTTAGATAAGATGAATCGATGAAAATGTATATAAGTTTAGCTCTAATGAATTAAAGTCCTAAGAAGAAGTCGAAGTCTTCACATTTCCAATTGAAAGTTCCCAATCCACATGTTCAAGTAATATTTTTTTTTCCTTTCATTTCTGCTTTTACCTTTTACCACTATTTCGAAGATTTTAAGGTGATAAAAAAGAGGTCATAAGAAAAAATATAATGCAAAGGCGTCTAAAGCTACTCTTTTTGCACACTACTTCGCGAATATTTGAAGGCCCTTTGAATATCCTCTCAATGCACTTGTGGAGAAACTTGAAGCTTAAAATATATTTCCGGATCACAAAATTCTAAAAATGCTCTAGAAACAGCTCTTCGAAATCAAGCTCAAGCTTTCTGTCCCCTTGGCAAACTACTAAAGTTTAAAATTTCGTTAACACGCTTCCAGTACATGCAAAACCCTTTTAAGTACCTAGATTCCTAAAAATCCTGTCAGTGATGCCCTAACTATTCAAGAGCTGCTGCATCGACTGCTTGGCGGCTTTGAGAGCCTTCCTCTCCAAAGTGAGTCCGATTAGTCCCTGGTAGACGAAGAACACGGCAAGAACGGTTAGGGCAAACCTAAATGCATCGTTTAGGAAAAAGACGGACGTTTCGTGCAACCTGAGGAAGGCAAACGCGAAGGGAAACACGGAGACGAAGAATGAGACGAGGATGAGCAAGAGACAAGCCGCCGTGCCGATGAAGAACAGGATTCGGTCGCTTCGAGCCCTTCTTTGGCCCCCGGAGACGATACCGATCGCCTCGATCAGGAGAGGTCGGTTCGACTCCCACGACAGGGACTGCTGCAAATAACTGGTTTTTCTCAGAAGAAATAAACCCTTACGGATCTGAAACTCAAGGAAAAAACTTCCTTGTTCATTGAAATTACTAAAAAAAAACCGGAGAAAAAAAACGTCTTTCAAAATCACCTGTCTCGCGTCATCCTGAATGGTGAACCGAGCTTCCAAAGCAACGTGGTCCGAATAATTCTTCTCTTCGCAAGGAATCTACAAAAAAAGAGTTATGATCTCAAAAAAGGTGTTGGAGACCTGGTTCATCGCGATTTCGCACTCCTCGATTTTTACGTTGGCTCTTTCGCTTTTGAATAGAACATAGTCGATTCTCTTGCTTTCGTCCTGAAGACTTTTTTTTGGAAAGAAATATTGAAAAACAAGGTAAATCGTTTGAAACCGTCCCTCATTGTGCAATTTCTTCCTGATTTTTAATAGTTTTAAAAAAAAAATAGAAACTCATTAAAAACTTGCTGGGTTCTGAAAAAATGCTGTTTCCCGCAATAGAGATGAACTCAAATCTGATTTTTGGCTAAACGTTGGCTCAAAGAATTCGTGAAAATTGAAAATTCAATCAGTTGACTTTGACTACTATAAACAAAAGGAAACTTTCAAATTTGGTTGGATAAATGCTTTCGTTTAGAGATTGGCCGAAATCGCCAAAGAAATCGATTTCGGACCATTTTAGAAACGTTTCTTGAGTGCCCCTTCAAGTACCACCTCTACGCGGTGATGGGGAGGCAACGCCATTTATGGCGGCTAACGGTACACCGGTCACGCAGTTCGGCTTGCTTCTGCTAACAGAATGGGCGGTCTTTTTTAGCCCTGGCAAGGCAAAAAGGATAATCAGACCAAAATTATGCTATAACACGTTCAACACCACGGATGGAACTTTTTCGCAAGAATACCAGTCAACCAGGACGACAAAACTGGATGACCGATTGCATAAGACCTCCTCGGAAACGTGTGGTCCACGCTTCGATCAATAAAAGGCACTAAAAGGCAATAAAAGGTCGAAAGCGAAGATGGACCATCTAAGTATCTAAGTAAGTAAGTAAGTTCTTGAGTGGAAGGCATATATATGAAAATCAATTTTTTGGATGACAAGGAAAAAGTTTCAATTATTATCTGACCTTGTTTCTTAGGGACCTTCTGGTGTAGCAGTTGTCCGGTCGGTCGCAGGTTCCGCCCTGAACGACGCCGCGACATTCCGACAGCGATAACGCGTCTCCAGTCTCCGAGCAAGACTCCTTCTCGTGACACATTCTCCACGCGTCACAAAGCTTCACCTGCGCCAGGATCAGCCTGCAAAGGCGGAGATTTTCTAAGAAGAAAGGAAACTGAAAAAAAAGCTTTCAAAAAGCTTTTAAAATGTTCAAGTATTCTATTTTTATGACTTTATTTTGTGTATATACTATAGCCTCCTCCGCATGAAATTTTGCGTAGCTGGGCACATTTTTAAGTTCCGGTAGATCCTGCGACAAACTCGTAGAAAACCTTGAAAAAGGAAACAAAAGAAGTAACTGTGCGCAGTTTCTCTCATAAAAATAATTTTGTTCATTGCATTCTCGAAACATGAATTTCCCAATTTTGGGCAAAGTCTAGAAAGACATTAAAAGAAACTTTTTGAAAAAAAAAACCATTGAAAGGCTTCAAAGGATCTCTTAGGAGAAAATAAAGAAGAAGTCAGAAAAAGATAGAATAAAGGAAATTCAGAGAGACTTTGACACTTTTTAGGCTCAAAAGCAGCTTTAGACTCCTTTTTTGTGACCGTTTGGATTTTTCCCGTTAGTCTTTTTTTCTTTTTTTCGACAGCCCCAAAAGCTGTTCATCCGCAAATAAAATAAACAGTGTAGACTTGACAAATCAATAAAGGCAGACAATAGAAGGCAAACTTCAAGAACTATTCAAAATCAAAGTGTACCTAAGACCCAAATCCTGGGGTTCCATATTGAAGTCGCCAGTGACTATGACGACGTCAGAGCCACGAGACGTGTGTCGGACAAACTGACTCAGTTCCAAGGACTGGGCCGTCCTGAAACAAACAGTTTTATTTTTTATAAAAGTAGTTATTTTTTTCGTCCACTCGAATTGGCTGCTCTCCTTCCGAGATTTCCACCTAGAGCACGGTTTCCGGGCTCCAGCTTCAACATCTACTAAATTCTGAGCTCTTCAAGGCACAATTAGATCAAGTACGCACAGAAAAACGAGGCGTAGAACCGTAAAACCATGCTTTTAACTGGATCAACTACATTTTCGGGGTTCTAGTTCGCCAAAGGCGATTTTTCGTTATGGCCTAAACGATTCTTTTTCACTACCTAGTCGATCACACCTAGGAAAAAAACGGAATAAATTAGTAACTTGATAATTTCTACCTATGAGGAAGGTACAAATCGTTCTCGCGGTCGTACTCGGCGTGCAAATGCGTCGTGTAGAAATTAACGCGAAGGTCTCCGATTTCGACCTCGGCAAGTCCAACGACCTACCAAATCAATTTCAACTTTCATTTTTGAGTTTGGTGCAAAACCTTGCCGCCGAACCAGTCTCCACGGTGAATATGATGAGCGAAGCCATTCAAAGAGTACCTTGAAAGTTAGAACATTCAAAAGAAATCAAAACAAGACAATTCCGCTGGAATATTCTGCCGTGTTCAAAGTAATTTCGCGAAATGCGAAATAGCCGTCAGAGAAAGGAAAATATAACTAAATTTTGGAGAGTCAGAGATCATTTTGCATTTCGCGAAATTACTTTGAACACGGCATTCTTTCATAAGCGATTTTACGTGAAAAAATCTGAAAATTATAGATATCCTTTAGAAATTAAGGAGAAAACGTATTTTCGACTGCGAGAAACCCTAGGAGAAGCCGTTCATATTCGATTTTTCCTATCACATCGTCTGTTCTCTTCGTTTTTCTTGCTATTTTTTTGATAAAGCAGGTGCTTTCTCATCGACTTTTTTGAAAAAGTATCGAGATATGAGTCTAGAAGCTCAATGAACCACTATTATAAACGTTTTTTTGCAGATTTATGTGTAAATTAAATGAAATTTAAACGAATGACACTTTCCGAATGCAATTAAAACTGTTATTTAATTTTTGGGTCTTGGAATCTGAATAACATGAATGAACACTACATAATGACACCTTAAGGATACATTTTTTTTTTTCAATTTCTGACTCTTCTGCCTTTTTTGTCGATTTCTGCTCAAGTAAAACACATTATCTATGATATTTTTCGGATAGAGCTTCTTAGAAACCTATGAGTAAGTGTCGAAACAATGGGATGCCGAGAGAAGACACAAACGCCGCTGCCGGTGAACCCAGAATGGAAATAATGACGAAATGGATACTCTTTTTCGATTCGATCGGCCAATCTCAAGAAATCCTTCTCGCTCCACAGCTCCTGAAACATCTCTTTTCGATTTCCACTACAGAAGTTCTCTTATTAGTCGATTGGAAAACAAAAAAAGATGATATCAGTCTCGTGGAGAATGTCTTTTCTTTTAGAAGCTAAAAAAAGATTATCAGAGCTCCTGACGGGGCGCCATTTGAAGCAGTCGACCCGTGGTGACTAGATGAGTGAAAATGGGTGGAACGAAATAAGATAAATGGCTCTTTTGGGAATTTTACCGTCGGGGCGCGTTGCGGCTGCCCCAGCAGCTCTAAGTGAAGATGCACCCGACCATCAAAAGTTTTACGTGTATTAGATTATTCAGAGTCAACAGAAATCTTTGCATGACCAAAAAATCAATAATTCGACGTTTCACTTCAAGCCGTTTACTTATGTTGATTATCGTTTGTTCTTATGCTGATTATTCTTTGTTTTCTGGGCTTGATACATTTTTATGCCGTCTTTTTTGGACCTATTTACCTGAAGCCCAACGATATCGTAGCGTTCTCGGATCAGGGCCTCGGACAGTCTCTCAAGTCGAAAAGTGCGGTCAGAACTTCCGATTGGCCACGGCTGCGGCAGGCACCACATGTTCAGCGTCAGAACTCGCAGTTGGGTTATTGCGCCGGTGTTTTCTGAAGTCCAACAAAGTGATTTCCTTAACTCTATGATGGTTATCTCCAAATTC
The DNA here is from genome assembly GCA_904845305.1 of Caenorhabditis auriculariae. Lineage (NCBI taxonomy): Eukaryota > Metazoa > Nematoda > Chromadorea > Rhabditida > Rhabditidae > Caenorhabditis > Caenorhabditis auriculariae. The sequence continues at coordinate 4,475,420 of CAJGYM010000001.1, read as the reverse complement.
AAAAATACCCCTCTTTTTCCCGTTTTTTTACATATAAAATAGAAGCACAGAAAAACTGCTGACGACAAAGACAACGACTATATCAACGACACCAGTTCACGCATTGGGAACTACTCGGGAACTACTCGGACTCGGGTACGCATATCTAGTTCAAACTTTAGTGGTTTATAGACCTAAGAGAGAATGCTTGAAAACAAGTGAGAATGTCTGCTAAGCCCAATAGAGAACCGAGAAAAAATTAGTATAAAATGGAAAAATTAGGCCTGAAACTTTTCAGAATACTGTTTTCTACCTTATTTTATATTTTAACACAATCGCCTTGAATAATCCCGCTATGATAAACTCTAAAAAACTTTTTCCCAGCCAAAAGAATGAGGAAAGCCAGAAATTTGATAATTTTCAAGCCTAAATTGTTCATTTTCAATAAGCTTTTTCTCAAAAGCCTATTGGGTTTAGCAGATAATCTCTCTTGTTTCCAAGTACTCTTACCCGGGTCTATAAGCCACCAAAGTTTCAACTCGAATCACGTACCCGAGTTCGAGTAGTTCCCTAGTGAGGTTAGAACTTTAAAATCCGACAATTCAAAACTTTTGAATTCGCTCAATATTATTGACTGTCGCTGCGAGAATAACGACACATCGCCTTTTGCTGCGACATCGCAAACTTCTTGCGCTATATCACAGAATTGATAACATTTTTGCAAATAATACAGTATCCAAAATAAAACCAAAGTTGAATTTTTTAGCTAATAACTACTAAGTGAGAAGCTTTCCTCGACTCCTACTCCTTCGCTGCCGTGCCTTAGAAACAGGATTCACAATCGACGTCGTGCCAAATGTGTTGTACTGTCCATGGGGGCACGACATGGAAGAGGAGGAGCCTGAGAAACGAAGAAACGTTGAAAAAAATGAAGCTAGAGTTCTTATTCAGAAATCATTCCCGTGGCACAAGAAAACATATTAAATAATTTTTAAAAAGCGATAAAAAAACAAGAAAAATCGGTATACTCACAAAAAAATAAGCAAATGCAACTCAAAAGAACCACACGAAATATTCCAAATTAGGAAAAAAAGGTACATTTTGGTTGAGTTTTCTACTTATAAAACTTATTTTTCAATCAAATTTCCAGTGTTGTTTTTTTAGGCGAAACTGAATAACTGATTTTTTTTTTCTTAACTTTATAAATAATTTTTTTCGTTCTAGGAGTTTTTTTGTTTCAATCGAAAGTTTCTTCATTTTTTTCTTTTTCCCTGATAATCAAGTTTTTTCATTAAAAAAAATTCGATGTCCCCAGAAATTCCCATTTCTCAACACTCCAAAACATGAAAAAACGAACTTCTGACGATTCTCTCGGCGGAAGAAGCTCGTCGGTCGTGGTAGGCCTGCACCTCCTGGACGGACATCGCCGTTGATCGGAAACCGAAACAGAAATAAAAATGATAAGAAAACAAGGGAGGAACCAGAGACTGGTGGCAACAAAAAGCCGTTGGAACGAAAAAAAAACAGACGGAAAGATAAGAAGTGCATATATTATTCGTGACACACGCAAACAAATTCAACAATATGAAACAAGAGGAAAGATTGACTAGAAAACTGGAGAATTGGCGTTGAATCTTTGGACGAAGCTGACGAGTTGGGTCAGCGACATCGCGCCGTGACTCACCAATTCAGCGCTTTTTGGCTCCGTCGAGAAAAGCTCCACAGCTGGGCTCTGAAACCCGGGAAAAAAACTATATCAGTACAAGATTTGATTTATGTAAAAAAATTCTAAGCGATTCAAAAATTTTATTAAAAAAACCACATCTTCTCTAACTTTCTGAAATTTCCTTCAATTTTCATTTTTTGAGGGGGGCGGTAGGCCGCACCCCGGGGTGGGATCCAGCCGACGTATGAGCCGTGCTATGGAATCATGGAATTTTTCATTCATCTAAAACTTAATCTTAATAAATATTCACCTGATTTTCAAGAGACCTCTCCGTCTCATTAGCTAGAACGATAACGTATGGAATCCCCAGTCGATTCGCGTCTCTCATCCTTTTTCCGACGGAAATTTCGGTCCGGTCGTCCAGCAAAACGCCGCCGTCAGAAAACATGTCTTTCGAGGAAGACAACAACATTTCCAGCAGTACGTTTTTCATCAAAGTCTGGAAAAAAGGCTTTTCTTCGGTTTCCAAAGGTGCAAAGAACATAAAAAGAAACAACTTTCTGCCTTTGAATTTTGATAAAATTTTCTATGAGCCTTTGAATATGTCTAGCAAGACCTTTTAAACGAAATAAACCGGTGATCGTCAATGAGAAGAAAACTGATTTTGGATCGGTTGTGATATATTGAAAAAACGACAAAGTAGGAATGGTGAATAATGACCGCTAAGAGGGAGACGCTCAAAAGAGGCCGCAGAAAGGCAGCAAAAAAGTCCTTTCTTCAAGCCTTCTAGTTTTTCAGAATTACAAAGGCTCAAGAAATGCTGAGAGAGGCAGGAAAAAAATGGTGACTAAGGGCCTATCAAATAGCGCAAAAAAGGAGCCTTTGTCGCACTAAAAGAGATATTTTAATGGAGCCTCTTTCGACCCTTTCCGACTTTGCCTATGTTGAGAAGATCCTAAATCTCTTCATTCTCAACCATTTTTTTTGAGTTGGATATAATTTCGCAAAGAAACATTTTGGCGTTTATTTTATACACAAAAATTGTTTGATGTACCTTTTTGGGGATTACTACGGCGTCAAACGGCGCGATTGCCTTGGGAAACCTCATAGCTTCGGCAGAAACGGATAAACAATCAACAACAGCCGGTAATAACCTACAAATTGATTTATTTTCAACGAATAGTTCTATAATAAGTTATACCTCGTTACTCCGATGCCAAAACAGCACATATCTAGTGGCTTTCCCTCGAAATTGACGTTCATCACTTCGGAGTATCTTTTTCCCAAATGGAAAGTATGGGCGATTTCTACCGTGTTGAGCTTTCTTAGAGAGCATTTTTGACTTTCATGAGTACAGGGAGGCGAAATTTCCGGTTTTCTGGATGTGCCACACCTATAATAAAATTTATTTTTTGAACTTCACCGACAACACTCACTCGTCACAAAAATCAACAAAATCTTCTTCTAACAAACTTTTCAAATGATATTCGTGAGATAATTGGCCACCATGGATCCCAGAATCAGCTGCTGTCTAAAAAAAAATTTTTTTAAATTTTTATCTGAAAAAAAAACCTTGTGAACTTCTAACTGCAAAATGTTCTTGAAAAACTTGTCGTAAACTTTACAGACCGCTTTGTAAGTGTTCAAAGAGTCTTCATAAGTTCTGTCAAAAGAGTAGAGATCTTTCATGAGAAATTGTCGTGATCGCAACAGCCCAAACCTGAAAATTAGTATTTCCGAATTGAAAAATTCCAAAAACAACCTAGGATTCATTTCATCGCGAAATTTTTCAGAAATTTGGTAGAGCATCAGTGGAAACAAATTCTTTTTCAATGGTGATAACGCTAAAACTGTTTCCGTGCACATTTCCTCGGCGGTTGGCTAAATAAAAAATTTTTCGAAAATAAAATCAGAAGGGGAAACCTGAAGACAAAAAGGGGTTTCCGTTCTATCTTTCAACGTCATCATTTCAGGACCCATGCTTTCCCATCGTCCAGTTTTATCCCAAAGAACTTTAGAACCCAATATCGGGAATGACACTTTTTGTGCGCCGATCCGTTGTAATTCGGCGTCCAGAATCCGGCATATTCGATCGATTACTCGCTGTCCAAGCGGCAATATGCTGCAGAAATTTTTTTATCAAAAAAACAAATCACTATTATACCTGTACAACCCTTTTCCAACTGGATGAATGAAACCATTAGCGAGTAATAGCGAATGTGCCAACGATTTAGACGATCCTGGAGTTAGCCCGTTCAATATTAACTTTCGAGCTTTTAATATTTGCATTCTACAACATATTTCCAAAGATAAATGAAAGGTCTATTGAGAAAAAGAGGGAAAAAAAAGGCTTGAGAAAAAGAAAAGAGTTTTGCGAAATCGGCGAGAAACAAAATGACGAGCTTTCGACATAAGCGCTCTATCGCGATATTCTCCGCCGGTATTTCCCATTTTCTTTTCATTTTAAATTTACTTTCTTAAAATTTTTAGAGATTATATTCACCTATTCTATTATTTTTTTTTGTAGAGATAAATTAGTGAAAATTTTTTAATTAATAAGAAGGTTAAGTAGGCTGACTCGAATCGCATAAAAAGGTGAAATACCGTTTTTTTTGTTGAATATTTTTTCGTTTCCGCTTATCGTTCTTATATTTTTTTTTCAGTACAGAAGTGATGGAAAGCAACGAGATCGAATCATTAAGAAGGTCGCTGGTAGCCAGTTTTCGGAAAAGGTACTCTTTTGTTTAATTTTCCCTAAAAATTTCCAGTTCTCAGAGATTCGCGAGAATCTTCGCAAAAAGTCGCTCTTCAAGTGATAAACTATTTGAGAAAGGTCGTTCTCCAGGAGAAGTTTGAAAGCCTTCAGTGAGTTTTTCAATCCGACTTTTCAGCTATACGTTTCTTTTTGCAGTCAATTGATCCAATCTTTGCACCGGAATGGAAGAGTTCTGTCTGCTGTTGAGCCAAACGAGCTGATTATTATCAATATTGTTTTGATGGTTTCTAAGCTTGCAAGAGATGAAGCTCAAGCGACTAAAGGTTGAAATAAACATATTAACTTTTTCATTTGGAAGTTGGAGGACCAGGAAGTTTGACGCCCTATGATTCTTTATACACTCTTTGGCGAGAAATCGGAAGCAACGAGAAGAGCTTCAACATAAAGAAGATCAAGAAGGACCTGATTCAGAGTATCAAGGAGGTTTTTTTTTCATAAAAATTGTGCATTTATTGAATTTTTCTAGATTATCACCGAAGTCGAAACTTCTCGCGATAGTATCGCATCTCAAGCCAGTGAGCTCATCAACTCTCAAGACGTCGTTTTAGTTTATTCTCTGAAAAATTCCCCGACTTTAGACGGATTTTTGGCCAGCGCCAGACGTACTCGAAAATATAGAGTAAAATAATAGCCAGCCATTGGATTGAAAAGGAAATTTCACAGGTTTACAACGTGGTTAAAAGTACTGAAATTGACGATTCTCCTGATTTCGCGACGCCGATTCAGCATTGTGACGTCGGAAATAAGATGTGCGAGACGACCAAGGTGAGAAATTAAAATAAAATATTTCAACAGAAATGAAACATTTGAGGTCGTTTTGAGTGGCGCCGCCGTTTTTCCAGACGGATCGTGTCTTGTTCCGGCTGGCGGTTTGACCATTGCCCTGACCGCTCAACGGCATTCTGTTCCTGTTTTCGTATTGGCCGCGTTTTATAAGGTATTACTTAAAAAGTTTATTATTTTTTCTTACAAAGTTCCATTTTTCAACCTTTTTAATAATTTTCCTGACTTTTTTCAGGTTGAAATATAATTCAAATATTTTTTTTTCCTAGTTTAAATGTTCTTTAGATCATATAGCTAGGTGTTCAATGAAAAGAACAAAGGATCACTCAAATTTAATTATGCTCTTATTATGTGGTTTTCGATATTTTTAAATTTTCTTCTTGGAACTCGAAGGAAAAGTAATTTATTAATAAAAAAAAAAGTTCATTACAGACTCATACAAATTTCCTGTCCGTAATCAAGTTTCTAACAGTATATGTCTCAGATTTCTTCAAAGAATGTATTTTTCCATTTTCTTAGATAACGCCTTTCTTCATACCGGATCCCTCGGCTTTGAACACTTCTTGTCGTGCTGATATTCCATTTGATCTAGCAAATAAGCTCTCAGGTTTCCGATATTTTGAATTTGAGGATTATCCCAAACTATTCAGGAAAAGTGGAGCTGATCCAACCGGCCTTTGACATTCTCCCCTCTCAACTGATTTCTCTTTTCGTTTCCAACAGTTCTTCCCTGATACCAGCGCACGTCAACAGGTAACCATCAGATAACAATTTATTGTCATAACAGGTTTTTCAATTGCAGATTGAAGGAAGACTATTACCACCCGCAGGACATTTCAGAGTTTTGAAAACTCTGTATCGCAACAATTCAAACTTTTTTTATGGGTTCTTTTAGTAAATTTTAAAAAAATAAATATATAATATGATTATTATTTAATTATGCACTGAGTTAAGGCCACATGACGCACCAGTAAGTTGATAGAAAATGATATAAGTGAGAAGGAAAAGGGGGGAAAACTACAATTCGTCGTGGGAGATGCCGATTTGCTGCTGTACGAATTGGGCGAAGCCGTGTTCGTCGTGAGACCTGATCTGCGTGCCCCAGACGTCCTGTCGCTTCGAATTGGTCCTGCCACGGTAGAGGCGGATCGTCGGATATGCCTGCACCTGCGCTCCTTGGCACACGCCTGGCCACTGGTCGCAGTCCACCTTGGCGAACTTCAGTCGTCCATTGAACTTCTAAAATTTCCACAGCTTGGCAAAAATAAGAATTTTGAAATGTTAAATGAAAAGTGTCACCTTCATGTAGCATTTCAAAAAAAAAAAACGTTCTTTTTTAGAAAACGAAAATCGTTTTCAAAACCTTCTCCCTATGAGAGAACATAAAAGTTTTCGAAAGTTCCTTTCGCATCCAATACTTAAAACTCAAGCTCCTATGTTCTTTGCGCAGTTTCATTTCAAACAAACCTTGGCCAACTTCTCATAAGTCGGTGCAAACTGGACACAGTGTCCACACCAAGGAGCGTAGAAATCAACGACCCAAGGCTCGTCCGCATCAAGAACCTTGGAAATAACGTTATTCTTTTTCTTTCTATGAGATTCGACATACCGTGGTCCAGAAGTCGTTTCCAAGAGCCTCAACGCTGGAAGGCAGCATTCCGAAGACCCAGCGTTGGATCGAATCCGAGTTTCTCCACATGTTGTTGGGATAATCGCTGAAATTCCGTGTAAAATCTTCAATCGAAGTGGTCGCTCTCATTCTGAGGCTTCCACCTAGAGCACGGTCTCCGGGCTTCAGCTACACCATCCACTACATTCTGAGCTCGTCAAGGCGCAACTAGATGGACTACGCGCAGAAGAACGATGCGAAGGACCGTAAGACCATGCTTTCAACTCTTTCGACTACACGTTTGGACTTCTAGTTCGCGGTTGTTCGTTATAGCTTTGAAAGTTCTTTTTCACCGCCCAGTCGATTACATCTATGACTATAACAACAAAATAAATGATTTGATGGTTTGAAATTTGAAATTCAAAGAAATGACTTTAAAAAAACTCTACGAAAAACTTGGACTTACAGGTTTAAAATTAACAACTCGTATCTTAAATGAGAAAAAAAAAAAGACATTCCTATCAATATGCCCTGGTCATCTATTGACTTTTTTTAAAATCTCAACTCTCAAAGTAAAAGTTTCAATATTTCAGCCTTATACTTCGTATTCCTCTCATTTCTTCACTAATTCCTTTGAATAATCCCGTTCCTGCTTTCCGAAACTCACTAGTGGGACTTTCTAGCGTGTTTGGACGTCTTGGCGGGGAAAAGCCGGACTGTGGGATAGGCGGCGACTAATTTCTGCTTGCAGAAAGCCGCGTATTCTTGACAGTCGACCGTTCCGACGTGGATATTGGCGTCCTGATCCTGAAGGGCACGGGCGGCTCGTTGGAGTTCTGGCGCCAACTGAAAATCATTTCAAATTCGAGCTTTTTGAGACAAAATAGGAGAAATCTTATCACTAAAAATATAGTTTCTAATCGAATTTCAAAGCCCTCGAGGAAAAGGTCAGGCCAGCGCGGATACATGAGGTTAGAGAGCACGGCAAACTTGGAGAGACCAGACTCGTACTCTCATCGTTCTACACACTGTCTAAGGACCTGCCCCTTTTTTTTTCTGAGTCTTCACCATCTTTATTTTTTAGGAAACTGAACACAAAAATTTGCCAAGGGAAACTAGAGAGCATTGAAAAAAGCCATACCGTTTAATTTACATTTATCATGATATTTATTTTTATTACATTCCATTATCTGAGTTCTACCTGTTGACAAGGACCACACCAGGGAGCGAAGAAATCAACAATCCAGGTTTCTTCTTCGCCTCGCTGCATGGCGAGTTCTTCGAAAGTATCAGGGGTTAGTTCAGTCACGGCTGGATCTATGGCGTTCTGAAATCAATTAGTTCGCATTGAGGCGGAAATATTTTTCACAAAAAAAAAAAGATTTTTTTGAGCCTAAAAGAGGCTCCACCAACCGAATTTTCGCCTTCCAAAAACTTCCGCCTTCCAAAAATCAAAAATTCAGTTCCGCCCATATCTGACTCTAAGTCATGGCAAATGAAAAATACAATTATTTTCGTACCATTTTATTTTCAAAAGGCTGAAACAACCTCAAGGAAATCAATCAAAGCGTCCATGGCGTGATATCCCGTCAAACGGTGCTGTTTTCCCGCGGGAGTGTACAGAACACTTGTTGGATAGCTGAAAAGTTTACACTTTCCCTTTTTCGAATGATTATTTTACCTCTGAACACCGGCAGCCGTGCAAAGGTCCCGATATTTCTGACAGTCGAGGGTGGCGATTTTGATGCTCGAGAGGATCTCATTCTCAGCCACTTGATGGTGGTATCTTCGGTACTCTCCGATCATTTTCAGGCAAGGAGGACACCACTGGAATGCAAAATGAAGGGAATGAAGGAGATCGAAAAATGGGAGGAACAGAGATTAGCTTTCCCAATTTGATTCGTAGAAGATTTTTCAAGTAAAAAGGAAATTTCTCGAAATGGAGACAAAATATAACTTTTCCGGTTCTTTCACACCAGAAAAACAGGCTTGGGAGCAAAATAAAAAAATTCAGCAAAATAATCGTCAAGAAAAAAATTTTGAAGTTTTTGAACAAAAAGTTTTTAGTCTAATACATTCAAAACTGAGCATGAAAAACTATTGGTCAAAAGTCGTTTGATGATTTTGTCTGAGAAATTGGTTTATATTTCCTTCTTGGCCAGAAATTTTAAGCAATTCATTTCAAAAAAATAATCCCATTGTTTACAAAATTTTTAAAGGACTTTTTCGAAAAAGTATCCTGACTCATTTTCTCAGCAGAACGTTATTTTTTTCCTTGTTTTTTTACAAGATATTTTTGCGACTTGGTAGCCAGATGTTTTTATATTTAAAAAAACTTTTTCGGGCTTTTTTTGAAACAGAGAAAATTTCTTTAATATTGAATATTTTTGATAACTGGATTTTTCAAAGATTTTTAAAGTCTAGCTATATTCAGAACTTTAAAAAGATCTGTTCAAATTTAAACATCTTACCCGGAAAAAAATAAAAAAATATTTTTCATCTTCATATTTAGAGCTGAAACAAAAACCTTCTAACTTTCAGAAAATTCCAAAAAATCTTCAGAAACTAACAGGGGCGAAGTAATCGACAATGAACAATTCATCGCCTTTAACAGCTTCTGCATAGCTATCTCGATCCAAGGCCATCAACGGCGACATCGCGGCTTCTCTCAAAAACGCGACAACGCTGTGGTGGTCGCGATGGTTCACTGGAAAACTCCGGAAATTAGGAAAATCATAAATTTTCTGCAGTACCATAATCAATCTCGTAACCACCAGTCTTCTTGAAGACCACAAACTGAGGCAATTTAGTTGTATCAAGCAATTCGGAACAAGTTGAACTTGTCGAGCAGTCGTAGCTGTAGATCTGGAACAAATAAAAAATATGAATATCTTCTGAAATTTCTAATCGTCATGAAATTCTCTCGGATAACTCAAAGTGTTTTTTTCCTTGGAAAAATGACTTACTGGATTCGAGATGAGAGCCGGAATTCGTCGGTATTCGGGAAATTCGGAAAATTGGCCTTCGTTGGCGACGAACCAGACGGCGGTAGGTTCGTCCGGAGTGTGATCTAGAAAAATATGATTTGGTTTCTGTCTGATTTTTCCCGCGCAAGCAAATAGGACAAGTTATTAGATGAAAATCACAAAATGGACCATTTTCGCTACTTTACTATCAAAATTATTACCTCTTTCACCTTTATCGCAAAAAACTGAAAATAAAAATCGATAAATTTCCCCGCCCCCCTCCACAGGAATAGCTCTTTAAGATTTCTACAGACTAGGACCTCGTTAATGGAAACCGGACGTCGAGCAATTCTAGGGATCCCTTAAGAGTGATGACGCCGCTTAAGAGTTTACTAAAAATCAGGGTTGCACGATAAATTAATTTTAGAGGCCGAGAAATTTTTAAGAGAATAAAATGAATAAATCTATGTGAAAGAAACAGTAGGACTAAAAAAAACTAAATTGTCTAAAAATTTGTTGGGTAGATAGAAAAAACAAAAACGATAAAGAACTGAGAAAATAACACAAAAAAACGTTTAAAAGGCGAAACTTCCCGAATTTTTTTCAACGTTTCAGTTTCACTTATCTCCTGCAATACGTCAAAACTCGACATAATTTGCTCTTGGTACATGGGGACCATCACTTCTTACACCAAACTTTGGCCTTTCTGCTCACAATTTTTAGTGTTTCTATCTTCTCGAAAAGTTCGAGACGAGCTCGAGTTTCGTGCAACCCTGCTAGATACGATCAGAAAGTCCGAGGCGGGTCCAGTTCGCGTTACCAAAGACAGACAAACTGCTACAGGTCTTCGGAATCCGAAAAAGTAGACTCTCATTGGATTGAGCCTAGTTTTTCTAAACTTGAACACACTAATTATAAGTCTGAATAAGACCTTGGAATTGAGTTCCCCATCCTTATCTCTCATCTCATCCTTGAACATCAGAATACGAAACAGTGAACTAACTTATAAGCTCGTCCAGTTGCTCAGTGTCCATCGTCTGGATCGGATCGAGAAGTTTGATGACGTTTTTGGCGATTTCTTGGACGTCCATCGTGTTGAGAGCCTGAATCATCATTAGAAATTCGAAGTTTATCTTGAAAAAATCTAAATGAAAGAGAATTTTCTTCACAAATATCAGCGTTTTGAAGAAAAGATTTTTTCACCTGTCTCTTCTCCGGCTCAATTTTCCCCTTGGGGAAGAAAAAGGGTCCTTCCGAAGATTCTTCGAAATCGGCACAAAGTTCCTCTTCCGCGGAACAATCGATGGTTCCGACGTTGACGAGGCCGTCGAGCATCGCCGACAGTTTTTCGTCTGAAATGATATTCTGTAAGATTCCAAGAACTTATGATAAATGTTTAGTAAAAGCGTTAACGGACATTAAAATATGAGGTCTGAGCTTGAATGCACCTTAAAAAAATTTTTTTGCGATTTTTTTCGAAATTTTTACAAAAATTTCTTGACTTTGAAATTTTTTTCAAAAAGAAAAAGTTATAAGTGAAAATGGAATATTTTTTTAAAATCCCCGCGAAAGATGCAATTTTCCAGAAAAGCAGCCCTATATACGAAACAATATCATTTTTTTCTCGTTTATTTACAAGTTTTTTTCTAGTTGCTCTTTCAAACTTCTCCGCCATTTAAAGCTTCCAATTAGGATGAAGCTGTGAAACATTTACAATCAAATTTCACCTCAGGATATTTTATTACGGTTAGAAAATTTCTGTTCACCATTTCTTCTCTATGTTGAAATTAAGTTAAAATCGAGCTTTTCTCAAAAGTTACAGTTTTTACGAGTTTCTGTTGAAGCTTTTCATGGTTAGCTTGGGACGCTAAGGGGCGTGGTCTCCTTTTTCATCGTGAAAGGACTTTTTTTGATGGTTCAAGCCAGCTACGAATCAGCTATATGGAATCGGAAAAGCTACGTAAAGCTCTACAATACGAACTGTTAATCTTAAAAATCAACTTATCACTGTTCATGTACCACACCTAGAAGTAAAAAAATCTACTAAAAAATCATCATTTCTGAAAATCCCACCGATTGTTCTGGGAAAGACAGTCGACGTCGTGTTCGTTGCTGCAGAAGTCGATGATCCAAGGCCGTTCATTGTACGGCTCCCAGTACTGGCTCAGATCCGCGATGTTTCCCTTGTTCAAGTGGAGGACCTATGATTCTCGATAGAATGATGAATTCTGATAACGAAAACCTCAGATTTGAGGCGCTGAACAACATAGTCGACAAGGAGTTCAACCTCGCGGACGCCTTGATAAAACTCGCCCTGCAAGAAGTAAACCATCATTTCAGAAAAGCTCGTATACGAAAGATCTCAACAATGACCTCAAAAATTATTAAATTCTAGTTTAAAAAATATTTTAGCAATGAACTCAAAAAGAGTAGATAACCATCAACAGTTGAAGAATTTCAAGCATTCAGGTGTTAGATTTTCATGTTTTGGATGAAGATTTCCAAAACGCTCTCCTCAGTTTTTTCCTTTTCTATTTGTCACGGAATTTTAGGATGCTAACATTTTTTTCTACAGGGCTGAAATTTAGAAGGATATTTTGCAATTCAAGTAAAGAATCAGAGAAGAAAAACGTCCAAAACGATTATCTCACAAAAGTTCAAAGTCTCCCTAAACCTCCAACCCGTATCTTATCATTCCCTCAATCAAAAAGATAACTTTCAGTATCTCTTGCAAAAGTCTTTCATTAATTTTTTTATTATTTCTTTTTCTTTCTTAACTTCTTTAATTTTTTTGGGTCACTGTTTTTCATAATTTTTTTGAAAATGCAACAGCCTCTGCTTGCTGGTAACGCCATTCTTTATTTGATATAGTTGTTAATCTCAGCACCTTTGTTTTAAACTTCATAATTTTTTTTTCCAGATTTTGAGATCTTTCTCAATAACCGATTACCTACATAAGTTCCGAGCTAATTTCAAACCAAAAAACCTCTTTTCGGAACAGTAACATGGTTGGAAGTGATTTTAAGTATCCACAAATTCTTGGATTGAAAACTAGGAAGAAGTTGCAGAAAAAGAGTATACCAGATTTAACTTCTTTCCATGGCGCAAAAAAAGATCAGTTCGTTCGTATCAAAACAGTACTTCATCAGTTGATAAATGGAAGCAAACCGTGGGATAGAAGACCAAAGAAGGATAGGCGTTGACGCGTTGCGACTGGCAGAGCATCGGGTCTTCGGCGCAGTTCACAGCGCCTATCCGAACAACTCCTTCGATGTCGCGAGCGAACTTTCGCCACTGAAAAATGATGGAATTCTCTTGGAAGAGATTCCGGGTAAAGTCTGGACTTTTCTCTGATCCCTCTCATTCCGAGGCTTCCATCTGGGAAACAGTTTTTGGGCTTCGGAACTGCATTCTGAGCTCCTTATGGCGCAACTAGATCAACTACGAGCAGGAGAACGAGACTAAGGACCGTAAAAAGTTCTTGCTTGCCTTTTAGTTGATTGCATATATGCATATTAAAACGTTTTTTTTTTTGCGTTTCAGCCATTTGAAGCTTCAATTAAAACCAATACTGTTTCAAAATTATTGAAAAATAAAAATCGTTTCTCGGTGCTGAATGGAATGTTATCTCATGATGATCGATATGTTCTTTATCCCTTGAATGAACTAACCGTAGGCGCCAACTCGTGACAATGAGAGCAATAAGTGGAGTAGAAGTTGATGAACCAGACGTCGGAAGTGTCCGAAACGAGGCGTTGGAAGTCGGCGCGGTTGAGAGTCACGATTTCGACGTCGTCGTCGTAGATCCCTGCAGAAATACTCTTTCAATATAACTACAAGACCTTCGAAACCGAAATTGTCGTTGTAGAACTGCCAGCTCTGGTAGTTGTTGCCGCCTTGGAAGCCGTCCTCCAAGCCTTTTTCGCCAAATTGGTCGTACTTTTTGCGAAGATTCTCATCTTTCAAGACTTCGTAGGCCTTGTTGATCATGACAAACTCGGCGTGGGCGTTCGGGTCGTCCTGGAAAAAAAATGGAGTCATAAAAACCAATATAAATTTGAATTCTTTATAAAATTCAAAAAAAAATTGGTCATTAAATATTTCGAAATCCTAGAATAAATCTCTGAAATTATAAACTAGACCATAAATTTTCAGGGAATGAAAATTTCAGGACTTCGAAGAATCCTCCAAAGTGAAATAACCTCAAAATTGATTGAAATATCTGGGATTTGCGAAAAGTCAAAATATTATTGTTGAATGAAATCATCAGCTGCCCAATCAGTGAAAAATTTTTTCTTTTTACACTTCGATTTTTACAAATTTTGAGAGGAGTATAAAAAACTGCATTATGGTATCGTTATATAAAACTAACAAATTTTCACCCAAGTGATAGCTTAAAGAGAGCCGCCTATTTCGTTTTTCCCTTTCAAGGTCTAACTATAAAATGAAAAAAAAAACCAAAACGAAAACTTCAACCGATAGAAAAATATCCTCAACCTTATCTATTTCATATTTTCTCAAACCTAACCGTATTTTTGTCCGGATGTTTCTGGATGGCGAGCTTTTTGAAAGCCTTCCGGATGGTGCGATCATCGGCGTCTCGCTCCACTCCCAACAGTTTATAGTAGTCCTCGCCATGTGCCAGTTGCGCCAAACAGGCCAACAGCAGCAAATGCGACCACATGGTTACCCTGGAATATCCCAGTAAACCAAGAGAAAGACAAAAATTGAAGCAAACTGTTAAGCTGACTGGGCCCAGATAAAGAACACGTAAGCGTTAGAGAACTGGTGTGTGGAAAAAAGAGGAAGGGGTCGCTCTCTCTGTGTGCGGAAGTCCATCGGCCTCTCCTATGTACACAATAAATGTTGACCGTTTAACTGTTCCTTTCTCCGGTGGTAAGGTTGAGTTTTGGGGATGTTTGAGGAAGCATCGCTTCATTTGGAAAAATATTAAAACTGAAATTCCTGTTCCGCTCACAACAAGGGGAAAGGCGTGAAAAATTCTCTTAAACACTCTTAAACAGACCTGGTCATCAGCAGCAATTTCGGAAAAAAAAAATTCCAAGTTGAAAATAATCTTCAAAGCATTTAAAATTGGAAAAGTGTCCCTTTTTGCTCTCAATGCAAGGTAAAAATCAAGTTAAAAATAATATTCGAAGCATTTAAAATTGGAAAACTGTCACAAATAACAAAGAAAATAACAAGAAGAAAGACTATTCGAAAAAGAAAAAAAAAAGTAAAAAAACAGTAAAAAATTTAGGTTTACCCTCCTTTGACCCCTCGGAAATGGCAAGTGACCTCTGTAGCGCACTTTTTATCGGCTGAGCGGATTTGTTTTTTGAAATTATCAGTGGCGGGAATTTATCGTTTCCGTTTTTTCTTATCAGTTTTTATACGTTCAAATGCTTTTCCGATTTTTTTTCTTTATTTAAGTATTTAACTAATCTTTTCAAAAAGACCAATCACGCGATAAAAAGTGTCTCTGTAGTTCTCTCTTTTGGCTACTTCACAAAACTCAAAAACTTCTTTGACTTTCATATTTTTTTATCTATAGCGTAAATTTTATTTTTAATATTGGAATATTAAGTAAGCTTCATGTCTATATAAGTGTATTAAAATATATATTCGTTTTCAGTTATTTTTGCTTCATCCTGTCCTCTTCTTTACCCATTTTTTTTTTCCAAACACCCGCTATTTCAATTTTTGTTCTCTTATATAGTGAAGCTCTATATTTGAAAAAAGGCGTTTTGAAGAAATTTTTAGATTTTTTGCAGTTAATATTTTCAAACTGAACTTTGTTAAGCAAAACATTTTCCGAAATTTACAATTTTCCCGAGCTTCAAATCATGTTTTTTTTGTTTCCTGATCAGTTACCAATCCCACAGAAAGTTTCTAACAGATATGTTCGGCTCTATTATGAGCAGAGCACATCAATTCAAAAGGATCATTCGATCGAAGTCCGGCCGCATTGTAAACGCGAGAAAGTGGGGTAGAAAAATAACAAAAGGCGAGAGATGCAATGGGATAAACATTGTGGGTCTGAGAGGCAAAGAAAAGCGAACCCGAGGAAACCTGCGTGAATCATCGAAATTGTACAGACCTCTGTTGTGGTGTGACCTTCTTTTTTCATTTGGGCGTCCACTCAAAAGAATTCGATCCGTTTTTTGGCCATTCAGAGTCTTTCTTCTTCATCGTTAATTAGTGCAACCTGTTCTATTCCATTTCACAATTGTAAAACGTCTATAAGTAATGTGAATAGCATGTAATCTTGTATAAAAGTGATAATTTGATCCATTTTTAAGTATTCCAACAGCTCATTTTGAGATTTTCTTATGTTTTTGTGTGAAAAATCGTTGAAAAGGGTTCACACTCGTATTTTTCTTCATTTTTTTTTCCGTAAATTCAGTACTTGCCTGTGAGAAATGAAAATTTATGATTTGATGGATTGATTGATTGCAAAAATACATCTATTAGTATTAGAAAATTTTTGTTTCAAACATCATAGGAAATATTTTTGAAGAATTCAAAGAACCCTCTCACTTCATCAGTGTGTAGTCCAAAGTGGGGGATACGACGAAAAACTTCAATTTAACGAATTTTCGTTTGGCAGACACCTTAGCAGCCTTTTCTGGCTATCTTTGTTGAAAACAATTCTCAAAAAAAAAGCTTGAAGTGTTCCTTTCCTCAAAATATGAAGCATCAAAGTTCAAATCGAAGAAACTCTCGATGAGTAACCAATAAAACTTCGAGTTTCCTAACTGCTCGTCCCGTGATTTTGTTTACCGCAACGTACTAATTCGTTTCCTTTCTAGAAGACGCTCCAATTTGCTCTTTGTTCGATATTTACGAGCCAAAGTACTGTTTTCTAGGTTTTCGTTTCAAAACTTTGTGTGATTTCATCAAAATAACCATAGCTGTGTACACAGGTTTCGTTGAAATATTTAAGCTTTCTTCATTTTTCAAATTTTTCTTTGGTTTGATTTTCGAAGAAAAAAAAGATTTACGAATCTACATCAAAATATTGTGGCTATTCTTTATAAATTATCGATCTTCTTATCAAATTTTGCGGTTTTTCCATAAATGATCAGTCTTCTTATCATTTCCGATTTGTTTACCACAATGCTTTTCTTATCTGTCTGTTTTTGCGACAATATGTCATTCTTCTGGCTCATTGTTGGTTCATTTCAGAGATTTTCATGTTACAAGTTGCTTTTATAGCCTTTTCAAACGCCTACGAATTCAAACTTTAAGCCATTTCTGAATGCTCGCGAAATATTAATTATTTCTTCTCTGATATAAAGGAATGTTTATTTTTTTTTTAGAAAAATCGGTTATTTCATGATTTCTCCCATTTTCTCGGCGAAACCATTGCTTTGACTGATTGATGTTGGACTTTTCCCCGTTTTCTCAGCTTCACGCTTTTATTTAGCACAGATTTATTTTTATTTATACTCTAGTTCACTCACTCTAGTTGAAGTAAAAATTAATTTTATTCTTTCTTGAGCGTGTATTAGAAAGGTGTCGGGTCAATAATTACCATGTCTCGAACACATTCATAATGAGCCTATTAATGCTAATCGTTCAGGACATGAATTATTCTGGTACTTTTGAGTACAATGAGAATCCTATTTTTCGGCAATTTTTGTTTTATTGTGTCTTTGAATTGATAGCTAACAGACTATAGGAAAGCTAGTGGTTTTTTTGCAAAAATTTTTTTCTAATCTTTAAATTATTAAACTCGGAATTTTTGGATTTTTTTTTTAATAGACTTTCGATTTTAATCTCGCTTGAATACTGTTTTTCATTTCATTGAAAGTCATAAATTTGCTTAGGGATTGAGTGACAATCCGAAATTTCATGAAAAGGGATTTTTTTAAACTAGTATTTCATTCTCCGACTGGAATAGTTTAAAATATTTCTCTTTTTTTTTTTTTTAAATCGAAAATGGTATTTCTGTCAAGTAGTATTGACTGCTTCAGCCTTCATTTTCTACTGCTCACTGCTTTGGTATGCTTCAATTATATGATTAGAGAATAATTTTATGATTCTGTAAAAAAAAAGTTGTCAAGCTTCTTATAACAAAAAATATAGTGACTGAACGCTTCAGCATGAATAATCACGGAGAATTCTAAAAAAAAATTCATTTTCTGGCGCAATCTCATGCAGTTTGGATAAAGATACAATTTTTTAAATCTTTTGATGTTATTATTTCAGAGTCGAAGTTTTTTTGAGTGAATTTTTCATAAATTTCTAACAAATCTATTTGAATTCCTTTCGTCTTGAAACGGCAAATCATTCGGAACCGACCAAAAAGATGGGCAATTTGTGAGGGGAGACTGATAGCGAGGGAGGATATCTGTGGAGATTTCTATCGGTCCGGCGAGAATCGATCGGAAGACTCCTCTCGCAATACCATTACCTGTTACCTGTCCGGCCGCCTGTTTGCCCCTCTTCGACGGCGTTCCTCTGCTCCTCAATTATCTCTCGTTTCATGTGTTCCGCTTCCAGCGCAAACTGACCCGCTCTTCATCATTTTCATCATTTCAGTTTCAAATTCGTGCCAAAATGATTTCTCTTCTACAAAAAAGGCTTATTTTTTACCCTGAATTTTCCAAAATCTACCATTTCGTTGATTTTTTTTTTGATTCAATCGGCTTTCGAAATAGCTTTCCTTCCCATCAAGTTCTATCGAATTATATTCATAGTCATAATCGTTTCAAGAATTGTTTTCGATGAGTCATCGGCTTTTTTTTTTCTCTCCGAAACGGATTATACCAATGTTTCATAGTGGTGTTATCGCGAAATTTATGTTTTCTCTTCTGTGTTCTCCGTTCTTATTCCGATTTTCATTGTCATTTTTAACAAAACGACGATTTCAAAAGGTTTTTATGAAATTTTCATTTTGAATCATTTCTTTTTTTGTGTTTTTTCAAAACTTTGAGTTTGAAAATTCCCGTGGTTGATATAAATATATTACGACTAATTTTAAAAATGATTTTCTCAAACCTCTTTTGACGAATTTTGAGAATTTTCTGTACCAAAGTTTCCCTAATTGTCTTATAAATGTCATTAGTTTGAGCCGAGTTTCATCATGAAACCAGAATCATTGCGAAAATTTCTGCAGATTTTTTGAAAACTGCAAAAAAGAGGCTGCGTCCATAATTATGACGCGCAGTGTTTATTCTGATATCTGTCATTTCGCTTCACTTTTCGTGTTCGAATCGTCGAATCCTGTTTTTGAACTCTAGATTTCAGGATGCGATGGCAGTTGACCCTTTTAGGGTTGTTGTCCATTCTCGTTTGTCCATCTGACTGTGCCGACCCGAAATCGACGCCGGAACCGACCGGCGACCACGTCTGCACCGTCAAAACCATGTTTGTCTTGTCCTTTTCCGGATCATTCTGTTGATCAAACAAAACCAAGTTGCGTTATGTAGTAGTGTCGCATGCCTCAAATAGCGGCCATTTTTGGTTTATTTGACACTATAAATTGATACGTTTTTGAGTTGCTTTTTGGGTTGAATGAGTAGTTTTTGAGCTTTCATATTAATTTCGAATTTTCATAGTTGTCAAGTTGCTCAGTTATTCAGTTTTTTTCGCTCGAAAATTTTCGAGTTTTTCTCTCTACGGAGATATTTTTTTGCTTTAGTAAACTTTTATTTCAAATATTTTCACCTAACTAGGGAACTACGCGAACTCGTATGGATCGAGTTCAAACTGTGATGGTTTAAAGATCTAGGTAAGGCTACTTGAAAACAGGCAATATTATCTGCTAAACCTAATAAGGTACCGAGAAAAAGCTTTTTAAAAATGGACAGTTTAGGCTTGGAAATTATAAAATTTCTGCTTTACTCCTTTTTTGGCTGGAAAAAAGTTATGTAGTGTTTATTATAGCCGGATCATTCGAGGCGATTGTAATAAAGTAGGGAATAAGATTTTTTTTAAAACAGTGTTCTGAAAATTTTCTGGCCTAATCTGCACACCTTCTACAATTTTTTTTCTCAGTTCTATATTGGGTTCAGCAGATAGTGTCTCTTGTTTTCAAGTATTCTGACTTAGATCTATAAACCACTAAAGTTTGAAATTTGTTTCACTCATCAATCTCCTTTTTACTTTTCAATCTTTTTCTCATTATCAAATCTTTTTCGTGATTACAGCATTTTTTCAGCGTCGATGACTACGAATTGAAGAAAGTCTACCACACGGTGACGTACAACGACACGGAGACGTGTTTTTCGCCGGCGACCGGGTTCAAATGCCAAGTCGAAAAGTGTGTGATAAGTCAGGATGGTCGGAATGAATCACGGGGTTACAGGAAAGGCGAGAAGGCCTCCTACCAGCGACAACTGGTCAAGAAGGAGAAATACGTCAAGAAATGCTGCAAGGGCTACTATCAGACCACCGAGAACGTCTGTGCACGTGAGTCTTTTTTGGAGTTTCATGTGCGGGGAAAAAGAAATTTATTGCGTGGGGACAACAGTAATACATGGGAGCTTGTCGCTTTTGGAAAAGAAATTTTTTCTTCAGGGGTCAATAAATCGATCATTTACTTTTTTTTTTTTGTTTTACAGGGAAGGTCACTTAGCTTACTTAGCCGTTGGGAAAAAGGCCAGAACACTCCTCGAGGTATTAGATTAAGAGCCTGAAAATCTCAATCTGCACGACTTTCTCGTTTTTGGACACCACAAAAATGAAAGAAAAACGAATTATTGACATTTTTCAAAGCATTCGAT
Organism: Caenorhabditis auriculariae; assembly: GCA_904845305.1. NCBI lineage: Eukaryota > Metazoa > Nematoda > Chromadorea > Rhabditida > Rhabditidae > Caenorhabditis > Caenorhabditis auriculariae. Next base: position 4,454,908 of record CAJGYM010000001.1, on the reverse strand, counting down.
GACAGTTTTTTCAGTTTTTCTCCTTCTGTGTACTCTGTCTTCGTTTGGCCTAAATCTTAATTGCGTAGAACATGTGCCTAACTTTTGTACGATAATATTAGAATTTTCTGAAATCCATATCACACGTTCTTTTTAATGTAGATCGACCCTTCTAAGATCTTCATTCAGCCTATAAAAAAATCTTTTGTCCAAATTGCAATATCTCAAGTTATACGAAAAAAAAAATCTCCTATTTCAGCTCATTTTAACAGAAAACAGGTTGAGTTTTTTTTTTAGATTTATCCATATTTTTGACGATATCATGTTGACTTTCAGCCGATTGCAAGCCGCCCTGTAAAAAAGGACGTTGCGTTGAGCCGGACGTCTGTGAATGCGACCCGGGTTACGGTGGAAAACAGTGCTCTTCTTGTAAGTTTTCAGGGAATAACTGAATTTCTGTTCTTCTTGTAGGTGAATTGTAAGGAAAAACGTTTTTATACTTAAACTATCTTACCGGAGATAAGTGATAAAAAGCGAAAAATAGAAATCAAAACGGAAAAATGAAAAATGAGAAAATTTGTAAAAATGAATTTTATAGTCATCCTATGCATATCAGGGTTGCACGGAAAAGTTACGGAAATAAATTTTTTTGAAAAAGAAATTTTAATCGTAAAAAATTCACGATAGTGGACTATAAGTGTTCAGAAAATGAAAAAAAATTAAAAAAATTATTTTAAAAAAAGTTTTCTGTAGATAAAACCATCAGTTAAAAAAAGACCAGAAACATATTTATTTTCGGATTTTTTTGGATTTTTTTGAAAAATTACAGTCGGCCAGTTCAATTTAGTTGTTTTTGATTTCTATCGTACAACCGCTCCTGATTTCACTGTTATCCTTTCCTTCAAAATACTCTTAATCTCATCATTGTCAACTTTTCCCAGAACGAAAAAAATTATTCCAACTTGAGTATTCCTCGGAAAATCTCTTCCGTGCGACTCAGATACACATCCGTAGCAGAAATCCTTTTTTGCGGGAAAAAGAGCCGCTTTTGACGTGTAGAATAGCCACTCTGTCATGCTTGACCTTCTATTCGCTTGGCAAACAGTCAATTAGCGGCTCTGGAGATCTTCTACTTTCTCTGCAGAGAAAAAAAAACGACGAATTTTTTTTTTCTTGAAAATAATATGTTCACCCTACAGTTAATAATAATAAGGTTTGACAGAGGAACCCTGAAAAGTTCAGTTGGATCTATAATTTCAAAAAATACAGTATCCAACTTTTCATCACATGAGTATTGAAGGATATTTTTCGATAGTTTTCGATATTTTTTTTTTTTTTTGAATAGAGAAACTATATAAATGAAGTGCGAAAGGGAAAAGATGAAGTAAGAGCGTTTAGAATCTCGAAAAATCCATCCTTTAAAGGCATAGGGGCAGTAAAAAACGGTGTTTCAGTTCAAAGCAGTACTTTGTAGAGCTTTTTATTGCGAATCGAACGGTAAACTTGAAAACGTACAGAACTTCCTAGTTTCGGAGAAAAAATAATTCAAAGTCGGAGAGAGGAAAGTTTGAGTTCCCGCGAAAAGGGCGTTTTGCAGTAAAGTTGCTCCATGGACAACAGGCTTCGCCATTTTTCGCATTTTCGCTTTTTTCTTCGTTTCTTTCAATTTTCAATTTTTTCTATTGTCACTAAAGTTCTTTTCGTCACAAAAGCTTTCTATTCGTGTATGATTTGCAAACTTTGATCGCAAAAATGCTTTTCTGGTGAAAAATGATGACTTTACACAGGTTTCGATTGGGATAGCGATTATTTGTATTTTCTTTATTATCAATGTCTGTTTTCTGTTTTCTGTTTTCTTAATCGATTTCCCAGAGCAGAATCCCTTAATTTGAAGCAGATAGCCGGTTATTACACACAAAATGCGAGTCTAATGAGATGTCCGCAACATCGCGTGCACCGCTACTGTAAACAGTTATCTGCATGCCGATCCAAAGCATTTTTCAAAATTAAAGGCGGGAAAGTAAAATCGCGTTTTTCTTCTAAAGTTGATACATCTGTAATTTTTTTGAGTACACCATTCGATTCGCAAAGAAAAACTATATAAGATACTGCTTGCACCTGAAACCCCATTTTTTACTGCCCCTATGCCTTTAATGGAGGCTTGCTTCATTTTTTGTACTTTCTCTCTTATTTAAGCAAAAAAATTCTGCAAGAAAAACTCAGAGAAGCTGACTTTTTTCATTCTAAAGATCTGATCGTGATTTTTCTGCGCCCCATGGAAAAAATGGCTGCGCGATTTTCTTTATTATTGGAAATTTTGGAAATACTTTCTTTTTAAAATCATGGCAAATTTCCCTTTTTTTTTAGCATACCTTTTTGAAAGATCCATTAAAAATCAGCAGTAAAATGACAAAATGTGGTAAAAATGAATCAACACAAATATTATTCCAGCTTGTTCTGTTGGTTTCTGGGGCCTTTCCTGCAAAAGAAAGTGCGACTGTGAAAACGGTGCCGCCTGCGATCCTGAAACGGGAAAATGCATTTGCGAGTCAGGTTTAAACTGAATATTTTTAGTTTTCAATGAACTTTGTTGATTTTCAGGTTTTACTGGGGAGAAATGCGAAGAAACCTGCCCAAATAACCGTTGGGGGCCAAATTGTGTCAACAAATGTCCTTGCCAAAATGGTGGAAAGTCGGTTTTTTTCAGAGTTTTACGAAATATTTTTCTGTTCTTACCACCCATTTTTTTTTATTCTTTTATCTGTTTTGGATTTTTCCCGGTTCAATGGTTTTCAGTTCGAGCCTCAAGTTTAAAAAATCTCAATGTTTCTTGGGTTTTTTTCTGTTTGAAGTTTGAGTGAGAAAAAAAGAAAGGTAAAAAAATTTTTTTCATGTAGAAATTTTTCAAACTTTCGTTGACAGTAAGATCAAAGTTTATTTAGGAAACTTTTTTAAAATTTCTTAAATTTTTTTTTGTTTAGTCAAGCTCAAATTTTTTTGAGTATCAATTGGTTTTTCTGTCGAAAGCTACACATAAGAAGGATTTTGGAGCTTGGTATAACCTTTTTTGATTAGATGAATTTTTATTAGTCTGTTTAACCTGGATGATTTTTTTTGTTGTTTTGTCTAAGAAGTTATCGCGATCGATATTCCAAATGCGAACATTTTAATTTAAGAAATTTATAAAATTTTCAAAAATCGGCAACTTTCCTGAAGCAGTCTTCTTTTTTATCCTCACTTTTATTTTCCAGATGCAATAAAAATGGCGAATGTGTGTGCCCTAGCGGTTTTTCTGGCGAGTACTGCCTGAATAAGTGCGAGGAGGTGATTTTCATTCGAAAATCCATGATAATGTCGATTTTGAAGGGAACTTTTGGAGAATCGTGCAAATTCCAATGCGAATGTCTGAACGGGGCGACCTGCGATAATGTCAATGGAAAGTGCATTTGTGCGCCTGGATTCACGGTTCGTTTCTGATCAATCTAATTTTAGAGTTTTTTTTCCCTAGTTTTTCCAGAAAAGTATATTAGATGTTAGCGAGAATTTGAAAAGTGAGGAAAACTTGAAAAACTGGGAAGCCTCAGAAAAAAACGGAGAAGAAATTCTTGCATTAGAAATATAGCGCTAATTGCAGGTCTTGATAATTTTCAGGTCAAACCTTTTATTCTTGTTTGTTATAAAAGTTTTAGGTGTAATGTTAGTCATAAAATCATTAAAAAAAAAGTGGAAAGCTTCAGAAAAAAGCTTGATTTTTCTGCTGTATAGACACTATATTACAGGTTTTGAAGATTCTCATTTTTTTTTCAAAACGAAATATTTTTGGGTTACTTGAGTTTCTACGAAAGTTGTGAAGAGGTCTATTCACATTCTACGACCTCCTGGTTTTTTTTTTTGACTTGAAATTTTTGAACCGAAAAAAGAAGAAAAAATAAATCAGCCGCCCACACGCTCATGTCAGTTTCAAACCTGGAACAAAGTACAGGCGATAATTGTGATTTCTCTCTATGAAGCGGTCTCTTCATTCTCGAACTTTCCAGGGCGCCCTGTGCGAGGAACAGTGTGTCAACGGAACCTACGGCCAGAACTGCGCCAAGAAATGCGATTGTCTGAACAACCAGGACTGCGACCCGATGACCGGCGTGTGCATCTGCGTCGGCTGGATGGGCAAGAAGTGCATGACCGGATGTCCTCGTGGGAAGTTCGGCCTCGAGGTGAGTCCAGCCAGAGCTGTCGGCGGGGCGACCAGACCCCCACGCAAAGTCGAAATCAATGAAATTGTGGAAAATAAGATAATACAAACTGGTGAAAAAATTCAGAAAAAAGGTGCTATGACAAGAGTGACTTCCAAAGAGTACTGTATGTGAAATTCCGCGTTTGGCCTGTGCACTTTGCGTGGTTGCACATTGCGCGTGGTCCATCTCCGCATTTTTCCATTTTTTTTTTAAATTTTTTTTCTGTTTTTAACAAGTGAGTAGCAATAGTTGATGTAGTTCAACTTTTTTCTATAGTTGAAGTTCATTTCGATGGAATTTAAGGAAAAAAATAAGTAAAAAAACGCGGAAATGGGAGCACTCAGAACGTGCAAACGCGCCAAACGCGGACTTCCTCATACAGTACTCTTTGGAAAAGATTGACCCTTATAGTAGCCCAAAAAAAAGCCATTTTCTTTCGAAGATGAGACCGCTTTGTCAGTCGGTTCCGCGTCAATTATTTATAAATATTCAACCCTTTCTATTCGATCGACTTTTAAATTGGAATGAATAATTTGCAGTGCACAAAAGACTGTCACTGCCCTGGCCTCGAATTCTCGGACTCCAACGCCTCTTGCGATCCTGTCGATGGCTCCTGTCAATGTGAGCGCGGCTACAAAGGTCCGAATTGCGACCAGAGAGGTGATTCCAGTCTTTTGTAATTTATTGGTCTATTCTTGAAAAAAGGTCTTTTCAAGTGATAAATCCGATGAAAATTGTAGAATTTCGAAGTTTCTTTTTTTTGTATTCCGAACAATATGCTCTCTATATCCCAATACTAAAAACCGATTACAAACCGGAAAAACCCTAGTGGCACCTTAAGAGGTTTCTCGGGGACTACTTGGATCCACTAAAAGCACCTCTATAGAAGCCATTAAATTGCATCCTAGTGGCCCAAGTAAGACTTCTGAAGAGGCCTCTACTTTTAGACACTTAAGGGACCCCTTATTCGACTACTATAATGGCCAAAAAAAACGTCAAAACCCTATATACTAAAAATTGCTCCAGCAGTTTTTTATCTCAATTTAATAATTATGTTGTCTAGCAGAATACAAAATTGGTTTCAATAATTTTTTCAGGTTGAGAAATATGAACGATATCAAAAAAGTTGAATTAAAAAGGCTTTCAAAAAAAAAAAGTTAGGGTACTTGAAAACTATCAAGTCGTATCTTTTTATTCCTCTTTTCCATCCTTCCTATTCAAGTTTGAAATTGCAGTCTGCGATGAGAACATGTATGGGGCTGAATGCGGGAAACAGTGCACCTGCGTCATGAACAACACCATCATGTAGGCCCAAGATGCTTTTTTCAGATCATTTTCAAATAATATCCGACTTTCCAGGTGCGTTCCCAGCACGGGTTTCTGTCGGTGCAAGCCAGGCTTTTTCGGCGATAATTGTGAACAATCTTGTTCTAAATATACTTACGGTGATGATTGTTGGCAAGAATTAAAAAATCGAGATCAGCACTATCATTCAAATTTACTCATCGTATAAAATTCTTAAGAAAATTTATCCTACATGCTAGTTAGCTATGATGAATCCAAGTTAAAAATTATGATATTTTTGAAGTTTCCTTCAAGCAGAAAAATAATCGAAAGGATTTTGTATACACTATATTCGAGAACAACAACAACGAAAACTCAGGTCCCAACTGCGATAAGCAGTGCAAATGCGATTGGAGCGTGTCGAGCGAATGCCACGCCGAGTCGGGCGCATGCGTCTGCAAGCCCGGGAAAACTGGAGAAGAGTGGGTTTTGGGATGCTTGGAAGAGTAGGCTAACAGTACTCTGAAATAAATTCACAAGAGAAATTTGAACTTTTTCCCTTTTTTCTTCTTTGAAAAGGCAAGTTTTCGTCCGTTTCAAAGTTTTTTGGCAGCTTTCCAAAAAATTGAACCATGAATGTCCAGGAAAAGTATGAAACGCTTAGAAAACAACCGGAACCGGATAAATTGTAAAGTTTCTGGAAAAATATAGGCGAGTTGAGTATTTGAGTGACTGTTTATCCCTTATGAAAAAAAGAATAAGGTTAAACCTTTTTTTATTTAAAAAAAAGTTTTATAATTAAAATATTTCACTTTTTACTTTTTGAAAAAAAGTATAATGATAACGTCAAAAATGATTTCTTTTTTTTGCAGCTGCCAAATACACTGTCCACCCGGAACTTTCGGCCTCGATTGTGGCAACAAATGCGAATGTTCCAACGGAAAATGTAATCACGTGGATGGAAGTTGTCTCTGTGACCCAGGTTGTGAAGAGAATCGCAGGATTGAGTTAATCAACGAGTTTTGAGGATTCGACGGCGTGACTTGCGCGTTTTCCTGTCCGGCCGGTACCTACGGGAGCCCCTGCTCGAGCTGTCAGTGTAGGAATGGCGCCGGTTGCAACCCGTACAACGGAACTTGCGCCTGTACCTCAGGTAGGGACTTCAATCGAGCAACGTCGAAATTTCTCACCATAAGAAACGTATTGAGAAAAAAGCAAAGGGAAGAAAAAGCGGCGCGCCGTAGCGCAACAAGTTGTGTGCCTGTCTACGGTCCATAGGTTCACAAGTTCAATCCCCACAGCGAACCAACCAAGGGGCTCAATATAGTCCGTTCAGATTTTGAATTTCAAGTAGAATGACGTCATTCGAAAACGCTCTGTGGATGGCTCGCTCTCTGATTGGTTTATCGCGCCATTAGGGGGCGGAGCTTGAGCGAGGTCTTGACATTTAAAATCTGAACAGACTATAAGTTTTGGTTGTGGGAAACCAGAGCTCCACAAACCGTCTCTTAGTCCGTTGACTTCTCTGCGCCCTCCTCCTCTCTCGACGACCCTCTCTTTTTGACGTGCTCTTTTAATGTTTCTCTGACCTCGCTGGTGAGGGAACAGAGAGACGCAGACATTTGGAAACTTTCCAGTCGCGGCGGACGGGCTGTGACCTCCACTTGAATAAACTGAAGTAGTTTTTCATAGATTTAGAAAGCTGGAGAATAAAATTTTCCCTTGAACATTGCTCTTTTCATTTCCTTTTTTTCAAGGTTTCACTGGCCCTCGTTGTGAGACTTCTTGTCCGGAAGGAACTTACGGACAAAACTGCGCTTCTCACTGCAAGTGTGCCAATGGAAAATGCGACCCGAAAACTGGAGTTTGCAACTGTAATCGAGGCTTCAAAGGTACCGTCTCCTCGATTATTCTTTTGTTTTTCTGAAGGTGCTGTGTTCACAATTGCCATATGACATATGGCAATTGTGTGAAACTTTGTCAAAATGAAAGAAACAAACTTTGAAGCGGAAACAGAGCAGTATGTTTGCGAAGTCTGTTTTTTTGGCCTTGCAAATTTTTGCGCTTCAAAAAAATCAGCAACGGTGTCTCGAAATAATTCTAAATTATCTGAATGATGAGTTCCTCTCACATCATTATCAACAAACTTTAATCTTCCAGAATCAGGATCTCTTTTATTTGCATCAGAAATGTGCAGGACATTAAAAAGAAGAATTGTTTCGAACCACTAGTAGTCTTCCAGATTGATGGGCTCTTCTATTTTGTTACATGTTTACAGGAGATCGTTGCAATACACCTTGTGACGCTGGAAAGTACGGCGCTTCCTGCGAATTGACGTGCGATTGCGGCGGCGGGTGGTGCCATCCGGAAACCGGAAAGTGCATTTGTCCCATCGGGAAAACGGGCAACTCTTGTGAACAAGGTGATTCGGGAGGAAGTTGGGAAACTATGAAAAATTGCTGTAAGGAAAGCAGCCAAAATTTGCTGATCAATATGTTGAAAATGAACGATGCTAAGTTTTTTCTAAAGTTATTACTTTCTGAAACTTATATTTTTAAATGATACCGGACTTCACGGTTGTTTGTAGTTTCTCTAAAATTCATTTTCATTAGACCAAAAAAAGGAAAAAGTTCTTCGTTGATAACTTAGTTTGAATTCATTCAAATTACATATATAAAAGCCCAATTTTTGAGATTGCTCGAATGGAACGTATGGCTGGGATTGTCAAGAGAAGTGTTCGAGCTGTACTGATGGATCTTGTGACACGAAAACGGGAGTTTGCTTGAAGTGTCCTCCTGGAAGGTTTCGAGCTACAGGAAAAAATTTTCATCGAGTTCGAATATTTCAGATCTGGTGTGAAATGCGAGCAACTGTGTCTGCAAGGTTATTACGGCGAGGGATGCGAGAAAAAATGCGATTGTGCCAAAGGACATCGGTAAGCAAGTCAAACAACATATGAATATTAAAAAAAATTTTTTTTTTTCTAATTTTGCAAAAGTGAACTTAAGAAAAATAGTTTCTGTTTCTCTCTAAGTTTTTTAAAAGTTCTCTGAAAAATTTTAAAGTATTCGGTTTTTGGAAAATTGATTATATATGAAAGTTCAAGCGAGTTTCCCCGAAACTCTAAGTTTTATCTGAATCTTTGGTGGAGAAAAAAGAAACAAGGTTTTGCAAACGTTTTGTTCAGGAAACATAGGAATTTCTCCGAATTTTTACAACCTTTTTCGTATTTTCACTTGTCCTTTGCAGCAAGCATGATTTTTTCCAACCCAATTTTATTAAAAAAATTTGGTTTCCATGTAACTCCTCATAACGAAATTGATAACTTAAATAATGAAATGAGCAAATTTTAGAGAAAGCTGTAAAAACATATCAATTTACTCTGGAATTGTAGTTGAGCTGAAAATTTTCTTTATTGATTTATTGAGAGACTTCACCAATTCCTTGAAATTACCCTTTTTATCTTTTTTCTCTAGATGCAACCCCGAAAATGGTGACTGTGAATGTGAGCCTGGCTATGAAGGCGATTCCTGTGATAAGAGTATGTTGAAATTGATTTTTCAGTTGAACTTTTCAAAATATTTCAGCCTGCGCGGCGGATAAATGGGGTTTCGAGTGCAAGTATGACTGTCCGAGGTGCGAGAACAACGGAAAATGCAATTCCTTGGGCGGAACTTGCGTCTGTGCCGCCGGCTTCGAGGGTCGCCATTGCAGTAGAGGTGCCGTTTGTTTATGAATTGGAAACCTAGAAAAGTTAGAGAGTCCTTTTTTCCAGATGAGAGAAAAAAATGAAAACATTTTAAGTTGATTTTTATTACCTAGATAACCTTCGCTTTTAAGTTTTCAAATATAGAGCTGAAAAACTCCAAAAATCGTAAAATTAAGGTTCTCTTTTGAAATATCAATCAAGTTTTTCCTGAACTTTCAGTTTAAGTGATCCTTTTTGTCCAAGCTGCTTTCATCATAAGATTCACGAAAATCTAGGAAAATTAAGCTTTCATCCTTAAAATCGAGAAAATTCAGGTTCTTTGTGCATTTTTTAAATTTCACAAACTTTATCATTTTTTTGAAAAATGTCTTCCAAATTTTGTAGATGCTTTGAAATTCAAAACCCAGTTTGAAATTTTTCCGGTAGAGTTTCATTAGAACTTTTTCACATGTGAAGGGGTTAGAGCTCTGAAATGATTGTCAAAATTTTTTTTTTGGTGAGTTTTTAAGCCTATGAAGATCCAGAAAGCGTTTTTGAACAGTTATGATCGAAAAAATAAAATTGCTGCCTATGGTCTGCTGTAGTCGTCAAAAGCAACTCTTCAATCTTTTTTTCAACAGTTCTTATTTTCCAACATTTTGACCAATTAAAAAACAAAAATTCGAACATATACGTTTACCTTATTTCTTTAAATCTTCCTAATTTACCTTATTTCTGAATTCCTAATTTTCTTCAGATAATCTTGCTTCTTTCAGGCTGCCCTGATGGAAAATGGGGTCCTAACTGCAACAAGCCTTGTCAATGCTCCAGCGAGTACAAGCAGTGCAATCCGACGACCGGCGAATGTTCCTGTCCATCCGGTACGTGACGTCACGACCGCTCTCCTGCAAGTGTCCCCTCTAGGGTGGAAAGGCGACCGATGCGACGTCCCCTGCGAGATGTTCTACTACGGACCCGACTGCGTCAAGAAGTGCAAATGCAATAACTTGGCGACGTCGACGTGCAACGCCGTCACCGGCTCTTGTCAATGTCAGGCTGGCTTCACCGGCGAATTCTGTCATGCTCGTGAGTTTAGAAAATTTTGTGAAACACCAGCGTAAAAAAAACGCAGAAAAACAAGATCTGGAAACCTCAATACCCATTAGAAATCTGAAAGTATCGATCTTTCGGTTTTTTTTTTTCAGTCAAGCTAGTCATTCTAAACTTCAAAAGGTCGTATCTTGGTTCAAAAAGCTCAGAATCGTGTGAAGTCAAGTTTTTAGGCTTTTCAAGGGGCCATCTCTCATTTAGAACCATTTGGTACCCTTAAGATCAATTAGGAATCGGAAACTATCGATTTTGCAAACGCAACCTTTTCATAATTACTACGTTAATCGACTCAAATCGGAACGGCTTCAGTATGTCCGCTGGGAACTTTCGGCGTAAGATGCGCCAAGGAGTGCGGCGATTGCGGCGACGGTCATCAGTGCGACGCCGCCATCGGCTGCTGTCATGTCGATCAAGTCGGATGCGGTGATGCCGGTGAGGACAGATTTGACCTTCAGATTAGGTCATTTTAGTTGTGGCTCAGCAATCTGGGACCTCAAGAAAAAAATAATAAAACAAAAGAAATAAATAAAAAAATAAATAAGAAATAAATAAAAAAAGAAAAAAATTTGCGAAAAAAAGGGTCATCGTTGAGATTTTTGTGTGCTCTATTGATAAGGTATGAAAAAGTAGCTTTATATACTATCCCTAATGAAGTTATGAATACAATTTTTTTTTCTCAAAATCTGAAGCAAGCTTATGCTATCAGTTTTTTTCTTCGATTGACATAGAAAACTTTTATTTCAAAGAACAAAACTCTAAGATATGCGCAAAATATCCATCGGCGCAACTTTTCAGCCAAAACGTTCGACTCGCTGAGCTCCTCGAGAACCTCCGGCTGGCTCATTTTCTTCCTGATCGTCCTCATCTTCCTCGGATTGGTCTGTGCCGCCGCCATGTGCATCTACCGCAAGAAATACAACAAGGAGAAGTTCCCGGATGCTCCTACAGTCAAGTAATCGAACATCAATGATGTTCTCATCTTTGTCCCCTTTCTCAGGTTCACCAGTGAACCTCATCGAGAGGCCGACTTCAACAATCCTCTTTACCTGCAGCGACAGTCCGTTTTCGAGACGGACATTCATGCGATGACGGAGGAGGAGGAAGAGCTCGAGAACCAGAAAGTCAGGAATAGAGCTCCCGTCGAGCGCACTCAGAGTGAGTTGGAGAGTTGAGAAAAGTAGATTTTTCCTGAGAGTTTTTCCTTCATTAAATGGTTAGTAAAAGACATGATGATAGCGCAATTTTTTTAAAATAAAGTTTTATTTTTTTCTTTCTGGATTCTACTGAAAGTTGAGGAGAGTATTTCTTGGTGTACTAGATAAATAACCCGAAAACCTTAAGATCTTACATATTTTTTTGAGAAAAAAATATGCTTTTTCAAAAATTCCCTTGATAAGTGGGTTTTTATTTGGTGAATTGATCCAGGTTCAGAAAAGCAAACTTCGCAACTTTTAGAGGCCTGAAAATCAAGTTTCGTTTGTCAATAATCAATTTTTGGCTTTCAATCTGAATTTTTTGATACAGCCTGAAAGCTTTCAGCATTTTTGGAAGTTGATTGAAAAACTTATTTTTTTTTGTATTGGTCTTTCAAAAAAGAAAACTTAGAATTTTCTTTCAGCTCTTCTTAGAAACTCAGTTTTAGAACTCAGAAGTTCCTTAGTCCGTTCATTTCATCTTGAAAGCCTTTGCAGACGACTACGCGAGTCTGGACGAGGTGGCGGGTCCGTCGCGGTCTGAAGGTGCGTCAGTTAGACTTCCGCTGCTTGACTCGGGACTCCCGAGCTAGTCTGTTCTCGACGGTGCATGATTTTCTGTCTGTGTGTGGCTGTTTCAATTAATGCATTTTGTACTTTTGCTTGTATTTTTTTTTACCATTATTCTCAAATTTTTTCATTTCATTTTCACTAACTTCACTTGCCCAACCCTCCTTAACAATTTTTATTTTTATTTTCATTTTCTAAAGTTCAGATTTTTTTTACTAGCAAATCAAATTCTTAAAAAAATTTGCAAATTTTTCAATATTTTTCTACGTTTCCCGGAAAAGGGAAATTGAATCATTTTTCTCATTTCCGTTTGCACGATTGTAATCTGCACGCATCACTTTCTCATTCAGATGTACTCGAATCGACTAATTCCCGACGATTTTTCAAATTTTTTTTGCTTTCAATACGGTAATCTGGTGACTGTAGCATGTGGTTTTTATATTTTTCGAGCTTTTTTTTTATTGAAATGACGTGTACGTTTTCAAATGCTTGTGCAATTTTTAACGGTTTGGTGATGGATTCTTTTTTTTTTTTTGAGAGAAATTGTAGGCGTAACGTTTTGGAAAGCATGAACGTGTTTTGAAAGTTTCTGTGGGAATTTGAGATTTTTTTTTGTTGGAAAGGGATTATTTCAAACATTAAGTGAAAGAAAATTTACTATTCTTGACAGAGGAAAAATAAATCGCACTATTTTTCAGTTTCATACTGATTTGATTGGAATTCTATAGAATTTAAGGAAATTTGAAATATTCTCAATATAATAACATGAAATCCGATTTCCTTTTGACACGATAAACAGTGAAATTGATAGATTTTGAAAATTTCCCTATAAGATTTAGGACCTCTTAATTTTTTGTTTGAAGTTTTCAAATTTTCAATCAAAAGTCGGAGAATTCCCAGGGCTCAAAAAAACGTCATTTCCAAGCATTTCGTCACTTTTATTTGTTGATATTTAGTATAGAAGAAAAAGGATAAAGTTTCAGAACGATCGCCAGAACCGTCATACCAACGCGATAATAAGGAAAATGCCAAGCGTTTTGAGAACTTTTATTCGTAGATCCTCATGAATTTAAGCCAGGTTACCTCTTTTCAATGCGCAATTTGCTCATCTTGCCTTTCATTCTTCTTTTTTTCCAACTTTTTATTGATAGTTTATTGTATTTGATGTCATCGCTGTTTTTGAATTGAGGTTTTTTTTTAAAAAATCCTCTCTGGAAAACTTTAAAATTTTTTTTCGCTTTCTCGTCTTCAAATTTTCCTGCCTTTTCCTTTTTTTTCCTCTTTCGTCATGTTAGAAAGGCTCTCCTTATTGTTTCTGTGATTGCGTGTAGTCAAAATTATACGACTTACTGGTGCTTTACGAAAAAAAGAAAGTTATCACTCTATTTTCTTCAGATTTTAAGTTTTTATAGCATTTCTTGTTCATTTTTGTCAGTTGATACTAACCTTAGACTTTTGAAATCACTGTTTTGTTGTGTATAAAATGAATTTTCTTGTGGAAAACTCGAATTCGATGAAAGCTCTGTTCACGCACACAATTTGTGTACATGGTTAAAAATCGTCTCTGGGTATCGATTTTTTTCTTTATTTCATATCTCGCCATGTTTTCTTTTTTTAAACTTGCAATTTTTTTGTAAATTTTTTTCGAAATGGCGCTGAAGTTTCTTTCGTTAGTACCATTAGCTGGGTCTCGACAGGAGAAATTGGATTTCAAAAAGACCAAGAATTATCTTTCAAATTATTTTTGATATATTGAATAATTTACCCTTGTTGAGAATGTTTGGAAGTTGTTTTTTTGAAAGCTTCAAAAAGGGCCCGAAATGATTTTTTTGAAAAATTAGATATGATTGTAATGAGTTTTTTTCTAGAAGTATTCGATTAAATTCCCAATTAGCCTCTGAGAGTTATTTTTGAAATATATTGTTTTGAAACAACAAATATGACAACTTTCATAAATTTTTACTTTTGCACCGATTTTCTGTTGATCGGGATTTTCGTAGTTTCGAAACGTTACGGAAACCTAAAAAAAAAGTTCAGATGAATCAAAAATCATCACGTTTATGGAAGCGCAGTCGTTTATCGGGGCGAACTACAGTAATATCTGCGCTTTGCTCTTCTAAAATAACGAAAGATTGTTCGCCCTTCTATCTTTCCGTTGCGGAAAGTTGGGTTTCGAAAAATCGAGTTAGAAGACGAAATAAATCAGAGTGAATCGTGGAAAGAGCTCGCAAAATGATTCATCTTTAAGCTGATTTTTTTGAGCCTCAAATGATTCGAGCGGACGTAAAAGCGAAGGCCGTGTTCCTGGGTGACAGCGGAGTCGGAAAGACGAGCATAATTCTGCGAAATGACGGTCGTCCTTTCCAGGCGACTTACAGCGCCACTCTTGGTGCCAATTTCGTCGTTTGCACCATGTTCGTTTGTAATTTCAAACTCATTTTGTCCATAGAGCAACTTTACTGGAAAAAAAACCGCTTTTTTGGCGGGAATTCAAACATTTTTCTCTATTCGTAACGAATAAGATTTGGAAAATTGCGGGAATTTATGACTATTTTCAAGGCTTAACAAAATTATGGAAGTTTAAAATTTACCTTTTTCTTTTTAAACAGATGTGCGTCATGTAAAAATGGTGGAAACGTCAAAAAACGAACTTTATTTCCAGAAAAGTAGGCGATTCGAGCGTAGAGCTGCAAATGTGGGACACTGCCGGACAGGAAAGATTTCGGTCAATGGTTTTTTTCCTTCTGAGAAGTTTGAAAGACCGGAATTCCGCAGGTTCCCATGTACCTGAGAAATTCGCGCGTCGTGTTTCTGGTCTACGATATCACTGACAGAAAGACGTTCCGCAATCTCGATAGTTGGGCTACAGGTACGAATTCGAAAATGAAGAGATTTTCCGACGAGAGAGGTCGTTTTACTTTGCAGTTGGAGATTCCCTTGAAATCGGAGAAAATTTCCAGACGCTGACAGGGCGAACACCTCCAACGACTTCAAATTCGTCGTTTTGGGCAACAAAAGCGATTTGGCGAAGCAGAGACGCGTCACTACTGAGGAGGGACAAAGATTCGCTGATAGCATCCATGCGGTTCGTGAAACTCTCGAAAGAGGTCGCATTTGGAATGGTTTAGAGCGTCATTTTTAACATGGAGATTGATGAAAATTGCGATGTTTGGGAACTTTCTATATATGAACGTAGAGAGAGCGTGAAATTTTTGCAGCTTTCTGCTTCTCTGATATCTCTACTTCTCTAGTTCTTCCTGCCTTCTAAAATCTCAAAAAAAAAAAACAAGAAAACAGAATTTGAACGAGCCTTGTCACTAAGTATACCGAGCATGTACCTCAAAACGGATCGAAATGGTATAATAATATGTTCTTCGTCACACCTCCGGTATATACTCAGCACTATCGGAGCTCTACCGGTAGTGCTGACTAGTGAGGGGCATATCGCAAGTCTATCGCACTTTTCTATGATTTTGCAAGGCCGTGGTACCACCGTTAAACTTCAGACCCTTGGATAGACTATTGCCTCTATCGAGATACCCCTGCCCGATTCGTGTGTGCCCTTCTTCTTTACTTCCTTTCTCTTTACCCGTTTCAACATTTTTCCAGTTATTCTTCGAAACGAGCGCCCTCCAGGACACAGGAATCGCGACGGCCGTTACGAAACTCGCGCAGAGCCTCGTCATTTCCGAGGCTGAGAAGAAATCGCCGCCCCACTTTGACGGACACGAAGACGACGACGCTCCACTTGACGCGACTCCTGCCACTTTCGGCTGTTGTTTTTCATGAAAAACGCTGTATTCGCATGTTAAACTTGTTTATTTTTACTTGATTAATGTATTATTCGAAAAAATGACCTATCAAGGCATTTTTTGGTGAGTTTATGAGTATTTCTTGCTGTGGTTTTTGTCGTTTTGATTGTTTCCCGTAGGCTTGTGAACCCGTTTTTTCCTCGTTCGGCGATTCGTTTCTCAATTATTAACCGTTATCCTGTGATCGTACCTGAAAACAGCTTTATCTGTTGTCCGCTTCATTCCCAAATCAATTACCTTGAAATTCTTTCCGTTTCGTCGGTAACATGAGCAACAGCTTTTGGTCGCATGACGTAAGGTGCTAAAATCACTTCACCCGTCGGGTCGAGTACACTGGAAAACAAAAATCATATCACTTTTTCCTGAATTTTGTGGTTTCCTTCCTCCAATATTCTTTTTTTTTCTTCACTCAGTCAGAAGAAAAGCATCTGATTTCAAACTATACCAAAATTATTAATTCTACCTTTCTTTGTTCTTCTCATTCCATTACTACTACAACGAATTCGTTTTTTTTTTTTGGATCATTTTTTCAAGTTCCGTCATACTTTGTTTTGCTTCACTTCTCTTGAAAGAAAACTAGATTAAATTATTTCAACCTTCCCGAAAAATTTATATTTTTAACATGTTTTCTCTCGTTTTTTCCCCCAAACTCTGTTATCTCTTTTTCAAAACCGGCATAATTAACATATTTTATATATTTGCATTTATTTTTTTCCACAATAAAAAAAACCTTGGCGTTTGTGAGGAACAAAGACGATTTGAGCAGTTTGAAAGGATTCCAAACGTGTAAGGATTCCGAACTACCGGCGCATTTGGCGTCTGAGGCCGATTTTTGTTTCGAAACGTTCCTTTCATCTGAATTTTCCGTTTTTATTAGGGAATCGAAAAATTAAGCTACATCTTCGTTCGTCGTTAAACTAGACGCCAGAAGGTATGAGTGGAATCCGGAAAGGCCCATTAAAGACCTGTAAAAAAAGCGAAGTTATGAGGGAACATTTCAAAAAATTCCTCAATTATTGAGGGAGTTAAATAATCTCGGAAAAAGTTGTCACAGGTGATGGATACGAGTGATGAAACATTTTAACCAAAAAATTTCAAGATACTTCATTTTCCAGCTTTTCTGTCCAATTCTTCCGTTTTGCTCTTCTTCAATACTCGTTTAAAATTAATTCTGGTTCTTATTTACAGAAACTAATTTAATTAACCTTTGGAATTCTTTGGAATTACTCGGAAAAGAAAAAAGTCTAAAATCGAAACCAGGAACGTTGTAGTGCCAGTCATTGAAATATTGGAGACTTTTTTTGGACAACTTTTGATTTATATTATCGTTTTCTTTCACGTTTAAATCTGCAAAATTCGATTATTTGATTTACGAGCGATGTTCTCCATCAAAAAGAGCCGACTTCGGAAATTATTTCAATATTTAGAAAAAGTCTATTATTTATCAAAAAGTAGGATCAGAGTTTCATGAACTACATATTTCCATTAAATTTTGTGTTTCTCACAAAAATTCTGAACTGACCAGATCGAAAAAAAGCAGACGGTGGTGATAACCAACGAGACGGGCGTGTGCTTGATGGCGTCCACGAAGGTCATCTGCTTGGACACTGGAATAATCCGAGATATTCGCTCTGTGAAACAGGTAACAAACAGAGGCAAATGTGAGTGAGTGAGGCAGTGAACAAGGAGATGACCAACAAGGTCAGCGAGCACACGAACAGGTAGAAGTAGCGGTAGTTGCGTTGGCCGACGCAGTTTCCGACCCAAGGACCTTTTAATGAAAAATCATTACGGGGATTATTTTTAACACGGCATCAGTTCGGAAAGCAATAAAGTCTTAAATTTTTAATTTTTATTGTCACCGGCTAGTTTAAAAACTAACTTTGAATGCTCGGTTTTTCAATAAAACTGGATCGGATTCATTGATAGAACTATGCAAAATTCCTGAAAACCTACAATGATGATCGAAAATGAGGACGCAATTGTCGCAGACGGAGCAATGGGAGCTTCTGGGGGGTCGGAAAAGCCGACACGTGTAGCAGTACTTGAGCCGGATGGGCTGGCCGTTGATCGAGACGTCTTTGGTTCGTACGGCGACCCGAGAAGTCCTCTCGCTGGTCCCCTCTTCGTCGGCTGAACTGGCATGTTGGCTGATTCTCTTTGTCTACGGTCCACAGGGTCACATGATCGATCCCCGGCGTGACCCAAACAAGGGGTTTCAGAAATGTTGGTTGTGATACATAATAAAATGGAAAAAAAATTGAAATCATAAGAGAGACTCAAAAAGGACGTTTTGGAGTTTCATTGAAAGACTTTTAAAAAAACCGGAATTATCTTTTCATCAACTTTTTCCAAATCTTGAAAACCCACCGAATTCCGCGCTGACGGACTCCACGTGCTGTCGATCTAACTCGATCACCTCCAGATTTTCAGCTCTTGGCAGGATTCCTGGATCCGCGAAGGCGGTCGCAAAAAAGTTGGATGTCGCGAAAAGAGCCAAAATCGCCGCTGCGATAGGGATCGCCGGACAGATCTTCCAGTAATATGGGCCTCTAAAATGTGTGTTTCCAAAAAAATGAGATGAAAATTTGTGAAAAGAAGATTTCATACATATTTGCTGTGGTGAGACAATAGAGCTTTAAAAAAAAGACAATAGAGCTTTAAAAATTTCCTTTTCTTTTTTTATTTCTAAAAAAATTATATAACGAAATCTCAGCCGCCATGTCCAAAATTTATTCGATTTTATTCTTTTTTCAAGTTCTTCTTGTGACCACCATTTTTTTGCTTGTATAAAGCGTTTGCTAAAAATAAAGTTTAATTGAAGCACAAAATTTTCTCTCCGATAACGTCGGAATAGTGTATAACGACCTCTAGAAGGGAGAGGCTCAGAAAAGGCCGCAGAAAGGCAGCAAAAAAGAGCCTTTCATTTTTTCTAGCTCTAGAAACGCTGGAAAAGGGGAGAGGCAGCAAAAATGGTGCATAACAGCCAATGAAATAACGAAAAATGGCATCAAAAAAGAGCCTTTGTCGCCGTAAAAGGAAAATTTCTATGGAGCCTCTTTCCACCCTTTCCGACTTTGCCTACGATATCTGTTCTCACGTTTCTTTTTTTCAAAATTCTATCAGGTTTCATGGAAAAAAGACGGCAACGAACTCGAAAATGAAGAAAAGGGTGAGGGTGGTGGACATCAGGAAGATGGTCAAGACGAAGACGTTGTTCTTCCGCGACAGGATCACCTGAATCACCACGAATTATTCTTTAGTAAAGGTGTATAGTACTCCTTTTTCCACCTTTCTACCTTCTTTCTATCCTTCCGATCTTTCATACAAAGAAACGAAAGACCTGTCTCGTATAATATCAAAATCGAACATTTCCATTGAGAAGAAATCTGTTGCGACCGGCGTGTGCCGTCCATTTCCGGACTTTTTGCGACTGTGGATACCGAATTTCTTCATTCGCCGTCCCGTTTTCGTCTGGCATCGCGCATTCTGAATGATTCGAAATGATAATAAGATAGAAAAAATTTAAAAAAAAGTCCGAAAGCACACAAAAAAAGGTCATCTGATTTTACAGAACTTTCTGGAAAATCATTAGATGTTAATACTTGTACTATATGAACATTACACAATCACAGCCGCCGGAACTTTCTCATTTTTTGAGGACATAAAATGGACTTTTCTTGACTTTTCAGAACGTTGATTTCATTGATCTATCAAAGTTTATTTCGAAAAAGGGACAGAATTAAAGCATTCTCAATGAACTTACACAGTTTTCACCGCAGAAAAATTTTGATTGAGGAAAGAAAATCTCAAAAAAAAAAACCAGCCGTAATATCATTGTTGGGCAGAAAGTTCAGTGCTTGAAAGTTGTAGAAGAAGAAGAAAAAACATAAAAAGAAACATCTTTTTGTTTGCCTAGAGAAAGTTCATCGCTTTTTCATGATCAGAGAACGGAACACAGAAATATGAATCATTCGAACTTCGTTCAAAGGTTTTCTGTTTCTGAAAATGAACGAAAAAACTGGAAATTGTGTTGTGTTTCCGTTGCTATTTTCAAGATATTTGTAAATTATGGAGTTTTTTTTGGAAAGAAAGGTATAATTATCTTGAACAACGTATATTTCTTTTAACTGAAAAAAAAACTCACGGATTACCAAACTTTGAACGGCGTCGAAATTGCGGAATGGGGAAGATTCTGAAAAAAAAAAACATTAGAAAAAACGTGAAAAATAAATATAAAAAATCAGTTAACGATGAAACAACAAAAAAAAATTTTCAATTTTTTCAAATTTCTTACAGCAACTTCATATACTATCAAAAAGAGCAGGACATATCTATTTTCAGATTCAAAATGACAATGTACAAAATTGCAAAACAGGGAGTTTGCCTTTGCGTATTCAAATACACGACGGTATAGGACTGAATTTTAAGAGCATTACATGTACATGGGCCTTGTGGTACATACGGGGTGTCGAAAAATAAATGACGCATGATGGATCGATTTCGGACGGAAAAAAGTAGGCGAAGACTAGTGAAAGGGATGGAATTTCTGCGTGAGTTCCACTAATTGTATTCGCTCCCCTTCACTCAATTTACAGCTTCTTATGACTAATAATAGTTCCGGTTTGAAGTTATTAAGTGCAGGTGCGAGTGAATCAACGAGAGGAAAAGAAATTGAATAAATAAAGAGAACTTTGGCTTATCAAGATAGTTTTTTTATCTGTTAAACTTGAACCTTTACGTCACCGTGATCCAAAACTATCGAAGCTTTTCAGGCCTGTTAGTTTTAAAAAGAAAGGTGTAAAAAAAAGGTGAAGAACATATATTTTCCATCATCAAATTCATATTTCAATCAATTTTCACGATAGATAATTGACAATCAAGACGATAAATCAACACTAGAGCATTATTTTTGCACAAACGAAGAGTAATCGATATAATATAACGTTTTTCTTTCGTAATTAATGATTAGCGGGGGCGACGACAGGACGAATGAGAGTAGCATTCGCAAATAAAACGTGAAGCCGCGCAGATAAGACGAGAAAAAGTGCGGCGGATGCGGCTTCCATTTTAAATAATTCAACAGCTTTTCAGGCTAATGAAACTATTTTCGATAGATCAAACTTTCCTTGAAATTCGGGAAAAAAAGTTGAAAACTTGTACTGTTGAACACTGAAAAAAATTAAGAAGCTTGGGACTTGTTAAAATTAACTTTATTGGGCCTCTGACAAAGTTTCGCTAAGTCAACTGGAATTTATTTCTATTTAAAAAAAGAAAATTCAAAAATAAAAACTAGTTTTAACTCAAAGAAAACTTTTTAATTCGAAATAAATGCCCGTCGGATATGATGTTTTTTTGGGGTCACAGCCGTTGACGTAAAATGACATCCTCTCGTATAAAAAAATTCGATTTTTTTTTAATTGATGGTTTTTTTGCTTTGTATACTCTGATAATACTTTTTCAGAATGATCAAAGGCGCAGTAGCTTAAAAGAACGAAGTTTAGTTCATACATTTCTAATATTTATCTTTTAGCACTCCAGCAATGCAATTGACCGAACTTCTTTGATCTTACGAGTAAGATACACACTATACTGTGATCGAAGCCTTTTTGAACATTCACGAGACGCCTGAGAACTTCTTCCCAAGAAAATTCATTTTTAAGCTTTTTCAAAAGTGGAAAATATCGAGTATGGCTGAAATTGGCTGTCGAAAATCGTTCCCATTCGAAAACTGAATGGCACTTGGATGGACAAAAAACGTCAAATTAAATTCCAGCCAACAAATAAATATGGAAGAAGAGCGGAGGCGCAGGGAAAAAAAGCGGACAGGTTTTGGGGTTATTGTCCCGTGTGTCCTTCGACCTCGACGACGCAACGCCGCCTTCCCACGTCTTCCAAACCTCTCCAATCTCATTACCTAACCCGGAAACAGTGAGTTTTTTGACTGATTCGCGCTTTTTATCATTTTTTGTTTTTTTTTATTAGAAAGATAATGAAAAAAATCAAAAAAATTTTTACATGATTTCAAAGAACAATTAGAACTGTTATCTGATTTTTCCCCTTTTTTTATCACGCTCCCTAAAACATTTCATAAAGGTGTTTTAATAAATGTTCATAAACAAATTTTTGATTTTTTTCACCCTGCATGGAACAATTGGAAAGTTCAAAATACATAGTTGTTAGAGAAATATCGTAAGAATCTGAATTTTCGGCTCAAGAAAAGTTTTCACAACAATAATTAGCAATGAAAAAATCTTTAGTAGTTTCAAAAGGTCTATTCCTTTTTATATCATACCTATAAAGCTTCTCAGCAATTTTTGGCGCCCTGCCAAGTTCCCATAGCAACTATTTTTCGATCTCTTTCCCCTTTTCAAATCCATGTGTCACACGCTCTAAACCCCATAAAATGACCGTTAAAACACCTAATTTTTTTCCAATTGGGTATGTTAATCGAATCAATCTTATTGTTCTGAAATATTGATAACTTTTTAGGAAACTAGAAATGCTGGATGCGAGGGAAACGTTTGAAAAATACGAAAGGCGAGCCTCGCCATCGCAAAACTTCTCCCAACAAAGAGGTTTCGCTTTTTTTTTTGTTGTTTGGCTTGACTGAAACGCAGAACTTTCATCATTTTTATTCAGAACTATAATCAAAATTTTAGGAAAGAAGAAACTAAGAAAAAAATATAACTAGAAAATTCGAAAATTGTCATAAAGTGTAATAGACGTATTTCTCTTCTAAACCAAAGATTTCTGAAATTCGAAGTATTAAATTTTTTTCTATTTGTTTTTCTGAGGCTGCGTTATTTCTTAGAATCTAAAAGCTCTGTTTTTTTTTTGTCAAATTCGACTTTGTTCATAGCCTTTATTAAGAAATTCAAAAAAGTAGTTTATTAACCGTTATCTCGAAACAATAGTTGATGAATTTCTTGATAAATATATTGGAATAATGTGCAAAAAGAACGAAACGAATTTTTTGAATTGTTTTCAGACCCATTTTCTCAATGATAATTATTTTAGACTATCGAGAACAACTGGCCTGCAGCTACACGGCTCATCCTCCACAGCAACACGAACCAAGTGAGCATTTGAACGAAAATTTGAAAACTCTAATAATTTTCTATAATTCAACCATCAATTTAAAAAGTATCGTTATATATTCAGATTGGTAAAATTCTTTTTCCTAATTTTCAGCGGTAATACGGCCCACCATGATATGTTGACACTCGTTAGTTCCTCGTACTAGGTCATTGAAGCTTTAAAAATTCGCTCTACCAAACTAAATTTCTTGTGAGCTATTTTTTTTGATAGAGCAAATCTTCGGATGTAAAAAGGCAACAGACTTGTGCGGCCTTACTCACTAGGGAACTACTCGGACTCGGGTACGCGTTTCGAGTTGAAACTTGGGTGGCTTATAGACCCGGGTAAGACTACTTGGAAACAAGAGAGATTATCTGCTAAACCCCATAGGCTTCTGAGAAAAATCTTTTTGAAAATGAACAGCTTAAGTTTGAAAATTATCAAATTTTCGCTTTTCTCCTTCTTTTGGCTGGAAAAAAGTTTTTTAGAGTGTATCATAGTCGGATCATTCAAGGCGATTGTATTAAAATATGAAATAAGGTAAAAAGCAGTATTCTGAAAAATTTCAGGCCTAATTTTCACATTTTCTACTAATTTTTTCTCAGTTCTCTACCGGGTTTAGCAGATATTCTCTCTTGTTTTCAAGTAATCTGACTTGGGTCTATAAACCACTAAAGTTTCAACTCGAAACCCGTACCCGAATCCGAGTAGTTCAGGCCGGCCCGGGAATCGGGCCTCATTTTTGCGAGGAAGTATAGGCGGGCTTCGGCCAGGCTTCGAATATAATTTTTAGAGTCGAGCAAAAAATGATCGGACTAAGTTTATTTTTTCAGTTTTGGCTTGCGAATACACGCGACCGGGCACAACTACCACAAGAACTTTCGTTACAGAAAGCCGAGGAAAGCGCAAAAGTGAGTCTTTAAATGAAAAATGAAATTAGGTGAATGTTTTCAACTTTCAGTCCCAATCGGCGCGATCATCGCCGTCGCGATCGGTGTCCCGATTCTCATCGTCATCGTTCTTTTCGCAGCTGTTTGGCTCCAGGAACTCGGCATTTTGTAGAAAAACGACCAAGTTTTAAAAAACCATCGATTTTCTTGTAATTCTACCGGACTCTCCTGCCGATTTTTTTTTCAAAATATGGGTTGCACTTGAATTCCTGCTATATTTCAAACCTCATTCGTTCAAATAATTTAACCAAACGTTGTCAATTCGGATCATCACATTCATACGTATATGTATCGAAAGAACGCTTTAATGCGAATAAATTCACTTTCTCCTGTGTGGAGCTTTTTATTTTTAAATTTCCATTCCATGAAAAAAGTCAACGAAAGAATTCTGTATTCCCAGTCTCCTAATTTAATCAGTCTTGAAGAATCGACTTTTTTCTTGCTAATAAGCTCAAAAAATATTTATATACAAAGAAGACGTTCGAGTTGCTCTCGAACAACAAATCCCTGAAGAGACAAGCGAATTGAAGTTAATCACACACACAATTAGTAGGCAAACGGCCCCAGGGCAGCGCCTAAGCAGAGACGTCCGTGCGAACATTCCAGTTGCCTCGGACAACTCAATCAACTTCCCATTTCGAACCCATTCCAGAGAGAACTTCTTCAGAGTAAACCCTATTCTCTCTGATTATTGCCGCCTCCCCGTCTCCATTTCCATTTCCCCTCCAAAAAGAAGACACATTTGCACGTCGTCAGGAAATTGTGTGTTGATCGAAGTGCCTCTCGGAACGTCTCCAAGAAGAAAAAAAGTTTCTCGACGACGAAATTGCTTCGATGCAACACCCCAGAGAATGAGGAACGGTGGAAAAAATTTCGGAACTTTCGGAATTTCAAAAAAAGTGGGCCAGTTGCTCCTCAAAAAAATCCGAGCTTTTTGCTTGATTTTTGAAACATTTTTTCAACCCAACAAGCTCTCAAAGTTTTTTTTTTCAATGAAAATCACAGAGAATTTGGTCTTTGCGGATCCGTAGATTTATGAGCTTCTCTGTTTTCAAAAAAGCGAAAACTTTGAAAATGCTGGAAACTTCAGGAAAAAAATATATCGTTTAACACTATAATCTTGCTTACACGTGTTAGCTATGAATGATTTCACAGGGCATTCCAAAGTCGTTATGTAAAAAATTTGCGAAAACTGTATCGAAATACTTGTGTCAGTCCAGTTTGTAAATGAGAAGCTAGACCAGATGGTCTGAAAAAACTTTTAAAAAAATTTCCCAACTCGAAGAGCCACTACAACTGACATACCTGGGATGAAAAAAAAAATCCTGATTACCTTATTCCAAGTTAACGGAAAGATACCTCCACACGATATTCCTATTAACAATTTCCTGGAGTAAGTTGAGAAAAACTTGAAAAATGTTTTATTTCTTTATTTCAGCTGCTGAAAAGATCTAACAAGAAGGTCATTTTATATATTGGCCATAACGCTCACTGATGAACCTGAGAAAGATCCTGAATTCTCAGCATGCACACCTTCTAGTTTTGGAAAAAGAACACCCTTAAGTCAAAAGAAAGATCTGTAAAAGTAGGCCATTTTGTGATTTTAAGCCCTCGTTCGTTTAAAACTAAAATTTTGGGCAGTTTGGGACCTTCAAAATCCTCTTCTGCTACATCAAGAATTTTTCTGATCAATTTTCAAGAGATTCCCAACCGAAAAGTAAAATTACCTTCTTCGTAGCATTCCGCAGAATACTGGAACATTTTTTTTTTCAAATATTACTTATAACGACATGCGCAAGTCGTTCTACGGTCTTCTTTGAAACCGTTTTGTAGTTAAGCAATCCTTCATGCGAAAAACGAATTTCCACTTGGGATGAAGCGACTAAATCGCAAACTTACCTGCTTCTGTCATTCATTGGTTAAAACTTTCATGTCTAGCGACAAAATAGAGCTTTACCTACGGATGGATACTGTAGAAAGGTTCAAAAAGAAAAAGGAGAAGAGCGTGTTCGCTGCTTGAAGGGGACCAATTGAGCAGCAAAGGACAATTAGGCTCGCTGCAAGCAGCCAACACGGAATCTTCAAGTTTGGGAGGCTTTTGTGGGCAGTCACCTTGATGGAATCCACCGCAACCCGATTTGAAGTCGAATGAAGAACGAGTGGCTGCCGAAATGGAGCGACGATGAGCTCCTTGGGATGGGCGTGGCTCGGCGAGTGGGGCTGGACCAATGAGCATCCGCCGCCAAACACATTTCGAGCCTCTTTTTTCTCTTATACTTTAATGGAGTCCGAACGACGTCGTTCCGAAATTCAGAAGCACGATGAGAAGAGTAATGTACAATGTGTTAGTTTCCATCAGAAGAATGATTCAAAGAGGACATTTTTCATAACAGAGAAGGATTTAGAGACTCTCCATAGGTTCCGAATGGATATAGTTCATTCAACATTGGCTAAAGTCTTCAAAATATAAGAAAAAATGTGGGAAAAGTAGAGGTTTATAAGTCTTCTTTGTCTAAAACCAACGGGGAATGGAGTAAATTTTGAAAAAATCTAACGTGTTAGTTGCTCCAAATAAGTAATCAATATGGAGTAAAGGTAAATAAGGAAAAAATTACGGTGTCTTTAAAGTTTTAGGTAGTTTCTTTGAGGTTTTACAATTTTTAAAATGAAAAGCTTTCTTCATTTCCAATTCCTGTTATATACCTGTTTTACCTGGTTCCAAATTTCAGAATCCTCAAAAAAATTTTTAGAAAACATAATTTCCATAAAAAAAGATTGGAAGAAAAAGGTGATTTTTATTCATTTTTTTCTTCTTCAAATTTATTTTTCAGCTTATTTTTTTGTATCGCTCGAGTTATTTCGTTAAAAAAAGTTTCTATGCTGATGGATAATCCAATTTAGGGAAATAGTTTTTCATAAACTTCCAATATTTTTTTGAGAAATTTTTGACTAAAATATGAAAGCTCTCCCTTTCCATGATCTACATAATATCAAAAATATCTGTAAATTTATCTAGAATTTCAAAGAGAATAGGCAAAGTTCAATTTTTGCGGCCTTTTTTATGTTTTTCATACCCGAAATCAAAATTTTTCGTAAGTTTAACATAGATGGAATAAAAATACGTTTGAGTGAATTTTAGAATTTGAAGCGCAAAACAAAAAATCCAACCTCTCGATTTGCAAGAACAGTAATAAAAACGATATCGATGAAGAGGATTCGCGATTCTTCGAGCTTCATCATGGAGCGAGTGGAGAGGTTTTGATAGGGCAGCACACTTGACAGCGAGTTCGAGTGCGATATTTCGATTGGATACGCCGCAAACCTCGAGAGCCGCCTCATGAGGCCTCACACTTTGCTGTGAATCAGAAAGATTTTTGAGGTGAATATGAATATCTCATACAACGTGATAGTGAGGATCAAGACAAGTTAAAGACAGTAATTGAACACTTTAATGGAGTTTACATAAGTTTCGAACCCAACACCAAATTTTCAGTCAGCTCTCTCAAGTTTTCATCGAAAAAACATTTTTTCAATCAATTTATAAAATTTTAATCAAAACTAGCTAGTTCTGGAGCTCCAGTCATAAAAAATTATAAAAGGATTATTCAGAAAGTCTCCAATTTAAAAAAAAAAACGGAAAAATAGCAGGCTTCTATATACAATAGCCAAAAAAGGAACACATAAATCTCGGACATTGGCAACGCGAAACAGACGTACTCCGGACCTTTCTCGGCAATTCTAGTGCCCATCTTAGTAGCGTTAGCTCTCTTAAGTGATCCCTAGAATTGCCCAGAAACGTCCGAAGCATGTTCGTTCCGCGTTACCAATGTCCGAGAGCGATTAAGGAATTTTTCTGAATCGACCGAATTCCGAAAAATGTAAGTCTACCCATAGGCTGACTTCGAATCAGGTTCCGTTTCTCTGAGTTTAGTTGAACCCTAGGATTTCCTGAAAAAAATAAAAGAAAAAGGAAAACAATAAGACAAAAATTCGACGGAAGTGAACGAGGCTCCGCTCCTACCTCTCCATAGAGCGCAAATACGCATTCGCCCGTTTTTTGATTTATTTTTTTCCTGACTTTTATGCCGTGTTCAATTTGATTCCGCGAAATGCAAAATACCCGTTAGAGAAAGCAAAAGATCACTGAATTTTGGAAAGTCAGAGATCATTTTGCATTTCGCGGAATCAAATTGAACACGGCATGCCGGCATTAAAAGAAAAACACACAAAATTATGTATGTGTGTTTTTTTTCCTTTTCATCTCATTTTCAGAGCATAATTTTCAAGAATATCATTTAATAAGGCAATCATTGAATAATGCTTCGGGATTTACAAGGATTCGATAACTATTTATATGTCCGTTTTTTTTTGTGAGTGGTGTATGATTTTTTTTCAGCTCTCATCAATCGAAGATGGAATTTTTTGAGCTGGAGTTTGCATGCGCCTGCTTTTTCGAACCAGTTCTGCTGCCTTTATCAGTTCGAAAGTTGGTTTCTTTCTTTTTCTCGCGGCTCTCACAAACACCATAGATCCAAAAACAAGGGAGCCTAGGCATTTAATTTAAAAGACAGTTTCTTTTCTGGGGCTGTAAATCCATCAGCGGCGCGTGTTGGATGTTTGCGAGCGGGAGGATCGCCGAATCCCGCGGCGAAAGTTGCTGTCTTGACCTTATTTGTTCTGCCAGTCCTTGGCCGCTTCTGCCTTTCTTCTTAATTTTTTTTTTCTTAATTTGCATATTTCGGCTCGGGCTGTATGGTTGAAACTTAGTTTCGAATGATATTTGGATTCCAAAGGTTTTTTCTATGTTAATAAGAAACTTGCTAGAAAACCTTCAAAACCGGGAATTTTTAAATTTTGGTTCTTTTTGTTTTTGTTTCAATCTACTGAGTAAGAATTTTTGCCTGTTCTAATAAAAATTTTCTAGCCTTTGTCAACACAGAATTAGCGGCAGACAAAAGGGCAGCTTTTTTTGAAGTTTTCAGCAATGAGAAAAAAACTCCGCTCTAGTGATCATTTGAAAATTTCCAGTGGTTTTTTAAGAAAAAAAAAACTGATCCGTTAAGTTCTAGAATAATTAAAGTGAGTTGAAACGAATTATAGCGGGTCGAAAAAATTAACAAACTTGATGAAATTTTTTTAAGCAATGATCAATTTCGATGCATTTTCTATGTAATTTCAATGGCCTTTTTTTCAAATAGTTTGTTTAATTCAAATCACCCACCTCTGGGTACCTATCGGAAAAAAAAATCTGCAAAATCGGCCTCTATCAGTCAGCTGTGATTCTTTGGTCTTCTCAACCTTTCCCCGATTACACCCTTTTTCTGCCATCCGATACTAAAATACCGTTAAACTTGGCCGAAACCAGCCGATTCAGGCCGAATTAAAAGACGTTTGGCGGGGGTTTGCAAGGTCTCGTTTGAACGGCGTCAAATGCGACGCTGATAATCGCAAGTTACACAACACTACTATTGATCAGTCGCGCAGTCTCCTGCGGAACTTCCTCTTCGAAAGTCTCCTGAAGATTCTGAAGACGTCGACGACGACGTCGGCCGGATGAACGTCCAACGGCATCGTGACGTCATCCTCCGGAAACTTGTCTTCTTGCCAGGTCCGTCGTCTCAGGGGATTCTGATCGGACAAATGAAACCACCTTGATTAATTTTATGTTTGGAGCATCATTTATCATTCAAATTTCAGCGTCTTGAAAGGAAAATTTTTTTATTTCTCTGACTTTCAATTTTATATTATCCTCCTTTTTGGGCGTTTTTTGGCCTGCAAGTTTATCGAAAAAAATTCCAGCAGCTTGACTCTAATTTTTTTTACCTTTTTTTAGTTAGAATGAGTTTATTTTTCTCTTTTGTGAACAAAAAAATTGAATTTTTAAAACTTATATTTTTTTGAGTTTTTTTATTTTTTTCACTTTTTTTCGTTTTTAGGAAATGTATACACCTAACATTTTTCTTTGCAGTCCTGTTCGGACTCTTCACAATAAAAGCTTCCCTTATGCGCAGAAGTTTCATTATTTATTCACGAAAGTAAGAAGGTCTGAATCCATAAAATGAAAATTTTTTGGAAAAAGTTCTGAAAAAGACGTTGTGATCTACAATTTGTTAACTGATTAAATGGTTTTTTTATTCATGATTTCGATGAAAATATTTTTAATTTTTCACCCAATTATCTTTCAGTTCTTGGAATGGAATAAACTGAACTGATTTGAGAGGAAACAACAGTTTTCCCTTTTCAGGCGGTCAAGATCGAGAAGGATGTCCCATCATAGTGATATCCCCGAACGCCGGTGAGTCTTCATAAACTATTGAAATACCTAAAAGTGCATTCTACTTCTGAACCAACCAACGTCTCCAGACTCGACGACGCCCTACGAAGACGTCGTCTCCCTGATGGGTCTGCTCAGCGAGATGACGTCATCTCTGGCGTTTACTGTCGTCGTCGACGCCCGACAATCTCACGCCAAACAACTGAAACAGCTTCTGCGCGCCTGTCAGGTCTGTTCAACGTCAAAAAAGAAGAAGAAGACGTCGACTTCAGCAAGCCTTGTACAAAAAGCTGCGTCTGGTGTTGATCGTCCAGCCGGAGAAGTTCCTCGAGCAGCAAAAGATCAACTTTGACTTGATCCTCGAGGGTTATGAGTTCAAGGTTTGGGGGAGAGATTTTTTTCAAAGAAGGTCGACATTCTCTTGACTTGAACGAAAACTACAGTGGCTCTTGTACTGAACCATCCTTGGAATAGAAAAATTGTCGGTGCCATACAAGGGCAAGTACATAACTCATTTTGTTCAGAGGGAGCGGCTAGCTCAGAATTTCACCAAAAAAAAACAAGTTGAATTTTTTTATAATCAGTGATGGCTTAAGTTAGAGTAAACTTTTTCGGATATCTCAGAAAAGGGCTCTGAATTCAATTATTATTTCGTTTTCTTCTTGTTGACAATCCATTGCTGAAACTTTAGGCGATTCTCATCTCAGTTCACAAACTGTCGAAGTACGTTGATGTCAGCCAACTTCCTGAACAATTCGGCGGAACTTGTGTCTATGAACCGAGTCAGTGGCTGGAAAACCGACAGGCGATTTCAAGTCTGAGAATATTTTCAATAAAGAAATTTAGGGAATCTCAAGCGCTTTGAATGATTTGAGTCAGATGAAAAGGAATGCCGGAGAGTTGAACAATCAACGACTGGAAGAAGGTATTTTAGTTCGGGAATTTCAAAAAAGGTGTATTGCTAAGTTTTTGTGGTAGAAAAAATATAAGAAGAGAAAAAAGAAGTTGAGACAAAAATAATATTGATCATTAGGCTTTTGGATTGAGTTTTAGATTTTATAGATGGTTATTAAACTTTTTCATCATTCTGCCGGGAATAACAAAAAAACGATTTGATGATTTTTTTCAACGGTTATGAAATCCCCTAATTTCACGAATTTTTTTACAAACGTTTATCTCTTTTTTTCATGAAACTATTTTTTTGTACGAAAACCCTTAGATAGGCCATTCGCAACGACATTCTTGTAGAATTGAAACCGTCGCCTGCGAAAAGTCAGACGTCGTGGCGAGAGCTTGAATCGGGCTAAAGCTCTTACCTAATAAGTTAAAAGTTTGATGCTAGCCTGCGAAAGTAGTTTGAAGTCGGGCGCGACCACTTAGGCACCTTCCAGCGTCTACCCTTTTCACGTGCGATCAGAACTTGAAGAAAATTCAAAATGATTATGTTCATTCGTAATCTGCGCCGACGACAAACTCTTCGATTATGCCATGATTCAGCAGAGATTTTCTTCATCTTACTCTGACGACGGAATAAATTGAATTGAATGTTCATCAAGCATTATCATTTTTAAGTGGAAAAACTAGCCGAAAGTCTTGCTTCAAGTAGCCGAGTCGACGACGAATTCGCTTCCCGACAGCTCAAAAATGGCGTTTCAGGCTTGAGAGTGAGTTAGGAACACAGTTTTGAGTCGAAATGATTGCGATTGGCAGAAAAAGGAAGAAACCGAAGGAAAAGAGGAAATGATCGAAGAACATGCGGTCGGCGTGCACAGATTTCTCGACTGGATCGAAGGTTGTGGCGAGAAATGGCTCCAGTCTCTTTGTGAGGTATTTTTTTTTGAGAGAAATAAACACATCGAAAGAATTTTTCCAGGTTGCCGACAACGCCGACGAAGCTGAAAACATGGTGAAACAGCACGAACTTCTCGAAGAACGCAGCAAAGTTTGAAGCCTTCTTTCAGGGGTTTTGAGCAATTTCACTCATTTTCAGGACATTTTGGAACAATCGACGCAGTTGGCTGACATGGCCACGAGGCTGATGGTCGTCTGTCCCCATTATTCGATTTCTCTTCATAAGGTTCGAAAAAATTTCAGATATTGTAATATTAGAACAATTCTAAAAAGGTTAGAGAAGTCACCATAAAAGGTTCGAAAAAAAATATACCCAGTAATCTAGCCTTTTTAGGGTATTGGGTATTAGCATTTTAATAATGACTTTTTACTGTAAATTTGTGCTTTCTGTATGTTAATATTAACTTTCGAATTCTTTTTTATCCTAGATGTTCCGTATATTCCGCGAAACGAAAAATAATCTCTGACTCTCCAACAATTAGTTCTTTCTTTTTCTCTGACGGCTATTTCGAATTTTGCGAAATCACGTTTCACTAGGAAATCGCAATCTTCGATCAAAATGTTTCCGACACAGGTTCAATTTTTTTTTTCTTGTTTCTCTTCAAATTTTGGTTGATCATACTCCTGTCAACAAATCGCAGAAAGCATTTTGAACCGACTTTGAAATGTTGCAGATGCGAGAGCAAGTCCGACATGTCGGAGAGCATTTCTCGAAGCGAGTCGAGGCGCAGTCAAAGTTCGCCATCGCCAATAAATCGCTTCAGAGCAAACTTGCTTCGGTTCTACAACCTGGATTTCAAATTGTAAATTTGGAGTCGGACTTCCAGTTGACAAAACACACCGACGCCATGCTCGAAGCCCTTTGTCGGCCGGACAATGTCAAAACTTTGGACGAGGCCAAGACTCAGAAGACCAAGATCGAACAGAAAACTGTCAAGATTCGTGAGTTTTTTCTTTTGAACTATCAGGCAAAAGAGCGGCATCTTTCGAGGATCCACTATAAAACTAGGACGAAAATGGATCCAAAAAAATGTTTTCCAACTCAAAAAATAATCTTGAGAACGAAGTATAAATCGATAAACGGACACTTATCTTTACGATTCTTTTTTTTTTATTTTTCTAAAATGGCTTTCAAAAAAATACAATTGGAAAAAAACGGTTAAAAAAGCTTCAAATTCAATTTTTCATTTCATGTTTTTTTTTTCTACTTAACGATACTTCCGTTATTTTCTACAGTCAAAATTCGAGGTTTGGCCCATAATTTGATTGAAATGCATTTAAATAAGTGAGAGAGGACCAAAACTCAAATACTAAGAGATTTCTTATCTAATTTATTTTCTCTATTCGAACTCGAGACACTCGATACTCAACTTATATAGACTTTTTATTTTCAAAAAACTACTTCCAGAAAAGCTGTACGAAGAAGCAGTTGAAAACGGTACTGATGCGATAAAATTCCTAGAAAAGAGTACGTCGACACTCCCGACGAAGACTTTGATGAGTCATATCAGAGCCCAGCTGGCGTATAATTGTCAGCGACATCAAAGGTTCATCGAATAAAAACCTTAAAAGGTCGCACATAGAATGGCTCAATGCGTTGCGGTCGTGTTTCGAGCTGGAAGAAGGCGAAAACGTGAAGTCATCCTTGGGACAGTACAGAACTTAGTGAGCCTAGAAGGAGGTTTTGATGGCTTTTGAAAGATTTCTGCCCATGTATGGGTAAAGTTCGTAATTTTCTAAAAACTCGACTTGATGGCCGATATGAAGATCTACCCTAGTCACTTTCGTAGAATTTTTACTTTGAAAATGTGATTTTCTGAAGATTGTTTTTAATACAGAAAGTCCTGAAAAAGATACTTTGCAATTCCAGATATTCGTGTTTTTGTGTTTTTAGTTGATTGCACAGTTAGCCTCTGCGATACTTTTTTAACTAGATCGTCAGAACTTATTCTCGAGAATTTATAGCAAATTGAAAACTTCATACGAAAGTTAGAAAATTTTCAAGTTCATCTTCCTATATAGTAACCGCGCCGCAGCCGCTACTCATTGAACCATTCCCTATGCGACCATCACTTTTTTTCAATTCAAAAGTGAATAAGTTTTTTTGTAGATGTCTTGAACTGGCAAATGTCAGGAAATTGAAACTTCAGCAGTACATGCAACTTTTCACCTCCAGAAAGGACTGTGACCAGGTTTTCCTTGCAAATTTCCAACCATTGATAATTTTCTCTTCAGGTCATTGATTGGCTTCAAGAGTTATATGAGACACTTCTGAGGGATTATTGCCTAACGGATGTTAGTGAAGAAGGCGTCAGGAATCTGCGAGAGGACAGAAAACAGCTGGAGAAGACAGCTACGGTAGGCCTATTGTATTTTTTCCAAGATTTTTTGGTGCATCGACCTCATTTGAGTTTTCGAAAATAAATTATGAACGAGAATAAATTCGCATCCATAGAGCGCTGTTGTCTTTTTCATTCCGTTTTTTTTTGTTGTTGGAAAAACTAGAACCCTTAAAAAGAGCTGTATATGAGCTACTATGAACTTTTCAAATCAGGAAAATGAAGAATAAACATTTTTCTGAACCAGATTACTGTAATTCATCATTTCTGATGTATAGTTATCTGAATGTTTGCTCTACCCTTTTTTTTACACTATAGGACTTTTTTGCAGAGCACCTATGATTACGGTAAGCAACTCTGTCGGATGTCGGAAATGGTCAGCCGGATCCTCCGAACCGATAAAGAGAAAGATGTAAATAACGTTTTTTTGAAGTTGAAGAATCGAATTCCGTTCAGGATCGAAGTGAGAAACTCGAAGCGAAATGGGAGCAGCTGAAAAACGCTCTTCAGACCAATGAAGCACGACTAGCCGTCGTTGATTCCTTCAATTCCACTGCCAGCCAGGTAAACTTGCTTTGATAAGCAGGGAAATGACTGGATTGAGTGGAGGAACGGTAGGAGTACTGTAGTTTGAATACCAATTAGGCCGTTCGAAAGATGTCTCGAAATGACTTTCATAACTGGTTTTTTTTAATGATGATTTTCATTGACTTTGAAGCTTTGTCTTGGAAATTCGCAAGTATTTGGAGACCTTTTATTTTTTTTTGAAACATTCAAAGAGTATTTGACCAATTTTTCAACAAAATTCTAGAGGATTGTCTTTGTGAAATCGGGTAACCGGATTTTGGTTCACCATTTTTTGCCTTACTATAGTTCTGGGTTATCGAAAAATTAGGCTGCAGTTTTAAAAAAAATGGAATAACAGAACTCCGAGTAGGTCTGAAAAACATTGGCTTGGCCATAAACTTGTTTGAAGGAATTGGATATACGGAATTTTTTTTCTGTTAGAACAATTGCAATAATTATGTTAAAATCTCAGATGGTTTTCCGAGTGAATGAGCTGGAGAAACAGTTGCGCGAGATTCTGACGTACCGTCAGAAGAATAGCGGCGTCCTCGGCGTGGAACGACGTCGTCTGCGCGACGACATCTCCGAGTTGTCGAGGATCGCTTCTCTGCTTGCCGCTCAGATCAATGCCGATCACAAGTCAGTCGACGACGCAGGAAAAAGCCTTAACATGTCTTGAACAGTTTTGAAAGGACTTCTGAAAAAAATTTTGAACTGTTTGCTTCATTTTTTTTGGTAGTTGAGATTGTGGAATTAGAATTTGCGTAGTAGAAAGTTTGAACATCTGGAGCTCCTTGGTTGTCGAACAGCTTCCTAAAAATATTCGGAAGGAGACGTCTTTGTATATTTAGAAAATCAAATTCTCAACGGTGAATTCAATATTGTTTTTTTCATAATTTACAAATAATTTTCAAAAAGTTCACATGATCGTGAATCCGAAGGCTTTGACTCAGAAGTTTTAAGTGATCTGAGATAGCTCGTCCAAAGGTTTTGGTAGAAACCTTGAAATTAGAGCTGCTAGTTGAAGTATTTCTACAGAAACGGTTTTTGCAGCTCTTCGGTGGAAGGCCGACAGAAAGCGATGCGGAGCATTTCTGGAAAGGTGGAACTCGTCGAGACGCAGTTCCGACGGATGGAAAGTCTCGTCTTGGAAGAGGAGGAACCGGCCGCCTCGGCAGCAGAAGACGTCGTGGAGAAGGCAGCGACGGAACCGGTCCCACGCCCCTCGCCTCGACCTCTCTCCAACGTCGTCGAAGAAGACGTCGACGAGGCTCCCGCCGTCATCCGCATGGTTCCGCCCGTCGCCACCCGCTACAACAATTCTGCCATCCGCTTGTCCCACAATGAGAGCTATTTGTAATTCATTTGCATGTGTCAATATTCGTTAAGCATTTCATTCGTTATTCAAGGAATGCCGTCTTTCTTTATTGAGTTTTTCCTAAGAAGCAACAACTGGATTTATTCTAGCCGAATCGGTCAATTATCAGCACAGTCTTTAGTCTTTGTAACAATGATCTGATCAAAAGAGAAGAAGACAATTTTATGACATTCTTGAGGCGGAAAGCCTGTTCAGAGTTATTTAGAGATTTTTGAAGTTTTTTCGCCGAAAAAGAAAGCTAAAAAAAGCGAAAAAAATATTTTTTTGGAAATGAAATTTTTCTTGTTAAAAGATGACTCATTCATTGATTAAAAAAAGTCATTTGAATTTTTCCATTTCGATAGAATAGTTCGTAAAAAAATTTTTTTGAGAAGCTGTTATATATAGAAGCGCTATGAATCTTGATAAGATTGAATTTACTTTTCTAAAACTTTTTCCTTGTTTCCCCTCCATTTTATCCTTTTCTCTTCTTTTTTTTTCTATTTTTTAAATGAACAATTTTCAATCTATCAGACAATATCGTGAATCACTTTGACCTCTGAATCAGGAATTTTCGTTTACCATTTATTCCCAAAGTTGTACATGACGTGTTTTGTGAGAATCACTACTCGACCACGAACCAGAATTTTCTTATGTTCTTTTTTTCTTCCTATCATTCCGCTTTAAAGCCCTTTCTCACTCTGTGATAAAAGTTTTCAGTTTGCTCAGTGATTCAATTTTTTTATTTCAAATGCGTTCGACTATCGTCATTATTATTTTCCTGTTCAAAAATTCTAGAAACAATCAATTTAGAGGAATTTGAATGAGAAATCCATTAAATTTGTATGCATGCAAGTTAATTAAAAAGTAAAATCTATGTTTTAGTAATTTATTTTTTATTTTTTTTTGAATTTCTCTTCAAGCTTCCTGTAAGATTAGATTAGAATTAAGAATACAATGGACTTTTTCCGTTGTTTTGACACATTCAAGGGGTTGAAGCACTTTCTCAAAGGGTTGAAAGAGCAAACAAAGCACTTTTGTTTGCTTTTGTCTCGTCGTTAAACTACAATCTTTTCCTTTTTTTTTCCTCGGACCAAAATTTCAACAATCGGTCTTTTTTCTTCTTATTCGCCTAACTAGGTTGACGAAAAGACCAGTTTCTGAAATTTTGAAACATGTTTACATCCGTATATGTCTTCGAAAAAGGAAAAAAAAACTAGAAAGGTAATAAAAATTGGCGTTTAACTATGTGATCTCCACATAAAATGCGTCGACTGATAACGCGATGGCGATGTGTCCGATAGCGCCATTATTCCAGGCCCTCGGCTATTTATCTTATTTTAATTCATGTAATGATTTGATCGGTTAGACAAGAAGTTAAAATCTAAAGAAAAATTGTATTGAATCTCGAAAGTTTTGAAAACCTTAACTGAAAAAGTTGAAGACGTGCAAATGTGCGCCGAGGATAATTTTGGGAAACGTGCCAATTTCCCAAATTTTTTTTTGATTCCCACGCAATTTTTCCTATTTTATTGTCGTTTTCCTTTTATTATTGTACAATTTTCGTCAGAGTTTGGCTACAGAAAAAGACGTAAAGCTGGCGAGAGAGGGAAAAGTCATTTTTTCAATATTTTATTTTAAACAGTGCAGTTTAAAGCTCAAATAATATTGCAGAGTTCAAAAGTTTGAGAAATTCTCTCAAACCGCTTTGTGTTTTTAAGGGTATTTTTTCTCACACTTCTGGTATTTGATTGTACCCTTTAATAATTTTAATTCAAATCGAACGGGTGTTACTTTTTGTTTAAACATTTTTGCAAACATTTTTTTCAAATATACAAACACTTCAAGTTTTTCTCAATTTTTGTTTGCTCTTTTTCTATACCTCGTTCATAGTTCGTAGCCTATAAGTTAATTTTTCAAAAGTTCATTGCCTAATCGGTTAATAATCAGTTTTTTTCAGATGATAAAAAAATTTTTTTCACGGTTTCGAAGTTTTTAGATTCTATTCTTTCTTAATCAATTAACTTGACTGATTTGATTTTTAAAAGAGAACAATAGAAAGCTCTCAGAGCAAGATATCGGTTATATTTATCTATTTCCTGTACTTCCGTCATATATTGGATGGCTTCCAAGAGCTCTATAGAAACTGGCACAATGCTTAGCAACCATGTCGCGCATTTCACATTTTGTGCTTTTGTTTCGGCTTTTTTTTTTGCTTTGAAAAAATTGAAGATAAAATTTTTGTTTTAGGTTTTTTGATATGGTAAAAGAAGAAACGACACCTCTTCTAGTACACTTAGATGGCAGATTGTATGATGTCGCGAATTTCGCCAAAAAGCACCCCGGAGGAGAAAAGGTTATTTTATGCAAAAAATTCATGAATTTGAATATTTAGGTTCTTCGAAAAGTAGCAGGAGAAGATATAAGCGTTTACATGCGAGGACAGAAACGAACATTAGGAGTTTTGCATGAACATTCTGAAGCAGCTTTTAATATGCTGAAGAAGTATGATGTCGAACAATTACAAAAGGTTTTGCTTATTCTCCAAGTGGCTTGTGATCTTTTTTCATTAAGTTTGAACTTTAGGGTGATCCTGTATTAGATTCGAAGCGGGGTGTATTGAGAAGGGTTGGTCTTCTCGGCCATGACTATTGGAATTGGATACATCAGCCATATGACGGTACTATCAGGTTATTTTAGCTTTTTTATT
This sequence comes from Caenorhabditis auriculariae, assembly GCA_904845305.1. Classification (NCBI taxonomy): domain Eukaryota; kingdom Metazoa; phylum Nematoda; class Chromadorea; order Rhabditida; family Rhabditidae; genus Caenorhabditis; species Caenorhabditis auriculariae. The sequence goes on along the minus strand of CAJGYM010000001.1, from coordinate 4,415,912 downwards.
CGGGAATATATTTTGAATTTTAGACTTTTTGATTCGAATTTGCTTGAAAGCATGACGAGAACGTATTGGTGGACCGTCCCGCTCGTTTGGGTCCCATTAGTGATTCTTTTTTCCATTTTGTCAATATTATCCTTCACCGATTCTCTTAGTATGTTTTCATCCTTTTCGTAATCCGCTAACCCACAATTTTTCAGCTCTCAAAGCCTCTTTAGGCGCTTGGGCAATTTTATTCGTCGTTGGTGTTTTAACCTGGACGTTATGTGAATATTCTTTGCATCGATGGGTCTTTCATTGGAAACCGGATCCAAACTCATCGCAACAAATTTTACTGCACTTTTTATTACATGGTGAGAACTTTCAAAGCAACTTTCAAATATTCAATTTTCTTGAGGACTTCATCATAAAACGCCAATGGACGGCGATCGACTGGTATTTCCTCCAGTTCCAGCGGCTTTAATAGTTTCGGTTTTCTACATTGTATACTCTAATTTATTTCCCTGGTAACTATTTGTAATAGAATGAAGCAGAATAAAATATTTTAGGCCAGTTTTCTGCGCATTTGGCGCCGGGAAGCTTTTTGGATACGTACTGTACGACATGGTTCACTATTATCTTCACCATGGAGCGCCAAAGCCTCTCACTAACATGCATTTCAGAAAAGTTTATCATCACAACCATCATTTCAAAAACTTTGATGTTGGTGAGTATTTACCGATTGAGAACAGTTTTGATATATATTTTTTAGGTTTTGGAATCTCGACATCCTTGTGGGACTATGTATTTCAAACTGTAGGGCTGGGCCCAATATGAAAAGAGATTTTATTTATCTTCGAGAGATTGTGATATTGTTATGCATTTGAATATTTTATGTATCGAGCTTTGTTGAGGAAACAAATTTTTACTGCAGTATTCATATTTTACCTTGTTACGTTGATAATTCACAAATTTTATGCGTTACGCTGCTTGTTACGCTACCAGACTTCTATAAAGTTCTAATTTATTATATTGTTTTGTTTTTTTCGAAGTGATAACGTTTTCTGGCGTTTAAAATATCTGTAATCAATTTTTCGCAAAATGGCAGGGTTTATACTTCTCTGGTTTTCTGTGAACCAACAATTTTTAAAGTTATTTATGTGTTCAGATAATGAATAATGCTTGATATTTGAAAGCTTTTGGAGCTGGTTCTTGAAATAACTATATTTCTCACTGAAGCGCAATAAATTTACAGATAACGTGCCTTACTGAGAAATGTTCTTGAGATACTATTTGGACGAGAACAATCACCGCGTTTACACTTTGAAGGTAGAAATGGAGTTGGAAGGTTTCCAAAACGTGGGTTTTCTTTCAGAAGACTGCTCCGGAAGGACAACAGACCATCACCGCTCACCCGGCTCGTTTCTCGCCGGAAGACAAGAACAGCAAGTACCGCATCATCATCAAGAAGCGTTTCGGTCTGCTGCCGACCCAGAAGGCCAAGGCCGTCTGCTGATTCCATTTCAAATCTTATAGGATTCTTTCATTTTTGTTGTTTTTTTTTTCCGATTTTGTCCTTTTACTCAATATTTTGTTCGTTTAACCTCTTTTTTGTCATAATGATCGTTTGGGAGTGGCGTCGGCTGTTCCGACAAGCTGTTCGATCCTTTACTCCGAAAAAGCCTCTTAGTTATCAGCAGGTTTGTCATAAATAAGTTTTTCAACGAACAGGAAAAAATTTTTCAGTGGTCTCGTCGTCGGCTCATCACCTCTTTTGTGCTGTTTTTCGTTGGTTGGAAGGCTTTTGGTTACACGCTCAACGATATCTTCCTCTGGACTGTTGACGAAAAAACCAACGTCGGCCGATTTTTGTCGCCTGGCGAAGCGAAACAGCTCAGGTTTGTTTCAGTTTAATTCAAGAAGATAGTTTAAACGATAGCAAATGATTGGATAACGAGGACTTCTCAAACAAAAATTTATCTTGTTGAAATTTTTTTGAAAAGCTCAATTTCATGTTCACTGAGTAGTAGAAGTAGAAATAGTGTGTATGATATTTTCGCCTAACTTCAAATAATGAATCAGCCGAACGATGGGAACCTCACTTCTAAAGAAATTCACCTTATTGATCGGTTTTTATAACCAATTATAAGCTCAAATAACTATAAACTCATGTAAATTGCTAACCAAGATGAGATCACAAAACTTTCAGGGAGGAGAGAGAACGAAAACGCGATCCCCAGCTTTCTCCCATCAAAATTTCTTCAAATTACGAGCTCGACGACTGATCTTCTTCACCCTTTTCATTTGTTTTGCTTTAGTACTCTGTTGTTGTTACATGTTGTCTCATAAACTTTGATTTGTTTTCCTGTACCCATTTAGCACGCAAAAAGCAGTCATTGAACGTTTTAGTATTTGAAATGGAAAATTGACTTTGCAGAAAAGGTTTTCAGTGGATGTCCGGCCCTTCCTACCGGGATCTCTCGTTTGAACACAAAGGACAGAAAGTTCATTTTTCTCTAACCGGCCACGGAAACTTGGACTTTTTGGCAAGGATTAGGTGCTGGAAGGATTATCGGGGTTTTTTTCCAGTCTTTCTCAATAACTGGTCGAATCGGTCACGTCTACGAAGTTCTACAGGTTCCTGAGCTCATTGGCAATACCTTGAGTACTCAACATCGGGTAGACTACGAGACCAAGCAACACGTCGGCAGCGCCGATTTAGTTCGGATTTTTGAAGTTCTTTTATAGAAGCATCGAAATTTGGAAAGAAAAAGAAGTCTTTTTGGATTAATTCGCTTCATTACCAGACAAGAATTTTTGTGACGATTTTCGTGAGAAGAACACAAAAATACTTTGATGTAAGAAGCATTTTAAGAAAATTCGATTGTTCAGTTCAAAAAAGTTTTCGCTTGAATAACTGACACACTTTTTTTTTTCTCATGATCGCTTAATTTTTTGTTGAAAAAAGCTCAACATTAAAAAAACCATAGTTAAATCCATAAGCGTTTCTTTATGACTCCTCCATAACAATAGATAAATAAGTAATTTCTTTCAATTCCAATGAACAAAGTTGTGAATTCCAAAAGTTTATTTAATCAAGTACACCACGAGAAGAAAAATACCATTGAACGAATTTCAGAACGGAGTTGATCTTTTCATCCGACGGCTGGTGATCGCCTTCTCGAAGAAAGGAATTCGTAGAAGATTCATCATTGCTTTCGGTAAACAATATCCCCTTTTTAGAAACAATTTTTCTAGGAGTTGATCTTGATGGCATTGACCAGGAATGCATTGCTGAGGCCGTGTCCGTCGTCGAGAATACCCAATTTTTAAGTGAGATGATCAATTTTTTTATTCCATTTTTTTAGGTAAAAAAACTGTGATTTTTAAATTTTTGATCGGTAAAAGGCCATTTTTCTTCACAGTTTGTCCCTAGTGTTATGAAATTTCTTGCTGAGCGTGTTGAAATGAGTAGGTTGTGATCAAAATATGACTATTTGGGAATTTTTTGAAAGTTCTTCATTTTCATTTATGCTTACCATAGGATGTTTTGAATATTTGAGCGACCCTGAAAAATGGAATTTAAAAGGCCAGAAGCCCCTCTAAATAGAGAATAGAAGCGAAGTTGTATAAAATTCGAGAAAAACGCTATTTATAGTTCATTTTTGAAACCATATCGCGGATTTTTTTTTGACTTTCGTACCCAACTTCCAGAAATCGTCTTCTACGATGCCTTTCCACCGAAAAGAAGAAAGAAAAAACGGTTTTTCTGCCTCAGTCCGACTTTCCTTCACATGTCAAAACCACCGAAAGAGCCTTACTCGACCAGAATCTCGCGAAAACCGGCGGAATTTCGGAGCTTTACGATTGGCAGAGCGCCCAGACCTCGAGACCAGTGTTAGTTATGGTTTTAAGAAAAATATTAGTTTTTAAATTCAAAAATTACAGATTTTTAAAGGTTGTTATTATGTCACATGTAAAAATCCTGTCTCAAATGTTTCGGAAAGTTTCAGTTTTGAACTACTCGATGGTCCGCCGTATGCGAATGGAGAGGTTCATACGGGCCACGCCATCAATAAAATCTTGAAGGATTTCATTGTGAAGAGCAGAATTGGATTGGGATATCGGTTAGAAACTTTCAGAGAGCTCGGAAAGAAGTCGATATTTGCAGAGTCCGCTTCCGGCCTGGTTGGGACTGCCATGGGCTTCCGATTGAGCTGAAAGTTGTCAGAAAAGAGAAGGTCGCGTTATAGTTTTTTGAAATAACCTTTATAAAAAAAATTTTCTGAACTTCACTCTCGCACTTTTGTCTTTCAGTTGATGTTTGAGGCTTTGAAACTCTTATTTTTTCAACCATTTGGGATCTGAAGGTCTAAAGTTTTGCTGAGCATATTTTCCCCAAAGTCTTACCAAATTCTCAATCGGCCACCAGAAAAGAAAGACTATTGTACTTGCAACATTATTTAAATCATAAATCTCAGTTTCCCATTCAATTTCCTGATTTTCAGGCCGCCAACGACATCGAGTTACGAGGACTAGCACGACAAGTGGCCAACGAAGCGATTTATAAGCAAATGAACGCCTTCAAGTTTCTTATCTAGGAATATAGATCGATTATCTGAAATTTGAAGGCGTTGGGGCGTTTCTGGGGACTGGGAGAAGCCGTACATCACGATGAGCAACGACTACGTCTCGTCCCAACTTCGCGCTTTCGCGAACCTCGTCGAAAGAGGATTCGTGTACCGAACTTTCAAGCCGGTTTATTGGTTCGTTTTTGTTGGAGGAGTTGTTAATTGTTATGTCCGCAGGTAACCAGTGCATAAGTTGTAGTTAAAAATTCATGAGTAACAAAAAATTAGACCATTTACGATAACAAACAAGGCTGAGGGAAGAGATCCCGAAGTTCCGGAATCTATGGGATGTTCTAGAACAAAGGTAGAATTTAGAGAGCCCTATAGAGTTATAGCAAGAAGTAGAACATTCTAGAGGCTTGAAGATCTCTTTGTAAAGATAAAAGAAGTTTCCAGATGATCTCAGAGAGTTATAGAAGAATATTGAAGTTATCTGAAGTATAGCGAGAACTGTATAGAAGTTTCTAGAACAAACTAGAATGACTTCTCTTTTTTTTATCAGAAATTTCAAATGAACAGTTGAGCTATGTAATATGTAGGATTGAGGAGAGTTCTAAAATTAATCGAGACAGCTGTATTTTTTTTTTTCATACTCATTCTTATTTTCTTCGCTTGAACGGGAAGATTTAGGTCTCCCAGTTCGCAAACTGCTTTGGCCGAATCTGAGTTGGAATACAACGAGAAGCATGAAAGTACCAGCGCTTATTTCCGATTCAAGGTCCCGAAATTCCATTTTCCCTTTATTTTTTATTGAAATTTCAGTTCATCGATCTCAACGAAAAGCTCCTGGGTGACTTGCCGAAAAAACCCACCCAATTTTTTGCACTGGTAGCTTTTTTCGACAATTTCTCCTCAATTCTTGAAATTCCTAGACATGGACAACGACTCCTTGGACATTGCCTCTGAACAACGCGATTTGCGTTTCGTCCAAGTTTTCCTATTGTCTGGTTCAATTTGAGGATGAAATGAAGTTCTTCAAATTTTTTCTGCTCGAATATCAATTTTTCCCAGGAATCCCATCAGAGATGTCTACGTTATTGCCAAGGATTTGGTGAAGGGTTTTGAGGAGGCCACGAATCGCTCTTTGAAAGTTCTGAGCGAGATTTCTGGCCAACAATTGGTTGGGAAGCACTATCGGAGCTGTTGGTATGGTTTTGAAACAAACACTGTTTCTCGAACATTGAAGTTTCAGTAGAGGAATGTCAGTGTTCCATTATTTTTTAAATTTGTTCTTGACTTCAAAAAATTTTTCAGTAATTCTTAGAGGGGAATGAATGTCTTCATTCCAAATATAGATAGGAGCCATAAATTTAGCTTTTTTAAGGTTTCAGACCGTTTCCCAAAAAATTATAAAACTTGTTCCAAAAATAATGCCGAAGCTGAAGAAACAAAAATACTCTCCTATTCGAAAAATTGTTATTTTTATTTTAGGTACAATCATTCTTATTATAGGTACAATGAATTAGCGCTTCCGATTTTGGAAGGCGGCCATGTGACGACTAATATGGGCACTGGACTGGTACACACGAGTTATGCTCACGGATTCCAGGATTATCAGGTTGGGAAGTTTTTAGCGTTGTCGACGGGGCGTCCTAAGGGCACGCTGAGTTCGAATTTCCGAAAATGGGTGAATCAAACTGGTTTAAAGTTGACTGGCTCTTTTGACTTTTTAACCGCATCACGGGTATTTCGCCCCTAGGATGACCCGTCTCATTCGCATCTCTGATCCAAGTCTTTAAACATATCCCTGCAGTTGGCAACTAACCTCGGCGAAAAGGTCCAAAGTTTTGTCGACGAAAAAGGCTGCTATACTCGGAATATGGGCTACGATTTGGAAGGGAAATATGTCCTGGGAGAAGGTCAGACGGAAGCTCTGCGACTTCTCAAGAAGGACGTCCTGCACACTTCTAAATATGTCCATTCTTACCCGTATGATTGGAGAACGAAAAAGGTCTGTTACTATCCATTTTTATCGGCTCGAAACGGCGGGCGAAGCGGACGCCATGCGTTTTTGGCGCGAGTTCAAATTCTCCGAATCGTTTGGTTTTGCCTACGTCTTCGTACCGAAGTTTCGAGCTATAAAAATTGACTGTGTGAGCCAAAAATGAGCTGAATGATGGGAAATATTTTTCATTCCTTATTTCATTGCACTTTTGTCTTGTATTATTTTAACTACCTATTTTTTACAGTATACAGTGAATAAGCCTATTATTATTTCCTAATTTCCTTTTTTGAATTCAGCAACTCTTTCTAGCGAAATCAAGAAAAATGGCGAAACTCTTAAATCAAAAAAAAAGAGAGTTATAAGTGTTTATTTTTTTCAGTACTGCAAAAGTATGTTGTCCAGCGGTTTTTCCGCTTCATTTTTCCCTTTTCGGTGTTTTTGCCCTCAATATACGGAGTCAGTTGCGTTAAAATTAAAATTATCAAAGAAAAAAGTTCTGAAAATGAAGAAAAAGAGGTAGTCCGGTGGCCGTTATACGTGTGATCTGAAGCTCGTGTGGATGTAGCGATTTTTCAGCCAGTTGTCATTCGAAGCAGCTCCCAATGGTTCATCGACGTGAGCAAGATTGGCGAGCAGGCCGCTGGTATTATCGAAACGACGGACGTTTCGGCTGGCGAGTCTGGTGAGAAACAGAAAACATTCCGAAAAAATGTACAGAGGAGAACTTTTCAGTCATCAATTTTGAACAGCCAGATTTTAAAAAAAGAGAGTAACTTTAAGAGCAGGCCTTGAATAAAAACTGTCTGATAAATGAAAGCTGCGAATATGTTTTTTTGTTTTGCTTTGTTTTTCATGAGCATACATGGGCTAACCAACTACTTTTTGTGACGTCATCACGTACCCCCCTTTGAAAAAAAGTACGTACTCCCCTCGAAAAAGTACGTACCCCCCCGCGGATGACTATCAATGTGAAATGATTATTAAAGTTAATATAAGAATTGAATGAGACTATTATCTTATTTCGCGGGCTTTTTGGAAGTATATTCAGCTAGGTGTCAACACTGCAAAAACAGAAATATTTCAACTTTTTAGCGTAGACCCCCGAAATCCGAAAAATCGATCTGTTTTTCAATGTTATCCTACATTATGAATCGAGTTTTTATGATCTGGCAGAGTTTCAGACCTTCTGGATGAGTTTTTAAGGAAAATAGATTTTTTTGGACCACCGGGAAGGGATATTTTTGAAATTTTTAAATTTTTTTGGCTCAAAAATCAATATTAATCTTGAGTTAACTCTAAATAAGGTATATCCTCCAAATTTCCAACCTTCCGGACGTTTTTTTGACCAAGTTACAGTGTTTCAAAGTGTTATCACTTGACGGTTTGCGTACCCCCCGTACTCCCCCAAAAATCCGAAAAATCGATCTGTTTTTCAATGTTATTCCACATTATAAAGGGAGTTTTTATGATCTGGCCAAGTTTCAGGCCGTTGGGATGAGTTTTTAAGGAAAATAGATTTTTTTGGACCACCGGGAAGGGATATTTTTGAAATTTTTGAATTTTTTTGGCTCAAAATCAATATTAAACTTGAGTTAACTCTAAATAAGGTATATCCTCCAAATTTCCAACCTTCCGGACGTTTTTTTGACCAAGTTACAGTGTTTCAAAGTGTTATCACTTGACGGTTTGCGTACCCCCGTACTCCCCCAAAATCGGAAAAGTCGATCTGTTTTTCAATGTTATTCCACATTATAAAGGGAGTTTTTATGATCTGGCCAAGTTTCAGGCCGTTGGGATGAGTTTTTAAGGAAAATAGATTTTTTTGGACCACCGGGAAGGGATATTTTTGAAATTTTTGAATTTTTTTGGCTCAAAATCAATATTAAACTTGAGTTAACTCTAAATAAGGTATATCCTCCAAGTTTCCAGGCTTCCGGACGTTTTTTGACCAAGTTACAGTGTTTCAAAGTGTTATCACTTGACGGTTTGCGTACCCCCCCGTACTCCCCCAAAATCGGAAAGTCGATCTGTTTTCAATGTTATTCCACATTATAAAGGGAGTTTTATGATCTGGCCAAGTTTCAGGCCGTTGGGATGAGTTTTAAGGAAAATAGATTTTTGGACCACCGGGAAGGGATATTTTGAAATTTTGAATTTTTTGGCTCAAAATCAATATTAAACTTGAGTTAACTCTAAATAAGGTATATCCTCCAAGTTTCCAGGCTTCCGGACGTTTTTTGACCAAGTTACAGTGTTTCAAAGTGTTATCACTTGACGGTTTGCGTACCCCCCCGTACTCCCCCAAAATCGGAAAGTCGATCTGTTTTCAATGTTATTCCACATTATAAAGGGAGTTTTATGATCTGGCCAAGTTTCAGGCCGTTGGGATGAGTTTTAAGGAAAATAATTTTTTGGGCCACAGTAGATGTATGAATGTATGCTGATCACGATTTTGCTAGTTTTTTTAATTGTTAAACTTGTATTTTTTTATCGTTCACATGTGTGGTAACGCCGTAGGGTGAGTTGAAAAAAAATGAGCGTTAGGGTGAAACTTTCTCTAAATCAAACATGTTGTAGAACACGATTTTTTAGGATTTTTTGAAAAAAAAAACCGAATATCATCACTCAAGCCGTTTTTCGAGATACTGTGGCTCAAAAAAAGGGGGTACGGTCGAACCCTTCAAAAAAATCTATATCTTGACATAAAATCGACGAAACTCTTCCAAAGTTTGTAATAAGGTGCAATATAATCTTATTCAATTTTTTTAAAAAAATCTTAAACCTCATTTTGCTCATTATTGCTCATATTACAGAGTTTTTTTAAAAACCACAAAAAAATACTCTTTATTGAGTCAAACATGGATTATTCGAATTTTCCATCTAACACCCGGAAATTCCAAAAAAACATGTGATTTTTGGGTAAGTTTCCCGAATAACTTTTTTATCTCCTGTTTTTTTGGATTGAAACTAGCAAAATCGTGATCAACGCGCATTCTTACATCCACTAGGTCATTTGCAAAACGAAACGAAGAAAAAATTCAAAATTTCAAAATATCCCTTCCCGGTGGTCCAAAAATCTATTTTCCTTAAAACTCATCCCAACGGCTTGAAACTCTGCCAAATCATAAAACTCACTTGACAATGTAAAATAACATTGAAAACAGATCGATTTTCGGATTTTGGGGGGGTACGGGGGTACGCAAACCGTCAAGTGATAACGCTTTGAAACACTGTAACTTGGTCAAAAAACGTCCGGAAGCCTGGAAACTTGGAGGATATACCTTATTTAGAGTTAACTCAAGTTTAATATTGATTTTGAGCCAGAAAAATTCAAAAATTCAAAATATCCCTTCCCGGTGGTCCAAAAATCTATTTTCCTTAAAACTCATCCAGAAGGTCTGAAACTCTGCCAGATCATAAAACTCCCTTTTATAATGTGGAATAACATTGAAAACAGATCGATTTTTCGGATTTTTGGGGGGTACGGGGGGTACGCAAACCGTCAAGTGATAACACTTTGAAACACTGTAACTTGGTCAAAAAACGTCCGGAAGGTTGGAAATTTGGAGGATATACCTTATTCAGAGTTAACTCAAGTTTAATATTGATTTTGAGCCAAAAAATTCAAAATTTCAAAATATCCCTTCCCGGTGGTCCAAAAATCTATTTTCCTTAAAACTCATCCAGAAGGTCTGAAACTCTGCCAGATCATAAAACTCCCTTTATAATGTGGAATAACATTGAAAACAGATCGATTTTCGGATTTTTGGGGGTACGGGGGGGTACGCAAACCGTCAAGTGATAACACTTTGAAACACTGTAACTTGGTCAAAAAACGTCCGGAAGGTTGGAAATTTGGAGGATATACCTTATTTAGAGTTAACTCAAGTTTAATATTGATTTTGAGCCAAAAAATTCAAAATTTCAAAATATCCCTTCCCGGTGGTCCAAAAATCTATTTTTCTTAAAACTCATCCCAACGGCTTGAAACTCTGCCAAATCATAAAACTCACTTGACAATGTAAAATAACATTGAAAACAGATCGATTTTTCGGATTTTGGGGGGTACGGGGGGTACGCAAACCGTCAAGTGATAACACTTTGAAACACTGTAACTTGGTCAAAAAAACGTCCGGAAGCCTGGAAACTTGGAGGATATACCTTATTTAGAGTTAACTCAAGTTTAATATTGATTTTTGAGCCAGAAAAATTCAAAAAAATTCAAAATATCCCTTCCCGGTGGTCCAAAAAAATCTATTTTTCCTTAAAACTCATCCAGAAGGTCTGAAACTCTGCCAGATCATAAAACTCCCTTTATAATGTGGAATAACATTGAAAACAGATCGATTTTCGGATTTTGGGGGGGTACGGGGGGGTACGCAAACCGTCAAGTGATAACACTTTGAAACACTGTAACTTGGTCAAAAAACGTCCGGAAGCCTGGAAACTTGGAGGATATACCTTATTTAGAGTTAACTCAAGTTTAATATTGATTTTGAGCCAAAAAATTCAAAATTTCAAAATATCCCTTCCCGGTGGTCCAAAAATCTATTTTCCTTAAAACTCATCCAGAAGGTCTGAAACTCTGCCAGATCATAAAACTCCCTTTATAATGTGGAATAACATTGAAAACAGATCGATTTTCGGATTTTGGGGGGGTACGGGGGGTACGCAAACCGTCAAGTGATAACACTTTGAAACACTGTAACTTGGTCAAAAAACGTCCGGAAGGTTGGAAATTTGGAGGATATACCTTATTTAGAGTTAACTCAAGTTTAATATTGATTTTGAGCCAGAAAATTCAAAAATTCAAAATATCCCTTCCCGGTGGTCCAAAAATCTATTTTCCTTAAAACTCATCCAGAAGGTCTGAAACTCTGCCAGATCATAAAACTCCCTTTATAATGTGGAATAACATTGAAAACAGATCGATTTTCGGATTTTGGGGGGGTACGGGGGGTACGCAAACCGTCAAGTGATAACACTTTGAAACACTGTAACTTGGTCAAAAAACGTCCGGAAGGTTGGAAATTTGGAGGATATACCTTATTTAGAGTTAACTCAAGTTTAATATTGATTTTGAGCCAAAAAATTCAAAATTTCAAAATATCCCTTCCCGGTGGTCCAAAAATCTATTTTCCTTAAAACTCATCCCAACGGCCTGAAACTTGGCCAGATCATAAAACTCCCTTTATAATGTGGAATAACATTGAAAAACAGATCGATTTTTTCCGATTTTTGGGGAGTACGGGGGTACGCAAACCGTCAAGTGATAACGCTTTGAAACACTGTAACTTGGTCAAAAAAACGTCCGGAAGGTTGGAAATTTGGAGGATATACCTTATTTAGAGTTAACTCAAGATTAATATTGATTTTTGAGCCAAAAAAATTCAAAAATTTCAAAATATCCCTTCCCGGTGGTCCAAAAAAATCTATTTTTTTCTTAAAAACTCATCCCAACGGCTTGAAACTCTGCCAAATCATAAAACTCACTTGACAATGTAAAATAACATTGAAAACAGATCGATTTTTCGGATTTTTGGGGGTACGGGGGTACGCAAACCGTCAAGTGATAACGCTTTGAAACACTGTAACTTGGTCAAAAAAACGTCCGGAAGGTTGGAAATTTGGAGGATATACCTTATTTAGAGTTAACTCAAGATTAATATTGATTTTTGAGCCAAAAAAATTCAAAAATTTCAAAATATCCCTTCCCGGTGGTCCAAAAATCTATTTTTTTCCTTAAAAACTCATCCCAACGGCTTGAAACTCTGCCAAATCATAAAACTCCCTTTATAATGTGGAATAACATTGAAAACAGATCGATTTTTCGGATTTTTGGGGGTACGGGGGGGTACGCAAACCGTCAAGTGATAACACTTTGAAACACTGTAACTTGGTCAAAAAACGTCCGGAAGCCTGGAAACTTGAAGCATATACCTCATTTAGGGTTAACTCAAAGTTGATAATGATTTTTGAGCCAAAAAAATTGTAGATTTCAGAAATCATTTTTCTTATGGGGTCAGAAGTTGATTATTTTTTTCAATTTTCCAAACGGCTTAAAATTTCATGAGCATGTATATATCATCCATTGGTACCATTTAAACTAGAATTCAGGTCGATTAATCAGCTCTGGAATTTTTTATAAGGCTCTTTCTACGATTCCTCTCGATTTTTTCTACCGTTTGGAGCTAGGCAAAAAGATAGGCAACGAATTTCTCACTAAATGTACTTTAAAAAGCTCGATAAATAATATGAATGCATTTTCCGCGGCTTAGAAAGCCATCTGAATGAATAGGGGGGCCCGAAAGTGAAAAACAGCCTGTTAGCCCACGTATGTTCATGAGCCTTTTTTTCTAAAATAGATAGGAGGAACCCGTTTTAGACTGATCTTGCTCAAGAATATTTTACACGAAAGGTAATTTTTGTAATTTTCTACAAACTCCTCCCTTTTTCCTGATATTAGCTTTATAAAGAAGATTTCTTAATTTTAGACATGCGGAACGCTCTGACTCAACTTGTAACGACGAGACCCTCGTGGTGCATTTCGAGACAAAGAGTTTGGGGAACTCCGATTCCTGCCCTCGTTGACAAGGAAGGCAAGTCCTACATTTCCAAGGAATTCGTCGAGAAAGTTGCCGAGAAGATTGAACGCCATGGAGCTGATTTCTGGTGGAGCTGTTCTGTTGACGATTTGTTGGATGAGAGAGTTAGTTTCAAAGAAGTTGAAAAATATTTTAATTCTTCTTATTCTTACCCCTTTGTACCTCTTGAGTCGGCACCTCAAATCAAAGAGGCAAGTCTGATATCAGTGATAAGTGGACTGGCTCGAGTGACCTATCCGTCCTTTTGTGTGACGGCTGGCGACTTTGAAGTCGCGGTTTTTTCCCACCACTAACATTTCTCAAACCTCTTGGTTGGGCCGCAGCGGGGATCGAACTTATGACCCTTTGGACCGTAGACAGGCGCACACACTGTTGCGCTGCGCCTTGGAAAGTATGTTTGCTGAAGTCGATAGAGATATTTTCAGCTCCGAGAAAGTATGGGCATCGAATGTCCAAATGAGGAACTCGCCAAAGGCGGCGATATTATGGACGTTTGGCTGGACAGCGGGTTTGCCTGGCATTCAGCCAGGGACGCATATGAAGACGCCGAAAGCGATGTACAATCCTTGATTTTTAATTTTAGCAGAACAAATATTTTTTGAATAATTATCAACTTTTTTCGAATTTTTCTTCCCTTTTTTTTATAGAAGTTTGTTTTATCTATTTTTCGAAGATCTCATGTTGAGCTTTTTGTTTTTGCGGTACAATATACAAAATTTGAAATATTTCTGAGTTTGAAACTTAATTTTCAAAGATTCTTCCTCAAGGTCTACACTAATGAGTCATTTCACAAATTTCAAACTTGCTCAAAATTTCTTACACCGATCAAAATTTATAGAATTATTTCAGAATTTTGATGAACAGGATGATTGTTTTCCTCGAATAGTTTAGCTTCTCCAATTGACCCTAGTTTTTCTAATGTGATTTGAAAGCTCTCAATCTTTTAGGCTTCGGCCGACGTGGTCCTCGAAGGCGTTGATCAGTTTCGCGGCTGGTTCCAATCTTTGCTTTTGACGAGCGTTGCTGTGCAGGTTTCCCTCTTTTTGTGAAATCTCAACTCGATGAATGGAAACCCAGAACAAAGCGCCTTTCAAACGGATCATTGTTCACGGGTTCTGCGTCGACGACGACAACAAGAAGATGTCCAAGTCTATTGGAAACGTTGTTGACCCAAACTTGGTAAGTTTCATGGAAGAAAAAGTTTTCGAAGTTCTTTGTTTTTGAAAAAAAGAGAGAGAAGTTTGATGTTTAAAGAAAGAAAAGTCCAATAAAAGATGAAATTGAACTTTTCAAGAGGACTCAGGAAAGCTTGAACCAAAAATACATTCCCCCCGCCTTTACAATCTTTTTCAGTGTTTTGATTTCTGGTAGGGGTTTCAATGATTCTTAACAGGCGAAACCGTCTTTTTTCGAAATGAGCTTTGTAAGATGTTCATTTCAGAGTTCAAAATGAGCCACCAAATGATCAGATGTCAAGAAGAATTTTATATTCAAACAATAAGAAGAGAAAATCAATGAAAGCCAAGTTTTTAAATTTTTCTGATATATCAAAGAATACTCACCGTTTTCGAAGCTCAGAACTCTAATTTTTAATTCATTTTTTTCTAGAAAAAAAGCCTAAAACAAGTATGGTCCTCAAAGAAATTTCCTTAAATTCATGAATTCTGATTATCACTTTTCTTATCAACTTTGCGTGATTCATTTGGAAAAGAAAACATTAATAAAAGGCGTCAAAATTCTTATCTCACTCATTTTTTCGTGTTCCAATGTCGCACTTCTCTGCGCAAATGGCCAATTATCTCGGTCGGCTCAATGGGCTTTCGTGACAGGGCGCACATGTCCTGCCTTCTAGGGCACCAAGTGGAGGAACCAGTGACACAGGCCCACCTGCTCGGCCATTTTGAATTTTCCGCGCCTCCCTATCTCAAATTTCTGTTCGAAAGTAGGAGATAAAAATTAGAATATGAGACATTCGGGATTAAGAAATTCGTCATCAAAAGCGGAACAATTATTGGAGATTATGTAGGTCACCGACGGATCGCTTCGGCAGAAAGCTCTCGGTGCCGACGGACTTCGTCTCTGGGTCTGTCTTTCTGGATCGGAGAACGCCGGCGAGTCGAAAATCGGCAAGAACTCCTTGCTCGACATCGAGAAGAAGGTTTCGTGTGGCAAAATTACAAGGAGACTGGGTTTCTTCTGGAAATTGACCAGAAAACTGTCTGAGCTACCAATTTAAAATCCCGAATAGTCAGCCTTCACGAATTTCACAATTTTTCGAGTAATGAACCCTCAAAGTAGAAAAAATTCATCAAGAACTACATAGTAGAAAAAAACGCCATTCGATTTCTAGCTTTGGACGACGCCTAAAAGTCTACCTTTAACATGATAATTCCCTCACTGTGGTGTCTTTAAAGGAGCAAAGTAGGTCCTAATAAAGTTTTTACCTCGCGAAATTTGGTCAATGTAGAGAAGTCAGATAAGAAATTATCACAAAACCCAGGGAAAAAATTCTTAAATTTCGAATATTATGGAAATAGCACGGAATATCGTTCTCATGGAGCATTAAAAAGGTTCAAAGTTCTGAGTAAGAAAGTAGTTTTGATTTTACAAAAGTCTGTTTTTTTTTCAATACTTTCATAATCAGATTGGCTCAATTCGAAATGTGTTCCGATTTTTGATCGGCGCATCCTGGAAATATGAAGGCCTTCAACCTGTTGGGCCTCTGCCAATTCTCGACCAGGTTTCTCTTTTTCATTGCTCATGTTAGCTTTTTTGCAGTATGTTCTCAGCGAAAGCGCCAGTTTCCTGAAACGATGCTCCAGAAACTACGAAAGGTTCAAATTCAGAACTGTGGGAAATGATTTCATTCAATTCACGCAAAGAACAATTAGTTCAAACTACGTGGTCAGCTTTTTTTTTCTCGATTTTTTGGAGACCTTTTTCTGCAGAACTTTGTTCGCGACCGCCTTTATTGCAACGCAATCGGCAGCGATTCTCATTTGTCGGCCCAATTTACCAACTACCAGTGAGTTCTAATGTTCGATTCTGACGACGGTTGGCTTCAGGTTGGCGCTGAACCTGGCCAACGTCATCTCGCCGGTTTTGCCTCATCTGGCTGCCGAAGTTCTCCAGAATCTTCCTGGGATTCATGAGAAAAAGGTGTGGAGCAAAGTATTTCAATGAATTTCAGCCAAAGTGGGTACAATCGAGAAAGTAAAAACTATAGAAAGAAAATTGATTAAAATTCAATTTGAAAAATTAAAAAACCTAGAAGACACAGTGGATTCTAAAGGAAAGTCTGAGCCTTCTTTTTTCAAGCTTTTTTTAATCTGGCAAAAACCCTAAATAAAATGATTTATTCGGATCATTCCTAATTATGTGGTTGGCGCATTTCTGACCTTTTCTCTAATTACTGAAAATGGATCATCGCCCAGACGTTTATGAAATACGCCGTAGCTCTTTTAGAGAAAGATTCTTGAACAAAAAACCATTTAACGTTTTTTTTTTTTCTCTCAAATAAGTTAAAATGAAACAAAACAAGAATTCCTCTGATAAATCCATTAAATTTCGGAGGAAGCTGTGAAAAAGGCGCGCAATTTGCCGTGTTACTTGTCCCGAGCCATACCACTCAAACGATCGATTTTTAGATTCTCAGACAAGGATTTGCGGCCGACGCCTGCTGGACTCATGAGCTCGACCCCGAGCTCAACGAAACAATGTCTATAATTTCCGAGTTGAGAACACTTGTTTCCAACGCCGCCGGCCCGTCGATAGATATTTCGAAAAAGGTGAGCGTGGCGACACAAATACGCGACGCGACGCGCACACACACACCAATGCGAAATTTTTCAGGCTCTCGAGTTGACCTTGGCTGAGAAGGCGTTCGACGTTCTCGCGGCCATCCAAACCGACGACGGTTTCCACTCGCAGCTCTGCGAACTGCTGAACGCGTCCCAAGTGAAGTTTTGTCGGGGCGACGTTACCACCGTCAGAATCGACGAAAGCAGTCGCCGGTTCTGCGAACGATGTAGACGACACACAAGACCACCCTCGGCCGCACACTGTCCACGTTGTTCTGATGCGTTGAAAAAGTTTCGCTAGTCTGACAAACCCAAAAGAGAACTTGTTTGGCGTAGCAGTGTCGCGGAACAGATAGTTTCTGATGTTCACTTTCGCGCGGGAAAGAGCTCATTCAAAATTTGCGAAAAACGGAATTTCTTGTTTTTCTCAAAAAGGATGGTTTTCGATATGTAAAATCTTCATCTTTTTAGCAACAGTTCCCGCGCATTATTAATTTCTCTGATTCCAATTGTTACTTTTCAGTTTTTATATACTTCGTTAAACTTATTATCATTTTAGTTAGATATCTTTCTATATTTCAGTTAACTTCTGTAAATAAAGTTTTTTTTTCGTACTGTTTATTGGGTCAAAATCGATTAATGAACGAGATGAAAAAATTTACAAATTGTGGAATGTCAAAAATATTTCAAGAAAAAAAAACAGTTAACAAGTTCAGTGATACAATTGGTGATTGGTGTTATTGAAGAGATTATTCGCTATTTTCTTCGTCTTCGATTGACGAGGTGGCAGGAGCATCAGCCTAATAATTATGAACATTACTTGAAACAAAAAAGCACAAATACCTCTCCGTTGTCGCTATCGTTATCGTCCTTCTTGGCTCGCCGCGAAGATGTAGTTTTAGCCTTGGGCTCAGCCTTCGCCTTTCCGGCGCCTGGTGGGCGTCCGCGCTTCTTCTTGTCAGTAGGGTTCTTCTCGACTTTCTAAACATTGGATATCAAGTAAAAAAAAAACTTTTTAAAAATCCTGGAATCTCCAAAACAATAATTTAAAAAAAAATCAATTACCTTCACTGGCGCAACAGGGGCTCCATCTTCATCGGTTTTCTTTGCACTCTTCGGGGGACGTCCTCGTCCTTTTCTTCCGTCAGCCTTAGCTTTAGCCATAGTGCCTACTTTTCTGAAAAAAGAATAATTTTTCAAAGTAGTGAAACCAAGTAAAAAAAAAAAGTGCGAAAGAGGTGTGTGAGACGATCGATGCGACAGCGGCCGAAAAGAGTAAAAGAAAAAGTTGGATTCTTTGGCTAGGGATATAAAAGGTGAAACAAAAGGGAATACCAAGAAAAAAGAAATACTGACCGATCGTCAGAAATATTCGTGTAAATAATTTTGACGAAGGATAGATGGTGGGCGTGGTAGATGGACAACAACGCTAAGAAAAACGCTTGGGCGGAGAGAGTTGCGGCGTGGGGTGAAGACGGAGAAAATGGCGGCAAACAGAGTGCGAAAACTGCTGCAGCCTCAAACCGACGCGCTCTCTAGCACTCTGACCCTCGCTCGTGTGCAGAGGAAGGACGGAAGCTCGAGTAAGGACGTACGGAGTACGAGTAGAGTATTCGAAAGCTAGAGGAAGACTCGGCACGAAAAATTTTTTATGGAATCCAAAGTGCACTTAAACTAAGTACAAACTTTGAAACAATACATAATTTTTTCCAACTTAGATCAATCTGATCAGATGGAAAAAAAAATCTAAATTTCCGACAAACCGTCATAATTAAAGAGACAAACGAGTATGGTTGCATATTTCCTGATAAAAAAAAATTGTGATGATAAAAGCGAAAAAGTTGACTATAAGAAAAGGCCAGTTGGCACCAATTCAAAAAAGCCGATGCAATTTGAATTTTCAGATAAAGCAAATCTGAACCGTAAAAAAAAAAATTAAACGTTTCAGCGGCGCGCGAACAGTGCGTGTTTGCGCTGAACTAACCGCCTTGTAAGAATATTCTACTGATAAGAAAAAAAAAATACAGAAGTACTAATCGTAAATTGTGTGCAATAGTAAGAAAAAGGCCAAGAACTTTTTTTCGAAAAAAGAAAACTCTGCTGTCAATATGAAAAAATTAAGGACAGAAGAATAATTTGATATCAAATTGATCCAAAAAACTTACGTTAGACGAATCAAAACTTATTATCTAATGTACAAAAAAAAATAATAAACACTTTCTATATGAATCAGTTGATCGAAACTATAGAGATGAAATAAGATTTGTCTGATATAAATAGAAATATATAATCCATGACATGATTTTTTTCAAAATTAATAATTAACAAAATTTGGATTATTTTTAATTAAAATTTTTTTCAGCGCATTCGAAAAACGGGAATGCGTTGTCTCAACTCGAAAAATTAAAAAAATTAAACAAGAATGATGCCGTGTTCAAAGTAATTTCCGCGAAATGCAAAATGGTCTCTGACCCTCCAAAAATTTAGTTATCTTTCTCTTTCTCTGACAGCTATTTTTGAATTTCGCGGAATCACTTTGAACACGGCATGATCTTCAGAACAAAAAGTATAAAAAAAGAAGAACTTTGATCGAATTTGGGGAAAAAAAGTCATTAAAAATTTTTGGATTACGAAAAATATTGGGCGCGCGAAAAAAATAAACAGGCCCAATCGCTTCGAAACCCTTTTCGTTTTTTTTTTCTGCCGGTGGGTGGAGCACATTTATGCCGTGTTCAAAGTAATTTCCGCGAAATGCAAAATGATCTCTGACTCTCCACAATTTAGTGATCTTTTCCTTTCTCTAACGGGTATTTTGCATTTCGCGGAATCAAATTGAACACGGCATTATCTTTCTTTTTTTTCGAAGGAACAATTATTTATTTAAATTTTGATTAATTAGATTTAGATTTTTTAAGGAACAATTATTTATTTAAATTTTGATTAATTAGATTTATGTACATAGAATTTCTTACCAACTGGACACGCCTGTTTAACGCGGCCGGCCATATTACGGTATAGTCAGGATTGGTTTCTCGGTAATAAAATTAAAACTTTTGTACTTTTTTTGACGTATCTCATCTTGTAACCTCAAAACTCACGGCGCAATATTGACCGGCCACCGGCCCCCGTAGCACTGTCTTAAACACGAGTGTGGAAAAAAAAAAGAAAAATGTTATTTCTTTAAAGTTTTCCTTCAAAATTTGATGTTTCTTTCGCGGAAGATTTTTTAATGGTCAAATTATTTTCACTTCTTCTTGTAGGTCAAAAATTGCAGTATACAAAGTTTTTCTTTCGACATCTTGGCTTGAAAAACAAATTACGAATCTATAAAGAATTTTATTCGATTTCAATGACTATTCACATAAAAGTTCAATAAGTTGTACAGCGAGTGTTCTGAAACTTAAATCTGGGGATGATATGAGTATTGCAGACAAGGCTTTGGCGGCAGGTTTTAAGGCTTTGAGGTGGAGAAGTTTTCGGAGTAGGTGAAGGCAGACGTCGCGGTAGGCGATCAGTCGAACTTCGTCCATGTCGATGGGTCCTTCGCGGTCCTGAAGAGGCAAAAGTCTCAACTGGTTTTTTTTTTCACAGTTTTTTAATAAACTCACTTTCGTCCGAAATGTTTCCCGAGTCAGTGAACGGACTTTTTCTCTCCACTTTCAGCCTCTCTCTGTGCAATTTGCGTTTTCCACGCCGGTAACCTTGCTCCACACCGCCAGCAGAGCCGGTCGTCGATCCATATGTAGCGCCACCTGGAAAATATCAACATGAAAAAAAATGTATAAAATAGAGATACACCGCAAATGTGGCATCAAGAAACTCGTAGAAGCGATTGAAAACGTCGTCTTCAAGGCGACATCCAATCGGTCGATGAATTCCAAGAATGGCCTTTCGCAAAGACTCTTCTAATGAATCTTGTCCAGAAAGAAGTAGAGAACCAACGGTTTGGAGCAACATTCCATGCGTCGCCATTGCATAGACCAGAGAACGAACACGAATCCCAAAAGTTAATTTATTCCTTATATATCCAAAAAAACTAACGTTTTTGTTTCGTTGTGAAGTTGACAACTGAGCGTCAGATCTCCCACGTCTTCTTCTCCAGTGGGAGCCTTCATTTGTCCTTCCACGTCAGGAGAAAGGATCTGAGCACTTGATAGAGTTGTACTCTCCAAAAAGATACCTGATGAGCAAGGACGACTTCCTCGAAAGGAAGGCTAGACCGACTTTCGATAAGAACTGTTCCGACGTCTTGAACTTTCTAGGAAAAATGCCGAAACCGCTACAATCGGGACCTTGAATTTGAATATTTATTCCTAGTCGGACCCTTATTTTCCAGACCAAAGGCTACTGGTTCAAGTCTTTCCAAGACAAATTAAATTGAGAGATGAAAGAACTCAAGCCTCTCGTGTCTAAGGCAACTACAGAATTTTTAAAGAAACCATTTTCAGAATCGCTATAATAGAAATAAATTATCCTCATATTTTTGGCCTTTTTCAAATTTTCAAAATTTCAAAATTTTGACCGATAATTTATGCTTGAAGGTAAAATCCACAGTAGAAATTTGAGAAAAAAAACTGGAACCAAGAGAAGAAGCTGAAAAGAAAGGAAGTAACTCGAGAGAGAAAAAATTAGGCCTTTTTAGACATATTTTAAATTCCATTCGGCCGCTATTGGGGAAGTCCATTCGCACCAGCATGAGTCCAAAAATAAGAATCAATTTGAGGCTCAACAAATGAGATCTACAGCTCGAGAAATGCAATAAAGCTTATAAGACTCCCAGAATTGACAGAATATTTCAAAAACTGACACAAGATAGGTATCGGTTCGAGAAGTAGGAGGTAATGGACTGAGTGGTGGCCGCGCGGCAGGACACGCGGACACTTTCTTCGTCACTGGCCCCGTACAACCGTTTATACAGCTGAAGACATTCTTCCACGTGCTGAAGTTCGATCTTCAGCTCATTGCTGCAGATCATCTCCACCAGGAGCTTCAAACAAAAAAACACATTTTAATCGGGAAATGATGACAACTCCTTACAGCTGTACATTTGCATTGTAGCTGCGAGTTTCACTGCTCAATTCCAGTCATAGATGTCAGGACCTGAGAAAAGTAAAATTTAAATTTGCCGGTTTCAGTATAAATTCTGCGCCTTTGAAGCCTACAAAGATTTTTTGAAGAGAAAAAATCCACGATAATCTTCAATACTGTTTGAAGTTAGCCTACTAAAAAAATCATTAAAGACAAAAAAATTATCTTGAGAAGCTGCCCTATGTTTAAGAAAACACAATTTTTGAACAAAAACAAAACCAATTAGTGAAAAACCAAGTTTTCGAAGACTTTTGCGTTTTACCCGAGTCGCGAGATTGTTTTGGTCATTTTCGACGCCAGAATCTCGGAAGAATTTATCCCTCAGCAAAACCTGCACTACTCGATTAGAATCTCTTTTTAAAATGTTTGTATTCACCACGCATGTTTAAGAAAGTGCCGGCGACCGGTCAATACTGCGCTGTCAGTTAACTAGTTTCGGAGCCAGGACATTTTTTTAATTTTTTTTTCTTTCTTGCAATCTGTTAACATATGTAAGGACCGATTTCTCGAGGTTACAAGATAAGTTACGCCACAAAAAGTACAAAAGTTTTCATTTTAGTACCCAAAACCAAGCTTGATTACCGTAATACGACCGGCCGCCTTGAACATGCGTGTCACTTGGACCGCGTTGACGGCGAACTGTGCATGTTTCTCGCTGCCTTGGTCGAACGCCAGGTCCACGGCGGTTAGGCATTTTTCTCGCAAGTGAGGCACGGGGGGAAAATTCCAGAATCGCCATCCGCGTTCCAACAAGCCCCCCACCAAGCCAAGTTCCGATCTGCGGGGGGTAAAATAGGAAGACTTCATGTGGGGGGAAGAATCGAACGCGGGGGGTGAATATGTATTCTAGAATGCACGGCTTTGAAATAGTCCCCCAGAGCTCATTCGAACAAGCCCCCTCCCATTTCAGAATGACCCCCCTTTATTTCAGAATGACCCCCTCTATGTCAATTATTTTTATATATTTGAGGAATTGTTCACTGTGGCTCAGTTTTTTTCGAAGCGAGCCACAGTCGGCTTCGCGCTATGCGCGCTCCGCCTCCGCGTGAAGCCTTAAAAACTAAGCCTATTCTCTTAAGTAATTTATTAATTTATGTGCATGAAAAGAAAAAGCAAACAATTCTATTCCTCAGAATAATTACTTGATTGAAAACTAATAAAGTTCATCTTAAATTTCTCTAAGCGGTCCGCGCCCTATAATTTTATGATATTCGTACGTATCTCGCCGAGACGTACCCGTAAACTTCTTTGTCTGACTTGAACTTCTCATGAAACTCGGTCAGCGACCTTATTTCTTCCATGATTTGCAAATCATATCACAAAAATTATTAAATTCACAAAAAGAACACGAATTTACATGCGTAAATACAAAAAAACCATTTAAAATAACCAAGAACGACGAATGATACCAAAAAAATTAGAAAAATAAATTAAAAAAATGGAAGCTGTGACACGTATCCTGCGTGATCGTTGCGTGACCTTTTTTTCGGTGTGGGGGGTTATACTGGATAGTTGCGGGGGGGCTATATTGGATAAGTGTGGGGGGCTTGTTCGAACGTGTCGCGGGGGGTGATATCCAACATATGCGGGGGGCTATACTGTAATATGCCCAGGCACCGGAATCTCCGAAGAACTTTCGCCTCTTTTCAGGGATTCTTAATTTTATTTATAATTTTTTTCAATCGAAGATGTCAATTCTTTCTTTTTTTTTTTGTTGCTGAACACTTCATATTGTTTGCTCATGTCCTTTTTAAAAATTTGTTTTTTTAAAGGCAATTAAACCTCCTATCTCCCATCGGAGAAGTCTTTTTTTGGAAAAAAAAAACGTCATAAAATACGCAGCCCCGCCTTCCTTTTTACCCCTCTCCTGACTTCAGCTTGCATGTGCGAGCTCAGGCTCCTCATCTGAGCATTCCATTCAATTTGCGCACTAAATGGATCTACGAAAAGACCTTTCAAGTCAGGAATCAATCATGTTGAATAACTGCAAAAAGTTGATGAAAAAAAAAACAAAAAATTAGATCCAGTTTTTTATAAACTTTTCAATGAAAAATAAAATTCCTTCCACCGCATCTTCTGCAAAGAATCTCCGAAGGTAAAAAAAAACCCAAAAATTTCAATGAATAGCTCTCCGTTCAAACACTTTTTAGGCAGCTAAAACTGGAATATTCTTTTTGTGGTCGCGTATAATGAGTCTCAAGCTAGATACAGAGTATTCCACAAATAATATTTAATGTAATGCCGTGTTCAATTTGATTCCGCGAAATGCAAATTGATCTCTGACTCTCCAAAATTTGGTGATCTTTTCCATTCTCTAACGGGTATTTTGCATTTCGCGGAATCAAATTAATTTTCATTTGAACACGGCATAAACATTCTTTGAAATATTTCACCCAACATAATTGGCGATATCGCAGCGGGCCGCAGGCGATATAGCCAAGGCTTTTCGCTGCGATCTCGTCAACATGTCGCTGCGACCTCGTCAAAGTCTCGCTGCCATATCGCTCTCTCTCTCAAAAATTTGAAAATTGAAAAACATTTTTGAAGAAAAATTTTACCGAGAGCGATAGAGCGCAAGACGTTTGCGAGGTCGCAGCGAGAGGCGAGCGATATTGCTCGCGGCTCCCCTGCGGTATAGCATTACTCTCGCTGCGATATAGTCCACAATATATTGTGGTATATATTAATATTCTCAGGCACTGACGGCGCGTGTTTGTTGCCAAAAATGCGCATGCGCGCCGCCTGCTGCGCGCACGCGCGGGGTGTCTCTTTTGTTTTTTAGCTTTTTAACTAATTGAAAAGTTATAAATTTAATATTTTTCATGTCTGTTCATCTCTTAACATTGCTCTGCACCAGTTTATAACAATTAGATTGCCCAAAAATTTTAAATATCAAAGTTTCACTTGGCAATTCTTTTTCATAAATTTGTTCGAAAGTGCTCGG
The DNA here is from genome assembly GCA_904845305.1 of Caenorhabditis auriculariae. NCBI lineage: Eukaryota > Metazoa > Nematoda > Chromadorea > Rhabditida > Rhabditidae > Caenorhabditis > Caenorhabditis auriculariae. Next base: position 4,390,926 of record CAJGYM010000001.1, on the reverse strand, counting down.
AACAGCTTTAAAACGTGAGCAGGGACACAAGGTAGTATCACAAAAATATAAAAAATCTATTTCAAAACCGTATTTCAGTGAAAAAGGCGAAAAAAGAATCAGTACCCCCGCGCGTGCGCGCACCAGTGCCTGAGTTGGGTGTTTTCTTTTCTGTGATAAACAGGAATATTGCTTCTCAGTGGAGCGCGCACCAGCGTTCCATTGCCGCGAATTTTACACGTCAAATAAGTGTTACAGTATGGTCTGGGGGGTCTGCGCCTTCACGGCCTATGTATTTTTAATTCTTTTTTTTTTTTTTTTCGCTTTTTTGTATTAAAAATACGGTTATTGCTCTTTAAAAAGCGTCGAAATTTTTAATTTTTAAACCTTCCACGCAAAATTTCGATTTTTTTAAAACTCGATTTTTTTCTAGTAATAGTTAATTTTTTTAATTTTTTTAATTTTTAAATTTTTAATCATTACAGACTTCAGCTGGGTCAAAATGCCCGAGATTATCGGCAAATTGCTAAAACAAGACGGCAAGTCTGCGACGGACTTGGAGAAGCAAGTGTCCCAAGCACTTGTTGACCTTGAAACCGCTTCGGATGTGCAAGAACAGTTGCGCGAACTGTACATTGTCGGCGTTAAGGTCAGTTCTATTTTCAAAAAATGAAATTTCATCGTATAAATAAATTACTTTCTATTTTAAAATTTCAGGAAGTCGAAGCTGGAAACAAGAGCGCTATCATTATCTACGTCCCGGTCCCACAATTGAAGGCCTTCCACAAGCTCCAGGTCAGACTGGTCCGCGAGCTGGAGAAGAAGTTCGGAGGCAAGGACGTCATTTTCCTCGCCAAGGTAATGTTCTATTATTTTTTTAAAATTCTTTTTCTAGTTTTATTAATTATACGGCGTCAAAAGTGATTTCGTGTCATTGAAAATTATATCTGGCTCTCCAAAGCCTTTGTTGTCTTTTTTATTCTAAAGTGGTTCTTTCTATTTCGCTGAAAATTTGTGATGCTTAGTTTAACATAAAATTGAGACGCATAAAACTATAGTCTGTTCAGATTTTGAATGTCACACAGCTAACTCCACCCCTAAGGCTACAATATCTTTCGCGTCAATTTTTTATCTATAGGTGACGATGGCCCTTTAATAAGGCTGCATTTTTGACTTCTTTTTCTATCTTTTAGATCAAAAAAGATCAAAATGAGTTCTGCGCGATAAAACATCAACGTGAAAAGGTTCCGTCTCAGCAGGGTGCGGAGTTAGCTGGTTGAAATTCAAAATATGAACAGACCAGAAACCCGGCGCGTCCCCCACCAGTGCCTTACTTCTGAAAATAAGAAATTAAAAAGAATCTTATTTTCTTATTTTTTCAAAAAAAATTTATTTGCTTTTTTTAAAAATTAATTTTTCCTCATTATTTTACTATCATATAAAAATTCTTCAATTTCTTCGATTTCCTTCATGTTTTTTTCTTCTCTTCCGTACCTATAAAAAAATATTGCATAGAGAACCTTTTTGATTATTGTTCAAAAGGAAAAATACTTCATTATAAATTGGCAATTTTTAATATCGTGGTTTTTTTCATCATTTTTTTATCATCTTCTGTAAAACCTTTCATGGTTGATGCACTTTTTTTAAAAAGAAATATATGGATAAAAACATTTTTTTCGCTCTTTTTCTATTGAACTATAAAGAAGAAAAAACCCGGAAAGCGTTTCAAAATGTTTGAATTTATCCTTCTAAATATTTCGCAACATCCAGTTTTTGTTCTTCTTCACGAGAAAGGTGTCAGCCTTATTTTTAAATCATTTCCAAGAAGTTATTCGAACTAGTTACTGATGCCGTGTTCAAAGTAATTTCGGCGGTTTCAAAATAGACGCGTTATTCGTTTAAAATGATTTCGGGAAATAGGCAGAATGGGTATTACGGGAAGGCGGAAAAAAAAGTGAGTCCTACGACGATATATCGTTGGATACGCATTTTTACAATGAGTTTCACGCGCGAATTTGAAATGACAGTAGAAAACGCCCAAATAATTTTAAAATTTTGAGTTCCCGCGAAGAAATTACGGTAAAAATGAATATTTAACGATATATCGTTGTAGGACTTTTCAAAACACGTACACTAAGAATAACTGACGAGATAAACGCGAGGTCGGTGGCGGTACACTGACGAACTCGCAAACATGTCGCTTTTTTCTAGGCGCGATCTCGCATTTTTCTGGGCGCTAGCTCGCATTCTTCTCGGCGCGACCTCGCATTTATCTTGCATTTCGGAAACTTTCAAAATGCGAGCTCGCGCCCAGAAAAATGCGAGACCGGCGCGAGAAAAAATGCGAGATGTTTGCGAGCTCGTCAATGTACCGCCAGCGTCTCGCGTTTATCTCGGCAGTTATTCTTAGTGTACTCTCCTCTCTCACATGCACACTGTCTGTGAACCTGCGCGCTGGCATGCCACATTCAACACAAAACGGCAGACCAGCGCGCATGTAACCGCAGGCCAGCCCACGAGTCTGGTCTCTCCAAATTTACCGTGCTCTCTAAAACGGTGCATTTGCGCTGATCTGTCGTTTCTTTTTTTTTTTTAGATGGGCGCTGGCTTGTCGTTTTTCCCTGAGTATGTAGATAAAAGTGTAAAAGTAGTTATTAAGCATAGAATTTTTGATTCGAAAATTTTTTTGACTTGTTTTTTCATTTCAATCGAGTTACTCGACCCTGTATTTTAGCACCCATATTTTATTTTTGGCTCCTTAGTCGACACCTTTTTTCCAAAAATCCAATTCTAATTGGACGTGTGGCCGACTTTTTGCTTATGTTTATTTAAAAGATAACTGTATGCCGTGTTTAAAGTAATTTCCGCGAAATTCAAAATCAACTTTAAACTTCCAAAGTTTATTTATATCTTTCACTCTGGCGGTTATTTTGAATTAAGCTGCAATTTTTTTCGATATGATTATTTTATGCTCGGATTTTCAGAGAAGGATTTTGGCCAAGCCTCTTCGAGGAAGCCGCGCTCGTCCCCAAAAGCAGCAAAGACCACGATCTCGTACTTTGACTTCCGTTCACGATGCGTGGTTGGACGAACTTGTTTTCCCCGCTGAAGTCGTTGGAAAAAGAATCCGCGTCAAGCTTGATGGAAAGAAGTTGTACAAGGTTTGCTAGTTTGCCTACACTTTTAATTTTTTTTTATTAACCGCCTAGGTTCATCTGGACAAGAACCAGGAGACGACCATTGGACACAAAGTCGGAGTTTTCGCTTCCGTCTACAGGAAACTCACAGGAAAAGACGTTACCTTCGAGTTCCCCGAACCCATCTTCTAATTTGTTTTTGTTAAAAATATAAATTGTTGGAATATTTTATTCGGAATTATGCTAATCACATGGAAAATCGGGGGTTACAACTCGTCGTGTTTCAAACTTTCGAATTTACGATGGTATTCTTTCTTCTCTTTATATATCTTAGTTTGTCGTATATTTAAGTATTGGTCGGCTTGCTGTGGGCTATCTGGAATTTGGCTGCACAACCAGGCGGTCTGTGGAGTTTCTTTGAAATCTGGAACAGGCGGTAAATCATTATTTATTTTTCCCTTCACTTACATTCTACACAAAGCTCTCGAAGGCAATGTATGGCGTTTGGTTGTTCGTTTAGTTCGCACCATCCGAGTTCCTAAGAAGAAAAAAAAAAAACAGGTTTCATTGGATTCAGTTATTTACCAGACTGCAAAGCCTTTCAGGTCGTAAAATAACAGTAGCTATCTCAACGATTTGAAGGTATTTAGTTTCCATAAATGATTGACACTAAAATTTTCAAGTTTTTCTGAAAGAAGATTGTTTGTTCAACCCCATTATAAGAGAAGCCGTTAGGAAAGAGCGTCAGATTTTTTCCCTGGAAGGCGAGACAAAGTTCCGCACAAATATTGTGAAAGAGGGAAGCTTTCAAGAAATTGAGTGCGTTCTGCACAACAGTCGGTTGCAGCAGGAATCTGTGCTGAAAGTACTTTTTGGAAAAAAGCAATTTTTCCTCAGATTACCTGAATAACGTTGGTGATCGACATGCAACCGGTACATTCTAAACAAATTACAGAAGTTGTCAGGTTTCTCACTGAAAAAAAAGCAATTGAACGATAACTAGGAGTTATGTTCTACCTGTGTTTTCATAGTTTTCATGACATCCTGGAGCGATCGCTGAGCATATCGTTTTTGCTTTTGGAACTTGGGACAGTAAAAGTTCGACCAAATGATATTCATCATCCTTTAAAAAGTTATGATTTTATAAGATGATCATTACTGAACCGAATGAAGAACCCGGCTCGGAATCAGTAGCCTCTGCTCAACTTCAGTTGTCAGCCGATGGCATAATGAGCAGAAAGGGCCTGTTTCAAGGTTTTATCTCGTCCACGCGAAGATCACTTAAAACCTGGATGAGCGACAGCCAAAGTGGAAAAGTAGCCGAATAGCTGGTCCTCGGTGAGGCTATTCAAATCGGAAACTTTGTTATCGCAGACGTGCTCTTCTCGGTTCATGTAGTACTAAAATAATCATCTAGTAAATTTTCCAATAGAAAACTGACATGAAGAGTCGACATATACTTTACAAATGGGTCATCTTCGGGTTTTGTGTAGACGGGTGCGAACTTGAATGGACCTTCTGGAGGCGATTGTGACGATGCTGAGGAACTGGCTTGAGGTGGAGTCGTAGAGGCTCCGTTAGACGTCGAAGAACCGCCTGTCAAGGACGTCGGCGAACCTCCAAGGGACGTCGTGGACTGGCCTGCAGCTGTAGAGGCGCTCGCTGGTGAAGAAGTAGCCCCCGCAGACGTCGTCGGCGGCGGAGACACCGTAGTCGTCGTGAACATGGTAGAATTGGGCTGGGGACATGGCTGATCGTCTCGTCGTGCGATCAATTCTTGGAAGTTCTCTGATCGGCTCACTAGGCCCTGAAAGGCTTGTCAATGGAACATAAACTTGACTCGAGAAAAATTCTCGTTATTTTCGGAGATTTTGACAGAAGTTATTGGGAAATCTTCTTCTGTGATAATGTCGTGTTTAAACTGATTCCGGGAAATTTAAAATAATTTCTGACTATCCAGAATTAAGTTTTCTTATTAACTGTGGCGGTTCATTCGAATTTCGCGGAAGTCAACTCTCTGGAGCCTATTCACCCACTTTGAAGGTGCCATTACATTGAGAAAGATTCAATGCGAGGACTTCAGTTTAAAAGTTGGAAATAACTCTGTCAAGTCTTTTTTTTTGCTAGTCGCAATCAACTTAAAGCTTGAAGAAAATGAAACTAACAGTTTTATCGAAGATGGTCAGTTTGGCGAGATGTAAGTTGTTGGAGAGTCGGACTCTTTCATGGTGAGCCAACGCTCGAGACACATCTTTCACCACTTGTCGGCCTTTTCGCAATGTTTCCCGGCATTCTTGGTGCTGAAGAAAAGTAAAAAAAAAAATCGAGTTCAAATAATTCAAGTTGAGGCTGTTCACGAGTTTTTTTTTGGCGAATTTCAATGCTTGGATATAGATTTCTGGATTTAGAAAAAAAAAGGTTGTAGCTTGAATTCGAGATTTGCACTTTAAGATTTCAGTTTGGCTGGTCCTATTTAATGTTTTTTGAAGTTTTCAGGCGAGTTTTGTTAGAACGAAGTTTGCCGGAAATGAAATACTTGAGCTTTATTTTATTACCTTGAGTTAATATTTTAAAAAAAAGTTTTGCGAGTTGACGAAAGTTTTTTCAACTTGACCAAACTCACGAAGAAGGATTCGCCGAAGACGTTGAATGGCGCGCAAAGGAGCAGCAGCAACAGCAGCATGGGCACAACGATTGCGTGGATCCTTATCAATGGGTACCTATTCATTCTCCGTCTGATAACGGATTTATATTGAAATGGCAGGGTCGTAAAGTATTCTAACCGAGGTGCCACTTGAGTGATGTTGAATATTCTGAACGACCTCAAGTCGTTTACATCAAATTTACGGCTCCTAAACGGTTTTGAAAGTGTTAAAACCTTTTAATTTGTTCTCCCTTTTTTCTGCGAAAGTGCCAAAAATGCTAATTTCTTTCTCTAAGACAACCGAAAACGTTACCAGTAGATACAAAGCTAATTGCACTTGCCTAAAAATAATTTCTCTTATTTCTGTTTTAGTTCAAAAAAACAATGCTGGTGAGCATACTGTTTTCTGCGTTGATGATTTTCGGAGGTAGGAATTTTTGTGTATTTCCAAAAGATGATAAGACAGCAAATTAACAAAGCTCCCCATTCAATCAAAAATTAAACAAAATTTTGTAATGTCCATAACTTCAGATGTGATTGGATATAGCAACATCTGCGAAGTCCGTGAAAAGTGCACAACACCTCCAGAATCAGATACAGAGCATCGGACGGCGCCACCAGACTTATCCAGTATGTTTAAGGAAAGTTATGGAATTTGTAAGGAAGGCATGTTTCCTCTACACTTTGGAGTTTTCTAAAAAAAATCCCGCAAACAATCTTTGATTTATATACAGGAATCACTTCAAAGTTAATTGTTTTTTTTTTTTTGACATTAAGACGGCCAATCACAAAAAATGCATATTTTAGCGGGCTTTGAATCTTTTTTGTTGGTTTTTTATTGATTATATTGAAGAGTATTTAAAATGATTTTAAGGGTTTTTCAGACTTTTTTTTTTGATGTTTCAAATTCACACGAAATGGAACGAATTGAATGTTCGGTGCATGATTCGTTTAAAAAGTGTAGTCGAAATATCAATTTTTTTAAGTATATTACTTGAAAAAAAGCTGTCACGGCGGAAAAAAATCTTCTATATCATTTTTCTAATTTGATGAAAGTTCAAGAAATTTTTCGAAGTTCCAATTAATTTTTTTCAGTTTGATAAAGTTTCGATAGAATGTCTCATAGGGCGAGATTAGACGAGAAATAAAAATCCATGTATGAACCATAAATAGGGACCGCAAAGCCACGCCCCTTTTCGCGATAGAAAAAGTGGCTTTTTTTTGGTTTTCAACTTTCATTTTGTTTTAGTTGCAAAATATATGGAACTGGATAATAAATTTTGACACACATGTACAGAAAAGCTTCCTCTTTCGTTTAAAAAATATTTCACGCTTTTTTGATGCGTTCGCGCGAAATGTCGTACAAAAACGTGAATGGGACTAAAAAAGTTTGTCATTTTTTGCTTTTTCATGTGTTTTCAGGTCGAACGCACTCTTTCTTTTTTTCAAATAATGATTTTTGATTCAAGTAACGGTAATTTTAAAACAATAAAATAAAAAAATTCGTCTTTGCCAAAAAAATTTTTAGCGAGTGCCGAAAGTCATAATTCAAAAATATCGTTAATAAGCGAATATAATCGAGTTTTTTTGTTTTTTTCAGAATTTAGATTTGGGGCTTACTTAAATTTTTTTCTCCACAACATCTGTGCTTGAAAAAAAGTTGTTTGATACGCAAAAAAATGCTCTTGAAAAATAGAGAAAAAAATTAGCGGCGTTTATCACACAGAAAGCGGTCGAACGCAGGTTTTTTTCAAACAATTATATACATTTATTAGTAAAAAAATCTTTCAATTAAAAAGAATAAAATAAAAAAATTCGTCTTTGCCAAAAAAATTTACGGGGCCGTTTTTAATGCAGCGATCGTTTAACGAGGCAAAAAAAGCACTAAAAAAAACAGCTTTTTTTCGAAGTGAATTTCCACGGAAAGTTTGAGTAAAGATTTGCGAACATATTCTGATAAAAATAGCTAAATTACTTCAAATTTTCATTTTTGAAATAGGCAATCTGTGCTATCCAAACGGCTCAAGGGTAAGGCGGATGGAAGCTCCCCTCACTAGACCTAACAGCTTGGCGCAGCGCGTGCGCTGCGACTTTTCATTTTGAGGTCGCGAGTTCGATGCCCGCAAGCGTCAGTTTTTTGTTTTCTGGAAAATACCGACTTTTTCGGCAAACTAGCTAATTTTTATCATTTTAGCACTCTATTATGATTTGTTACATCATATTAGACCAGTATCAAAACTTGTTCCAGAAGAAAAATCGAGGAAAATGTCAAAAAAATGGATAATACCAAAAATTTTCAGTACTAAAAATGGTGCGCGGCGCGCCACATTTTTTTCGTCATAACTTTTTTTCATCCTCAATCTTTTTTTCGAAAAAAACTAAACGGTTCTGAGTTTTTGAATCGAAACAGCTATCAAACCATACAAAGCTCAATGCTGAAAAAAATTTTTTAAAAATTCGTTTGCGGTCCCTAACCATAAATTCTCAATAGTAAATATTTAATTTACTAGGTCTTCTTTTTTCAAATATAAGTTTGCTTTTGAGTTTCGACGAGTTCAAAAGAGAGCAATCTTCATTTTTCAAATTTTTTCTCCAAGACAACCGGAAACGTTACCAGTAGTAACAAAATGGATAGCCATTCGGGAAAACTTGAGAAAGAGGAGCAAAGTTTCAGCTTTCCTTCATTTTTTCGAGAAGCAATGCCGTCCGGCATGCTTCTATTCAGGCTTATGATTGTATTAGGAATCGGAGGTTTGAACGTTTTTCTTGAAAATTTTTATTAAGTTGAGTGGAGACTTGAAAGTGAACTTTTTCGAAAAGTGTGTACTTTGGTCCAACGTTCTCAATAATTTTCAAAATTCCAAAGTTCCAAAAACTCTAAATTATGCAATCCATTTTTTTTTCCAGGCTCCTCAGTACGCGCTGAAAGTACAACCTACAATCTATGTATGTTAAAAGAAAATTAGATCTATTTTTTTATAATTTTAAGCATACTGCATAAGCGGGAGTGTGAGAAATTGGTTCTCGGATGGTCTCTGCAAAATGGTAGAAATGGAAGATTTCACAAACTGCTCGCTAACGACGACTTCTACAACGACGTCAACCACTCCTACTACCTCTACTTCCACCTCAACAACTACAACTACAATGTCAACTTCAAAAATTACTTCATCCACAAGTTCAACAACCAGCAGTACTCCCACGACTTCTACCACGACTATATCAACGCCGACTTCCACGACTACACCGACAAGCAGTACTCCTACGACTTCTACCACTACTACAACCACTCCGTCGTCCACAACTTCGACCAGTAGTACTCCTACGGCTTCTACCACTACTACAACCACTCCGTCGTCCACAACTTCGACCAGTAGTACTCCTACCACTGCTACAACACCTACAACCACGCCGACCCCCACGACCCCGACCAGTAGCACTTCTACCACTTCTACAACACCTACAACCATTCCGTCGTCGACGACTTTGACCAGTAGTACTCCTACCACTTCTACAACACCTACGACCGCGCCGACGCCCACGGCCCCGACCAGTAGTACTTCTACCACTTCTACCACTTCTACAACCACTCCGTCGTCCACGACTCCGACCAGTAGTACTACTACCACTTCTACCACTTCTACCACTTCTACCACTTCTACAACCACTCCGTCGTCCACGACTCCGACCAGTAGTACTCCTACCACTTCTACAACACCTACAAGAACACCGACGACCTCTTCAACCAGTACGCCCTCGACGACGTCTACGACTTCAACGACCAGAACTATGCCCCAGACCTCTGTCACTTCTACTACGACGCCAACCACTACTTCCACCTCAACTAGCACTCCTACGACGTCCAAAACAACTTTGACGACGCCAAGCTCAAGCAGTACGCAGTAGTGTTCTAAAATTCGACCGTTCGACCAATTAGACCGTTCAACTGATATGACCGTTCAGTTTTTCGAACGGTTATAACATGTCATTTTTCTGACCGTTCGTTTGACCGACCAATTTCTGAAATTTACGAAACCGACCGACCATTTTCGAAGTGACATTTCGAACGTTCGAAAAATGACCGACCATTTTTGAAGTGACATTTCGAACGTTCGAAAAATGACCGACCATTTTTGAAGTGACATTTCGAACGTTCGAAAAATGACCGACCATTTTCAGAGTAACATTTCGAACGGTCAAAAAATGACCGACCATTTTCAGAGTGACATTTCGAACGGTCAAAAAATGACCGACCATTTTCATAGTGACATTTCGAACGGTCAAAAAATGACCGACCATTTTCATAGTGACATTTCGAACGGTCAAAAAATGACCGACCATTTTCATAGTGACATTTCGAACGGTCAAAAAATGACCGACCATTTTTGAAGTGACATTTCGAACGTTCGAAAAATGACCAACCATTTTCAGAGTGACATTTCGAACGGTCAAAAAATGACCGACCATTTTCATAGTGACATTTCGAACGGTCAAAAAATGACCGACCATTTTTGAAGTGACATTTCGAACGTTCGAAAAATGACCAACCATTTTCAGAGTGACATTTCGAACGGTCAAAAAATGACCGACCATTTTCAGAGTGACATTTCGAACGGTCAAAAACTGACCGACCATTTTCGAAGTGACATTTCGAACGTTCGAAAAATGACCGACCATTTTCGAAGTGACATTTCGAACGTTCGAAAAATGACCGACCAATTTCGAAGTGACATTTCGAACGTTCGAAAAATGACCGACCAATTTCGAAGTGACATTTCGAACGTTCGAAAAATGACCGACCATTTTCAGAGTGACATTTCGAACGGTCAAAAACTGACCGACCATTTTCGAAGTGACATTTCGAACGTTCGAAAAATGACCGACCAATTTCGAAGTGACATTTCGAACGTTCGAAAAATGACCGACCAATTTCAGAGTGACATTTCGAACGGTCAAAAACCAACATGTCATTCTGAAGTGACATGTTGAAATGTTGAAACTCCAACCGTTCGACCAATGACCATTTATTATGACATGTTGAAAAAATATTGGTCGAACGGTCGGTCGAGCGGTCAATTTTCGAAACTATAGTACGCAGATGACATCAGCCACTTCTTTAGATCCAAGTTCGAGTTCAACCATTATCTCGATGACGTCAAGCAGCCTTTTAACTTTGAAATCAGCTGCAAGCAGTACTCCGATGACGTCAGCCTTTTCTTCAGATCCAACTTCAAGTTCAAGTAGTATCACGTCGACCTCAAGTTTTTCAACAGCCTCAAGTTCAAGTTCAACGCCCACTCCGACAGCTTCAAGCATGTCTTCAACACTCGGTTCAAGTTCAACAAGTATTCCGTTGACGTCAGATACGTCTACGAGGCCACGTTCTACCTCAAGCAGTGCTCAAAACATTCCAGAAAATTTCACAACTTGGAGTTCAAGTTCAACCAGTAATTCGATGACCTCAGACACGTCTACAAGACTGAGCTCTACGTTAAGCAAAAGCAGTACCTTGATTCCTACTGATCAACATACAACTTCAACTTTAGCTGTTTCTACGAAAAAGTCAACATTTTTCGCTACTCACCCCACTCCATCAACCTCGATTATTTCTTCAAAAACTTCAATGTCCACCAGTGCTACGACCACTTCGGAGATGACTTCAGGAACAGAAACGACGACGCCTTTGCCAACGATTTTCCCGATTACGTCAGACACTTCATCAGCTTCTCAGACATCTGCAACCACCTCGACTGCTTCATCATCTGTCGTAACTACTATGCAATCAACGTCAACTTCTGGAGCAATTGAAACGTCCGAAACGACGGCAACAACTTCAGAACAGACGACTGACACTTCTTCAACGGCATCCTCAACTTCATCTTCAGCATCAGAAGAAACTTCATCATCTGCAAGCTTTTCAACGACGTCTCCTAGAGCTCCTTCTTCTGTAACATTTCCACCATCCCCTGATATGACGTCTTCTGGAAGTTCTACGTCTCCTAGCCTTGCCACACTCCCATCGGCTACTGATTTCAGCTCCTCAACGACGTCTTCTGAACATTCTACCACCTCTAGCCTTGCTACACTCCCACGGTCTTCGGAATCAAACTTCTCAACCGCGTCTTCCGGCAGACCTTCTTCATCAGCTTCTGAGACCTTCTCATCGTCTTCAGAACGAACTTCAACCACTCAGAAGTCTTCAGCGCCATCTTCGACTCCTTCCAGTCCGCCAGTGTCTCCATCTGCCGCAACGACATCAACCGTAGAAAGTTCCACAACCGAAGAGTGGATCACAACTACCAGAAGAGGTAATTAAATTATTTTCTGATTTACTTAGAGGTTTTGAACTTTTCAGCGAAATGCGCCGAAAGCTGTCCAGAAGGTTATTTGGAAGGCGAAGGGGCCTGTTTCTTATTCATTACACTACCGAGAACGCTTTCTTATCAGAAAGTAAGTCTTAAGAAAGCTTAAACAAACCAAAATACGTGAATAATGTCTTCGATTTTTTGTTTCTTTTAAAATCTGATCTTCTTAGGCTTTGAGCGCGTGCCGAAACACTCCTGATCAAGACATGATAGGAATTTATATGCTTCGGGACGCGAAGAACCTGGATCTCTTCAAATCACAAAGGTTTTTTTGTAACGTTTGTAATCGCATTTGCAAAGGTTTGATAAACTGCTGAAATATTTTGAAGGAATGAAACGTTTTTTCTTCTTGTGGAGCTTTTTGTGGTGTGTCGAATGGTTTACTCACGGCGTTCTTTTGACGACGCCCCTCCCACAATTTCCGTAATATTTGACGTCTTTGGTGCATACACAGAGCGACGCTAACTTGCATACTCATTAAATTCGAAAATAATTTTTTTCCTCGAAAAATAGCGTTTTTCTCAAAATTACAGACTTGAAAAAAAATCGATCCTTTCACAATTCCTTTTCTAGTTGACAAAAAACATTTGGGTGAAAGTTTTTCTTATTTTCTGAACAATTTTATACCTTTCACCCTCAAAATTAGTTATAGTCCTTTTTTTCAGTGAAAAACGTGAAATTTTGTGCCGAAAAGGACTTATTGTGGTTATGTGTCTTTCCGCACTTATTAAAAAAATTAAAAAAAGTTTTTCTTCACAGATTTAGTTTAGTTCATCCACCTGGTGGTATTTTTTTCTCCTCTGCAACATCGCCATACCATTCTGATGTTGCGAAAATGAAGAGATTGATTGATTCGAATAAAAAAATTTAATTTGACACTGAAAAATGTGTATGAAAGGCTTTTTGCTTTAAAGGGGAAATTTTGTCAAAACCCAGCAGTTAACATTGAAAATTGAAAAAAAAGTTCGTTCGCATTTTGCTGTCGCAATAAAAAATAATTACCGTAAATCAGAACAAAACAGATGAAGATACAACTGAAATAAACATAAAAAATAACCTGAAGCACTTGAGCAACAAGAAATTCAAATGTTCGCGCGCAAGCTGTCTACCGTAACTCTAGGTGGAGCAACCTTTCAAAGCCGCTCCGCATTTTCAAAATTTTTACATTTTCTTCCACTACGCAGAACGCCGTGTACTATAAATAGCAAAAAATAGCTCCTCTTTTCAGAGTAACTTTTAATTTCCGCGCAAATGGATTTAGCTTTAATGGTGGTCTATAGATCAATGAAACGTCACAGCGTTCTAAAGCGGGGTTCCCGCCCCTTTTCTGAAAAGCATGCGGACGTTGCATGAGTGGGCGTGGCTAACAATCGTCTTTTTCGCGTCGTAATTAAGAGTCCGGATTTTTTGATTATTTGAAGGCTAGCATTTTTTTTTCCTGACATTTATAGTTTCCAAGTGTTGCTAGTCATTTCCTATAACTCTCTTAAAATTTCGCAGTTTATTTTCTTGTGGTTTGATTGGTTCAAAGGACTACATAATTGTTCTGTTCACGAAAGTCGAAATTTTTTTAACTCAGGTTTGATTTTTGTATTCTTTTTTTCCTGTTTAAGTAATTGAAAACTGATAATGTGATCGATTCCTGGAGTTGAAATTTCGATTTTTCGGTTTTTGCCTCTTAGGTACAGACCAATTACACCTTTTTTTGAATTTTTTTCGTCAAGTCGAAATTTTTTTCTCTTTTGCGCGGACACTGACAGCTTTTTCTTGGTTATTAGTTGGAAACTGATATTTTGATCGATTCTTGGAGTTGGAATTTCGATTTTTCGGTTTTTGTCACTTGGATACAGTATTTTTCTTTTTATAAACAACGTTTCGACACATTAACGAGCTATGGACACTTTAAAAACTTTCTAATACGTTTAAAAACATTAATTAAAAATTTACGTGCATAGAAACAAAAAAATACTTCAAAAAACAAGCGAAAAAAGTTAATAGGATGTAAATTAAAGAAAAAAAAGCACCTTGATTTTGATTGACAACGCTCCAAGTTACGCGCTCCATTGAGAGTAGTGTGCGCCTCTTTTTGCGTCAACCCCGTTTTAGAACGCTGTGACGTATAATCTGTTCATATTTTGAATCTCGAGTAGAATAAGTTCATTCGAAAACGCTCTGTGGATGGCTCGCTCTCTGGAGGCCGAGCATGAGCGACGACTCAAAATTGAAAAGCTGAACAGATATTTCCATTTTTGCTCTCTTAGATCTCGGTAAAAAATTCGAGCTTGCCATGGAGGTTCTTGAACACTTAAAAGTGCTGACGTCGCTAAAGTAATCACTAGAAATGTTCAGGAACTTCCAGGGCGCGTCCACTTTACGTTACGGAGGTCCAAGATCTTTCATTTCTTTTCAGTAATAATTTTGATTTTTGTAGTTACCATTGAGTCCAAGCTAAGAACTCCATATTAGAATAGTTTTGATGGATCCAAATTCCGAAAATTTGTACTTCGCATTCCTAGCAGCATAAGTAGGGTCCGCAAGCCATTTCTTCAAAACGATCCAAAAAATATGTTTTTCACATTGTTCGATAGAGGAGACTGTCCATTTTCATAATCCGTTCAGTTTTAGAAAAAAGCTCCACTAAGAAAAAAGTTATGGCCAAAAAACTAACGCGCGCGGCGTACAACTGGAGGCAAAATCTCACGGTTTACCCGCCGCCGCACGCTTTCTTTTTAAATGTTTTTACGCATTTCTGAACCGTTTTCGAATCGGTTTTTTGTTCTGAGAGGCTGTCCGAACTAAGCTTCATGTTTTGGTATGAATCTTTTGTACAATCCTCATAAGAATTTTTTTGACAAAATATCAAAAAAACTACTTAGAAAAAAAGGTCAGAAGGAATTTTTCAGCTTATTTTTTTCTTTTTTTCTAATCAGAAAAAAATTATTATCATTTGGTTTGGAAAAAAAGAAAAAAATGAAAAAAATAATGTTATTTCGAAATAAAACAGGAAAATGTGCAATTTGACTCCAAAAAAAACAGCTCCTGCAATATTTAAAAGTGCGCATCGGTGTGTTTGACGCAAACACTGCTACGGACACTTGCACGAATTCTTCCAAAATTTCAAAAAAAATTGCCATTTTTTCGAGGTTTTCAAAGCCGTTATTTTTTTCGCGTCGTTTGATTTTTTTCATAGTTTTTTTGATTGATAGAGTTTTGAACGCTTAATAATATAATCAAAAAGTATAGAAGCGATCCTATTCTCTCATGCGTCAACGAGGCAGACGAAAAAAAGGAGGTTTTTGGTAATATTCAAATATAATTTGATTCGCTGTCCCAATAATTATTTTTCATTCTGAATTTTTTTATTCTTGAACACATTGTGAGTTTTTAAAACAAATAAAAAGTATACCATGTCGCTGAAATTTTTTCGCATTTCAGCTTCAAACTTTGGTGTCACTTTACAAGCTTCGATTTTTTTTTCGCGTCGTTAGATTTTTTTAAATTTTTATTCAAAAAATAAAGAAAGTGTTAATGTATAACATACTCAAAATTCAGAAGCGTTCCTCACTTGGTTTTCTGAAACGCGACGATTTTGTGAAACTTGTCAGTTTTTTTCGTGTTAAATCTTACTTTTTCGCTTATTTTTGAAAAATACATAGTTTTAAAAGTATTCAGTCTTGTAGAGCGTTGTCGATTACATAGATTAACAGAAACAGTTCATTTTTAAAGTGGGACTTTAGCTAGTATAAACGCCTCGAAACCGTTTCTGCAACAAAAAAATCGTCATTTTGGTGGCGTGAAGGGGCGGGGCTTTGCGCCCCCTAAGCATAAGCATTTTTTATCATCACTTTGAAATTTTTCTGCGAAAAGTTATGCGGAAAGGAGTACAGCTGTCTTTTTTTTCAGCGCATCTCAAGACTTCAAGCTGTTCTACGTGAACGAGGAGGCGTCGAAGATGTTCAGGTCGACGTTGACCGTCCGCGTGGTCGACGTCTTCGACCTGACCCAATTCTCCACGCCGATCGTCTTCAACGCTTCGGTTTCGGATCACAACAGCAACGTCTCCGCCATTTGTCAACTTCCGAGTGATTTTTGGGCTTCTTTTTCAAAGTATGAAAAAGTTTAAGAAAATTGCGCCGCTGCTTCGTGTTCATTGACCGATAGTCTGGAATTTTACGGGCTGAGTGAGAATTTGAAGGCCAAGGTCTCTGTGCTTGCGGCTGGTCAAACTACGAAGTGAGTACAGAAAAAAAGAAAACGATGCGAAAAACACATGAATAAAAGGGAAATCTTCAAGTCGCCAAATTTTTCTTCGAAAAAGTGTTGATAAGCATTGAAAAACCTTTTTTTCGATTTTCGAGATTTTCCGTTTGAAAGACTGTGGAAAAATTTAAAAGTCTGAAAATAAGAACCATTTTCAGACTCACTTGTCGGGATGGATCCCAACATTTGGAGTCTTGTTCTTCGCGAGGACAGCTCGTTCCCCACCCGACAATGTTCAATTGTGCAACTGGTTCGAGAAAAACATCTACAAACGTAGATCGAATTGAAAACGAAGTTCAGACTACGTAGAACCTTTGGAGACGGCGAAGAAAAGCGTCTCGAGTTGCAACAAATGCTTCAAACGCGGCACGGAAAGCTGTGGTCCGGCGGACGAGAATTCTACCGATTTATACTGTAACTGCTCCCCAGACTATATGGTAAACTAGTCGGGTTACTGTAATCAGGAAAGTGTGAACAGATGTCAACGTGTTGGAAGAAAGTGGACCTCTGCGTCAATGTCACGTGCAGTAATCACGGAACGTGTCAAATGTTGGACGTTGAGGTTGTTCTTGAATGGTATCTTCTGGTCGCATTTAGAATGGCTTTGCGGGGGTCGCTTCGGAACCGTCACGCGTTTAGCCATTTCGCGTGCGACCAAAGTGACTGCTTTTCTTTTTTTTTTCCCCAAAGATTGCTTCAATTTCTCATCTTAATTAGAGCATGTAACTTTTTGCAAAAAGAGATTTTTTTGTTTTGAAAAAAAAAATCTATATAATCTCGTAAAAAAAGGAAAGTAAATTTGATCAAATAGATATCGAACGTTTCTAGTAACCACTTTAGTAGCTTCAGCACTCTTAAGCGATCCGCAGATCTGATCAGAAAAATCCGGAGCGCGTCCGATTTTCGTTACCAAGGCCCGAGTCGCATTCTGTTTTATCAATAAAGCTTTTATATTTTGCTCAGTCGTCTCTTTTTAATACTTGTCACGGTTTTGCTATTTTTCCTCCTTTCCCCTTTTGAGTTGAATGTTCTACTTCTGGGAAATCAAAAACCGTTTTCAAATTCATAACTTCAGGCGGTTTGTGAGTGCGATTTCGGGTATGAAGGCGATTTGTGTGAGGTTGACCGGAATCCGGCCAGCCATCGAAATTCGAGCTCTTTTATCGTAGGCCTTCCGATTGAACACAAAAGAAACAAGGAACTTCCAAGGGACGAATCGATCTGGCGGACGCCACAGCGATGGTTGCTGTACAGTTGTCGTTTTGGAGTGTGCTCGGACTTTTGTCGAAACTTCTTGGCAAGGTCATCATCGCCAACGATGAAGACGTGAGTGCGGCGTGTAAATTTCCTACGTTTTCATGGAAGTTGGCAAATTTTCAGACAGATAGGCTAGCGCAAAAAAAAGCGCAAAAAAAAAACCGATCGAAAAAAATTTCAGAAAAATGAAGATGTGTTTTCTCCCGTCCTGCCTCAAATTTGGTTCAAGGAATGAAATCCTATTCTCTTCTCAAATCAGGAGATTTTTTTTAACAAAAAGCACGCCAAACTCATTTTTCAAAGTTTTGATTCTTTAACGGCGAAAATTTTTTTTTGAAAGTTTGAGAATTTCGTATTGTACAGTTAACAGAAATTCAAGAAAACCCGTAAAATTAAGTTTTCTCCCAGAGTCATTCAAATTTAAAGGTTCATGGTTTTGTGTTCCCCGAGCATTCCAGTCGGATGAATGATATTTTGTAGCTGATTCGCGGCTGGCTTGAGCCATTTAAAAAAGGATCCTATAACGAAGAAAAAAGAGATAATACCTGGTTATGTTTCGTGAATCGACTACAAACCTTTTTTTACTTTAGAAATGTCATTTTGGTCATTCTCACCTCAATAAGATGATTTTAGGACCCACAAGAGATCTACCAAACGCTTCGCGGCGTCATTTTGACCTTTGCCACGATGTGCGTCTTGTTTTTCTATAATCCGAACTTTTTGAGAATCTCCCCGACCACTTGTCGCTTATATTTTCTGATTGTTCATTTCGCCTTTGGCTGGGGTTCGGTTTTACTCCAGTATCAAATTATTCTTCATTTGTAGCGTGTTCTCAATGGATTTTCGAAGGGTTCAACGTCAACGAAGTGCTTCGATGTCGACAAAAGAATCAGTGGGACCTCGATTTCGAATCGAGAAAGAGAATGTATTTTGGAGCCATGGTTAGTTTGTTGAGTACCAAAAACGATAAAGCTGTAAAACTGTGCTATAGAGCTGCACTGAAGCCGGGAAAGTTTGAAAATAATTTAACGAATTTCACAAAAATAAAATTATTTGATCTCGAATCATTCAGCTTTCAGAGAATTGTTTAAAAAAAAAAACGAAGCTTATGAAACGTGTAAACTGTCCAGAAACCTTTTTCCATCATTTTCTGTCTCCTTATTGAACTTCCAGCCGCGAATCCTGCCGTGTTTCCTGTTTCTGATCTCGGTTTACGTGATCATCTACAACGCCAACTGGAGCAAGATCGCGTCGACGTGGACCTGCCTCGGCGTGACCTGCGAATTGACGACCAATCTCTGGCTCCCCATCGGTTTCTTCCTGCTCTGCATGGGACTTCTCGCAACGGCCTTTGCGGAGAACAGCTACTTGGTCATCCAGTTCGTCTACAGCCTATCAAAACTTGGCTTCACCCTCTTCTCGAAGCGCGCTCTGTCGCACTCAACCTTCTATTCTAAAAATGTTTTCAGAGTCATAGTTTATTTTGACTTTCAGTTCTCCTTCTCTCAAGCTCCGCCTCTAAATGCGCGATAGACCAAACAGAGCAAGCCATCCACAGCGCCTTTTTGAATGACGTCATTGCGTTAGAGAAAATAAATTAAAAAAATTAAATCATGAGCTTGGAGCGGAAAATATAGTTCGGGACTCCACCAACCAGACACTATCTCTTTTTTTATCTGGTCAGGACCCTTTTTTCGACGGCTCAACCTAACCGTGTGTCAGCTATAGCTAGCTGAATCTGAAGCCAAGGTGCACTGGAGCGCGCTTTTTTTTCAGAATTGGAGGGTGGAGGAAACAAAACTTCAATCTTTCATAATACTCATCTGAAATCAAAAACGAAGACCTTCAGCCGACGTCCGCTGCTTCATCTGAAGGTCCGATCGGAGCTGGAGAAATTCGACGGCTTTAAGATGGGTCAGGTGACGGAGAAGTGTCTTCGGAACGTCACCTGGTCGTTGTGCGGCATTTGGTGTCTCGAGCTTCTTTGGGTCTTCACCATTCTCGCCTCCGACCACCCGAAAGACAAAGTCTTCGCTGGGTTTGTATGATCATTCGTGTGAAATTGTAAAATTTTCGGTATATATTCATAAAATACGAAGTTTCTGCAAAGTTGGTGTCAATATAAGCTAAAAAATCAGAAAAAGGGTGAATCAGAGAAAAAAAGATGTTTCAAACCGATATTTTGAAACTTTCAAGCTCGGCTTTCCTGTTGTCCTTCGCTTATTGCTTCATTTCGGCGGCTCAAGGGATCATCACCTGTCCTTCGGTGTGTTCCAAGTGCTGTTCTGACAAATATGAAGTTTTGTGCAGACCTACGCGAAGGCCTCCCATTTTTTCATGGAACGTTTGCCGCCTTTTCTGGCGCCACAGTTCGAACCAGTGCAATTCTGGACCCGAAAGGAACGACTGGCAAGAAAAGCGGCAAAGATGAACAAGGAGCGGCCCGAGGGAACTGATCCGTTTTCCGATCCGGCTTCGGAGGTTTCAAGCTCGAAAATCAGTTGAAAATTTCTTTAGAAGGACAAAATTTATTTTTGAGGCTTTATTGTGATTTATTTCATGAATTGAAGTGCATGCTGAAAAATATGCAACGTTTATTTCTGGCAGAGTGAGATTAATTTTTTTTTTGGTTTCAAAATCAGTCTTCGCAAATAAATTCGAAATGCTCTAGATGAGCCAATCACTAGTAGATTCACTTCAACTTCAAAAAAAATCGTGCCCCACGGAGAATGGCTCGGCTACGGACCGGCCCATAGAAAATTCATACTACCGAAAAAAAAAAAATTCATACTACCGAAAAAAAAGTTTTTTCTTGAACCTTTTCACATGTTGTCAGAAAGTGTCAATTCGTAATTTTTTCAATTTTCGGAAATTCAGGAATACATTCCGGAAAATGCGGTCGCCTACATGGAGCATCGTTGGAAACGCAAGGGCTCGGAGTTGTTTGAACAGAAAATTCAAGTGGAGGAAATTTTCACGGTTTATTTTTGATATCAAGTTTTGATACCCGAATCGTTGCCGGCTTTTCACAAATGTACTACATTTTTAGTTTTAGTCCCCTCATTTGAAATGTGAGATCCAGTGAAGTGAAGGTACAAGAATCCCTAAGGTTGTAAGGTGTTTCCAAGGCTTCTCACCGTAGTTTGACGTCTGAAAGTTATTTCAGTCGAAGTCAGCGCCGAACGGAACTCTTTTTTTTCGATTTCTTTAAAACTCGCTATTCTTCTGACCTTTGTAACAAGCTTGCTGTTTATTAACAGTTATTTTCATTTAGAATAATATTTCAGACTCTTCTTCTCGGGGAGCTCAAATCTCTGAGGAAAAGCAACGCGTCGCATTTTCGAGACGTCCAGATAATGTTTTCCCACAAATTTTCGAATGGGTTCATTTTGGACACAATTTTAGGCATTTATTCGTGCAATGGAAGCAAAAAGTGATGCAGAAAGGGCCGGAGAAGTACTTCCAGCATGTTTGAAAGTTCAAATATTCCTTGGAAAAAGACAAAAACGCTCAGAATATCTCCGTGATTTTGGAAAAAACGAGATTATGTACGGTGGATCCGGACGGGAACGTCGAACTGCGCGAGTTTTTCGTCGTGCCGCCGATTTCGCCGGTCTTTCTACGCCCCGATGTACTGGCGCCTGTTTTTGGACTTGAACTTGTTCAATTTTTCGGCTTCAGGAGCGCTTGGAACAGGAAGCGTTGATAAACTGTGTGGAAGAGTTGTTGAAACAAGGCGAAGACGGGAAGCCAAGAAAACTTGAAAATGGGTCTGTTTTTTTTCTTAAATTTCAAAGATCGCTCAAAAAAACATGGAAACATTCGTAAAGTAGAGTTATCAGAAGGATTAAGCTGGGAACTCCGTGGCCGCACTTGGAATGGCTTTAGGCATTAAAGTTGCGTTACGGCTGGAATAGTGTCTTTAGCTGACTTCATATCCAATAGCTTGCTCTAATTTTTGCCGAGAACCTAAAGTATCTTTGTTTCTTGCACAAAACTTTCTGAGTTTCGATTGCCTATGCTCCCTCAAAAATCCCCATAGCGAATATATCAAACCGATCAAAAAACGTCGCCAAAAATTTCAGCGAAGGCGGCGACATTGGCGAAATCGACGCCGAAGATTTCCTCCAGGCGGGTTTTCTCTTCAATCTTTTCATTGGCAATCCGCGAAAAAAAAGATCGAAAAACACGAGAAACGGTCGAAACAATTTTTGCAGCGGTCGTTCGTCGCCGCTCGCCGACAAGTTTCCGAAGGACACAGTTTCCTTGAAGCCGCCCAGAACCTTTGACGGAGACACGTCTTCTGTTGGTTTAGCGGTGTTCGGACCAAGAATAAATGTTAATTCAAGTTTTCTCCTCGACTTATTTTGGTGGTTATAGTCATCTCAAAAAAATTGGCAGTATAACTATTCTGCTACCATTTTTCCCTCCGAGCTACGAAACTCTTCGCGCGGACTGTTTCTTTGCATGCTCTTTTTGTTTGGCTTCATTAAGGCGAATGCAAAGAAACAGGCGTCGAAGGGAACGGTTCTGATGCAACTTGGAGAAAAAAAAGAAGAAAAAAGAGAAAAAAGAGAAAAAAGAGAAAAAACTGGCCCGGAAAGGTAACTATATTGTCAACTTTTATCTCCATATTGCCCTTCAAACAGGAAAAAAAAACGAACTATATCTCTTTTCAAAATTATTGCAAAATAATTTTATTTTCTCTAGACTTTTATTTCGCTGAAAAGCTCTACAATGTACTTTAACAAGGTTCTGAAAATAGCAGGTCTGAGAAACTATCAAGAAAAAGGAACCAAAGTCTAAAAAAGTTTATTAAAAGTCCGCAAATTGGGTCATTTTCAGACCTCCCCCCCTCGTTCAGTACTTTCATTTTTTCGAATTATTGAACAGACGAATCAAGTTAAAATGACTCGAGCGCGAGAAGGAACATTTTGGATATAACTGATCCTCAAAATCATGGAAAAATACAAATATCCCATATTTCTATAACCTGTTATACAAAAAGTGCCTATTAGGTCGTTTCAAGACGCCTTTCTCAATAATTCACAGATCTTCGAATTTATGGACAGGATGAAGTGAAAATTTCGTATAAGTCAAGGATTTTTCTCTCTCTTTCTCCAGCTCAAATTCCTTCAATTCAAATATTTATTACCGGCGAGTTGTTTTGTTTGGGCAAGATTCTGCAAAGTTCAAGGAAATCTGTTCCCAGACGAATCAAAAAATTGCATACAAATAAATCAAATCAAAAGTGAAGATAAAAGATTGCAATAAATATGATGATATTGATATTAAAGTAAAATATGATGCAGATTTGATCGTGAGTGAGTGAGAAAGTCAAGGCAACATTAAGGCGCTGGAATTCAGAGGAGAAACTTTGAAAATTGAACTAAACCACCAAAAAAATCCGAATAATTACTTTCTACATTTTTAGTCACTAGCCATCCTAACAAGCAGGGAACATTGAAAAATAAATAAATGAAGAGTTCTAAAGCAAAAAGAAGAAGGAAAAATAGGAAATTCCAGAATTTTCGGGTTGTCAGTTTGGAGGTTATAAAAATGAAACGAAATCGTGTCTTAATTTTTTTAAATTCGAAACTTCCGGGTGTTCGTTGCCACTTTTAGGACGAGAAAAAGAAATTTTCGTTAAAAGTAAACTTTTTCGATTCATTTCGCAACGTTTCGCAAAATAACTTCGAAGCATTATCCTATTATTTTTACCAACCTAAAAACTTCCAGACCGACATATGTCACGTTCAGAATAAAAACGCAACTAGCAGCTGAATCAAACTGAACGATCTGAAAGGACCAGTCATTCTTTCAAAAGAAATCCCTCTAGTGACCACTTCAATCGAATCTGCCAGCTATTGTATTTCTAGTCTGAACGCAATATTGCAGTATAATCATAGAAAAAAGAATTGATTAAGATCCTATTGATAGCCAAGGGCGCCTAAACCAGGTAACATGCCACCTTTGAGGTCAGGTAGCCGTAGAGGGGTGTGGAGAGGATTTGTGGGATCGTGGTGATGATGATGGTGCATCTGGTTCATAGTACTGTGAAGGGGCGGCAGTTGTTGATGATGTTGAGGAGGAGGTGGGGGCTGATGATGATGCATATGGCTGCTGCTTGGCATGGCCGGCGACGACGTCATCGACGAGTGCAACGACGGCAGCGAGGCGTACGGATGCTGGAGCATGTGCTGCTGGGGGACCGGCTGCATGTTCTGCTGCTGTTGGAGCGGCGGAGGCGGGGCCTGCATCTGCTGAACCGGCGTCGGCTGTCGGAAGGCCGGACCTCGGAGGTCGAGCTCGTCGACCAGCGAGAGCTCGTCCTCGTCCTTGATGTCCTTCTCCTCCTCCTTGCACGTCGTCGTCTTCCAGTGCGTCCGCAGTCCGGAGGCGCTGAAAGAGAAATGTTTACGGTTTTTAGTCTATAAAAATCAATCAATAACTGGAGATACTGTGATGCTAAACCTTGTAAAAGAAGAGTAAATCCTATTTATAAAAACTTCAATAATAATAATTCCGAACCTGATATACTTCTTGCCGCAGGTGCCACATGAGAAAGGCCGTTCATTAGCGTGAAGTCGCTTATGGAGCCGGAGATGGACGTACTGCGTGAACTTGGCGTTGCAGACGTCGCAGGTGTACGGCTTCTGGCCGTTGTGGAGTCGCAGATGCGTCTTCAGATTCGACGTCGACGAAAATCTCTTGTCGCAGATGTCACATCGATGAGGTCGTTCTCCTGAAGAACAAATTAGCCTTGATTCACTCCAAGCCATGGTTCAGAAGTTTTCATTTTCCTCTGAACAAAAAAGTTCTGAGTCCCATTTCTTCTCACCTGTATGTACAAGGTGATGCTTCTGCAAGTGCGCGAGTTGCGTGAATTCCTTTCCGCAGACTTCACACTTGAAGGGTCGTTCTCCGGTGTGCGTTCTAAAGAACTCGATCAAGGAAACGCCTCCAGAAGACGTGCCAAACCTGACGTGAACCTTGAGGTTCGAGAGCTGGCCGAATGTTTTGTGGCAGTCCTTGCAGGCGTAGCGAGTCTTCCCGTTCTCCTGCTGCTGTACATACTGAACTTATGAATTATTTTTGGTTAGGAAGATTCAGTCAAACGTTAGGCATGCCACTGAAACCGGCGTCATGTTGCGAGGGCGTTGACGGTGGAGCGAAAGACGTCGAATGGAAAGCGCCGGCATGACCGCTGCCGCCAAAGTGTCCACCCATGCCTCCAGAGCCGCCGCCGCCGAATGTCGGCGTTGCCGTCGTGAACAACGGCTTGATTTCATGAGGAAAGTCCTGGCTGCCGTAGATGGCCGCGTAGTTGCCAAAGTGAGCCCCGGCGGTCGCGGCGAGGACCGGCTGGACGTCGAGAGGCTGTCCTGACGTCACCCGACCTCCAGATGCCGCGACAGCAGCCGTCTGG
Source organism: Caenorhabditis auriculariae (assembly GCA_904845305.1). Lineage (NCBI taxonomy): Eukaryota > Metazoa > Nematoda > Chromadorea > Rhabditida > Rhabditidae > Caenorhabditis > Caenorhabditis auriculariae. The sequence goes on along the minus strand of CAJGYM010000001.1, from coordinate 4,365,855 downwards.
GCCGCCGGCGGCACCCAAAGACCTCCGCCTGCAATTTTAGCTAAATCGAATTTGAGGCAATGTTCGAGTGGATGAAGAAGATTTTATTGCCCGTACCGGAATTGCGATATTCGCAGGTGGTAAATTTGGAACTATCTACGTCGTTTTTTGTGAACCTTACTCTGATTTGATCGAGAGAGTTTTTTTGTGAAAAAAAAAACTTGAAACTGCTTTTTTCGCAACGCTTTGAGAGCTTTCGACCTACTTGCGACCCTTCGAGGCAACCTTTTTTTTCTCGAGGGAATTTTTGAATGAATGGAGATATTTCACTATTTGTCTTATGGGAATTTAAGAAATAAAGAAAAGAGTGTATATATAATAGACAAGTAGGTAGTGTTTTTCAAATCTCTAACCTTACTGCCGTTTTTCTCTTTCCGAGGTAAAAAAAGTTGGATGCCAAGTTTGTTAAAAAAAAGAGAAAGTTTTAACTATATAAAAAAATTTTTAGCCAAGAGAGTTCAAAGTTAACATGAGGGATAATCTTTCAGACAAAAAAAAACAGTTCAATAGACGATTTGCGACGAATGACGTGGTCTGACACAGATTTCGTCGACATACATCTATACCAAGGTTTTCCATGCGTTTTGAGGAATATCAGAAAATATTTGTCGATTATTTGAGTAACTTTGAGAGCTAAAAAGTTATTTTCTTGCTAAGGCTTCACTTGCAAACCATCCCCTTTTCTACAAATTTGTCTTTTGCTTTCAAAATCCTTATGTTTTTCTTGAACCCTTTCTTCTGCATTTGAGGTAGAATGTAATGATTTGAAAAAAAAAACACTAAAGATGATTGCCAAGTCAGGTGCGAGAGGGAAAAAAGCGAGGACGGTGGCGGTACATTGAAAATCTCGCAAATGAACTGCTCCGAACTCGCATTTTTCTCGCTTTTCTCACGGACTAAAAAATGTTCGAAAATTTCAAAATGCGAGTTCACGCCAAGAACAGAGCGAATTCGGGCCGAGGGAAATCCAAGATCTGCGTGGCGAAAGAGCAGCATTTTCGCAGTCAATGAGCCGCCAGCGACAACGCATCTCGGTATTTTAGTGGAGAACAATATATGCAAAAAAACAGACTAACTCAAAGATTCGCTGAGCTGCTGTGTGCGACGGAAGTAGTCCTGGAAGATGGTAAGCGGGTTGAGCGGCGAGGGCCGAACTGGCGTCGAGAAGGAGGTGACGCGCGTCGGGACCGGCCGAACCACCGGATTCTGGATCACGTTGGGCCGAGATTGGCATTCGGCTGCGGCCGTCGACGAAGCCGTTGATGGCGGAGTCGAACTGAAACATCGTGTCGGTTCAGCGAAATGAGAAAAAGCCGTGAAGTCCAATTCGAATTTTTTTCTCTAAACATGTGCATGCTTATCTATTTTTTAAGTGAAGCTTTCTCCGAGTCTCCAGCTATACCTTTGCGAAATATTGCTTTTTTCGCTAGTGGCCTCGTCCATGAAAGAATCAGAGTCGCTGTAGGACTTCTCATCGGCGCTGGACGCCTCGAGTAGTACATCCTGCTGAAAAACCGTCTCAGTCCCTGAAGCGACCCCTTCGAGATCAACCTCCTTCTTGACGCTGTAATCGATGGCCTGCTGAGGCGAACAAGGTCTCTCCGCCGCAGCCGATTGCGCCAGCGACGATCGATTAACTGCAAGATTTCGATTTCGTGGATTTTCGAGACGATTTTTGGACAAACTCTTGGTGATCTGCTGGCAGGATTTTGGGTAGTTGAACTTGCGGGCGTAGTCGCGGCTGAACCAGAAACTCAACTCCGTGTTCGGCTTGATCGCCTTCATCGAGTAGAAGAAGATGTCCGTTCCTGACTGCAACAAGTTCGAATAGGATGATTCAAATACGGTTTCCGGAATTGCTTTTCTCAGAGAAGTTCAAGCTCAGGGCTCAAGCTGTACTTTGGAAATCTCATTAAATGCAAGCTTTATTGTTGAATATACATGCGGCAACTCAAAAAAAAAACTGTGCCTCGCCTTAAAAATTAAGCAGATAAATTGAAATGTATAGATTAGGTTAAAGCTTACTAGGGAATGGTCTCCATTCGCAGTGGGACTTCTGAATGAGACTAGGTTCACTAGATGTAGTTTTTCACGCTGATTCCAAATCTGGTCTCAAAAACTGCCCTCGAGACCTGTGAAAAAAGTTAGGGGCTCTCAAAGTCGAAAACTTTTATGTCTTCGATTGAGCTCATTTTTGGAGGGTATATAGATCTTGTCCCTCTTGTCACGAAAAACTATCAAGTTTCTCTCAAAAAAATTTCGGAGCCCAGATATGAACTTTCAAAGTCCCGCCTAACACAAGAGCATGCGAGCGCGGTGTCCTATGGCGATCCGACGGCTGTCGAAGCAACGGCAGCGAGGAGCAGTGGTAAGGCGGCGGACTGGGGATCACGAGGTCATAGGTTCGGTGCCCACGCTGTGCAAACTTTTTTTGCAATTTCTCCTTTTTTGGATACTTTCGTCTAACTGCTCCTTTTTTTGAGTTTTTGAGGCGTATAAACACGAAAAAAACTGCGTTTTGAACCTATTCCAACAGCTGAAATTCTTATTGTCGCAAAATTTTTTTCATGAAATTTTTTTCGTGTTTTTTTCCATGTATATGAGCATGAGTTGGATTGTCAAAATTTTTCAAAAAAAAATTTTTTTGGTTTTTTTTTTCTTTTGTTCTTTTTCCAAAAGCTGTCAAGACCGAATTCATCACAGCTACGCTGATAGATGATGCGGAAATTTTTCAATAATTTTTTTCAGACTGCGGTGCTCACTTAACTCTTCACGAGAAAAAAAAAATCATCCAAATTTAATTCAGGTTTTTGCTGAAACTTTCAAGGAGGCTTCCTTTGATCCGTGAATAAAATTAATAGAAAAAAACCTTACTAAAAACTTCCGTTCAATGAAAATTTTGAAAGGTTATAGTCAGACTTCGGCGAGTAGAAAGTTCCAAAATAAAAAAGAAACTGAAAATAAGAAAAATGAAGTTTCTTTGAGATATAAGTTTTTTGGACATTTTCAATCTTTTACATTTGGGGCAAATCGCGGGAATTTTTCTGGCAAAATGCGATGGTCATAGGTGAGCCCACTGCAAATAACGAAGGGTTTTTTGAAGAAAAAAATTTTTTTCTGTGGTCGGTCAGCGTAGCTGTGATGACTTCGGTTCAGACAGCTTTTGGAAAAAGAAAAAAAGAAAAAAAAAACCAAAAAATTTTTTCTGAAAATTTTGACACTCCAACTCATGCTCATACACATGGAAAATCACGAAAAATTTCATGAAAAAAATTTGCGACAAAAAGAATTTCAGCTGTTGGAATAGGTTCAAAACGCAGTTTTTTCGTGTTTATACGCCTCAAAACTCAAAAAAGGAGCAGTTAGACGAAAGTATCCAAAAAAGGAGAAATTGCAAAAAAAGTTTGCACAGCGTGGGCACCGAACCTATGACCTCGTGATCCCCAGTCCGCCGCCTTACCACTGCTCCTCGCTGCCGTTGCTTCGACAGCCGTCGGATCGCCATAGGACACCGCGCTCGCATGCTCTTGTGTTAGGCGGGGCTTTGAAAGTTCATATCTGGGCTCCGAAATTTTTTTGAGAGAAACTTGATGGTTTTTCGTGACAAGAGGGACAAGATCTATATACCCTCCAAAAATGAGCTCAATCGAAGACATAAAATTTTTCGACTTTGAGAGCCCCTAACTTTTTTCACAGGTCTCGAGGGCAGTTTTTCAGACCAGATTTGGAATCAGCGTAAAAAACTACATCTAGTGATCCTAGTCTCATTCAGAAGTCCCACTGCGAATGGAGACCATTCCCTAGTTAGGTAAATCTAGAAGCACAATTTATATCTCGTAGCCGACAACTTAGCGTGTCAGAATAAATGAAAAAGCCTAAAGTCAAAGTCAAAGTTAAAAGTTAAGATCGATCTGAAGATTCAAACTTAAATTAGTTAGATCTAGGGTCTCTGAAATAAAAAGAGAACAAAATACATTTGTTTGCCAGAACTGAGCGTCTACTGTCGATAGGAAGCCAAGAAAAAAAAAACAGAAAAATCCAAATTAACTTTTTCCAAAGTACCTGAGCTGCAATGAGGTTCTGGGAATCGTCGCTGCTGGCGATCGGAACGAACTTCATCCAATTGGACCTGGCATTGTCCACCACCTTGATAGTCTTCAGGACACGACCTCCGGAAGGGGAGATGATCTTGAAAAAAACTGTTTGATGATTTTTTTTATTCCCGATTTTCTCCTTTTGCTCACTTTTCTCAGAAAAGTTGAAAGTTCTTATTGAGTTTTCAAATAAAGAAAAAACAAGAAATTCAAAAAAAAAATTCAGAATGTGCCCAATATTCCCCAATTGCATTATTGATAGGTATCACGAAAGGGGGGCGCGCCGTAGCGGAACAGGTTGTGTGCCTGTCTACGGTCCACAGGGTCACAAGTTCGATCCCCGCCCCGACCCAACCAAGGGGTTTAAGAAATGTTGGTAGTGGGAAACCACGACTTCAAAATCCCCAGCCGTCACACACAAGGACGGATATGTCACTGGAGCCAGTCCACTGATATCAGGATAGGACCTCGGCTAATCGACTTGGGGCGCCGACACCGCTCAAGCGGTACAAAGGCGTAAGAAGAAAGAAGATAGGTATCACGAAAGGAAAAATTACGTCAGCACCATCTTTAAACTACCAAAAGATCGCCAGAGTAACCCCTAGAGGGGTGAAAATAAGGCGGTTCTGTTGATATTTTTCATTCTGAAAAAAGCTAATTTTTTAAGTTTCGGAATGAAAGTTCTTCAAGCTATAGTGTCTTCTTAGGGGAAGGTAAAGTGGACGCTAGAGGGGAATCTTCAAGTGCCATTAAGGTTTCAACTCTAGGGACCACTCTGGAGTCCCTAAGTCCTTTGTCAGACCCAATGGTTTCTTCTGCTTCTGTGCCTTCGATACGGACCTTCCATTCTTCGATCTCCTCATCGAAAGGCATTTCGGTGGTCCTCGAGCCAGCGCCGGCCATCGACGCCTCGGCAGGACAGAGCATCGAGGAATCCGCCGGGGTGAGTCTCGATTCGCCGACGATCGGACCGAATCTCGCGCCCTTCGGGATGTAATCCACCGCCCAAATGGACGTCTTCTAAAACGTTGCTCACGTTATCCAATGATAGCCTGAAGGACGTACATTCGGCTCGCGTGTCGACGGCCTGAGGGTGAGGTTGATCGGCAATGACGTCATCGCTCGATTCTTGAGATCCTGGAGATAATACGGCTTATTTAAGCATTTTTTCAAGGTTTTCTCGTGCCTGGTTATGTAAAGGCTTATCGGGTACATGAAAGACGCAAAGTTCCACGAAAGTTTCGTCGCTGACATCTCTCCAGTCGACGTCGCTTCGAGTACCTGGAATAAAAAATGTTTTCGAAAAAAAAAGAATTTACATGTCTTCAAGGGTATTATTAGTCTATTCCTTAGTAAATTCCCATGAACTGTTTCAAAATCCTATTTTTGAGTCTAAGCTGAGGGTTTCGATTTCAAATAAGGTAAAAAAGCAAGAATATTTTAATAATTACTGATAAGACTACGAAAAAGTAAATATCTTGCTCATTATTTTTAAGGAGGAATTCGAAGAAATCGATTAAAAAAAGTCAAAAAAATTTCCAAATTATAAAAAACTTTCATCTTGACTGGAATAATTTTTTAGAATTTTTAGAAAAGGTGAATAAATAATGAAGAAAGCCATAAAAAGACTTCGCAAACACAATAAATTCTCATAACCGTTTTCATATTTCAAATTTACCGCCGCCGAGACGAAACGGCGCCAGAAAGTCGCGACGCGATAACGCTCAACAAACATGCGATAAAGCGTAATCAAGTGAAACGAAACAAAAAGCTAGCAACGAAACGGGCTCTTTGCAGCGTGCCCTATTGGTATTTTCGAAACTGCTGCGAAGAATCCAAAAATCATTTTTGCATCGTTCTGACGGAGATTCCGTCGAGAAACTTTTTATCATTTCTTTCTAACAACTAAACTTGCTTATCGGAGCAGTTGTGATGAACTTCTGATGCTCTTCTCCATTTTTTTGATTTTTTTGTCGTCTTTTTTTATTTCACAAAATTCTCTTTCAATTCATGTTTAAAAAAATAGAACAAGTTGTTTTTCCGCAGTTTTTTTATTTTTCCAAATTTTTTTCAAAATTAACTTTCGAAAAATACTGAATTTTTTTGGGTAGCATAAACTCCATGTGGGTGCTCAAAGTCACTATTATTTTTTGGTAGAATTAGGTTAGAATTCGCGCTATTTACAATAATAAAAAAATTTTTTATAAAATTTATAATAACTTATAAAACTCTCCTTCGAATATTGATTTTTTTGAAAAAGCCGAAATTCGGATAATATAAAATCTGTTTTCTTGAACTAATATTTCATTTACGGCTCATTTTTCATGTGAAATGTTCATCGATTTGTTTTTTTCTTTTAAACTTTGAAATCGAAAAAAAAAACCGGTGTCGAACTTCCAATTGAAAAAAAGTTTTGAAAAAGCTCAGTTTCTTTTTAAGAAATGGATCGAAATAAGGTGCGATTCATTGAAAGTACCGGGAGATGGCGGAACGTGGTGATTGGACGAGGAAGTCGAGGAGGAAGAAGCGGCGCCGAAGGGAGGCGGCGGCGGTGCTCCCGCCGAACTACCGTCTCCGCAGTCTTCGCCCATCCAATCGAGGTCCTGCTAACGTTTCTCATTACTTCCTGACCTCTTGGCAAGATATCGATTGAGAAAAAAGTGATAGAAATCAATAGAAAAAAAAGAATATATCAGGAAAAACTGGTTGGCTGGTGGTTCAAGCTTGGATGGAGGCGGTGGCAGATAACACTTTCGCCGCGGGGGTTATTATATCGATCGTCTTATCAGAAAATGACGCCGGACTTTTTCTTGGATTGTTTTCTCCCGAGTGGTCACTCTAGAGAAGCAAAATGAAACCGAAAATGTCCATCAGCGAGATTTTTCGAAACTGACCCCGATACGTCATTTTGGACGGAATGAGGACATAAACAAGGAGGAGAAAGGCTTCAAAAAGAAAGAAAACAAAACCTCAAAAACACGGTCAGTTCAAAATATCCTCAATAGGGATTTTAAAAGTGTGCAGATAAATTTTGCAAAGGTATCAAGGCGAAGTGTAAAATTTTCAACTTGATCAACTACACGTTTGGACTTCTAGTTCGCCAAAGGCGGTTGTTCGTTATAGCTTTTAAAGTTCTTGTTCGCCGCCTAGTCAATTACATCTGACTTAAAAAAAAGACAAGTGATCTGAAAGAAAATGATTGATTTGGATTGCCATTTTTAGTATTGTTTGGAGGTCATTGAAGACTTCCTGTGAACCTCTGGAATGTGTTTTGTAAATAAAAAGTGAAGAAGAATTTAAATTCCAAGAAAAAGGAAAAATTAATTTTAGGAATGCAGTGAAAAATTCCAACGAAAAGGCTAGCTTTCAATTTCGAAAAACCCGGCTTCAAAGCTTATCTTATTACAAAAAAAGACTGCAAAAAGCTCAAGGGCCCTAAAAAGAACAATCCCATTACTCCAATTGTATTATTCCATCAAAAAAAAAAAAAATTGTATTTAAGTTTCTGTATGGAGAAGGCTAAAAGGAAGGTCGGCTGTTCCAAAATGAATTCTATGAATTTAGATATCGTGGGTGAGGGAGTGAGAATAAGTTCAAAGAAAAATTACAAGAAACGGTGGTCGCAAGGGGAATGGCTCGATTCCAGCAGCGACGCAACCGCGCCGCTTTGAGCGATTCCGAGCGCCACCAAGGAAGTTTTCTTTTCCATCTTGAAGGAAGAAAAACACGAAAAATCGTTAAGAGACAGAATAAAAATCAGGAGAAAGTACTGGGAAAACTTTATAAATCTCAAGATGCCCTGAAATTTGGAATCCAAAAAATCTTAAACTGAAATGAATAGTATTCGTTTCAGTTTAAAAAGCATACATAGTAACTGAGCAAAGATCTAAAACAGCTGGCAGCCGACATCTTCAGAAAGAAAAAAAAAGAATACGAAAATTCTGAGCGTCTTGATAAGTCAATGGAAAGCAGGAAAAGAAACTCATATAGGTAGATCGAAGGAGAATAAAATCTTTCCTTTAAATTCAGTTCAAGCCAAAAAAGTATTGGACAAAGCGACTGTGACGCAACAACTTCCAAAAAAAGGACGATTCAATTTAGTCAACAACCAAGAAAAAAAACGAGTGAAACGAGCGAGTTTTGGACGTTTTGGCTTGGAAAAGTTTAGACGCGCAAGTCCGTGGATTGGGACGCCTCGAATCGAAACCGGTATTCGGTCGGAGGCACATGTATATGTGACCGTCCATCCCTCCCGCACTTACATAATGGCCACTCGCTTTTTAGTGCGTATTCTAGGGAGAGGAGCGAGTTCCGTCAGCCGAAGACTGGTCTCACTTCTCTGTCGACGTGGGCCGAAGCCGAAGCCAATCCAAGCCTTCGCCAACCGTCGGCTGTTGTTTGGGGTGCACTTTCGCACACGACTTTCTGTTTTTGGGCGTCGTTTTGAAATGAGATTATGCTGCGAAATGAACTAGGAGGGGAGCTCCTAAGACGTTGGTATCAGATCTTGACGAAACAGAGGCTTCGAAAATGTTTGATCGCTTCAGAACAGAAAAGAAGGCGTTCTAGCCAAGTTATGGGAGCTCAGAGTTTGAAATCAACCATTGCAGTGATGTAAAAGGGGTTTTTTGCGTCTTTGAGACTTCAAAGCTGCACTGAAAGGTAAACCTCCCATTTTTTTTTGATGGGCTATCAATCTGCATATCCGAAAGTACCTCTACAAAGTTCATCGAATCTTGATAAAACCAATTTTTTTCACTTTTTATTCAAGGAAAATAGAACTTGCCATTTAGGGGAACTCAAATCAAGTGCCCACTCTAGGTATCATTCGACTATATGCAAAATATTGAGAATAAAAAAGCAAGGTTTAAAATTTAAGAGAAAAAGCCATTTCTCTTCACTATAATCAGTAGTCTTGTTTTATTGTTTATAACTTTGAAAATAAGACAAACCCCGCAAAAATCAGACTTTGAACCTAGAAGTCTGGCAATTCGAAAAAAAAAGATGAAAGCCTCGCGCCACTGAGGAACCAACTCAAAACCGGACCGACGAGATTGCCAAGCTGGTTTTTTTTTCTAATGGCTTCGGTCCTGAATAAATCTTGCCTCGTGGACATTTGAAACATTTCCTTTTTCTAGAAAAAAAGACACTAACGAATTTTTGAATGCTAAAGCTTTTGAAAAGCTGAAATTTCTACTGATTAGTGAATCTGGATTGAGATCAATAACCGAAAATGGTCAAAAAGCAAATAGCTATCGTAAATTGAATCCAAGATCAGGACAAAAGACCATTTTTCGGCATGAATATTATCTTCGGAGCGAACAAGTTAGGCTGATTCGGATTTATTTTCGAGAAAGATTTCGGATTGGATTTCTATATAAATCAACAAACTTCGCATAATTTCACTTTATTCGCTCTGACTTCCACCTCATATGGCTTTGGTCCTATCACTTGGCTTTTCATGTGAGAAAACTTGAGTCGTTTTGGGTCGGATACAACTTGAAGCTACCGTTACATTTTCAAGCTTGCGAATTTTAAAAATTTCGACTTTTTTTTTGGCTTTCTTGCATTTTTTATGTGAATGAGGGAACAGAGAGCGCAGACACGCCAGACTTATTCATATTGTCTTAATTTTCTTCAAGCTTTTTGATGAGTTCAACTTCCGAGTTGAACTTATTTCTTGTGACCTTGGACAATTTCCTTCGGGCCTATCTAACAAATGAAATTATTCGAATCGAAAGGGGCCTCCAATTGTTCTCATCAATCGTTTTCCCACGTTTTTGCCGCCGCCGAAACCGTGTTATTGTTGTTTTTACGTGTGCCACGCAATTGCAAACCGCGGCCACGCCTCCTCTCGGCCCAAGCCCCGCCCCCCGATTGCGGCGATTTTCTCGCGCACACCTTAGTCGAGCACCGACTGGCACCAGGGTTACGGCCGGATGGTCGGAAAAATTGGAAAGAGAGAGAGAAAAAAAACTTTTTCTTCCATCCTTTTTGTATTCTAGTGGGCACAAGGTCGACGGCGGAAAATTAGCATAGAAAATTGTGACGGCACCCACTTGGGTCACTTTTTTGCCGTCAGGATTTGAGGCGTCCTGTGTCAATGTACTTTTCAAAGTTATCTGGGTTAGGTTTCTTTTTCTGGCCTTCGAAAGGACGAGTAAACTATCGCAACATTGAACAAGTTTGAACATTTTCATCTGATTTGAAATCCGTTTTCTAAGACTCAAAATTAAAATTTCAAAATAAGAAAAAGGGGTATCTCGATACAAAAAGGCTATTTTCAAAAATAATCAACTGAAAATTAGCATTGAATGCGAATGCGGAGAAAAAATTGGAACTTTTCTGAACGCCAAAAGTAAATTCCATGAGAATTGAGAGACTGAAAGAAGTTGAAAGAGGCTTCTGAGTTAGAGAAAATGCCAACGAAAAGTTTTTTAAAGAGAGAAAAAATATATAAGTGAAAAAATGCTGAAAATGTCAAAAAAAGTATCTTACGGAAGTTTACTGAGATTTTAAAGTAACATAGATATTTTCTTGAAGGTTTCGAGGAGAAAAATCGATTTCAGCGTCACTCAAAGGCATGTAAGATTACTGTGCTTTAAAGAACCCAGCCAGATCCTTCGGACAATCTTCAAAGTTCTAATTTCCACAGTAGCCTACCCTCAGTCTCAAGTGTGACTTTTCGAGATTTGAATGGAATGAACTTCCTCAAATCGTACCAACATGAGTGGGTCTAAAAATAGCCCTCAACGCGCGAAATTCAAGCGTCGTGAAGCGGCTGGCCAACCAGAAATCTCTTATGATGAAATCGAATCGAAATCAAATGCAAATCGGCAATTTCGCGCAGCAAAGGCGAAAAATGAAGGAAAACGGATCGAGGCGAACGGCGCCTGTAAAAGACGACAACGAAGAAGAAGAAGAAATGGAAAACTTGCTGGCCGCGGAAAGAAGATTCGAATGGCCGACTGGCCAAAGCCGATAGGCAACACAATGGGACCAAGGCACCTTTATTGTACTACGACTTCTTGGTCAGAGAACTTTTTTCCCTGATTTAGGTGAAAAAAAAAGTTTCGAATGTGTTAAATGGTCATGGGTACCAGAGTCTTCTAGAAACCTTGAAGTTAAAACTTTCCATTTGGCTGTAGCCCATAACCCCGACAATGTTAAGAAAAAACGATCTTATCTGAAAAATTGCTGTCACGTTAAAGAAAACAAATTTGGCTTTTTTAAAAATCTTTTAGAACATTCTGTAGTTTTTTAGTAGAGTCGGAATAATGTTTTAGAGTGTTTTTAGATGCTTTACATGAAAAGCGGTTTGAAGGAATAACTGACCGCTTTTCCGTAAAAAAGATAAAATTTGAAAGCTGTACATAAATTATAGGTATACCGGCAATATAACAACGTTCGTCAATCCAATTGAAACTGGAAAACTTTGCCCGAAGATCTGGACAGAGTGTATAAGTTTTTGAAGAGTGGAAAATTTTCAAAATAGTGCACTTATGAAGAAATAATGAAAATCTTCACAAACCCAAACAAAACTATTTGAAAAAATTTGAAGGTGGCTAAAATGACGATTTTTCTGAAGATGCTTCGAAAATACTAAATGAGTTGATACAAATGGGAAAAAAAAACTTAAGAACAGAATTGAAGATTTTCGTGAAAAGCCTGAAATAATCAAGAACTGTGTATTTTCGAGAAAAAAAAATAATCTGGAGGAGAGTATGGAATCGAAAAGATACGTCAGAAAAATTGAAGTTATGGAATTTTTTTACAATCCTACTCGAAAAGCTCGAGAAGATAAAGAAAAATTTTGAAAGAGTGGATCTTGTAAATTTTTCGGAAGGAGAAGTTCCAAACTAGTGGAAGGATGTAGGAACTCTTATTAACATCGTAATCAAATAAGTTATAGTCACTTAAAAATTCCAAAGCTTTTCAGGAAAAATGGAGAAAAAACCTTTGATGAAGTTTAACTCTTCAGCCTTCCCAGCAGACTTGCATAAAAGATCAGTTAAACCTACGAAATGAGAAGGGAATTGACAAGACAAACTACTGACCATTGACCACAGTAAAGAGAAACAAAACGAGTGAAAATGTTTGTAGTGAAATCTTATGTTAAGATGAAAGTTGAATCGTTTCAGGCGGTGGCCCTGTGGCGGTAGACGAGCGGGAGAAAGAGAGAGATGAAGAGGAAAAGGGCATTTCCAGCGCCGCCAGCGCCACCGTCGACGACAGTACGGCCTTGAGCCCCTCGGGCTAGCGCAACTAGGTCAGGCTCCTCTCTCACTCTCTTTCTTTCCACGTCGTCTAGTGCAATGACCGTAGGCACGTCAATAACACTGTTTTGCGGAGGTCCCGAGCGCCTGACCTTGGCGCTCATCCACCTTTTCGGGACGCGCCGCTCAACTTTCCTGGAATCCGTCCGAGGGATCCACTTGTTCAAGCTAGAGCATGTCCTGAGTAAGGATTGAAACTATCTCTTCTTAGTCACAATGTAGTTTGCCTCAAAGAGAGCCTCCCAAACCCAGTTTTTCGAAAAAAAAAACGCGCCAAGGAGAGCCAATAACGACATTTTGAAGAGCTGTCCATCAATTTGCTCGAAAACTAACTTTTTCTCCGAGTTACCAATCAATTTCACAAAGTTGTTTGAAAGAGCATAGCTGAAATCAGTGCAGGTTTCAAGGCGAAGAGTCTTTTTCAATGTTCGTTTACTTCAGCCCTTTCAAATCACCAAAAAATGTAGAAATTACTGACGCAAAAATCAGAATAAATCGAAATTTGGCCTGAACTCGCTTATTTATAACAAAAAATATACTACGAGGCTTTGTCGAAAATTGAACCGAAATAAAAAAATCTAAAAACTCTTTCAAAATTTTTTTCAAATTCGAAATTTCATACTTTTTCATTAGCAATTTTGATAGCAATGATTAACGTCAATTTATCAAAAAAATCTATAAAAGAGCGAATTTTTTTGAGAAAAAAACTGAATATAAATAAATTGAGTTTTTTTCTCTTTTCTTATATTCTTTTTTTCTTTGCCTAATAGAACTTTGTATTGAAATAAGAAAAATAAATAAAATATTTGAACCCACCTTTTTTTATGACGCTACCAGTAATAGTAACTGAAAACTTATTTGATTTGATTTGAAAAACAGATCCTTCAAGTAGAGCAGCTGAAAAAAATTTGACTGAATGAATCCGTCAAAATATTAATTTTTTTAATGTTGGAAAGTTCAAGTTTTCCGAAAGAAAAAAACATACCAGGAAACGCATAGTAACTGGCTACACACAGTGAGTTGTAGATTATCTTATTTGAGAAGGATTTTTTCCAAAAGCATGCTTCCTTCTGATAGCAGATTGGTCGGAAATCTGCGCCAAAAATTTCAGCTTCAGAGACTGCGTCACCGTGCTTGCGGACTTTGGTTACAGTAACACTAGTCAAAAAATCAGTCCTCTTTTTTCATAGTTTTATTTAAACGTGTTAAATTCGGCTTCTTTCATTATTTATTAATATATCTACATAACACGCAAAAGATTTTAAATGAATTGCAGAAAAAATTATTTGTCATTCATTTGAAATTTTTCAATAGATGTATCCGTTTAACATTTTTTTTTTTCTAAAAATACGATTCAGTGACATACTTAAAGAGAGTCTTTATAAACTTGGTAAAAAATGTTGTCAAGCAAAATATTAAACTAAAAAATATCCCGAAAAGCGTCATAAATTTATTTCGCATGTCATCTGGTAATTAATAAACTTTTTTTTTCCTTTTTGACGCAACAGGATACTGAATAAATGGATTCTGATAAACGGAAGTTTCTCTGATGAGAGGTGTCCGATGATTAATTTGAAAAAATTTTCACGAATGATTTTCTTTTTTTTTTTCAAATAAGTTCCATTTTGCACAAGCATTTTCTCGACCTATCACCGAACAAAGCACTCAAAACTTCATGAGAGAGCTATATTTGGTCGAAAAATCGTTGTGCTCGAATGTGCAGAAGCCCCTAAGGACCCAGAGAAAAACTGAAAGATTTTTTGCCTCGAATCCTGCTGAAAACTCTCCACATTACCTCCACAAAACTCTAACTTGAACGCTATATTCTATTCGAAATAAAATCCATAAAGTTTCCCCAGAGTTGCTTCAATTAGCCGCGACCGTTACGATCCCCCAATCGCTGGACCAAAATAGCCGAACGCGTGAGGGAAATTGTGGAAAACGGGGAATAAACTAGTATGGAGGCAGGCCGAACGTGACCAGTTCAATCGTCTCATATTATCCTCTTCCCTTGCCACACAAATGTCGTAACGTATAAAATTTATTTCTGTTTTTTTTCAAACATACACACCCGCGTATACAAAACACACAGGACGATTGCAAGAGCGCCAGGCTCGACAGTCCTACAACGCTAGAGGGGTCTCGGAGAAGAAAGAAAGGCTCGTTTCAGAAACGGAACGACCCATCGCTTCAAGAACCCGCCGTGCCATGAACACAGAATAAGACAAAAATCACTAAACGTATGACTACATGATGAACAACGAATGGACAAGGGGAAGGCTTTCGGTGGTGATGGTCGATAATTGGAGAATCTTTTTACATGTGTTGCTGACCAACGAGGTGGTCATACCGGGTAGGTGTGCAATAGAACCAAAATCTATACATCTCTAGTTGATATCTACAGGCACGGGGTGGTCAGGAACGAGTGAGGCGAAGAACGAGGTGATGAACGAGTAGCAGGTCGCGACGAACACGTAGACTCCAGAAGGTGCGGGCGGAGCAGGAGCGTCCTGGAAAAATGAACGTAATTTCTATGAAATGCAAAATTATCTCTGATAAGTTTAGTTTTGGTTTTCTTCCTCTGACGGCTATTTTAAATTTCACGGAATCACTTTGAACACGGCATCAAAAATGTCAATTGATACGGTACACTTTTTTTTTTGGAAGTTGCCTCAAGACCTAGAAAATTCTGCTTTTGACAATGGAGGTTGATGAAATGTTGTGAATTATCGAAACCAAATCTTATTAAAAACATGAAAACTAAATTAATATCAAATTCTGAAGTCCGAAAATATGTTCAAGTAAATAAAAATGCATAAGCTTCTTGTCACTATAAATCTCTAGTCAAAATGAAAAAATTTTAAATGATGAATTTTTCTCTTCAGAAAACCATAATCCAAAACTTCGAGGTTAAAATAAGTTTTCGAGCTCAATCAAAAAAAGTAAAAGATGAACCATATTTGTCGAAAAAATTACGTGTTTCTTGAAAGCTCAATGTTTTTAATTGAACATAGCCCAAAAAGAAGCTCGAAAGTCTCAGAAACCGTATTATTTTTTTCCAAATTTTTGAAACCAGCCATAGTGACCATGGGAATTATTATGCTACCAGTAAAAAAATAAAAAAAGTAGAGAAAAAAATTAATTAAACGCGCGAAACTCAGTATATATATTTCACAGTTTCGTTTTTCTCTGGCACTTTTTTTGTTAACAAAAAAAGAGACTAAATATTGTAATATTAAGTTTTTTTGATACATATATGTACCATCAAAAGTTATTGAACAGTACATGAATCAAAAAGAAGTTCGAAAACCAGTATTGGCGACTGACATAAGCATTTTCGCTCTCTCCGGCATTGTTGTTATTAACTTGGACGGCCGGATCGTTGGCGCCAGCGGCGGGAGCGGCGGGCGTCTGTCGCTGGTTGTTGTTGCGGGCGTGATGACGACGGAGTTGAATGAAGCAGAGGAAAAGCGTGAGGCCAAGAACGATGGCGAATCGCTCGAAGGAGGCGTACAACAGCACGGCCTAAAGATATCAATGGGATATATTCAGTGTCGAGGGAAATGTTTAAGGTGAACATTGAAAACTTTGGTCCAGATTACTGTGACCGGTATTCAAAGATACAAAAAAAAGAAGAAAATAATCATCTGCTAAGCACCAAAGGGTACCGGGCAAGTCAAAAATATGCAGAAAACGGTGTAAAACTTTTTTTGGATGGATTTTTCGAGCAAAAAGTATATATATATATATTTTTCAAAGTTCTTTTAAAAAAAAAAGATGATAGATTTCCACAAAAGTCGATTATTATAACATCGATAATTTTTCAAAAAGCATTATGAATATGAATCAATCAAATTCGAAAGAAAAAACATTTGAAAGAAGGATTGAAAGAAACCAGGAAAGAAGTGAAATAGGTTGGAAGTTCGCATAAACGAATTCATCCGTTCGCTTTCTCAATTTCCCATTTTGTTTTTTTATTCAAAGAAAAACTCAATCATTTTCCATTTGCATTATTTTTTTAGCACAAATTTGAGCGATATCAATTAAATTATCAACCTTCAAGTAAATTTCCAATTCAAGTTACAGAACTCAATTCATTACTGAAGTTGGTTCAATGGGACATTGAAAATGTGATCAGAAAGCTCGAAATCAGATCAAAACAGGAAAAAGGGATATACTCTTTCGTCTGAATTTTTTCTTTAATATATGAATATTTGAATGGTTTGACGATAGAATATTCTCTAACAAACTTTAAAGCATTTTTTTCAATCAAAAATCATTTCCCACAAAAAAAAAAGTTTACTTCTAATAACTCACCGAAAAAAGAAGAACAAATTTGAAGAGACGGTAGAAAATCTCCAAAGCGTCGACTCGTTCAGCTACAGCGATGTTATTTCCCGGCATAAACTGAAAAAAAGAAAGTTAGAAGTTTTTCGAATAAATACAAACATTTTGGGCGTTTCCAATCGCCTGAACTTGCGGATTTCCTTGGAGAGGAGCAGCGTGAGCGGCTTCATCTGAAACGAAAAAACATGAAAAGTGTTTTCCTTTTTTTGCAGAACAGGTTGAACTTTTTCGAGGAACTCACTCAAATTGGCGTTGAACGTAATTTGTTGAGGAGGGGCTGGTACCATGCCGGTCATCGCAGCATAGTACTGCTGATGGTAGTTCGCCCATCTTCAATGATACATTTTCGCTTTTATTTTAAAACCGAAAACTGACTGTTGGTAGTAAGAGGCGTAGTACTGCTGATACTGTAGATTGGCGGTCTGGCCTTGGCTCTGGTTTTGAGAAGACAGCCAGTTTTCCCAAGTCTGATAGTTGACTGGTGGTGCTCCGTTCGTGGGCTGAGAAGAAATCACCGGGTTTCTACAAGTATTTACATTTGTATTCTAACTGAACTTTAAAAAAACTCACGAAAGATTATTAACGTTCCTTTGTCGTATGTTCTGTGAGTTTTCAATGGGAGGACATACGAGGTGAAATACTTGAGGTCCGTCCACAACTCTTCTAAAAAACTGGACGTTAAAATGACTTTCCAAGAGAAAAAAGGTCCAATTATAATGAGAGGTTAGTCAGTGGAGAATACTTTTCGATGCCTTCTAAAAGGTGCAAAAATTCTTCATAGTGAGAAGGCGAACAGTGGTTTTCAGCGTAATTTCGAGTTATGAATATCGTGCCTTTTGAAAACTAAAAGTGCGGATTTGAAAAAAATAGAATATATAGAAAAACCTTTGTTTCATGATATCCGAGATGATCATGGAATCATTGAGAGCGGCTCCTGCATAAATGAGCCTTTGAGTGGATATTGGCTGAACTTCCATTTTATCAACTCTAGTTCTAGTAACAGAAAGCTACCGGGTGAGATGTTGCCACAAGCTGGACGTGCTCCTTTAATTGTCTGATTGACCAATTAGGAGGACATGAAAAAGTGAAATCATCTGTCGATTGGCTTGCCGAACGTATTATCAGTTCGACGTGGCTAGAATCAACTAGTGGTGTCGCTTCCTCGCTCATCTGTAATATGTAATTTTCGAAAATGAAATTTTAAAAAATTCTTTATAAATCCGAAACACAGATTTTTAATCTAACTTCCTTGCTTAGTAATTTGAGCTGCACAGTCAAGATTGCGAAGAAATTATAATCAAAAAGAATACAGAAAAAGACTCCTCCCTTCGAGCATTTTTCTTAACACTGCTCAAAATACTTCAGCGAGTTATTTTGAAAAAACTTTCCAAGAAACTTTAACGAGTACTTGATATCGTTTTTAGTAACGCAACTTGACAAGATGGAGCTTTTTCATTTATGAATTTTTTACACACTTGATTATTAGACGTTGCTTTGCTTCTTTAACACAAACGAGAAATGAAAGTGAAAAAGAATTACTAATAAAAAAATTTGAACGTTTGAAAACAGCTTTTTTCCTTGTTGAGAGTTCAAAGACCGATTTCGAGAATAGAGAAAATATATTATAAGAGTGAGAAGTCTCAAAAAAGATGAGAAATTAACGGAAATTTCGATTAGAAGGTGGAACAGTTCTATTGATTCCGTATTTTGTAACACGTAAGGCTTCCAAGCACTCCCAGCCGAGAAATGGGTCCCGCAACGAACAGACGCTAAGCAACGTCTCTGAGGACCAGGCCTAAATATTTCTTTTTTATTTTTCGCTGTTTTTTCGATTTATATAGCTTTAAATCCGCTGAAAACATGTTTTTCTGTGATTATCACGGTCCTTTTAATGGTTGACCTCCTGGAGTAATTTTTCATTATCCTAGATTTAGAAAAAATCAACGAAATTGCCTCGTTTGTTTCAGAAGCGCTAGTTTGCTTTTTTCGCGTTATATTATCAATTTGGTTGCTCTTCTGATGTTTATATGAATCTAAAAAACCTTCTAAAACTCTCAAAGTTTGAATTTTCAGATGGCAAACGATTTATCAGAGTTTTTAAAGTCAATACCTACCATCACACGATATTGGTTCGTGATTTCGTTGGTTGTGCCATTACTTGGTCGTTTTGGCTTTATAAGTGCTCAAAGTTGGTATCTTGATTGGGAATTAATCTTCTATAAATGGCAGGTATGCATTTTTTTATTTTATTTTTTGATTATTTTATCGGTGTCTTACTTTTTCTCAGAAAGATGGCTTCTGTTGTGTTTAAAATTTTCCCACAAAGTATATAATAGCTATCATAGAGTGGAAGGAATAACTGGATTTTGAAGATTTAGGGATAAATTCGATTTTCGTGGAAATTACTTTGTACACGGCATAAGTTTCATAAACTAGATATTATATTAAATATGTTCCAACAGCTGACCAGTTGGAAAAAAAAATTTTGATCGAGTTTTATCGCAGTGATATATATTCAATAAGAATGGTAGTCATAGTATTACACTGGTATCAGCAGTTGAATTAGGTTATTTTTTTGAATGCTATTATTTTTCGAATATAAAAAAATATTCTTAAAGACCTTTTCACGGAAGTGTTTTTCGAAACTTCTTAATAATTGTTTTTATTTTTAATAATCTTTTTAATAAGTTTTTACCAATATAAAGAGCATTATTCATTTTTCTCTTAATTGTTTCTCTGTTTTTTTTTTTCTGAAAAAAAGTTATGCCGCGTTCAGAGCTAATTTGACGATCGCAGCGAAAAAGTTTTTTTCTGGTTCAAAAGCACGAGCCGAAACGCAGCAGATTCTCAAGACGTGATTGGTTGGCCCCGCTCAGCTTGCAAGAAAAAAATATTTTGAAAATAAATTTGTTGGATATTTGTCAAAAAGGCGGAGCCAACCAATCACCTCGTGGGAACCTGCTGCGTTTCGACTCGTGCTTTGAACCAGAAAAAAACTTTTCGATACGCGCGTCAAATTAGCTTTGAACGCGGCGTTAATCAAGGTTCTATTTTTATTTACAAAAAGGCAGTCAGGAAATGGAAAAAAGATTTTTTTGTAGAGTCAAAAAGTAATTTTGAAATTTGCGGAAATTACTTTGAAAAACTTTACGAAAGATTTCATAGCATTCTTATCGGAAACTCCGTGAAAGGAAAGTTATCCCCGACTTTCCGAAATTCAGTTGTTTTTTTCCTCTCTGATGCTGCGATTCGGCTCATACCTTTGAACCAGAAACACTTTTTTTGCTACGCGCGTCAAATTATCGTTGACCGCAGCATAAGAATTTTCTGATGCGATTTTATGTTTCTGATGTTCACTGGATTGATATCGCCAAATTATGCTGAAAAATAATTGAATAATTTTGAATATGAATTAGGTAAAACGGAAAAGTTCCTTTGAGAATCCTCAAAGGGTCCTGAAGGGAGGTAAAAAGCTCTTAAAATGATGTAGAAAAAGCTTTTTGAGCTAAAAAAAAATAAAAAAAACTATATGAAAAAGATCTGCTGGGGACCCTTTCAAGATCTGTTGTTTGAGAAAAGCTTTTCAGTTTTTCGCGATATCAGCTTTTTTCGCTCAAATTGATTGAGATCTCATTGAATAAGGGAATTCCGTTCGGATCATTTTCTCATGAAATATTATCTTTCTTTCTGATTTGAGACGTAGAATATATTTTTTTGCCATGGTGTCATACCACAGTATATTAAAACAGTGTCAATTTGATATTTGCAGGTATGGAGGCCTTTTACTGCTCTTGCATACTATCCTGTGACACCTCAATCCGGTTTCCATTGGATCATGATGATATACTTCCTCTATAGTTACTCTAAAAGTCTGGAGCGCGAAACTTATGCCGGTAGACCTGCTGATTATCTCTACATGCTGATTATCTGCTGGCTGGTATCATTGGTGATTTTTTTTTTCTTTTACCGTTTTGAAATATTTGATTTCAGCCGATTTGTTGTGCTGTGGGAGTGCCTTTCCTACTTGAACCCATGGTCATGACCGTACTGTACATTTGGTGCCAGATAAATCGCGATACAATCGTTTCTTTCTGGTTTGGAATGCGATTCAAGGTCAGTTGTTCGTTAAAATTATGTTTCATTTTTTTTTAATATTCAGGCACTTTACTTTCCTTGGATTTTGTGCGCCTTCAATGCTGTTATCAGAGGCGGTGGATATATGGAACTTGTGGGCATTTTTGTAGGCCACGTTTACTACTTTCTTGTTTACCAATTCCCCTTGGAACATCATGGTCCAGTGCTTATCAGAACTCCTCAGTTTTTGTACAACCTTCTACCTAACGAAGAAGGTGGTATCCACACTATAAACGGATCTCGCCAAGAAACCAGACAAGCTGCTAGAAGGCGTGATTGGGGAGCTGGTGTTGCTCTTGGAGGCAATTGAAACGTCTAAAAAAAAAACGTGTCATTTCAACCATTACTTGCCAATAATTTCACATAATTTATTATTGTGTAAAAATTGCTTTTTTTTTCTCCTTATTCGTTTGGTGTACAGTTGAATGTGAAAAGGGTTTTTTCATGTACGCTTGGGTAGATTTTTTATTCTTGTAAATAAATTTTATTCCGTGTCTTCTTAATTGTTATTTTTTTTTCGAAATTGAGGTTATTAGCCTCGAATATACTCCAACCTGCTCAAAAATTTCGTTGTTTTTTTAAAATCTAGTTTCTTCCTAGAAAAATTTGCATTCAGGTAACTATGCAGAACGATTCTGGAAAGAACGTTGAGCTCTACGTTCCCCGTAAATGGTAAAAAATGACCATCAAATTTTTGAATGTCAGTTATTTTAAGCTCGTCCTCCAACCGCCTCATTGGCCCCAAGGACCACGCTTCGGTGCAAATCGACTTCGTCGACGTTGACCAAGAAACCGGTCGCTTGGTTCGTTAAAAAAAATTTCCTTGCAGTTTATATTCAATTGTTTGTAGATTCCTGGAAAGGCTACTCGTTACGCTATTTGCGGTGCTCTGCGTAGAATGGGAGAATCCGACGACGCTATCTTGAGACTGGCTCAGAAAGACGGTATTATCCCTAAAGACGATGTCAAGCCTAAGGAGAACTAATTTGTTACATTGTTTTGAATAAATTGTTTTGTTTCGATATGATTATTTTTACTTGAAAATTTAATGCCAAAGTTGAAAATTGAGGAGTTTGTTAAGTCAAACGAGATCCCCTCAAAAGTTGGATATGTATTCAACTTATTCCAATTCAAAAAAATTTTTACTTAATTCATTCATAGCTGGATTTGGCAAAATTTAGTTTTTTTTTTGGTCTGTGTCCTAAACAAATCAGAATGATTCCATGAAGAGGGAGATAATGATATAAAATTTATTCAAAAAAATGTATTCCAAATTGTCATATAAAGATGGTATTGAAGAAATTCTCCCGTCCTCATGAAGTTTTCAATTTTATAGATAAATAAAGAAAAATCGAAAATAACTTTTTGCTGGTGTTGGAATTTCATCAGAGGTTTTAAAACTATTCACGAACTGTGAAATTTAATTCATCAGACCCTCAAAAATGCTTCGCATGCATATACGTTATCACTAACCAATAGAAGATTGTCTTCAACGGTTTGGTTCAACTTTCGTGTGTGACGAAAAAGCGCTAGTATACGAAAATTCGGTTCTTGTTATGCAGTGCTGGAATCAAATCAGCGAGAGCGCCTCGCAGTTTCATGTTTTTGCATAAGAGAGGAGGCTCCTAAATTGAGTGCGCTCTCTGTGCCGAGGAGCATCGTATGGCGGCGTCTTTGCAATCCAAATTATCATTCAGATGATTTTTTTTTTCCTCGAAATGGAACAAGCTTGTATGAATTCAACTTTTCTGAGTAAGAAGTTTCAAATTTTCTAAAGAGAGGCGCAGATTCCGGTAAACTGCTCTTGGTGTGGAGAAGATCGAATCTGAACAGGAACGCCTAAAAGCGCGCCCGAATGTTTCAATGTCACATGCTATTTTGTCTTTTTCTCGCATTTTCTCGCAGTTGCAGAGGGTGGATAAATAGCATGATGCAGAGGAAAAGTCGGGCGCGCCATAAGGCGCTCCAGTTCAGGGAATTTTTTTTTCGGACCTACTGACATAGAAGAAAAAATGACAACGGTGTGTTCACAGGCGTTTTGCCTCAAAAACTTTTTTTTTCAGTTCTTTCCGAAAGGGGCTTTGAACCTTGGAAAAGTATTTTCTCGTTAGCTGGTAACAATGAGGCAGTTCAATCAAATAATTATTTTCATGATTTGATTGAGATTGTGTTTTGAACATTCGCAGGAAATTTTGAAAAAAAAGTTGTGAATGTGCGAAATTAGAGTATCTTTTCATTGTACGGCTAGTCAGGAGCTTAAAAAGCCAACAAATAGAATTTGTGACAACCGTGAAAACTTTATTAACAGAACTTGTAAATTTTTTTTTTCTTAAGGACTTTTTGAATCTCTAAAACTCTAAAGACTTAGAAAGATGGGGCATACGGTCTTTGGTTATGAAATCAAACATTTTTAAAGAAGTTCTGACAGAATGCGAGCTGATAGATGTGGGTGGAGCTTCATCTCTTGGCGGCTTCTTCTGCCGCAAAAGAGGGATCTCCTCACTTCCTTCGCCGACTTCGGATGGAGCAGATCTCACTTCAGCCACGCCGTTGACTTCTTTCTTTATTTATTTTCAAGTGCTCCCATAAATATGAGAGGCGACGGTGCCTCGAGTTTTTTTTTTCTTTTTCATCTCTTCTTCTTATTTTCGGATAATATCGGGTAATCAATCTTGGTTTGGTCACCCTTCGGCCGCTTGGGAGTTTGTCCAGGCTGCTGCTTCTCTATTTTTTTCGTTCACAATTCCGAGAAAAGTTTTTTTTAAAAATAAAAACGAAAATATAAAAAAAGCTCTGTTGAAAAAAACATTTTTTTTAACAACCCGTTTTTTTACTTTTACCTCAACTTCTGTCAAAAAAATTTCTAAAATAGGGATTTTTTTAAAGCAATTATTCTAAGTTCAAAGAGGCGTGATATGAGAAGTTTCCCATGAGAAACTTTGAATTGTCCCCCTTTTTGACATTTATTGTTTCTCGTTTTTTTAAGATCGAGCATTATTGAAATTCATATTTAAAAATTGCTCCAAATTTTTTTTTAAAGGAAGATATAAATGTTTGAAAAACTGAAATGAAAATGAATAAAAAGCTTTTTAGAACCTAGGTTTTCGTAACTTCTCTCAAAAAAGACAAAGCCGCTTCGATTCATCAATTTGTTGTTTTTTGTTTCAGTTTTCTTTGACTCGCGAGTCCGAAGCTTTCAATCTCACTCAATCTTTAATTATTCCATTAATCCTCGCCGCTTCGAAGTGCGCCATCATTGTGAAAAGTGTAGGGAACTTCAGTTTTTTTTGGTAAATTTAGCGGTTTTCAAATTATTTTTTTGCGAAAATTTCTTCAGTTACACTATCACTGGAAAAAATTGCAAGCATTCGAAGTTTTGCAAGTTCGCTGTAATGAAATATTTTTCTGATCAGCTACAAACTCGAACCTCCGTAACGGAAACCGGACGTTTCCGAGCACTTCTAGGGATCACTTAAGAGTGCTGAAGCAACTAGAATGCCCACTGAAATACTCCGACACATCCGCGGCGCGTTACGCTCTTCTGTTTGCTAGAACGCATTTTATAAGTACTTATAAGCTCCTTAAAAACAAAATCATACCTTACCAATTTCAAAAAAAAAATATTATTAGGTTCAACGAGCTTTTAATGGACTATATAAAATATAAATCAATCAAAAAATCTTGCAATTAATACGGAAAAGAGTTAATTAGTTAACTTCTCAAGTTCGACAAATTTTTCCGACAAACCAAGCTTTGATCTTTTTTCAATCTTTTGACATCCAATCACAGACGGTGATCGTTGGAGCGCGTTCGAAAAACTCGATAGAGGATTTATTGACTAGACAACCTTGTGATTTTGTTCCTATCGCTACGTCACTTCGACACGTGCGGACGCGAAGCGGTTGACCTGCAAATCCAACTTTTGACGCATTTTCGAGGTTCAGTCAGAGTGCCTGTACAGTCACAAGATCTCGTCTTTTTTCAACGAAAATCTCATTCTTAGAGCTGTTTTCAGGCTTTTTTTTTAGCTCGGCGGTGAGAAAAAAGAGAACGCAGACAGGTCAGACTCTTTCTAGAGTGAAAGTTAATGTTAGAAAAAAAAAATGAGAGGCTTGGAATTCCTATGAAACGCTTCGCGACCGCACGCATGACAACTTGAAAGGACCGAAACTCTTGGTCATTTCGACAATATTGGCGAACGAAACACAAAAAAACAGAAGCAGGCCGAATTATGGAGCAAAAAAGCACTCGAAATGTGTTGATTGGCCTCATCGCCGGAATCTGGGCAAGAGAGAGAAAGGCCGACGGAGCCCCCCGAGGCGGTCGTCATCATCCGGAGCAAACTCTCGGCTCCGCCCACACTTTCCAGCCGCCGTCGTCGACGTCCCCTTTTTTCTTCCTTTCCCAATTTTTTCCAATTCATCAATTCATATTCAACTTTCCGACAGTTTCTGTACTCTGCCAAAAACTTTCGCTGCGATGTGCTTGAATTCGAAAAAGACTTACGTGGCCTGAAAAGCTTCTTCGCCTCGACAGATTTCGAAAAAGAACGTCTTGCTCCTTTAAATAGTTCAGCAAAAACCTTCTTGTTGTACAATAGGTGTTCGTCTTAAGCTTCTGGGAAATTTCTTGACTGAATAAATGAACTTTTTGGGGCGAAATTGGATGGGAACGGCTCATTTGCCCTGGCTTAAAAAGCCAAGAAGAACTTCCTCCTCAGCTAATTTCTACGGTAGTTTGCTTCGTTTAGATGGAGTTGAATATAGTTTGATCAAATCGAGGCGTATGTATATCCTAATTGCGCGGTTATTTTCAATGCTTTCAAATCCAATTGAAATCGCACAGAAGTCTGTAATCTTGAAACAATAGGAAAAAAAAAGCAAAATGTCACGTACTTTTTGGGAGAAGAAGAAGAAGGAATATGAGGGAACTTGGTAGGTCTGAGAAATGGACATTTTGTTTCATTAACAGAAATATATTTATACCGCTCGATCTAGAAAGCATTAAATAAGGAATAAAATAATTTCATGGCCATTATTTGTGCCTCATTTTTCTTTCGTTCGAATTTCTTCAAGATTGTTTGTTTGTCAATGAATCATTGAGTGTCCTTTTGGCACTTTGAAAGCAAAATTCACGATTTTTTCAAAGAATTGTTGTTTTTCGAAGAAAAACGAATTCTGGAAAATTTTTTCATGATCTCTGAAGATAAAAAGAATTATCCCCGCAGGCTATTCTTTTTGCGTCGATTTAGTTTCATCGATAAGACTAGTTTAATCGTTTTTTTTCCTTTTCTAGACGTTTTTGGTCTCAAAATTTCTCCATTTTTGTTTGCTCATGAACGGAGTTTTTGTCTAAACCTTCTCTTTACTGTTTCCTATTCAAAACTATTTTTTTTTATCCGCCAATCAATAATAAATTTTAAAAAAAGTACAGTGTCAATAAAAGGGTGTTCGTTTCTAAAAATTTTTGAAAAATGAAATTCCGACGAAAAACAACGCTGCGATTGAAAAAAAGTGGCCCAAATTTGAATATTTGCTTTTTTTGTGCGCAAACCGAGTCGAGGTCGGAAAAAAATCTATTTCTTTTTTTCATTTTTTTCTTCGAATGTTGTTTAGATGGATTTTTCTGGTCAAAATAAAAAAAGTTGTAAGTTTAGTAAAAAGAAACTCAAAGAAGTTGATGAATTTATTTGAGAAGCAAAGTTTTCTTTCCAAGCGACAAAAAAAAATATTTGAATTGTCCATCTTCTTTCCTAAAATTACTTTTTTCGAAGTCGATTCGATCGAAAAATCTCCTTGACTCTTTTTTTGAAGAAGACCCGTTTTGAAACCTTATCAACAAACCGTTTGATAGCGCTCAGTTCAAAACAGTCGACTTGAGGGGCCAGGATGAGCGAGGCGAGCCGAGGCTGATCGCTTAGGGATGCTCTACAGCCATGTCACGTTGCTCATGCTTCGCGTCGTCGACGTCGTCGCCAAGACCACCGTCCAGCAATCGGCGCGGATGCTCGTCGCCGAGATGCACGGAGAGATCCAGGTTTTGTAGTTGATCTTTTAGAACTCAAAAGGCGACCGAGTCATTTTTGCCAATCTCTTCTAATCGCCTTCCAATTCCGCAAACCATCTTTTTTTGCAAATAGTTTTTTCTAGTGAGATATACTGAATGTAGGCCTTTCAAGTAACCTTTTTTTGTTCGGAAAGGGGTAGCTAGATTAATAATCAAAAAAAGAAAAAGCTTTCTCCCCTTTTATTATACTTTAAAGTCCGGTTGCAGAGTTTTTTTCATCAAAACGAAAAAAATTTGAATGAAAAAAAAATTTTTTTAGATTAAAAAGAATCATCCACAAAACTAACTATTCAGATTGGCGCGCTTTTTTTCCAATCCATCGACAAATCGCGGGCTCCGAGAGCTGTGGCCAGGTCTGGGAGCAGTACGGAATCCAGCGATCAGAAATAGCTATGAAAACTGTTAGGGAAATCAACGAACACTTGCCGTTTCGACTCGGCTTATCAATTAGGTATCTTGAGAGCTTGAATTCTAAAAATTAGAAAAAAAAAAACTCTCAGGGACTCCTGTTGGACTGAAAGAATAGCGATGGAACAAACGATAGCGTTTTTACGAGAAGGCGTTGCTCAATGCTCCTGTTGCCAAACACCAGGTTTACATTTATTTCTTTCATTTAATTCTTTAATTACGATATAAAATTCAATGCTTTTCTTCAACCTTACAAATAATATTGGCTTAAAAAATCTATTATTTTAAAATCGCTTGCTAGATTTTATAACCGCCCATAGGAGACTTCAATTCATACCTCCTGGCAAAAAAAAAAATCGTTTTCAGGAAAAATTCAGAATAATGCGCTTTTTACCGACAAAAAAGACTCTTAAACAGACTATACTTACTTTAAAACTGATTGAACACTAGCTTGAAAAAATTCAGCACCTTCTCGAAAAAAGAAAACAGTAATTTGCAAAAAAGGATTATAAACTCCTTTCTTGTCAATTAAAGCCGGCAGTGATTAGAATAATTCACAACAAAAGACGAATATAAACGAAATTAACATACAAACGAATTTGAACGAGAAACAAAAAAAATTCTTTTTTTTCACACAAGTCCACTCTAGTGGGCAAATTCGGAGCGCACTTTCTCAGCTTCCAGTTTTTTTCAGCAAAATTCGATTTTTCTTTTCTTATTAATAATAATTATTCAGAATCTGACTCATGTTTGTTCTCAATGCCGTGTTGAAAAATGATTCGAAGTTCGGAAGAGAAAGAGCGATGAAATTATTAAATTATGGAGGCTCAGAGTTAATTTTTGTATTTTGGAGATTTTACTTCAAACAAAGAATCTTTGAGATGAAAATTAAAGTTATTTATTATTTCCGTCTATTAAATGTAAATCTTTCGGCATTCATCCTTAAAATTTCCGTTTTAAAGTTTTTCACCGTGTTTCAGGTTGCAATAAGAAGAGCGTCCCGGTAGTGGCGGTAATAGGTCCCGGCAAGAGTTCCTCAACGATAGCAGTACAAAATTTGTTACAGGTTTTGTTTTGTTTTTCTCAGGCTCCGCTTTTTATCATTGTTTTGCTGTTGCCACTGGGGTCTTCAAAATTTTTTGCCGTTTTGTAGAAAAAAATACCCGAAGTTTATTTGAGGGAAGGTGATGGGAATATCGAAATTGCAGGTTTTTCGGATACCACAAGTCGGCTACTCATCAACAACACCAGATCTTTCTGATAAGGAACAGGTCTGATATATTATTAAATAAATACTCCGAACTTCGAAGAATGTGCTAACTAAAATTTCAGCTTAATTTTTTTCATTTTTTGCTCTAAATTGTAAGTACTTGAGTACACTATCTGGTGCTAAATAATCTTAAATTTAAATGGTTCTGCTAGAAGTCAGTTATTTTGTGTAGAAGAAAGCTCTGGAGCTAGAGAAACCATTCAGTATTTTTGTATTTTGTACTTAAGCTTAAAAAGTAACTATAGACGCTTCGGATTTCTTCGAATTTTTCCGATTTTTCACTTCGTGAATATTTTTCTTTATCGGACTCTTAAGATTTCAGTTTATTTAAGTGTCATCTAACGTCAGATACTTCCTCTAAGTGCTGTAAATGAAGGTATCTCATTCCAAGTTTCTTTTTCGCTTCATTTTTCTAATTGGAAAACTCGGTCAGCCCAAATGGTTCGGACGATAACTATTAATTGAAGTTTTATTTTTTTGTTTTATATATATAATCTTTTTGGAATATGAAATTCTGAATTTTAAACAGTTCGAAAATGTCAAAATATCAAAAAATGATAATCCAGTTGAGAAGAAATTTTTGGACAGCTCCGTTCGAAACTCTTTATTTGGTTTGAAATTGAAATAAATTATTGTCAATATGGGTTCTAATAAGCTTGGAAACCTTTTTTGGTTGAAAGTGGGAAAATTGAGAAGAAAGCGTGTTATTTGCAAAACGTTTCCCCGTACAAATTTAAAAAAAAATGCGCCGTCGCTATATAACGGAAAATTTTAGGCTAAATTGAAGGCGCATGCACAGAGACTTGCCACGCGCTGAAAAGTTTACTGTAGCTCGGAGTAAAAGAACATTGGTGGCAAGTTGGCTATGTTTCAAAAAAGACAGCGGCTCTTTAGTGACTATGGGCAGACCTACAAAAGATGAAGAAATCTCGTTTCAGTTCGGTTATTTCCTGCGGGTGGTCCCGTCGGACGAATGGCAGGCCCAGGCGATCAACCGTCTCTTGCACCACTACAACTGGACCTACATCGCGGTGGTCTACTCGGCAGGTGAGCGGCCTCCTCAGAAATGCGCTCTTTTTTATTGTTTGGCCTTCTTCGAGAGTTGATCAGTTATGCATGATTTGCGCTTGTCGCGGCTGTTGGACTCTCCTTTTTTGAGGCGCGCCATAAGGGGTTTTTGGTCGGAGTTCTGAATTTCTACAGAAAATTGAGTTTATTGAACAGTCTGAGTACTCGCCATGAACAAACTCCTTTGAACCACTTCTCAATTTTTTTCTATGAGAAAAAAAAAGAAAAAGAGCAGTATGAGGAATGTTAAGAGCTAATTTGTCAAATCGAATCATTTTTCAAGGATATTTTGAAAACTTTGTAAAAATCTAGCAACATAGTGGACACTCGCGCTATGTCAGAATTAATATTCTGAACTTCTTCAAAATTGAAAGTCCTAAAAAGCCAATCGCAGTTTTTTTCTTTTCTCCGAAAGAGCTTCAAAGTTCAACCATAAATTTTTTTAAAAGTTGTTCAACGCGTTTTTCATTAGAAATTGGATCCGATTTTTTTGAAAAGGAAAGATTCTTCATCGAATTTAACTTAGTTTTTTTGAATTTTGATTTGAATAGAAGCTGTCAAATTATAAGCTCTTTTTGATGATTCTTAAAATTTCTTTCATTGATTCGCGATTCTGATGGAGCTCTAGGT
Organism: Caenorhabditis auriculariae; assembly: GCA_904845305.1. Classification (NCBI taxonomy): domain Eukaryota; kingdom Metazoa; phylum Nematoda; class Chromadorea; order Rhabditida; family Rhabditidae; genus Caenorhabditis; species Caenorhabditis auriculariae. The sequence continues at coordinate 4,335,523 of CAJGYM010000001.1, read as the reverse complement.
GCCAAGAATTGAAGCAATCTGAACTTTATACGTCTCTTTTCCCACACCGGTTGAATATGAAAATATTCAAAAGAAATGAAAGCTCTGACGATATAAGAGAGAGCGCAGACATGTTAGACTTTTTCATTTTTGTTTTACTACTGATGGTCATTTTTAAAAATTTATGCCAATTTTTTTCAATTTAAGATGGATTTGTCGTAGTATAAAATTCGTTCTTGGCTACCACATAGATGCCCAGATCTCCTCTTTATGCACACTATTTTATTAATCCTGTTGAAGCACATTTTAAAATAAGGTGAATAATGTGCGCTCCAACGTCAATTTGATTTTTTCGTTTTAAATCTCTAGCCAGCGTCTTCTAGATATATTCTAGATTTGGCACTGTGAGTCATAAATAAGAGAAGCCTAATCGTATTTCAGAAAAAAAAACCTTTCAAGCTAACCGAGTAGACACAAGCACTAGACAAGGCCGCTTGAAGGATCACTTGGACCGAATCAACACTAAAACGAGGGGGTGGCCGAGTTCCCATATCCTTTCTTTTTTTCGCCTCGGCCGTGCAAATTGCCTCGACTAGTGTCCGCGCGCCTCGTCCCAAATATCCTTTTTTTCTTTCCCCTCTGCCCAACCCAGAAGCTCTACAATGCCCTGAGGCGAAAAAAACGGAATAGAAGAAGAAGAAGAAGAAGGAAAAGTAGATCAAATTTTCGCCTCGCCTATCTTTTCCCATCTCCTTCAACGCCACTATCTTTCCCCTTTCCTGCGCTTTTTACGTCCTAGGCACTCTATTAAGCCACCTATGTTTGGCTAAGATATCGGCTTGATAAAAAAGGAGGCGGCTAATTAGTTCAGTGCAGAAAATAATGCCGCGAGAATTGTTGAAAGGGGATTTTATGTATAAAAGTTGGAAAAAGGTCATCCGGAAAGGGAAATTCAAAAATTCAAGGAATCTTCGAAGCTTTCAATTTGCTCTGAAGACTTCCAAATTCAGTCGAAAAAGTTTTTTTTTTTTTGAGTTTGTCACTCAATTTTTCATGATGATCATCTGACTTCTTCGTAAAAAGGTGAAATCTTATAATGGGACGAAAATTATTTTGAGCTGTAAAGAAAGATTTTTTTATTGCCTTTTTCATATAACTTTCTGTTAACTTCTGACAGGAAGAAACGACGCAAAAAGCTTAAAAATCGTTATTTCGAAACATCATTTTTGCTCCATTCTGCATCGGTAGTAATTGTTGTAAATGGTGAGAAAAATGCAATAAAAGGGGAATACGGGATAAACACGACGAAGATGGAAATTGAGGATTCTTATAAAATTTGTCGCCTTGAACGAAGATGCAGAAATGAGTTTTCTGATGAAAACAAGAAAATAAAACGAGGAACGATTTTATAGCTGTTTTGAGGGATTTCCATGTTTTCAAAGTGAGTTGATACGCAGTGAGATATACGGAGAGATATAATTTTGTATTATTTGATTCCTAACCATTACTTGAGTTTGAACTAATTTATTTAGCAAAAAAAAATTCGCCTGTAGTTGTTTTTTTTGCGATTGAAATAAGTTGATTTTCTAGGCAACTATGGCGAGAAGGGCTTCGAATCCCTGGAAAGGCTGGTCGGAATGAAAAACTCGAAGGTTTGCATCGCCTACTCGGAGAAGATCAAGACCCTCGCTGGCGACAGCGAGTACAGAAAGGTCTTTTCTCTTTTCGAAAGAGTGTTTGATCTGAAATCGTAGGTTCTGACAAGTCTGTCGACGCAAAAGGCCCGGCCGCAGGTCGTCGTCTGCTTTTGCGAAGGATTGTCCATTCGGATGTTCTTCCAGGCGCAAAAACACCTCGCCAAACGGAACAAGTCTTTCAAAGTAGGGAGCCAAAGAACTAAAATTAGGAGATGAAAAAGTTTGAAGATGATAAATTGAAAACCTTTTTTTGGATTTTCTCCAATTTTTTTCAAGTTTGAGCGTATGTTAGTTCATAAGAAGAGGTTTACTCAAAAAAACTTTGAAAAAAATGATAAGTAAAATGATTATTAGCCATAGGAGTAGCTCTTTGGTAGAGCGTGCAAAAAAAAATTGTTTTGCATCGAAGCAACAGGAATAGGGTGAATCGAGTTGAAATCATGTCTCTAGGTCTGTTTCAAAAGTTTGTCAGTGGAATTCAATCAGTTGCACATGCCCCGCATTCAGCGTTTCCAATGGATCGGATCAGACGGCTGGGCAGATCGGAACGATGTTGTCGAAGGCCTGGAAAGCGAGGCTGAAGGAAGTTTCAGCATTCGGATCCATGCTCCAAAGGTTGGAAAATGGGTTTTTGGGACAGAAAAGAAAAATTTTCCATTAAAATAATTTTGGTTTTCTCAGTTTTTTAAAAATACTTTTTGATGCAATATCAACGTAAAAGTGTTCTTACTTGTATTTTTTCCCCGAATTTATTATTTTTTAAGTCGATTCTTTCTGTGACATTTGTGGCCAGACTCTTTAGACTTTTGAGAATCCTAATCTGGGAGTATACTTTGTTTTTAGCACCTCGGTTTGATTCGAATTTTTTAAATTTTTCTTAGAGTTTTTTCTTTTCTTTTTTTTTTTTGAGAAGTAAAGTTTTTAGACTGATTTTTTGACGGCAAATTTTTTAGATTACAATAAAAATTTTAGATTCCTGGATTCCGACAGTATTATACCTCACTTCATCCCGAGAACAACACCATGAACCCCTGGTTTCGTGAATTTTGGCAGCAAAAGTTCAAGTTAGTATCCTTTTTTTGGTATTATTTTATTTTTTAAGGTTTTCAGCTGTCAATTCGCTGTTTCGAAGGAAGACAAGAACAATGAGAATATTCGGATATGCACAGGACAGGAGAATCTCGACGATAACTACAAGGAGGTGGAGTTTCGCTTTATTTCCGATTATTCATTGGAAGATCTACTTGAAAATGGTTCACCTAGTCTCCAATCGGAATTTTTGTATTTTCTCACACTCCTAGACATAATTTTAAGTGGACATAGGGGCAAGACAAATGATAAAATCTCAATTACAGCAAACAAAAACACTTGGATCGAAGGTTTCACACAATTATTCCTAGTTCCTTCTTTCGAACGTTTTAAAGCTTTTTTCCGCACTTTTCTTTTTGTGTTGAGAAGTTTAACTGAATAATTAATTTTTTTTCCTCAAGTTTAAAACTGTTTATTGCATCTTCGATGTGAGATTACTTGTGCAATCGACTTTCATTGATTTTACTGTGCTTTTAACGGCGGCAGGAGCTGTGGCTTTGGCAGAGAAGTTTTGAATTTCGCTCTTAGAACATCAGGTACAAGAGAGGCAGTAGGAAGAACTACGGTGCCGGCTTTCCAAAGGCCGATGGCAGAGATTATGCTTGAGCAGAGTTTGAAAGAACATTTGTATTTCTAGGACCCGAAACTGTCGCAAGTGATCAACTCGATCCGAGTGGTCGCCCTGGGACTGAAGGCGATGTACCACCAGCGATGTCGCGACAACTCGACCCTCTGCACGGAGATGCTCTCCCGCAACGGCACCCTTCTCTACGAGTACATGCTCAACGTCACCTACAAGGACCAGTTCAAGCAGGCCATCTACTTCGATCGCAACGGGGATCCGCCCGCTTGGTCAGCACTCTTCTGTTTCTTAGAACATCTTCAAGCTTTCTTTTCGCCGGGTTTTTGATTATAGGCGCAGAATGGGACGTAGATAGAGATCACTAAAATGTATGCCATGTTCAGAGATTTCGAAATCGATTTATCATTTGTTTAAAAATACTTTTTTTAAAGTATTTTTCAGAAGTTTTGCGATTGATTTTATTTTCTAAAAAAAGTTAGAATATTTTCCAGGTACGACATTCTCAACTACATCCCTTCGATAGATTCCGAGAGTCCATATTCTGAGGTACAAGTTGATTTTTTTTTCACTTTTTACGATATTAGTTTGGAATTTGATGAAGGCGGACTCATTTCATGCCCACTGGGGAATGGTTAGATTGAGGATCGATCAGTTGATGATGGAGACCATCAGCAGGTCCCGGTTAAAATAGAGTTTTGTCCAGGCCTTCGACTTCAAATATAAATATGCAGAATTGTCAAGGGGTTCGAATCTGGTGAGTAGCCGGTCCATTCCTTGACCGTGTTGAAATCGCGCAGATTGGACTCGCACGAGTCTTGCTCAGCTCGGGACTTGCAGCTTGAACTAAAATCTTGGTGGAAGAACCGGCGACGGTTCGCAAAGTAAAAAACCAAAAAAAAAAAAAAAACAGATTGGAATTCCTTTGGAATGATCGAAAAGTCGGTGCAATATTTATGCCCACCCATGTACTAAGAAAATCTTTCGAAAGTTTTTTTCTGTTTTGAAAGATTACATAGGTTTTGAATCCCGGTTCAAACGAGACTTGGAAGTTGGAAATAAGTGTAAGTTTGTAGGTCGGCTCGTTCCAATCGATGAATCACCTGGGCAGAGAAGAACTTAACATGACTTCCAACGTTATGTTCTACGATCGGACAAGTCTTCTGCCGGAGTCGGTCTGCAGTCGACCGTGTGGCATCGGACAGAGGGTCCTTTTCGAATCCTTTCTAAGAATCTATACAACTGGATACACATTTCATTTCTGAACCGTCTTGGTTTATTCAATACAAAAAAGTTTCGGCTTTTTTTTTAAGTTTTTGGGCTATGTAGATAAATTTCTGAAAAAAATATCTGGAATTCACAAGAAGGGTAACTTTAGTATAAATCTTTTCTTTTGCCATTTATGGTGATATAGTTTTCAAAGATTGCCTTCCATACAGAAAAATTTTTGTTATCGGTAATTTGCATTTCAAAAGATCATTGAAAAAGTCCGCAAGTAGCAACTGTAATGAATCTTTAGCCCTTCAGAGAATATTTCGACAAATTTTTAGAAATTTCCAGTTGTCACACTGAAAAAGACCTTCTTGATAAGTTTTGCAGAATAAACCTAAAAAGTCTAATTTTTATTTGAAAAATATCCGTAAAGTGCAAAAATCGAAGCTTTCAAGGCTATCCCCCCAATGCATATTGTTCAGGATTTTTTAGAACTTGAGTAAACTTCTTTCTTTTGTGTTACAGACTCATCAGAAAAACGAGAGTCAACTCGAGTTTAGAGTTAAGAATAGGCTTCTGTGAAGTTATTGGCAAATTAATTTTCAATCGGCCTGAGTGAGCAAAAGTTTCAGCTAATCTCTGCTCGGACTATAAGTTCAAAAATATTCCAGCAACGGGAAACGATGGCGTGTTGTTGGATCTGCGAGACGTGTCTCGACATTCAGTTTGTCAATGAGTCGACAAATCAGTGTCAGAATTGCTCGCTCGGAAGCTGGCCCAATGCCAACCGAACAGGTTTTGTTGATTTCTCAACAAATTAGGAAATTCAGGCGAAAAGTTATTTTTGAGCTAAAAGCTAAAAGCTGAAAAGTACATTCAGATCCTTGCAGAGTTTCTGTTCCAGTCTTTTGATGAAAAAGGTCGTCACTCGAAAATTTCCTTGTACAGCCTTTTTGCCGTGACTTGTAACCGCTGTTTTCCTCTGTTCCCTCCCGTCTCTCGCCACTCTCTCTCTAGTTTCCGTGTTTTTTCATGTTTCTCTGACCTCGCCCGGTGAGGAAGCAGAGAGACGCAGACACCCGAAAACATTCAAGTCGCGGCGAACGGCGTATGACACAACTTTAAAGACGGAAATCACTTTAAATACAAATTATTGCTCAGGCTGCGAGCCGATCGTCCCCCAAGTGGTCTCTTGGTCTTCGTTCGGCCACATCTTTGCCATCATCCTCGCCTCTGCCGGAATCGCCACGTGTTCAGCTACAATCGTAGTCTTTCTCAAGTACAACAGCACTCCGGTGGTGAAGAGCACCACCAGGGAGCTCAGCTACATCATTCTATCGGGTAATTTTTTGTGTCTACTTCATTTTTTCACAGCTTGAAACACGGAGATGCGTTTGTGGAATCGATAATCATCTAATTAACCTTTGAATCAACGATTTTAAGGTCTTCTTGCCTGTTATGCCGTTACGTTTTCCTTGTTGGCCACGCCTTCTTCCGTTTCTTGTTTCATCACGAGGTTTTTTTTTGCTTTCTAGAGTTTTCTTTTTGAGGAAATGACCGCTTCAGGGTCGTTCCGCCGATCGCCTTTGCTGTAGTTTATTCGGCGCTTCTGACCAAAACCAACCGGATAGCCAGGATTTTGGCCGGGAGCAAAAAACGGATTCTGACAAAAAAGCCAAGATTTCTTTCAACATTCTCTCAGGTTCGTGAAAAGTCCGATGACATAGGAGTTTATCGCGTCATTCAAGTAACACTAATTTATTGGGTTTTCGGTTGAAAGGGAACCTTCAAGGGCCCCTGAGGTTGCCCTTATAGGGAGCACTATGGAGTTCCCAAGTCCGCGAGAAAGCTCCCGTGGGAGTTTTTGTTGATCTGAGCTGGTATACTGTAGGTTGTCATAACGTGGATTCTCGTCGCCGTGCAATGTGTCATCGTGGCGGTCGGAGTGATTCGGGATTGGCCCGACGCTTCTTACGCCAGTTACGCTCTGCCGAGAAAGTCCGTTCTTCAGAAAATCTTATATCGACGATATTTCTCGATTTCAGTTTGATACTGGAGTGTAGTACCGAGGGAAAAGCCTTCCTCATACCATTCTTCTGGGATTTTTTTCTCATCAGTCTCTGCACCTTGTACGCTTTCAAGACGAGGAATCTGCCGGAAAACTTCAATGAAGCGAAATTTATCGGGTTCACTATGTGAGTTTTTCATTTGGTTGTAGAAATGGACCTGAGGGAAAGAGACGAAAAACTCATAAATGAAACAGGGGAGCTAATAAACTGGTAATTTTTGTTCATTTTGAGATGTCTTGTTCAATAACGCTTTGACAGAAGTTAAGTTTTGACTCAGAACTGGAAAATCCAGAGTTTTCAAAAATCTGAATAACTGTATGAAGAAGTTTAGTTAAATTTGAAAATGTTCTTTATTAATTAGTCTGAAAATTAAAAGAATTCAAAAAATCTTATGATAACGAGGCCAAACTTTGTTTTGGAAAGTAGACTTAAAAAACGTTCCTAGAGGATTCTAATCAAAAGTCAACTCGTTTTTTGAACACTGAAAATGTGGAAAATTCACAAATTGTTCAATAGGTCCTCTCGAAACAATTTTGTTTTGAAAAAAACGTTCAAAAAGAGAATCAAAAGCCATGATTCTTAACAAAAAAATATATTTCTAGTTTTCTTTTGCCGCTAGGAGTAGAGAGAAGGTTTTTTATTTAATTTTTAAGACTGTCTTCGATTGACCCGGTCTGACAAGCTTTTCTCTCAATTTTTCCCTTTTCTCCCATTAAAATAATTCATCTGATTCCAGGTACTGCACTGTAGTTGTTTGGATAGCGTTCATGGTATTGCACATGGGAACGACTCACAAGGCGTTGGTCATGAGTTTCTCCTACTCTCTGTCGGCTTCCGTGGCGCTGGCGCTGCTCTTCTTCCCCAAACTGTACATCATTCTGCTCCATCCGGAGAAGAACGTCCGCGCTTCCTACACCACAACCAAGTTGATACGGTAGATCCTCTCTTACTGTGCTGTTTTGAGAGGAAATTTGAAGATGTCACTTTGGAAACTCCCAAGGAGCCTACGACAGCACCAGCAAAGGCCAACAGCATCTCTCGTCCAAGACGACGCGCACTTCCATGCAATCCGGGTCCGCCAGGTTTTGACTGTAGAAACAATTAGAAAAAGTATATATTTTCAAAAAAGGAATTATTCTGTAGTTAGAAGGGAAACATGTTTTCCTTTGTGGCGTCTTTGCTGAGCAGAAAGAGTAAACGTGAGAAACTTTTTTAAATCGGAACATTGAGATTGATTTCCAGAACGTTGAGTTTTCTTTTTGCCTGGTTTTCCTGTAGGATTGACGGCTTTAGTTTGAGCAAGTCCTCGAGCATCGGCGGCGGAGGTGGCGGAGGAGGCGTCGGCGTCACTCGGACCGCCTCTGTTCACGTTCCTGTTTCACGTACTCATACTCATGTCGACGCGGCGAGCCAGACGGAGGGTCAGTTTTTTTTTTGAAACTGTTTTTTACACAACAAATTTCAATTCAACCTAAAATTTACTTAAGAAAAATCACAAGATCTCATCTTTTGGGCCGCCCATATTTGATTTTTCGAAACTTTCAAGCTTACTACCAGCAAGATTTCCACGTTTTTTGCAAATAAAAAAGCCTCTAAAAAACGACTGACTTTTACATGAGGCCGTAGATGAAAATTAACGCGTTAAAAATATTAAAACCTGGCAAACTTAACTCGCTTCAACTTGAACTAGGCTGATTTTTTTGTTCAGCTTTACTATTTTTACCTTTGCATGGTCTTACGGGTGAAACTCAGACAGAGTCGATTTGCAGCCAACAGCACGTTCAAACGGAGCTTCTCGATAGTTGGCCGCAAGAAACAGCCGATGGACGATGACGTCCAACAGCTCGTTGAAGCTTGTCGGAGATATCAGGTCATTTCTCGTCAAACCTCAGTTTGGTTCTTCTAAGAGAGTTGTAACCAAGTTTTAGGGAGGCAAATAGAATATCGGCCTGATTTAATCAATTTTGGTATGCCAGTTAGTCGTACGTGATATGAAAACAGAGATTTTGTGTTTTTATTAGTTTTTTTAACCGGTCGGTGTCGGGAAAAAAATAGGGACCATCAATAGGGGTTTACTTTTGAAGATATTTCTTTGTTGAACTTGATGATTTTTATTTTTTATTTTGTCAAAATGATTGTTCGAAAGAGGGTTTTATGTTGGAAAAAAAAAAAATGCATAATCGGCCTGAAAACTCCTTGAAGTAAAAAAAATAATCAATAATTTTCTATGGTTTTGTATCTCGAAAAAAGAGTTTTATAGGAACACACTTTTGGGATCAGAAATTTCTAGTACATTGAAAATTATTTGAGGAATTGCCATACCTCGTCTGAATCCCAGCTTCGCGAGAAAAAATTTGAAAATGTACTGAAATAGGCCGCACTTTTCGGGGGGTAGGCCGCATCCCGGAGTGGGATCCAGCCGACGTAGAGAGAATTTTCAGATTATTGCAGAGAGTTTTTTTCATTTGTTCCACCCCAACATTAGCATACAAGGTAAACATGAAAGAAAAAGGGAAAATAATGAGTATTTTTATTCGAAACCTGGAGTCCTGTACCGACCGGTCTCCCTCTGGTGTAGTCTGACCTTTGATTGTTCCGAGAAGCTTTTCTCAATATCTCTCCTGCAGGACGAGAAGCTGCATGCGTCGTCGGCCAACCTGCTTCTGGAGGAGACGGAGGACGAAGTGGGCGCTCTGCTGGCGGATTCGATCGAGAACTCGGTGAGGACGGTCCTCAAGACGGTGACCGGCGGGGCGGCGGCCACTGCCATCATCGGCATCGCCGCGCCGCCACCGCTCCCGCCCCCGCCAAAGGCTCCCTCGCCCGAGGATTCCTTCGAACAGGTCCGATCTTTTCTCTTTTCGCTGGTTCTGATTTTCGAAATTCATTGAGCAATAGGGTACAGTGCCGTCAGAAAAGATGCGAAAAAATATGTTTGCTCACAACTTTCTCTTTCAATAGGAGCTAAAGAGGATCTTTATTTTGAAATCATTTTAATTTTCATTTTCTTCATTTTCTCTTTTTTCGTTGACAAGGTCATAGAGATAATATATAAGAACATTGTTTGAAAAATGGAACTTGAACGCGTCAAGAACGTTCATTTATTGGGTCCAAAGAATTTCAGATTCCATCCGGACTCTATTCGAAGAAACCCTCTCTTTGAGCCGTATGAGCGTGCGTGTGTGGCACCAATTTTTGAGTTGACCATCGCTTACAAGGGAGGAAATTCCTTTCGAAACGTTGAAAATCTCTGAAGATTGGCCAAAAAACTCTTTGACGTGCTAGGGCAAGTGCTGAAAACCTAATCATAAAAGTGATATTCTTGAATGGATGCTTCCAATCAGGGTATGGTCTGAACCAACGGTGGATTTTCTGAATGAGGCAGTTATTAATGGATTTAGTTTTTGACGTTTGTTCAGAGTGTAGTCTCAGAAATCGCACAGGAGGTCGTTGGGTAGAGAAAACCGAATATTTTTGAAATTTTCTGAACGTAATTTGAATCCATCCAAAGTCATATATCTGTCTTGTCTGAAGCTCAAAAGTCGAAAAATTATTTTTTTTTTTCTAATTGACCAGATTTTTGCACCAATCGAAGCGTGGCGAAATTCTGAGTTCAGTGGCCTTTATCAAAGCTCCATTAGGAACTGAAAAGGACCTGTCCGAAGATCCAGATTCCTCCAGAAGTTTCGAAAGCTTAAATTGAAAAATGAAAACCATTTTCTCCTGTCATGCTCAATTTTGTCGTACAGATCCCTGAAAGTTTGTTTTCAATAATCAGAAATTTTCGCAGAATTTCAAATAACCTATCTAGTACATCTGAGAGTTTTCTGGCTATTTTTCAATAAGTTTTCAATTTTTGTGCAGAATGACCTCTCTCGTTAAACACAACATTTGCACAGAAACTTTAATAAAAAAACGTGCAAATGTCGTCGTTTCTTTCGCTTTCTTTCAGAGTGTGACTTTCTCATTTCAGGCCTTCTTCTTCTTTTTTTTGAGTTGCTTATCTCTCCAACTTTCCTTTTTTTTTTCTGCCGCTGCTGCTGCCGCACCCCCAGGCCATATCAAGCCATTCCCCGTGCATCTTTCACTTAAAAGGAGGAGGAGTGAGGGGCGTGGCTTGCGATTTCGCCTGGAACTTTTTCCCCCAGAACCTACTTGTTTCAGTTGCTGCGGAGCCGCGGCGTCCAGCCAATCACCTTTACTCAGGCCACTCCACTGTGAATAGCAAAGGTTTGATCGTTCGATGAGTTTCCAGGAAATAACAGGAAATAATCATTTCTCAGTTTATTCTGAAACAGCAGAAAAAACTTTTATAATTTTTCAGAAGAGTTCTTCTGCATAAAAGCGGTCTAGCTTTTTTGACCATCAAATGAGGAGAAATTACAGTTTTTTTAGAACATAAAATTGATCAAAAAAAGTTTTTAGTTTTTTTATCTAGAAAATAAGCATATACATTGTACTGTAGTGATTCATTTGAATTTATGAGTAAATTTTTTTCAGTTTTTTTGATGAAAAAAAGTCTACTCTTTTCATAAATTTTTTAGGGCGATCAGATTTTAACAAAAAAAAATTCTGAGTTACATTTTAAATTGATAGAATCGAAAATATCCTTCAAATGACTGGAATCTTTGTACTGTAACAAATTTGAGTTTTTTTCAAATTATTTCAACTTTTTAGGCACACTATTCTGCAAAAAAATGTGTTACTTCTTACAAAACTATGATTGGTTGTCTTTGAATTAAGTTTTTTTGCTCTGACTTTTATAATATTAAGCTGAGAAACAAGAGTGGGTGCGACTGCAGCCTCGAAATGAAGAGACGTCAGAGATTTTAGAAGTCTTACTGTCTCTGGCGTCTCTTCAGGCAGTCGCTGTTTTTCTTTTTGGTTTTTTTAAATCAAATTTTTGCCAACAGTTTACGAACTTTTTCATACCACAAGTCTGAGACTAGTCCATTTTAACCGATGTTGATGGTTTTCTTCGATTTTAAAATGTCTTTTGTTAAATACTATTTCGACTTTTAGGAGCTTAGTCTGAAAAACAAGGAACTGACCAATTTTCAGATAACTTACAAAATAACCATTTTGTCAAGTTACTGCAGAGCTATCAGTTTAGTGGCAACCTTCCTCTAAGGTCTAACTTTCAGAAACAATGTCAACGGGTATCGCCAGCACTCTCCACAGCCATCCTCATCACCTCCACCAACCGCTCCACCTCAACCACCACCAGCACCACCTCAACCAGTCTCAGCCGGTCTCACCTGCCGGATCGAGCAGCGCCGGATCCCCGCTCCCGAACTACCTTTCCGACGAGGAGCTCCTCCGCATTCCCGTCCGCCAACTCAACCAGAAACTCATGGTGGGAAGTTTAACCTATTCAGTGTTAAATTGGAAAGCTCACAACATAAATAACTTTGAGCTCACAGAAAAATGAGCTTACAAAAATTGTAAAATTGCTGTCCGTTGTTCTATATTCTTCTATGAATCACGTTTTCTCATTTTCAAAATTCATCGCGAAATCTAGTTAATTATTAAATACCGGCCATTTGTGTTGAGCTCCCATTTGAAAAACGTTGACTCACTCAAGGTAATTTTGATATTCCGTGCACACAATACAATACAATACAATATTTATTGGTTGTTTTAGTCAGATTATATCGACTAGGCGGTGAAAAAATGAAAAATTGCTCTTTTGAGCGGCACTAACACCGCCTTTGGCGAAAAAGAAGTCAAAACGTGTAGTCGATTGAATTGAAAGCATGGTCTTACGGTCCTTCGCCTCGTTCTTCCACAAGTTGATCCCTCAGTTTCGCGGGTACGGGCACGGCGGCGATGGTGGGGCTCGGGCACGGACTCCGTGTAAACTCTAGGGTAGCCTCGGCCGACTGAGAGAGCTACCACTTCGAGTGAAGAAAATACACGGAATTTACAGCGTAGATAAATTTTTATTTGGAGTTATTTTTTAGGGTTTTTTTGAATTTTCGATGAACATCTGAATGAATGTTCTCTTAAGGATTTTCTCTAGACGCGGACTGAAGTTTAAAAAAAATTGTTTCATTTTTCCCGGATCTACAGAGTTCTCTGAAAATCAGCGAGAGATTTTGCATATCATACTGAATGAGACTCAACTTGCAGTACATAGTTTTTGGAAAAAGACTTTTCCGTCCCTTTTTTTAATTTTTGTGTTGACATATTTTCACCGGTCTCAACTTTTTTTTTAAACTAGAAAGCATTTGCTGCTTTACCCAAGGTATTTTTGTAAATTTCCGAAATTCGGATCTCCGAGTATAAAAGCTTTTTTTGTCAGCAAAATCAGCCTGCGCGCAAAAAAGCGTCAATCTAGTTTTGAAGCTTTTCCATCATATTGAACATTAATTTGAAAAAAAAATTTTTAGGGACAAGACAAGCAGGTCGTGATGCAGCTGAAGCAGAAGCGGAGGACTCTCAAGAACCGCGGCTACGCCTACAACTGCCGGACTCGTCGCGTCCAGAATCAGATGCAGCTCGAGGCCGACAATATGATGTTGAGGGACGAGGTCTGAGGAGAAGACTGCGAAATAAATATATTATTCTTCCAGATCAAGTACCTGAAACAGGCTCTGCAAGAGGCGCAACTTCGGCTCCAGTATTACGAGCCGATGCAGCCGTTCCAGTGTTCCCAGCCTGTGCTCATGGAGCCTTCGAAACCAGCGAACAACCACCAATGTTTCGCTCCGAACCCTCCGATCCTATTCAATTCCACCTTATGAGTGTATTTTTAGTCCGACATCCCTTTACTGGTCCTCCATATTGCTAGTCTCAGTGGTCCTCCCCTTAATGATTGATTACCGGTATTGTAAACATTTCCTCCCCAACCTGGTGTGATCCAAAACCAATCCCTTTGAAAGTCTATATATCAATACGTCATTTTATTCCGTTATGAATAAACAATTTCTTTGTATCATCTTCGATTGGCTACTGTATCGTGTTGTGCGGTCTTTATCAATCAGATACGGTAGAAGCATGTTTTTGGCAACAGTTATTTTTATTGACCATATAAGTGACCTGTTTATCGTCTTATTTGGAATCTTGCAGCTGGACGTCAATATGATGACGTTTCGAATCTTTTTGAGTGATTTTTAAATGAAAAAAAAAGGTTTTTGGAGTTGGATTTTGTAGTTTGCTCTTTTGGACATCCTGAAAATCACTGTGTACTGATCTTTTAAACCCTTGATGAATTTTTTCTGTGCTTTTTAAAAATAGCATGGCTTTTCGAAAAAAAAAAATCAAATTTCGATGTTGGAAAATTTTCCAATTTTGACGCTAAACATCGTAAATGAATTATTGCGCAATCATTATCAAATAAAAATTTTTTTCAATCGAATAACTAAATTTCAATTAATTTTAATAAAATTTTGCTTTTTGCCAAAGTTATTTAAAACATCATACTCCAAATTTACAGTGGTCTTACTGCGAAGAACCTTTTCAGATCGAAATTTGGTATGGTTTCAATACTTTTCATAGATTTGAATGAATTATGACTCGGAAATTGGGCGCAAGAAGAAAGGTTATAACATGGTATTCATTCCGATACAGGTTTTTAAAGAAGCATAGAAAACACTTATCACAAAGAGCCATTCACAGTGTTAATGAACTTGAAACTTGGCATCTGCCAAAAGCTTTAATGAAGTAACTTCATAAGCCTTAGCCTTCCTTTTTTCTAACTTCTCACAGAATCAATGTTTCTCGTTTTATCACTGAAATCTATTCCTCCAAAGACAAACGATCGAATCGAAGATAAAAAATTGCGCGGGAAAGCCTAGAAACTCGGAAAAAGTTTTTTTCGCCTGGAGTCACTTATCATAATGCGTGATATTACACGGAGGGGAGATAAGAGAGGACCGTTCCAGTCACTGGCTGGTACGCATCGGGGCCTTCGTCTCCAAGAGCACAAAATACGCTTATCGATGTGAATTTCGCTCTCGCAAAATGACAATGTTTCCGGCAAATGTCTTTATGAGGGCGAATTACATTGTACATTGTGTTTAAAACAAAAATAATAACAAATAACAAAAAGGGATCTACTGTTTCTCCAGAAAGGATACAGGAAAAAAACACGTTTTCTATCGCAAGTTCTTGTATGAAGCTCAATGGTTCTGGAAATTACTGAGGTGGCAAACAATATTTTTAACTTTTACTTTTAAATGATTTTTAGCAACAAATATATCCAATCTTTTTCAACTCATGAAAACAGGAAAAAAACTGGCTAGCGAAATTTGAGGTCCACAAATTCGATGAAAAAAACGAAAAAAACGTCAAAAATTTTTCGACTTCGAAGGATTTCTACATGAAATTTCAGAAAAAGCTTAAAATATTAACTTTTTGAAATTGCTTCGAAAGATAAAATTCTGTAAATTTGAAAAAGAATGTCACACAAAATTAAAAATTTTTTTGAAAATATTGAGCTTCCTTATAATAACTTGTTATAAAAAGAAATGTTTTTTTCGGTATCTCACCTGTCAGAAAAGCAGGTAGAACTACCCGTCGTAGCCTAATTTTGACCAATCGTCGCGACTCATCAAGTTGTTGTCCATCCGGCAGGAAAAGTAGGACTTGGCCAATTCTCGGCATTCGCTGTTCTTCTGGCCTTTTTCGTGAAGGCAGCACATGTATCTAGACGGGAAACTTTTATTGAGATAATTTAAAGGCGCAGGACGGAGCCGGGAGAAATTTCCATTGTTCTGTATCTTCAAAGCTATATCATGGTTTTGTCGACGTTTTTGAATAAGCATGAACTGATTTTAATGAAGATCATGAAGATTAGAACCCTCGCGAAGAACCCTTTTGCGCTTCAAAAACTCCACAAGACACTTTGAATATCTAATCTTTCCTATCTCACGAACTTATTCTGTCTATTTTTTTATCGTAGTAAAGTGTAAAACAACTTACTTCAGCATTTCCAGTTTGCAGGAGCCATCATGATCCAAAGGAAATGATCCCTTAAGTGGCGCGCTCACGCTCTGCACTCTAATGAAAGGTCCGGTTTGTGACATTTCTAAGAAATTTATCTTTGAATAAGTTTTCTCTTTCTTAAAACTTCAAAAAAACATCCGAGGTTCTCATACCGATTTTACACAACAAGAAAAAAACCAACAGAAAAGCCTAGAAATGTTCATTGCTTTCGAAAAATGCAAACAAAACAAAAAAAAAACAACGACTATACATCTTTGCCAGACGCCTTTTGCAACTTGACATACTTATCCCAAGCTTGAACTGGAATATCTGGCGGAGGTTTGTTCTTCTGGTAGTAATCGTGAATGGAGTTGCAAGTGAGGGCCAGGATCAAACTGCTGCCCAGGATCAGGCTCTGGATTGTCGATCGAGAAACCATTTTCGGATTAAAAAGGTTATTTTCAGTCCGTTTCGAACGCCTCGGCTTCCTTGCTGACTTCCGCCCAGCGCCGTAGGTCGTTCATACGCAGGCGAGTTCCCTAAATCGTGAATTTTATCAAGGAATGTCGGGTGAATCCAAATAAACTGTGTAAATAAGGCTCACCGTCAGCTGTCCGAACGATATCGAATCTTCAACCCAGTAATACGTGTTTGAAAGTGACGGAAAGTTCTGATACAGGTACTTCCTCGAGTTTTCACTGCGGCGAAGAGCACGGAATCCTGCGTAAGATGCCGCCGCAGCTGCTACCTCGAACGCGATAAAGCTGTAGATACCTTTTGAAAGAAGGCTAGCCAGGATTGGAGACTAAAAAACGAATTATTCATATATTATTTTTGATTGTTGCAATATTAGAAAAGAAACATTTTAATTTAATAAAACTATCAGACAATATGTGCTCAAAGTAATTTCATGGAAAAAAATTTATCTGCGACTTTCCAAAAATTTAGGTATATTTTTCTCTCTGAGAGTTGATTGTAATCTCGTAAAGTTACTTTGAACACAATAAAAAAATATTAAATGAAAAGTTTGCGTTTTTTTCGGCCGTGGCCGAGGGAACCCCTAAGTGCCGTGACTGGGAAATCGTAAATTTTTTTGAAATCGTCATTTAAAAAAAATTATTTTTTATTCATTCCCGTTTTAATATTTCCTGATCTTCAAAATGTTTGCGCTCGAGCTTAAGGAATCATTGACAGATTAAATTTCTTTTTAATAGTTGACAGACTATTTTTTTAATTTTTTTGTTCCATTCTTTTTTTCTCCAAAATTTATCCGAATAGTTTTTCTGAACTTTTTTTCATTATTCCATTTCACTTTACGTGGTTTTTTTGATCTTTTTCAATTGGAAAAAACTGCTCTCAGGATGTCAACAGAACAAGATGAAGGAAAAACTATTGACAAGGAAGAGGCACCGGCAACAATAGAAAATGACGAAACTTCTCCGGTATAAGAATTTGAAGGAATATTCCTCAAATTTTTTTAAATCTCAGAAGGCGGCAAGAAAAAGAAAAATGCAGCGGTTGAACCCGAAAAGATTGCATCTCCGCAGGAAAAAAAGAGAATTCATCAGGTTTGTTTGAAAATATTTAAAAAAATTTAATGAGAAATTTTTTTCAGAGGCAGAAGAAGATGATCCAGTTGTCACTATTAGCGAAGTCCTCCAAGGAATAAAAGAGGTCGACGAAGTCGCGAAAGGGCTTTTCGGGGCGCAAAATCAGGCAATATGCACGTTCCCTGAGGTTTTCCTTGAGTCTTTCTTATTCATTTTTTTTTTAATATTTTCAGGGCTACAAACCGAGACAGGCGGTTTTCGCTTGTCTTACTTGCACGCCAGAACCCAAAAAAGCTGGAATTTGCTATGGATGTTCTTTGAACTGCCACGAAGGACATGAAATTGTCGATTTGTACACGAAGCGAAAGTTTAGGTTTGTTTTTGCCAAGAAATGGTTTTAAAGCTTGTTTGTTTGTAGATGTGACTGTGGAAATGAAAAATTCGACTCCGAATGCAAACTCTATGAGGTAGAAACTTTTTCCAGTTTTTTACTAGGATAATTTTCCAGGAGAAAGACAAGAACAATGAATACAACAAGTACGACCACAACTACATTGGCCTTTTCTGCACCTGCAATAACACGTACCCATGTGATGGGATTGACGAGGAAATGCTCCAATGCGTCACTTGCGAAGATTGGTTCCATCCTTCGGTATTCCTTCATTCACATATTTCCAAAAAAACACATAAATTTTTAGCATATCAATTGTGAAGCGCCCAAGGATAAGGACATCGACTGTTGTTCATTGGTTAGTGCAAAAAAGTTGATTTGAAGGCGTTTTCTAGCTTTATATTGACTCTAAAACTTGTGGCTAAAGTTTCACATTTTTCTCGCCATTTTATTATAGATTTTGTGTGCCTTATCGTGGTCTTCTCTGAAGCATAGTTTTTGTGCATAGCAAATTATGAGCCGCTTGTCACGATTTCATTCGTCCGACCTAAATAGCCCTTTTCTTCGAAGCGCGGCCTGTCTCTATACATGCGCCTTTAAAATAACCAAACTCTCAAGTCTGAATAAAAGACGCAGGACAGAGACAGGCCTGAACCAATTACCGTTGAATTCGCAATAAAAAACCTTTATAAGATGGCTTTCTCATCTCATTCCTGTTTCAATAACCATGCGCCTTCGAAGGAAATTTATTCAGGTCTGCACTGGCTGCTTGGAAAAGTACCCGTTCTTCGAGAAATTGCGCGATACAACTGGAACTGTCTGTTTTTCGAATAGAGAAGAAAGCGTGAAAACCTCTGAAGGAGACGTTAGACGGGCCTTGATCGTCGAAGCTTTTCTGCAATCCCTCTGCAAATGCGCTGCTTGTACTGTAAGATTATATGAAACTTTCCTGATCTGTATAATTATTTCCCAGACTCTTTATGAGAGATTCGAATGTGAATTTTTGTTGGATCCCGAAGACGATTTGGCCAGCTATGAGCAGGAGAACGTGAAAAAGGCAAACGAAATTGAAGAGAATTCGAGGGAAGGCGACGACGTTCGTCTACTCGTTCGTGAGGTCGGCATGGACAAGGCTATCCGCTACTTGGAAGGTTCGTTCAAAAAAACTCAGTAAATTGCTAAATAAATGGCGTTTGTGGATTGATTTCAATGGATAGTAAGAACTTTCAAGGTTTCATGATCTTTAATTTTATGACTTGGGCTCTTTGAGCTTTACTTTTGTCATTGATAAGCGATTTAGATTGGTTAAACTGTATTTTCACTCGAGTTTCCGATTCAGCGAATTTTTTTTTCTGTGGTCGCTTCAATCTCATTATTTTGATTTAACGCTTATTTTCTACTTTTTTTTTTTGACCAAACCCATCAAAAAGTTTCTTCCAGGGAATTTAAGGGCTAGAAGTCTTTTATGACCTTAAAATAGCGATGGAAACGGCTTTTGTCTCCAGCATTTTTTTTTTTGAAGTTCAGTCCTTCAATAATCAAGGGAATTTATTTGAACAGTCTGAACTTTAAACTCACTGAATAAGTGGCCAAAAATAGTTTTTTTTTTTCGAAAGATTTTTCACAAATTGTGTCACAAGCTAGCGATGAGAAGCGTATCAATTTCAATTTTGGCCTTTTCTAGGTGTAAATGACCTGAAGCGGAAGATGACCGACTGGCTGAGCTCGATGGACGGCGCCGTCGTCCACGAGTCCGACGTCAAGTCGTTCTTCGGCCGTCTCAAGGAGGAGAACGAGGCGAAACGGGCTCGAATCGAATAATTCCCTCTCGTTTGGACCATCGATTCTCCATCACGTTAACTGTAAATTTTGTCAATTTCTCACTGCTTTCAATAAAAATCTCTGCAACTTTTTGTTTTTCTCCACTTTCCACGACGTTCTAAACGAGTTGGATACTTTTCGCTTAGACTTTGAAGCATTTTCCAGAGTTGCTCTAGGTTTCCTATGAAGAGGAAGGCGGCAAAAGCGAACAAAGATCCGGAAAGCGAGAAAGACCCACATCTAAGGGAATCTTTGAACGATGTTAGGTGAGGACTCAATTGATTACACATAATCGAGAGGTTTTTCGTTTAGATTTGCCGTCTTCGCGATTCTACTGCGGTTTCTCTTCAGTTCCTATCTTTATGACTGGGCGAGAGAGCGTGTGGAACTCGTGACGCCGGTTTTCAGCTATGAACAGCTTTTGGACGATCTCGAGATGAAAAAAGATGGACTTCCTCTCTATACGTTTCCGCACTTCCACAATGTAAATAAATAATTAGATTAGTATAGAAAAGTTTATGTTGTGTTCAAAGTGATTCCGCGAAACGGAAAATGGCTGACAGAGAGTTAAAAATTTAACTAAATTTTGGAAAGTCAGATAATTATGCAATTCGCGGATATTACTTTGAACACGGCATCAGGTTATTAAAGCAGTAGCTTGTTCGAAGTTCCAAAAGGCCTACTGTTTAGTTTCATGAACAGCATACAATCGAAGATCCAATCTCAGTTTCATTTTGGTCATGAATTAGTCGTCTTCGCTAGGAATTTTTGACCGGCCCAATGACTGTTAGAAAAAGGAATATTGAGGTCTAACTTTCCTTGAGCCAGTTCTTGCCGTTTTGATAGGTTTCAAATTGATATAGTGACGTTTCAGAATAATCAAAATATTAATTCTTTCAATTTGAAGGAAAAACGGGGCTAACTGACAAGAAAAAAAGTCTAATTTTTGTCACACTTTCGAATTTTCGGATTATTGGAATATTTCTCAGGCACCTATGATGATGTGGATCTACTCTTCTGTTTCTTATTTTGGCAAACATTCCGTTCTCGCTTTCTCTTGTTTGTTGGACGTCTCCGTAGCTTGGCTCCTCAAGTGGACTGCGGACGCCGTTAAATCGAAAAAGGAAGGAGAAGCTGCCGGATGCGGGCGATGGCTTTTCAGAACGTTAGTGAAAAATTTAATTATTTGAAAGTTGGAAGACTTTAGGGATGTTTCCCAAAATTTAGAACAATAAAAAAAAAGAAAGGAATTTTTGCAAAAATAAATACCGATTGATATAGCCGATTCAGTGTTAGCCTGAGAAATCGAAAAAAATGGGTCCTGACACGGTAAGAATGAGATACTGTTTTTCTTTATGGGAAGCGCAAACAAGTGTCCCAAGGTACCCGTGAATCGACTGTAGTCTTCCTAAGCTGGTGGCGCTTGCAGGACGATCCTTGCGGCTAAAAAACATCAAAGAGCTGCAAAAGCCACTTTAGGGATCACTAAATGCCTCAAAATAGTTCGAAATGCGCGTAGTGTACTTAAAACTTCTGAATCGCATTTTACAGTTATCTGTTTAACCCTATCACGATAGCCTCTTGCGCCATTTGCTCTCTATCCACCCTCTACAACTTCCTCGCTGCTCTTTCTGCATACCTATTTTTCAGTGGTATTGCTAAATGCCAACAAAAATTCAAGTAATATTTCTATTTTAGGATGTCTCATGGGCTACGTTGTTGTGTTGGGAATTTGGACGAGTTGGACGGTTTACCCGGCGATTCTCTTCAATATTCTTTTCGTCTTGGACCTTCCGAAACGGCAGCTCGGAATTTATTTGGGAGTTGGGCTGGCCGTCGTTACCGCCATCTCTTCCGTCCATTTTTGGTCCCAAGGAAGTCTGGAATTTTTGGACTCGTCTTACTTTTACATGTGAGTCGAGTGTATCTAAAAATTTATGAATGAAGATCCCTGAGTAGTTGAAATAAATTGAAAATTTTATTTGACTGAATAAATTTGAATTAGAGCCCATAAAACGTATTAACTTTGAACGGCTCACAATAGTGCGCCCAAGTCGAAATGAGTTGCGGCGAAAGGCACAGAAAACTAATAGGCGAGAAGCTCAAAGTGGCCTTTGATTATATCACTCCCGCGACGTTTCGGGTCATTTCACGGAGACTCATTCTGAGGAGAATGAACTATGCTACTAGAAAATTGAAAAAAAAAATGCATAAATTGAGAAAAAAAAATTCTTTCCAGGCTCACATTCAAGGACATTACTCCGAACGTCGGCCTCTATTGGTATTTTTTCGTGCAGGTCTTTGATCATTTCCGCGAATTCTACGTTCTGACTTTCATGACTTTCTACTGGTTTGTACCCGTACCTCTCACCATGTCAATCAGGTTCCTTTGACTAGTCGAAAATATAGCAAAATCGAAACTTTTAGAGGAGATCCACACTTGCTTTTCTGGCTGTTCTTGCTCCTTTCCAGTGTTTTCTTCCCTTCTCCGACTCTCAACACGGCGACGGTCGTTTTCTCTTTGTGGCCGATCTTTTTGAAACGTTATGGAGAGTGTGAGTTTGAAAAAAAAAAAATTAATAAATGTTTTAGTATCAAGGGAACTTCAATTTTTAATTTTTGCTTTCCCTCACGTACCTGATTTTGTGAATGTGAAATTTATATAACTTTGATTCAATTTGGGAAAAAGGGGTTCAGATTGGCGCTACACGCTTTTGATTGTGGCCACAATAGTGACGTGTGTAACGTTGATGCCGGTCATGTGGCACATGTGGATGGTGAGCTCCAGTGGAAACGCCAACTTCTACTTTGGCGTCACCTTGACTTATAACATCGCCATGGTGAGCTTTAGGTATTCGAAAAAAAAAACCAAGCCTTACATTTTTGGAGTGATTTTCTAAATATGAAACAATTTTTAAAAGTAAAAAAATAGATCATTCAAGGAACAATTCAACCTTCTCCTAGATATGCCTTCTAAAAAAAGAATGCAATTCTGAAGGCCAAATCCAACGAAATAACACGAAATTTATTCATAAGATTGATTGGGATTCAAATTCGAAAATCTTTGGAAGAAATTCTCATTTTTTTTTTGTTGTAATAAAATCATTATCAGCTTTTTAGAAACTTGAAGTATCATAAAAGCTTGTAATAAAAGGATCCCGACAATTTTAAGGAACATTGTTTTTTCTATACTTTTATCTTCGCCTTTTTTCACTTTTCTCACAAATTTGATCGCGACAGCCAAGAAAACTTCATTTACAGATATATATGGTGATCGACGGAACATTTGTGTACTTCCGCGACCAGACCAACGACTATTTCAAAGATTGGAAAAGTCGACATATGGGATTCGCCTACGCTTTCCACTGATCTTCTACTTGAGAAGCAGCGGCGAAGGCCTCGTCTTGAACAGAATCCTGTTGCGAACCACGGCCCGTACTTTCAATTGCTTTGTCCCGTTTCCCTGGTCCTTCTCCATCACTAGAACTGGCCGATCGAACTTGCACAACTAAAAAAGTACTTCTTTTTCCTTGTCCTTCTTCATTTTTTGTTTTTAGTTGACCTTTTTGAATCTCACAATAACCCGGTTTATTGTCTGAAGTGTGTGTGCGACAAATTCGGAAATTTTTTTGAAAATATCGAGAAAGGAGTTTTCAGTTTCGCCTCGAACTTGTGTCCCGACGGGTTTTTAAAATTTAAAATTTAGTTTAATCTATTCAAAAGAAATAATATTTTTTGAAAGAACCTGATGAGACCTCAGAACTGAAGGGTTTCCAGTATCATCAGATTCGACGTAAGCTCTTTGTTTAAAAAAATGCCAAAAGTACTTTTAAATGAAATAGAGAAACAAAAAATAAATAAATGAATGAGTTTTTTTAAAAGAAAATCACCGAAACAGCCATCTATTTTAAAGCTTTTTTCCACTTCAACTAAGAAAGCTTTATCAAAATCAATAATTGAATGAGCATTGATAATATTAGGTTTAAAGTTATTTCAAACCCTTTCTCATGACTTTTTCTCGAGCCATAATCAGTCCATTTTCTTTTTTCTCCCAAGTCACGATCTTCATTCAATTTTTTTTAGGATTGAAATTGTTAATTTTTTTTCCCCGTAGTCGCGTACCGGTTTTCTTCACTCGAAACTTGTGATATATTTAATCGCGTACCTTTCCTTCAAGAAGCTGGTTGCCGATCATTAAATAGACGGTGTTCTTGTCTGTCCAGCAAAGGGTTCCTGTAAATTAAACCTTACTTAAACTATTAATAAAGTTTGTTTCACCTAATAACTTGTTGTTAAAGTCTACTCCATCATGGGTTATTTTACCATGGACCTCTAGCGCCATCCACTCTTTCACGCCGTTTCTGAACTTCTGGTTTCGAAAAATTTTTCAAAAGTTACTCACTTGTCTGGGACGAGCTGAATTTGCATTGTTTGATTCTGAGAGAGGATTCACGTTAAATTTGCTGAAATATATATGATGAATAAGACTAGAAAATGTAAAATAAAAAATAGAAGTTCATGATTTCAAATTTTTTTTTTCTCGCGGTTTCGGTTGCAGCGTGAAGTGGAGCCTCGTCCTTGTTTTTCGCCGCGAAACTTTTTTTTTGCATTTATGCCGTGTTCAAAGTAATTTCCGCGAAATGCAAAATGATCTCTGACTCTCCAAAATTTAGTGATCTTTTCCTTTCTCTAACGGGTATTTTGCATTTCGCGGAAATTACTTTGAACACGGCATTAGAAATCAGTCAAATTGTTTAATCATCCAATTATTCTTCATTTATTTCGTCTCTTTCGTTTCACAATGCAGCAATAGATGCACAGGAGAGGTAAAAAAATATATATAGGCAAGCATGGAAAAATGATCGAACGAAACGAACCAAGATCTTTTTTTCTAATTTTTTTGAATTTTTGGAATAGTAGAATATTTGATTCAATGTCAGTTTAGCTGTCAATTATCACTTTATGTTCAGTTGTATTTGCAGATGGCTCTGGTATTCAGTGATGACGAAGACGCCGAAAGATTCTCGGAAATAATCAGAAGCGCAAAATGCGTGGTAATTCTTCTTTTGTCGTTTTGTTCATCTGACGGTATAATCTTTCACAGGAAGAAAACGAGAAGAGCAAAGAGAACAAAGGAACTTTCGAAGATGAAGCGAGGTTCGACTTTGAATATTTGTTTCTAGATTCAATTTGTGGTTTTTGAGATTACTTTTGCAAGACGTTAATAAGCCACGATTGGACGTTATTGTTCGTCCCTTAATGGTTTGGTTTTCGAAAACTCTATAAACAATAAGGATTCAGCGTTCGCGTGATTGTGCGGATCCTTACGAAGAAGGATTCTTTGAACACAATGTTGAGTTCAGGGTATTTTTTAAGCGATAAATTTCAGTAAGCATAAATTATTTTCAGAAAGAGAGTTTGGGAACTGGTTTTGGTTATTTTGGTGACAAGGGAGAGATAGATGCAAAGGGGAAAGAAAAGGGGACAAAATCGAAACGCGAAGAGTTGATTATCGAACGTGAAAAGAGACTAAAAAACATTGCGAAGTAGGATTTTTTTCCAAAGATTTATGCATTCTTTTGAAGTTCCAGAACAACCCCTTCGACGAAACAAAAGTTTCCGGAAATCCTCGTCGACACTCCGATTTCGGAGCCTCCTTCAAAAAAGAAAAATATTTCTGATACGCCGAAATCGACGAGGAAAAAGAAAAAGAAGATCGAATCTTCTTCAGACGAGGACAGTGATGTGTGGGTTTAATAGATTTTCTTATTTTGAATTTTATATTTTAGAAATAATCGAAAAAAAAACCTTTATCGGTAATGAACGGGCGATCAAAAATGAACCTTCTAACTCGGATTTTAGAGAAAATTGTCGCGCATCGCATACTTAGGAACTTGAAAAATGTGAAATTATCTATCAAGTTCTATAAAAGAAAAACAAAAGGTGCAACCTGAGTTGAACGAAACGAAAAAAAATTTTATCTCAAGAAAAAAATTGGTCGATTGACAAAG
The DNA here is from genome assembly GCA_904845305.1 of Caenorhabditis auriculariae. NCBI lineage: Eukaryota > Metazoa > Nematoda > Chromadorea > Rhabditida > Rhabditidae > Caenorhabditis > Caenorhabditis auriculariae. The sequence continues at coordinate 4,310,196 of CAJGYM010000001.1, read as the reverse complement.
TTCTATCATTTTTAGTGGTTTTTTTTTTTGAAATGAATGAGAGGCGATTTTTTTGTTCTGGAACAATCAGCTTTCATAAGCTTTTAAGCTTTTTTTTTTCTATTTTCTCTTCCAACTAATAGATTTTGCTGTTGAATTGTCGAAAATAGGTTTTACGGAGAAAAATGCAGAAGTTAATGACTTTGAAGCACGAAAACTTGAATTGTTTTCTTACACGGAGTTATTTAATCGTGAAGGCTGAAGTTGTTATATAAATGTATGAAGTATGATATTTTTTTGAAACTTATTCACGCCTCTGCGTATGAGTTTTGATTTTAGAGAAACGTCTTCTATGAAGCGAAAGATTTCAAAAACTTTCGATGACACTCCGGCGCATTCGTCGAAAAAGAGCAATATTTCTGATACTCCGAAATCAAATGGGAGAAAGAAAAAGAAGATTGAAGAGTCGTCCAGCGACGACAGTGAAGTGTTCGTTCAACATTTTTGGCGCTCACAAACTGAAAAAAATTAAATTTCGTTTAGGAGAAAATTCAGAAATTTTTGAATAATTTTTTTAAGGACGTAAAAGCGAATCTTTTATACAAATTGTTGTTATCTAAATATCAGAAGTTTCTATATGAAAGTGTAACTTGCAAAAAGAAAGTATTTGGAACTTTATCTGCGTACCCTGTGTAAATGTACATATGTAATTCGCTTCAGATTTAAAAAAACCGCCGTATTTTTTTTTTCATATTTTATTCTATAGTACATAAATTTCGGTTTTAGAACAACACCTCCTCCAAGAAGAAGGCTTCCAAGGACCTTTGTCAAGACTCCAATTTCGGCACCTTCTTCGAAAAAGGAAAATATTTCTGATGCACCGAAATCGAATGGGAAAAAGAAAAAGAAGATTGAAGATGAGTCCGACGATGATGACAGTGATGAGTGCGTCCAGTAGTTTTTTTTTTCTTTCGAATTTTTAAATCAAGAAATGAAAATGCTTGATAGTAACCCGGGGAAGTTTTTATTTTAAGGAAAAAATGGGACAGGATGTGAGAACATCAAAAACTGCTAAAAACTTTTTTTTGAATTAAATTCACGAATCTCGGTTTTAGAACGACTTCTTCATCAAGAAGGAGGCGTACAAGAACCTCCGTCGAAACTCCAACATTCGTGGCGCCTCCGCCGAAGATAAAAAATATCTCTGATACATCGAAGTCGAAGATGAGGAAGAAAAGAAAGGTCGAGTCTTCGTCAGACGAGGACACTGATCAGTATGTTTTAAAAGTCCCGGGTGTCACTATTACTTTCCTCTCTCTACGCCTTTTTCTGTGTTTTTTTACAACTGTCCATCCAGAAAATAGGCATTTTCTCTGAAATCGCTTCCAATCAACTTTTTGTTTCAATAAATAAATGAGGCTTTTGAAAAAAGGACATGAGAGCATAAACTTTTTGAAATTGGAAGGCTGGAATCTTTGTGTGAAAGAAGGGATAGAAAATTTTTATGAAAAATTCTTCACGCTTTCTGTGATTACCATGCTCATATGCATTGCATATGGGCTCTTCAAGGCTGGAAAAAAATTTTTTTTTCACTTAGTTCTAATATTTTTCAAATCAGATCTACGCCGATCACCAAGCGAAAGGACGTCGACACGCCTCTGACCGGAAAGAAGAAAAAATCGGACACTCCGAAATCGACGAGGCGAAAGAAAAGAAAGTTAGGAGATTCGACGGAAGATGACTCCGATGTGTTGGTTTTCCCAAATTATGAAAAAAATTGATCAAATAAAAAAAATGTATGAGATTCTTTCAGTTTTCCGAACGTTATCTCTCGTTTGTTTGTTTTGAAAATGTTTCTGCTGCTTTGAAAGGTTTCCCTGACCTTTGCCTAGGGCTGTGATTGTTCCTTTCTCTTCTGCCGAAGTTTTTCTCTCCACAACACTTTCCGCACAAAAACTAATCCCTTAAGAAAGATTTTTAGGGAAATTAAAAATTTCATTGAACATTTTTTTAAATAAAATTTTGTCAAAAAAGTTTCTGTCCATAAAAAAAAAAGCTTATTAACTTTTTCTTTCAGCGAAAACGACTTCGTAGCCGAATTTTCTGCTGGTGAAACGCCAAAATCGGATCGGAAACTGCGAAAACGTCGAAATCTTCGGCAGCTTCAAGAATCCTTTGATGAGGAATTAGAGTGAGTTTGTGGAAGTTTGATTTTTAAGCAAGGAAAAAGTTATTTGAAGATTGAGCCTTGCAAAGTTCCAGAAATGAAACCTCTTCAATGGTAGGTTGTTCCCTGGTTTTCTTGCTCCTTTTTGATCCCTGTCTGATACTCTCTACTGTAAATAATGCCTATAAAAAAACATTTTTTTGAAACTATTTTTGAAAAATCCTTTTTGGTGACTCTGTTGATTACCATTTTTTTGCATTTGATTTTTTTTTTTCGAATTGAATCCATTGCTGTGAATTGCCCTACCAATGGATCCGAAATCTTTTTTTATATTCTTAATTTTTAATTTATATGTTTCTTGAAATGCTGGTACACTGATTCGATCAGTTCTCATATTTACGGTTATTCCTATAAACGGATCTTTTTCATCAGTTTCCAGTTTTATTGTTTGGATAAGAGTTTTATTGACTCTATTTATCTGGTTTTTTTGCGGCTCGAAAAAAAACTGCGGAGAATTTATTTATCTGTTGCTAGGAGATTCAAAAATCAGTTATGGAAATAAGGTTGGGAACGCTGAGAAAAGCTGAAAACAAGTAACTCTTTTTTTGTTATCAGGAATACTGAGAGTTTATCTCTGTAGTAGATAGATTTTGAAGTTATTCTTTTCCAAAGTATTGACTTCGTTCAAAGGTCTTCATGCGACTAGCGAATAATAGCTTTGAAAAACGGATTTTTTAAAAAGCCGAGCGAAACGTTATTACACTGGCAAAGTAAAAAAAGCTAGAAATCAATTTCAAGAACTTTTTAAGGTTTTTCTTAGAATTTTTCTCATGTCTTTCTTTTTAGGTTCTTTTTGAAAAAAATCTTGAATGCGAAAAAAAGAAATTTTATAAATAATATTATGGTTTCTTTGTACTCGAAGTAGGGAGAAAAGAGAATGCTTTTTACAAGATTTTGAGGCTTCAGAAAGGTTTTTTGCAGTATGGAAATTTTCAAAAACTACCACCAGGAAAAGTATATTTTCTCAAAAATATTTCGCAGTCCCTGGGAATTGATAAAGTTTGAAGTAAAGCGAGCCACGCAATAAATCCGCGACGGAACGGGGCCGAAGTTACACTTTGTAGTAGGGGAAGGAGGGAGCTCCTGTCCGCGGAGAGAGCAGAGAAACGGCGAGCTTTTGCTTCAGCGGCCCCCGATTTTTCGTGTCGCGAGATCCACCTTCCCATCGTCTGCTGATCGGCGAGACGACCGGCGGCTATTTCTTCCACCCTCCTCCGGCTGAAAAATAACCGGCTTTTCCGTTCTCTCCAGCAATCAACCGAAATGGGAAAGGTTCTTGGTGAGTTCCTATAACTAAGTTTTTCAACGTTTTTTTCTCTGGTCAAAACACAATAATTCTTTCGATCAGAGCGCAAAAAAGTTAAGATCTTCAAACGAAATGCGCAAAAAAGCTCTGTATATTGTGTTATTGAACGTGACTCGTTAGTCCGAAATTCACTATTATAATAAATATTTTTGCGGTTTTCGAGATGAGAAATCATTCATGTTCAAAGTGAGCCCGCGAACTCAAAATTTGCCGTCAAAGAGTTATAAGGATAACTGAATTTTGGAGATTCAGAGATAGTTTTAGACTTCGCTAAAATTACTTCGAGCGCGGCATAAAGTTAAAAAATCGTGTAATTCATCTTTTGAGCGGTCGCGATTGCAATATTTTGTTTTCTGGCGCCAATTCAAAAATTATCGCATTATTGGAACTCGTTTTTAGAAAATACATTTATTTGTTTCTTAAAGACGTCTAATCAACAATTTTCAAGGATGTTCGATGTGAATTAGTTGTTTCCGTAAATATAAAGTTTTGGAGACTTCAAGCTATTCTTTTAAATTCGTTATAATGCGCAAAAATAACAGTTCGGTTTACCCGAAGAATTTTAGAAGATTCATTAAGATACGGAATATTTTAGCACACTGTTTTTTGTACAATCTTTATTTTAAATTCAATCTTCAGAGTTTTCAGATGAAGCGATTATCAATAAATCGCTGGAGGGCCTCAGCACAGATGATAAAATAAAGAACTTGACAAAGAAGCTTATCGAGCTGGATGGAAACAATGCGAAACTCAAGGAGAGGACGACGAATGTCCGTTTTTTACAGATTTACTCGTTCAAAAATGTCAATTTTAGTTTGAAAAGCTGACCAAGGTCAATGATATGCTTGAGAAGAAGTTGGAGAAGGCGAACCAGGTTGGTTTTCGAGAACTTTTGATAACTTTTCAATTCTTTTAAAATTTAGGTTTTGTTGAGAACTGAGGAATCGAAAAGTAAGCTGGAGGAGCTCTGTCGAGGGCTTCAGCGCTTGAATCAGCAGGTAATTTGAGAAACAAAAAAAATAATTAGGCCTGATTGGCACTTTCCCTTTTCTTCAGTTTCATCTGACCCCGAACTTAATTCAATCTACTGAAAAATTAAAACGGTTTCAGAAGAAAAATCGGGAAAGAAATAGTAAGGTCAAGCTGCTGTGAATTTATTGAAGACAGAAGAAAAATGAAGAGCGATAATTTCCTGTTTTGAGTATTCAAGAAGATAATTTGAACACTTTTTTCATTATATTTCCAAACTTTTTTTCGTGATCATCGAAAAAAAAAACGGTCATTGCCGGAAGTTTTTGCAACTAAAAACCAGAAAAATAGTTTTTTTGGGTCTTTTTGCGTCCGCCATGGATCTGTGTATACAAAAAAATGATTATTTGGTTTTTAGAGTTTTCGTCTTGTCAAAGTTGTGTCTGACAGAAATTCCTGTATGTAAAAGACTTATCCATGTTGGCTGCCTTCGGCCCCAAGTTCAGTTGTAAATGAAGAATTCTGTTGTAAATTTTCCATCTTTTAGATCCGTGACGAAAGCATGAACAAGATGAAGAAACTGGAGACGGAACGACAAGAAGCCGTGGAACATCTGCGGACGACGCTGAAGGACATCGAGACGAGCATGAACGCCGGGAAAGAACGGTCCGACGCGCTTGCCGAGGACAACCGCAAGCTCGCCGAGAAGCTGCAGGAGCTCGGTCGCGAGTACGAGGGCCGCGTCACCACCATCGAGACCCAGGTTACAAGATCGAATTCTGATTTTTCTATGGCCGCGTTGAGACATAACTTCAAAAAAAAAGTTCAACCCGTCTTTTTTCGATTGCTTTTATCCAGCTTTTTCTCCGATCAATCTCAGAAAATCTCATTAAAATCCATGTTTAACTGGCTATAAGTCTTTAATTATATCTCAGCTCAGTTTAGTCAATTTTAATTGGAAAACAATCTATAAAATAGAATTTCAGTACGAGAAGAAAGAAAAGTACTGGGAGGAGCTTTTGAAGACGCGTGACATCGAGATCAAGCTCGTCAAGACGAGACTCGAGGCTTCCAGCATCAATGTTCAGGTGTCGAATTCACTCGAGAAGCTTGATTATCTTAGTGTTTGAACAGAAATTGGGACTGGAGAAGGACGAACTGGCGAAAACTGTCTTGGAAGAAACTGCCCGTTTTGGAGGAGCCATCGAAACGGAGAGAATGCTCAGGGAACAGGTTCAGTTTCAACCTCAGCTTGATGTTTCACTTCCAGTTCAGAAAGAGTTCAAAAGAAAATTATTTTCAGCTCATGAGTAAAAAAAAACTCTTTGAAATAAAGGAACTTGCAGTTTTCGAGTTAAACTTATCACTTTATAAGGGCAAGAAATATATTTATTGTTTGATGAAGCTGCAAAAGAAATTGGTTAGAAAATTTGAAATTAGTTTTGAACCTTTTCTATCGCAAAAAAATCTAGAACTTTGAAACGTCTAAAAAAATTTGCCTTTTTTTGAAAGTCGTTTCCTACTTTTTTTCTTACAAATAATGAGAAGTTAAAGTAGAGATTCTAGAAAACTTTAGAAATCTTCTTTCTTATAATAAAACAACTAAGAAAGAACCAAGAAAGAATTTCTCTTTTTGAAAGTGAGAATTTTAAAGAAATATTCGAAAGTTATGTACAAGAAAGCTATTGTTTTACAAGTTCCCAGATCATTTTTAAAACTCCAAATCATTCATTTTTTTTAAATTCAGAAATCTTTTTAGCGATAAATTTTTAACGCTTTTTAGGTGAAACAATATGCGGACAAGTATGCCGAGTTGACAGAAAGTTTGAGCAAGAGCAACAGCGTTTTTGACAAATTTAAGAAGGAGATTGACCGAGTAAGCCTTTTTCGCGTTGATGTTGTTCTTTTATTTTTCGAAATTACCAGAAAGATGCGTTTTCAGGTAAACTCCAATTGTAGAAAAGTTGAATCGGACGTGAACAAATGGAGACAAAAGTATGAAGAAGCCAGCAGGTTTGATGTTTCATCTTTTATTTCTGAATTTTGACTCAATTTTTCTTATTTCAAGTTTGAAACTTTTCCTTGACTTTACCTTTTAGTCTCTTATAAAAAAAGAGTTTTTTTAAGAGCCTTGAGTCAAAAAAAGGAAGAAAAAAAATAATGTTAGATTTGCTTGTTTGAAATGAGAACTGTGCTCATCGATTTTTTTATTTCACTCGCAACCTAGGATTTGAAAAGAACCTTCCGCATGGACTTTTGTGGAATATCGTATTTTGCAACTGGAAAATACCGCTTGAATCTATCTATTTTCATAATTTTATAATGAATTTGGCCCTATACAGCGGCTGGATTCCACCCCAGCCTTTTGCGCGCGGAAAAGAATTTGAAAATGTAGCCAGAGAGAGCTGTAGCTGATTCACGACTCACTTGAGCCATCGAAAAATGGGTCCTGACATGTTCAAAAAAAAGAAGTAACGCCTTTTTGGTGGAGAGCTTAGACAAGCCACGCCTCTCTGCGTCGCAATTTAGCCGTGAACCGACTACAGTACTGACTGTTTTTCAAGATTTTTTGGGAAGGAGTTTGAAAAGAGATGAATTGCCAACAGAAAGAAAATATTTTCATGGAAAAATCAAAAAAAGAGACATTTGAGAAACGTGTTGGTCCTCACGATGGCGAACAAGGAGTTGGTGGAGAACTCGTCGGTGCAAGACAAGAAGTTGGAGAAACTGGAGTCGTTGTGCAGAGCTTTGAGCGCCCGGACGCCGGCCGCCGCGCCGACGCCCGCCGTCGAAAACTCTCAGTGATCTCCCTCCCTTCCAACTGTGTCTTGTACATATTTATTCCCATTTCGATGTTGCTTGCGTGGTCTTGAGGTCGTGTCGAGAAGAAAACTTTACTTTTTTGTAAACTATCATTTATTTCGTTTTCTAGATATCCTTGAAATATTCGCATGCATCACCGACCAATTCTTTTTTTCCCATTTTTCGTTTTTTATTGGATCGGTTTTTTGATTGCTTTCTTGTTCAGTTTTAATTATACCTGTGAGAGAGATTCTCAATAATTTTCCTTTTTTGAAACGTCTCCTGTAATAAGCAACGCGAAAGATTGATTCATTGCATTTCGTGCAGTTTTGGCTCCATCCTATAATTTTGCTATACGAGAGAATATATGTATTTCATTCATTAACATCAAGTGACGCGTGTTATTATTTCCCATCCGCTCCCCTCTCTCACTTTTTTTTTTTGCCTCTCCGTCGAAATTATAAGCCCCGAGGCGATCTTGGGCTTATTATTGGCCCAATCTGAACGTTTTATAATTGCTCCCCTGCATCTGTTTCTCTCTGTTGATAGACGTCGAAAATAAATTTGTTGAGTTTTTTTTTCAGATCCCAGGATTTTCGAAAGTTTCTTGCAGCCCTTTGTGGGATTTATCGCGAAGTTTGAAAATTCAGACTTGACAAAAATTCTTGAACAGAGAAAATTTTCATTTTTGAAGATTAAGAATACGTCATTGACTTTTAGAAGCTTTTTTCGATGCTACGATAACTTTACTTTTCCCGATCGTGTAATTATTCAAAAGTCTGTAGTTAGCTGTATTTCCTGAAATTTTTTTCTTGATTTTTTTCGAAATTTTTCTGTTCTTAATTTTTTTCGATTTTTTTGAATAAGTCATTCTTTTTCGAAAAGGAAATGTTCAAATTTTTTCCGAAGAAACTTTTTAAAAAAATGCAGGATATTTTTCTCAGATGTTCCAGGAAGGACTTCAAGAACGTCCCAAGAATCGAAAAATCGGTGTTTTTTTTTTTTCTTTTTAATTGTTCTTTCATTGTAAGACTATTTGATGTCAAGAATGAACGGCGCCGCTCGAAAATCATAAAGCTCATTATTTAGAGGTTAGGAATCTACGATTAGTTGTAGAATTGGATGAAGGTTTTATTTTTGCCAAAAAAACGAAGAAATTTAGAAATATGAGGTCTGAACAACTTCATTCAGTTTTTTATATCCCTGGAAATAATAAACAGAGCGTGAAATTAGGCTTTTTGAGACCTGATCTTTTTTTCGAATTGGACAATTAGGTTTCATTTGAATTGAAATAAAAATTGATCAAAAAGTGCTTGAAAGGGAAGTTTTCAAGAAGCTGTTTTTCACTTAAAGATGGACAAAAAAGGTGCATTCTGGATAGTCCTATCGAACTCCAAAAGAAGCTACCAAAACTCGAGTTTTCGAACCTTTGAAAACGTCGCTACTGTCGTAACTAGCCTGAACAGAGTCCCGAAATTCGATCAAGACGCAATTTTCGAGTTTCAAACGAATGATATATTAAGATCAAGGTTTTAAGCATTCAGGGGTTTGCTGTAAAAACGCAAAAAAGTTTGAGACTTTCTGAAAGTCATTATTGAAACGAAGGAACACAATTATTGAAAAGTACAAAAAAATCAAGGACGCCGACAGCTCAAGTTTTCCTGATTAACGTCGTAACTGCAATTTAACCAAGAAGATGAACAAAATTGAGTTCAACGACTACTCCATCGTCCCAGAAGACGTTACAATGGAACATAGGTAGAAGGTTCTTTGAATAATTTGTCCTGAATATGACAAATTCAAAAAAGGCTTTCAAGAAGACGTTTTTGATCAAACAAAGGATTCTAAAAAATGTTTTTAACTAAGGAGGAGAACGCCGGCTCAAAAAGCCGTGCCGAAGAGAACGACGGAGACTCAAACTTGAGTCTTTTCAGAAGACGTTGCCAAAAAATGGACGCTTCAAAATAATCCGTCTCAAAACAAATCAAGGACGACGACAGCTGAAGATTTCCTAGAAGACCACCGGACAGCTTCGAAGAATCGCCGATGCCATTGCTCAGCTGGGAAATCAGTCTGCGACGTGTTTTTCTTCTCCTCTTTTTGTCTTCTGTTTTTTTTCCGCGGTGCATGAAAAAAGCGGCCTCGACTCTCAACACCCCCGTCTGGCGGCGACGGAGGCTTCGGCGGACCCTATCGATCTCGTGTTTTCCAGTGTGGAAAGAAAAGGAGGAAAGCTCTCGGCAAAGAGAAGCTCTCCGCTTCGGCTCTACCGCACCAAACGCTTTTTTCCTGCCTTTCGCCCTGGAGGAGCCTCTTGAAATTTATCGATCGATCGATCTCGACGGCGGCTCATCCCACAGACATCCCTTGATCCGGATCTTTCTCTCTTTCTCTCCACGATTTTTTGAATTTCTCCCGCATCTCTCCTCTCAGTCGTTTTGACCAATTGCTTTTTTGCTCTTTTTCATCCAAAATTTTCAGAGTTTCAAAAGTTTTTGACTTTGAAAGCCAGATTTTGACAAAGTACCCCACTTGTCACTTGCTCATTAAAAGTAAGCCTTCACGAACTCTCAATCAGAAAAAAAAATTGAGAAGATTGAAATTGAATTGTTTTTTGAAAAGAATTTGCCACTTTAAGCTGTATAGATGCAGTTCGCTGCAGGACTAGTTTTGAATAAATCATCTTAAAGCGCTGATAATTGAGAATTTTGATAAGTTTTTGGTTGAAACTGAGAATTGTGAGATTTTCAACTTTTTCCATATCTGTGATCAGAAATGCCTTTTTTCCTTTTGTTTTAAAAATATTGAATCATGAGGTTCTTTAGGCTATAGCCTATAGGCTTATTATCGACGACTCATGGAAGTAATTTCAGAGTAAATCAGCAAAAAGCAAATATTTAAGATCTGTTGGGAAATTTCGTGGCTTTTTTCCAAGAGGAAGAGATTTTTTTGAATTGGGATCTGAAAAATTATCTTATAGTTTTTTTTTTTTATAGAGTCCTTTGCAAGCAGAAAAGCAACTTTTCGATCAACTTTAATGTTCTCAAACTCGAAAAATTTCCATTTGTGGATCAATGGAAACTAAAATTGCTTTTCAGCTCTAAGTAATCGCAAAAGCGATGAAGTAGCAGTTGGTTTGTATCCCGTTGTTGACAAGACAACTCTCCCCGTTTTTCTGCTCCATTTTTTTTTTCGCGTCTCAGTGATTTTCTATCCGTTTCCCATTGATTTTCAGTAAAGTTCTACCCGTATTCTGAGAAAAAACATGGAGATTTTTTCCTTGGTAAAAAGGCCTGAAGGAGCATGATCATTCCCCCCCCTTTTTTTGTTTCAAAAAGGTCTCGAGGCAAAGAAGGTGTTACTTGTATTTTTTCGTTTGATTCAAAATTGCAAACCTAATAGACTGTCTATGGAATATAAAAAAAGCCTTTTTTTGAAAACTTCTCAAAAACCTCTCTTGTATGTCTAAAGATTCTTTCTGAAAAAGAAGTATTCAATTATTGAATTTTCTCGAATTTGTTTCTAATTTTCAAAAAAACTGCTGAACAAAAAATCATAGTAGGAACCACACATCAGAAGACATCAGAGACACCGACTTTTTTCTCCCAAGTCAACTCCTTAAGGATCAAAATTCGATTCGATTTCTGCACGTCTCTCCGATAAAAAAATCGGAACGGAACAAATTTTCCTTGAATTCCTACTATCTAAGCTTTTCTCTCGCTTGCGCCGTTGATCCACACGGCCTCGTTCATTTTTAATTCCGTTAATTTCGAGTGCAGCCGCCCGACGCCCGCCGCCCGCCGCCCGCCCGCGCACGTGTCATGCAGACGCTTTCGTTTCAATTCCTCGCCAAGAGCAATATCCTTGAGGAGAAGCGACGTCTTTTTTCTTCCACGATGAAATGAAATTTTTCGAGATCCTTGAGCCTAAATTTGCAATTTTTCAAGGCAGAGGAAAATGATTATAGGGAAAATCTCGGAAATATTTCTTGTTTTCTCCTTCGAATGCTAATTGTTAAGAGAGGAAAACCTTGCGGACTATTCATCGAAAGCATTTGGAAAATCCAACAGTTTCTTCTTGAACTTTTGCGCTTCAATCCAAGTTCTGAATAAAGGAGAATGATTTTTTCCAATTTTTCAAAAACATAAATGTGTCTTTTTAGACAAAAAGATAAGTGTTTTATACCATTGAAAATATAATCAATGATTTTCGAAAATCAGAAGCTTGACCATATTGACCGAAAAGATTAGTCCTAGGCTTCATAATACTTGCGAAAAGATTTCAAAATTGTTCGTTTACTGAATTTCATAACAAAAAAGCTCAAAAGTTGCTCGAAAATTTTGAATCATTGTTCAAATAATTGTCTATGATTCATTTTTTGGTGGATTTGGTAAGCTGGGAAGGAAAAATTGAAGAAAAAAACTAAAACTACCCATCAAAGAAAAAAATTTTTCCTAATTTTTCTTAGTCTCTTTATTACTATTCATTCTCCTTTATTTTTTTATAATATTGATAAAAAAAATTTCCATTTTGAAAGGGATTTTGTTGTCAAGCATTTTCTACAGCAGTATTCCTTATTGATTTCAAGTCTATGCGGAAGACTGAAAAAAACAAATATTAAACAGATAAGGAGATTTTTTTAATTGAAACGTTTTGTGATTAACAAGAATGAAGAATCAAAAAGAGTCGCTAATTTCCGTCAATTCGCTAATTCAACCGAAATTTTACGAAAATGAAAGAGGAAAAAAATAAATGGTAAAGAATGAAGGCCTAATTTCCCCATTCTTGAAAAGGAGCCGTGTTTCGCAAAGTTAGACTTTGTCATTTTAATCAAGGATCAGGCTTTTTAAAAATAGTTGACATGGAAGGCCAAAAAAAGGTGCGAAAGAGCGTAGTCTGAACTTTCCAAAGATAATTTCTTTCAAAGTTTTTTTCGGTCAAAAATCGATCCGCCGCTAGAAAGGGTACGTCGATACAGACTTATCGGAGGGAATTTTAAAAAAATGTATTATTTTTAATTAAAAGATGAATACATTTTTTAAAGCGAAATAGTTTTTGGAAACGAGAGGTTTTAGACGTCTTTTCTTCAAGAAAGAGTAGTGAAGGAAGTATGTCAACCTGTCGTTTCTTCCAGAACCGTTATACTTTTTGAGAAAACATACTTTCAAAAGAGTCTTGTCACACCTTTGTCCAAACAAGTGTTTTTTATTGTTGGAGAAAAGCAGGCAGCGGCTCTCTATGAATGTCTAAACACGGCGGGCTTTCGAGAAGTTTTTTTTCTTCTTGCCTTCTTTTCTTTCTTTGCGCCGTTTGTTGCGCCGAGGTTTCGTCGGGAGGAGTCCGTGTGACGTTTTTCACTCGGCGGCCGATCCGTTTCCTCTCGACCTGCCAGCGGCGGCAGGGCCAAGTAGCCCAGGATTACAATCGTCCGCCACCCTCGACTTTGACTCCCGCCTCAGCATCCGACTCCTCTCCTGCTCCTCCGACCCCATATCCTATCCTCAACCTTACCATTTTTCCAAATTTTTACTTCTGATCCTCCTTTTCTCCTTTCAATTTTCGATACAATTTTCGGAGGTCTCAGGTAAGCCTAGAAGTTCAGCTTCATCATGTCAATGGAAGATGAAACATCTGAATGACCTTCGGAAAAACATGTTGAAAGTATTAGGCTCAAAACATCCTCAAAAAAAAGCTTATACCTAACCTTACCATTTCTCCCATTTTTTTTTCCTTCTGATCCTCCTCTCGATGTTTTTCCATTTTTGAAGGTCTACCCGGTCATTATTAGAAATTAGCGTTGGGTTTTTTCGATTTTAATATGATTCCTAAGCTAGAATTTAAAATTCTCCGCATGAACCTTGGTGACAGATCATACTTGTAATTGGAAAATACCTTTTAGATATATTTATTTTTTTAATTTTTTTTTTTGTAATGGAAGAAACTCCAACACTACCGCTCATTTCTCACCGCCATGAATAAGAATATATGTGCACCACACGGTTCAAATTCCAATATTACCTTTCTTTTTTTAATTTTTCTTCTCTTCTCTTGACTTCTAGTTGGACCTACGCCGAAGCCTCGATTTTGACCTTCATTCCTCAATTCTTCTGGTTTTTTTTTTCTTCCATTTGATCTTTTTTTCAGTTCTTTTTTACTTTTTTGTAGCAACTATAAGCTTGCTGCATCGTTTTTATCAAAAAGAAAACTTTTCATGTCTTTCAAAACAAAAGGTTTTTATTCAATTGTTTCTTTGGTTATTGTTGGGAAAAAAAATTTATGAAATGAGCCTTGAATATTTAATTTATGTGAGCTCCACGGATGAAAAATACAACTTCCTTTAATTTACCAACCTTGATTTCCTTTGTTCAATTTTTTGTCTCCAGATTCTCCATTTACAAAAAAAAAATGACTTCAGGACTTTGTAGTAAATCTGCTAAAGAGCCATAATAGGAAGTCTTAGAATAAAGTTTTTCGATATTTAGAAAAACAACTTGAAACAATTTCTTGAGGTGCAAACAGTCTTAGATACAAAAAAATCTTTGCTAAATCTGTAGTTCCCTTTTTTTAAAATCATATTTTTTTCTCTTTTCGAATAAGGTTTTGTGCAAGTTTTTTTTTAAACAGGGTTATTTTTTTTTCCATTTGTTTTCAATGGTTTAGAACAAAAACTAAAAAAAGTTTCATAGGCGAGATTTTTGTCCTTTTTGTAGGTATCTTGGATAAAATTGCGGAAGAAATAGTTCTGCAATTGGAAAAAGTATGAAAGAAACCATATTATAATCAAAAAAACATCATCTTTTTTTAGAGGAAAAACTTTTCCATCTTTTTGAATGCTCATCTTTTTATTTTTTTATTTTTTTGAAGCTTTCAAACTTCTTCGTCCAATTTATTTTTTTAAGGTATTTTTTTGAATCTTTGAAATTTCAAAATTATTGGGAAATTCCAATCGAATCAGACATAAGTGGACTTTTTGCGGATTATCTATGGAGCTTATTCCATCAATTCTTAGTTTTTCTGTTCCTTCAAAACTCACCCTAAAATCTCAAAAATCTCAAATCTTTCCTGCGAATTCCGTTTACAAACTCTTCTTTTCATTTATCCTCGTCCATCCGTTGAATAAATATTTTGGCTTTCCGCACCACTTTTTTTTCTCCTTGGGGCGCATCTGTTGCTGTCGAAATCAGCCATATTTTTCATCGTCTTGATCTCCCAATTTTTCTCCTTTCGATTATTCTAAACATTTGGATTCTTGGTTTATTTGGAATAGTTGGCTTTGCAGCTGTTTGATTTTTTTTTCAATGGAGAAAATTTAGGTCATACTCAGTTTTTTTTTTGTTTCTTCAGAAATTTTTTTCTAAAAGATCTTTCGTGTTTCAAATTTTTTTTTGATTTTTGAAGTTTTTCTCCAAAAAGGCGTCATCAGTCATTAATAGAAAATCAAATTGAAGGCTCAAAAAAACAATATCGGCTATAGAAAAAATTTGATTTTCCCTCAAACTGTTGTTTCTTCGATTTTTCTGAATTTCCTGAATTGAATTCTGAATTTTAAACGAAAGTTATATTAGAAAATTTTGCTCAAATCAGTTAGTAATTTTTGCGTTTTTTTCCCCTATTCTTAATATGAAAATGTATTCATTGTTACGGTTGGCTGTCCGTGGCCGACGCTACAAACCCTCCTCTTCCATTTTTTTAAGCTTTCTTCGTCAATTTTTACCGGGAAAGACTTTGTCTTCCAGTTTTTCTTGGAAAAATAAAAACAAAGATATAATAATGGCTGGAAAGGGGGGCTCGACGGAAAGTTGCTTGCACACTTCACAGTGTCTGGCGACACTCGTTGAGAAGTACCCGCCGCGCCAATTTCTATTTGAATATTCCTCCTGCAAACTCTGACGGACTGCTTTTTTGCTTTCTTCATTACTTTTTTGACGATTTCGATGTTACTTGTTCTTGCAATCTTTCTTTTTCTGTGAAAATATTCTTCTTACGTGCTTTTCTCATGTTCCTAACCCTCTGTGGCTAGAGAAAAGAGACGGAGACACGTCAGACTGTCTCAAGTCGTTGTGAATTGGGTCTCGCGTTATATCAGAGAAAATATAACTCGAACTGATCTTTTACAATTAAAAAAGATAGAAAATAATTCTTTCTTTTTTGAGAAATAGATTTTTTCATTTTATTTTATTGTTCTGCTTTTTCAGCTGATTAAGTTTAACTTGAAATGCCATTTTTGCTAGACTACTGTAGTGAGGTGCAAAAGAAAAGAAAAATCAAATCAAAAAAAAGAATCACGATTTAAAAAATTAGGCCACCGTCTGGTTTTTTATAATCAAACTTATCTTTTTGAAGGTCCTTTCGAAAAGACTATTTTCCTGCTTTTTTTTGGGGAGAGAAACGATCGATCATTTATAAAGGCTTTTTTTGAATTTTTGTTTTGCCTTGTCAAAATTTTAGCTCACAGTCCTCTTGAAATTTTGAAAGATTTGAAATGAGAATCACCAAAAAAAAAGAGAAAATGAGTAGGAAGGTGTTGAAAGAAAGATATAAAAATAAAGAATACTTTTTTTCCCAATCTTGAATTTTTGTCATCCACGACGTTTCAAATCAAGTCCGTGTGGACTATATTCCTACTGAAATCGATTGACCAATCGATTATTATTTTCAGTAGGCCCATAACATATTTCGAAGTAAATTTGTACTGATCCGAGAAACGGGTTGTCATAGAAAAAAATACAAAAAGAAAACACATAATTTTTCAAATCGCGGCACATTTTTTAGCTTTTCCAAAAAGCCCCTCAAACCAAAATTTATATCCTGTTAAAAATTATTTGCTGGACTATGGAGAGGAGCTCGTCAACCTTCTATAAAGCCATTAAAGAAAGTTTATTTTGGTCATAACATTTTTTGCACAGACTGTTATCATGAGAAACTTGATCAATCAACCAATGAGAGCTTGGAAAAAGTTGACAAGTCGACCCCTGCGGATCTGAAATCAGTGAACGGGGGGAAAGGGGGGAGGATCTCGCCGACACATTTCGTCGAGGGCTCGGCGAGCCGCGTTTTCCGGCGCTTTTCTTTTCTTTTTTCTTTTTTCTTCGCGTTGTAGCCGCGCCGCCGAGTCTTCCTTCCGCTCACACGTTTACACTCGGTCGTCTTCTACTTCTTCTTCTTCTTCTTCTTGGAGGAGGAGGAGAGTGTGAGCGCAATTTTGCACTCACTTTGTTTCCACTCAGGCTAGCCGTCGGAGGAGGAGGAGAAGCTCTTTTTTTTTGTCCACTGACGGAAAGGGATAGCTCATTCGGAGCTCTCGTCGCTCAGCTAGCAACTATTGATCTCGATCCGCTCACGGGGAGACTCACGCTCACACCTACACACACAGGGAGAAACTCAAACACACACACTTTCATCTTCGCCGTTCCTCTCACCTTTTCCCCCGATCGGAGAGCTGAAGCCTCTTGACTCACCTTTGATTCGATTGATCCGTTTCGGTCTTCAAGCATTTTGGATAGGTCCGATAACGAGCCTCTGATAGGCTCGTAGTTCCGGGGTTCGACTTTTTTGGAAATGTTTTGCAGTTCTTTCTTTCTGGTCTTCAGGAGATTTATTTTTTTGGCTTCTGGCTGACCCAAGTTTATTTAGAAGCTTTTAGTGGGTTTTTCAATAACTGACGGATTTTTCCCGCTTCTGATCAGCTTTTATATTTAATAATAATGATATATATGTGATTCTAGAAGGTCCAGTTAACTTTGAAATATTGACTTGGATTCATGAGGGCCCAGTTTGATCCCTTTTTTTTAATTGGACTAGTCAACCACTTTTTTTTCTATTGAATTGATCTTTGGAATTTTTTCGTTTTTTGGAAGCTTCAGATTTTGAAAACAGACGGATTTTTCTCTAGATTCATGTTGATTTTGCCTTTTGAGAAAATAGCCCATTTCTCACTCCTGGTTTTGATCTGGGAGGTCAGATGTTCAGTTAAGAGCTGAATTTTCAATTTTTCTTGGTTTTGAGACATTTTGGATGGAGCTTTTTTTCTGGCTTGTGACGATTTTCGAAGCTTTTAGTCCAGTTTTTGAGAACAGGCAAAATTTTCTCTGAATTCGATTTTTCAGTTTGAATGGCATAGAAAGCTTCTGAAGCTTCTGTATCTATGCTAAGAAAAATGAAGAGCAAATCTTTTATTGGATTGATTCTTGTTGGTTTTGAGTCTGGGATACAAAAGCAACCCTCAGATTATTATTTTTCCTGTAGTCATCTAGTATTTTTTCTTGATATCAGTTTTTGGCTAATTTGAGTTTTTTTGAAATTTTTTTTGTGGTTTCTCAGTTTTTATTGGTCGAAGAAATTTCGAATAGTTGTTGATTTTGCATCATTTTCCAGATATTCAAGTGAGGAAGAACTGCTGGTCGATGAAAAAAAATCAATTTAGGAGTTTATCATTTTTTTTTTTTTAGATGAAGTTCTTCTTTTGGTAGTTTATAATCAGTCTTCCAGCCGCAGTGATGTCATTTGTCTTTTTTGTTTTCCTGACTTTAGATTTTTAATTTCCGGTCTTGCTTTTATCCATATAACTTGCTTTTTTTTCTTTTGATTTTCATCATTTGGGTTTTTTGTTTTGGACAGTCTTATGGAAAGACCGGGCTTTTTTTATCCAAATTTTAGGCATTCGACTTCAAACAGCTTTATGAACTATTGGATCAGCTCTCAAAAAAATTATTTTTTTCTATTATTTATTTCTCACTTCGTGAAAAAAAATATTTTTTTAGTTGTTTTTTTGAAGATTTTTGATTTTTCAAAGTTTGGTAGTTTGCCTTTGAACTATAGAATCGAAAAATAGAAAGTTTTCCGAATTCGTTACCGAGAAGCCTGACTTTTTTTTTTATCTTTCCCAGGCTTCTTATCAATAACCTTGAATATTGAACGATTAAACTTGGACAATTTTCTGAAAATATTCTGATCTTCTCTCTCATTTTTTTTTTTTCGCTTCTCAGACGATCCTTGGTGACTCTTCTCTTCTTTTCACCCCATTACGAAACGACCGACTATTATTGGACCCCATAAATCTCGCTCTCGCGGCATTCATCTATTTACATACATACACGTGTGACAAGTGCAGAGCGAAGCTTTATCCGATTTTGGCAAGAGTCCCGAAGGAAACGCCCGGCAAATGAGGCTTCCGGAAGCCCTAGAGTGGTTGCTTTGGCGATTCACTCCCACACGTTTTGATAAGCTTACTTTTTTTCGATGTTTGTTTTTTTTTAAATTCAGGCATTAATTTTTCTTAAATATCTTTTTTTCCAGTTTTTTATTTATGTTTCCTCTGAGCGATTTTTTTGCAATTTAGCTTTTTTTGAGGTTTTTTTAAACTTTGAATCTTCTTCTTTATTGAGTTCACAAGTTTTTCTCGAGGTATATAAAAAAATCTCCGAAAAAAATTGAGGCTTAAAAAAATAAAAATTTTTCTCGATGCATTTGCCTTTTGAGAACTTTGAAAGAAAAAAAACGCCTTTTAAAAACTATTTTTCTTTGAACTTTAAATTAGAAAGGTAATCAATGTAGTAGGGCTAGGTCTTAAATTTAGAATAAAAAGACTTTTCGCTGCGAGACCTTCATTGAATTGCTCTATGCTCCTTTAAAATTATAACACTAACGTTATTCATAAAGCAAAGAAAATTTTCCACAAATTTTCGAATCCATTGATCTACAAAATTAGGTTTTCTTGGGTAATTTCTTGCGATGAAGTTGCCCTGAAGAGACTTTCATAAAATATATAACCTCTTCTTCTTTTTCGTTGAATTTTTTTTCCCTTGCGTTCAATTCGTCGTTTACTTCCCTTGATCTCCATCGATTTCCTCTTCTCATCGTAAGCCACGGCTCAGACTCGCGACGAAACGAAGAAGAACTGCAGAGGTGGCTGACGACGGAGTGACAGGCGAATCGCGTGTCGCGTGCGGCTGACAACAAGGCGACGACGCGACGCCGATGGGAGATGAACGGCGGACGGTTTGACTTCGACGACGGCGGCACCTACGTCGGCGGCTGGGAAGAAGGCAAAGCGCACGGCCACGGCGTCTGCACCGGACCCCAGGGCAAGGGCGAGTACGCCGGCGCCTGGCATTACGGCTTCGAGGCACGTTCAATATCATTGGATTTTTCAAGTCCAAAATGTCCTGTCGCTCCAAGAAACTGTCTTGGAGCAAAATTAACATTCATTCTTTCACTAGGTGGTGGCATGATGAAAATGTCGGTCGGTTCGGGGTTTTTTTTTCAATTTTTCAATGTTGGAGAGGGTTTTTTGAAAGTATCAAGTTTTTTTAGAGTACATTTCTTCATAATATGACTTTTTCAAGTTTGATTTTTGGAAAAAAAAAACCCTAATCGACTTTTTAAACTTGCCTTTTCATTTTTCTCTTCGAGCCCTCTGATAAATTTCGATTATCACAGGGGTGATGTTTTACATTGAAGTTTTTTGGAATAATCCGAAAATTACAAACAGATCACCGCAAAGATGATCGAAAACCTTTATTCAAGTAAATAAAACCATCATTTTGTGTTTTAGCAAGCCTAAGGATTAATTGACTAGGCGACTAGAACTTACGAAGCTATAACGAAAAAGCGACCAGGAGAAACTAGAAGTCCAACCTGTTGTTGATCAAACTGAAAGCATGATCTGACGACCCTCCTTCTTGTTCTTCTGCCCGTACTTGACCTAGTTGCTTTTCCAAGAGGAGCTCGGAATGTAGTTGATGTTAAAACTCGAGCCTGGAGCCTGAGACCTTGATCTAGGTGGCAGCCTCGAAATGAGAACAGCCACTTCGAAATAATACTTTACACGAAATCAATAATGTTTCTCGATTGAAATTCTGATTTTGCAGGTCTCTGGTGTGTACACGTGGCCGTCGGGCAACACTTACCAGGGCCAATGGCAGAACGGAAAACGGCACGGACTCGGCGTCGAACAGCGCGGCCGTTGGATTTATAGGTTTGTCTTCATTTTTTCTGATTTTCTCTCGGTTCTGTTGTAATAAACACACTTCTGCTAGATAAACTTTCCCGGTTCATTTTTCGATTTTTTTAAAGTTGTTTTTTAAAAGTTTATTAAGAACTTCTTTCAGTACTTCATCAAAAATGGAAAACTTGAGGGAATTTTTGAGAAATCTGAACTTTTTTTGTGGTTTAAACGGGATACTTTTTTGATTATGCGGTTATGATGGCTATATAATAGAAGAAAGGGTTTTTAAAAAAATTCAGCTTTTTCATTTTTTTAAATATTGTAAAAATTTTTTTATCGGTTTTTTTGTGAACCATAGTGATTTTTTATTTTAAATATTCTGTTTGGTGTTGGTTTTTTGTACGTTTTCTGAAAGTGAAACACTGAAAAAAAAGTGAATGTTGAGAAAAGTTTCAAACAGCTGTTTTTTCAAGTTTGTCTCGTTTTTTAAATATCTTATGCGCGTTGCAATTTTATTATTGAATTTCATGAAGAACCTGTGGTTTTTTGGAAATCTTTTGATTTTTCCTACTGATTTTTTTTTCGTAATTTTTGGATGTTTAGGGGAGAATGGACACAAGGCTACAAGGGCCGTTACGGCGTGAGGCAGTCGAACAACTCGCAGGCTCGATACCAAGGCACCTGGTCGGCCGGATTCCACGACGGATATGGCACAGAGATCTACGTCGACGGAGGTGAGGAAATTCACAAGTTTGAGGAAAAAGTATTGGCGCGAGTTTGGAGCATCCAATTTTTTTTTTCCAACTAATGTGTTTTTGCACTGTAGGCCGAAAATTTGCGCTTTTTTTTCTAGGAAACTTTTAAGGTTATTTTTTCACACACTAGTTTCTGAAATTAAATTATTTCCATGTTTCTCTTCCCATGAAAGGACAAATATGCTGTCAGACCCTTGGAATATTTCGATTTTGAAGGAAACTACCAAGGACAATGGCTGCGAGGGATGCGGCATGGGTACGGCATCCGGAAAAGCACGACGTACGGCAACGCGGCCAAGTTCCGGTCGAAGTCGCACACGCACGCGTCGCTGACCAGCTTGCGAAGCGGTCGCGTCGAGGACGAGGAGAAAAACGATGAGCATAGTGCGTTTTCTTATTTTTGAAGAAGTTGTGAGCAATCTATCTTTTCTGAGGGTACTGTAGACCGCCTTTTTACCGTTTATATAGTTTATTTCAATTTATTTTTTTATTTCAAGGCAACTTCTTTTTCGTACTTTGAATTTATTTGAATTTATCAAAAACCAAACATTTTTGAAAATTCTCATGTATTGATTCAGGTGGGAATAAGGAATTTTTATGGTGTTATCCTCTTGCAAATAAAGGTCAGCTATCGTGAGAAAATTGAAGTCGATTTTCACTCCCTAGCCGATTTTAAATATGACTAAACCGAAAAAGAAATGTTGAGCGATTGATTTCGAATCATTTTTGAGTCTGAAGTTTAGTTTCATCATTTTCCAACTTTCCGTCGATTGCTATGAATGGATACGGTTACAGAAGAAGGGACAGACGGTCGCGGCGGATTCGTCCTTCGCGCTAACAGCGCCGCGCCGCAGCGTCGCCGTCGGTCGCTCTCCGAAAGAAGTCTTGCCGTCAAACGGACGCTTCTTTCGGGTCTGCGAATCAAGAAGCAACACTCGACCGGCGACATCCATCAGCGTGTTACCAGCATGACAGGTTTTGCAGTTTTCTTTTTTTTAATCGAAGTTTTCCAGTTTTTTTTTTCACTCAACGGATAGTTTTTTAAAAGTCGCCTTTCGGAAAATTTCAAAAACGCAAATAAACCAACCTTTGAAAAATTTTTTTGGCATGTCTTTTTGACGATTTTTTTTTGATTCGAAGAAGTTTGAGAGATCAGAATCAAAGTTGAGAAAAAGGAACTCCGAAGGAATAAAATAAGAAGAGGAGAGTGAAAATGCTCAAAACGCGAAAGTTGTTAGGTAACTCGAATTTGGCACGATTTAAAAAAGGCAAAAAAAAAGAAGTAAAAAGCAGATTATTTGCAAAATAACAAAGAAAATATTTTTTTTTCCGAATTAAGAAAGTTCTGTCCTTTTTAAAGAAATACTTGAGAGGCACCAAGTAGTCACTAGAATGGTTTTTCCTCGAAAGGAACCCTTGGGAAATGTTGAAAAAGTTTATGCTTCTTATGATTTTCTGAAAGAAAACTTTGGGCATATAAAAGAACGAATTTAACCCAAAATCTTAGTAGGAAGCCTGCGGTCGAGCGGAAGCACGATGAGCTGCACCAGCGAAGATTCCATCCACGGACATCATGGACTCGCCCCCGCTGAGGTTCTTTTTTCGTTCCGTTCTTTTTGTTCCTGTCTCTCACTTTTTTATTCAATCATTATGTTTTCCTCTTTCTTTATCAAATGCCATACTATGTTGATAAGAAGAAAATCTTTACTTTTCTAAGTTTTTTCCCTTTTTCTTTCTGAAGATTGCTTGCAATTTGCGGCCGCTTGAACCGCTTTGCAAATCCTCCTCCACACACGACGACTTTCCGCCCCACGGGCCGTTTTGGTGTCGAATTTCGCGGGGCGAAATGCAACCGCTTTGGATTCTGAAGAATGCTTCTGCATATCTATATGGCCGGGGGCAGAAATTCGTCTTCAAGGGACTTTTCTTGAGAATTTTTGTTCTAAAAAATCTTTTCAAATCAAGTTTTTATGTGCCTAACAAGAAAAACAGTCTAGAGTGAAGTTTGATTTTGAAGGAATTTTGGGCAAAGCTATAGAGAATGTCTAATTTCACAATAACCTCTCTTGATAGTTGGACATAAACGTATATGGGGCTTAGAAGACTTTTGAAACTGTCGAAGTATTTTTTATTTTTATTTTCGGTATAGCAGGATTGACTAATAGGGGAAGTATCGATACCAGACTTCGATGAATATTTGTACAGAGGTTCTTTCTTGTAGCTGATTCCATGAATAACTTGGTGCAAGTGCAATTTTTGTCTTTGATGAAGTCATGAACCTTCCCAAAAAAATCCCCTTTCTCTCCATTTTAATAGTAGACTTCGAAGTTTGAGGTACCATCACTTGACTATAACCTAAGGTTCACAGTTTTTCGATGAGTTCTGAATCAGAAAATTACATCTGTTACATCGAATTACCGCCACCTTTCGCACTTCCGAAGTTAGAAACAGAATAAGAAGAATAGTTTCTGGAGTCCTTCTGGTACCTCAAACATTCCATATCCAGTGAATTATCTGCTTTTTTTTCAACATTTTTAACAACCCCAGCTCAATTTTTTCCAGGAAGAAGTCGTTGACGATGCTGTCACGGAAACCTACATGGGCGAGTGGAAAAACGACGCCCGCAGTGGTTTCGGAGTTTGTGAGAGAAGCGATGGATTGAGGTGATTTTTGGAGCTGCTCTAAACGAATACATGGGCAAGTGAAGAAGTTAATTAGTCTGGAGAAAGGGTTGACCCCCAGATGTTTACCAAAATAAGAAGAAAAGGCTGAGTTTTGAGCAAGGCGAGGTAGTGTTGGCAAAAATAAAAGAAATTGGTAACCTAAAAGAGTTAAGGATAACTTTAAATTGAGAAAATTTAGAAGGAAAGATTGGTGGCTTTTTAAAAGGTCTGTCCATGTATTTCGAAGAGTTGTTCTGGAATTTGATTTTTTTTTTTCTGTTCTCAAAAGGTCAGGATTTTCAAACAGACCACTTGTTTGCTTTTTTAAAATTCTTGTTCCTTAAACCATGAAAGGTTTGGATTTTTATTAATACTTTTCAAGCCTCTGATTTAATATCAAATCGACTTTACTTGAAGATATCACGGCGAGTGGGCAAACAATGCGAAGTGCGGCTTCGGAGTCACGACTCTTCGCGATGGAACGTCAGTTTTTTTCTCAATTACTTTATTTTATTGAGTTTTTTTTTTTTTTTCTTGACATCAATTTTGAAAGATTTTTCCCGAGCAATAAGAAAGTATTGCAGGAAAGAAGAAGGCCGATACAAGAACAACATTCTGGTTGTGTCGACGCGGCGGAAAGGCGTCCTCTTCATGCGAGCTTCCAAATTCCGCGAAAAGGTCGAGCAGGCCGTCGGAACGGCGACGCGAGCCGCCAGCATCGCCCAGCAGAAGGCCGACATCGCCGCGTCGCGCACGTCGACCGCTCGCGAACGCTGCGAACAGGCAGCGTTTGTTGCGTCGCAGGCTCGCGAAGACTCCGAACTCGCCAGGATCCACGCCAAGCAGTTCGATCCCAGCTTCAAGCAGCCAGGTCGGAACCAGTGAACTTTCAGAAAAAAATGTTTGGTCATTGAAAAAATAATAACGTTGACCATGCTAAACCAAAGGATTGGATAAGTATTTTGCAATAAATGGTTTGAATTGTTGTGGAAAATTTTCCGGCTGAAGTTTCATTGCTAGAAAAGCTTTACTCGAGTTTTAAAAAATTTCGTAAATGTTTGAACTCTTTTTTTCCTAAAGTTCCATTTAACACTGAAATTTGAGCTTTTTCGATCATTTCTTACCCTACTTGGACATCGGTAACGCGAAACAGACGTGCTCCGGACGTTTCTGGGCGATTCTAGGGATCACTTAAGAGTTCTGAGGCTACTAAAGTGGTCACTCGAAATTTCCCAGCACGTCCGATTCGCGTTACCAAGGTCCGAGTACTGGGAGATATTTTTTCACATCTGCCAATAATTTTCAACACTTTCTAAAGCTTTAAAGGTGTCAAAGGTAATCCTGAAAGTCTGCTGATATTACCAAAAAATTCAATTTTTTTAAAGTTCAAAAAACTGGATTTTTCGACCATCTATTTTTTTTTGTTCAGGAACAAGAAGATTGCTGAAGGACAACAACGGCGGCGAGTCGTTCGGAACAGATTTGTCCGACGCGATTTCTTACTCGAGACATCTGTCGCAGACCCACAGCAAGCAGCCTTCTTTCGAACAAGTTAGTCCTGAAAAAATGACAAAAAGAGTTCAAATCTCGTTATATAAAGAATCAACTATGAGAAGCATTTTCATTCTATTTTTACGTTTATTATACTCCGTCAACATAGTCCATGTACGGAAAAATGAAACTTTTCCTATTGATTCGAAGATAATTAGAAACCTGAGTGAAACGGGAATTCAGCTTTTTCTTGGTGGGTATTTTATTTTGACCATAAAACATGAATCAAAATTTCAACAAATTTGATGGAAACCGATTTTTTCGACGTTTTGATGGTTCATGGAGAGCAGCAAGAGAAACTTGGTGATTTTTTTTCAAGTTTGTATTTTTCTTACACCATTATTTTTTTCAAAGATTTCTTTAGGACCAGTTATATTTCTTAATAAATCTTCTTTCGTTCCAAGCCTCTTTTTTTGAAATCTTTTACAGTTCCGACAAAAAAAGTATACGAAAAACGCTTTTTTTAATTAAAACTTTGTTGAATGGAGTTCAGTCTTTCTGGGAGAAGTTGTGAGCAAGAAATTTCCCGCTTTTTTCGACGGTTCTGTATTAGGTCCGTTCAGTGTGATTTGGCGATGTTTCTGTTAAAAGCTATCAACTATCAAACGAAAAAAAGGTTTTTTTTTTTGAAAGAGACCCAGAATGTTTTTTTCGTCGAACGAAAGTTGCAGAATGAATTTACTCCAGACTCCTTCACAAGTTGTCAGTAGGAACCTGACCTTTTTCAGACGCTGTCGGTGGACATGGCCGAGGACTACCCATCCTCGTCCTCTCACCACAACACGGCACGACAGCCCAACCACGTCGGCAACAGCGTCAGCCAGCCCAACCACGTCAAGTAATTCTTTCCTCCACAAAGACAATTCAATTTGATCCTCTCTCGAGTCGAGACCTCAAGAACCTTAGCTTGTGATAAGTCTCTATTGAGTTATCCGAACATGGGCTTCTTTTTTTTTTTCGAAAGTTGATCTTACGGTCTTTGAAGTCAGGGAAGTTCCACTTCTCTCTTTTTGGTGATGACTCTTGAGATTTTTTTTCCACTCAAATCTTGGAAACTTCGGTACTGAGCTTTTTTTAATTAATAATGCCCTGTTTGTTCAATTTGACAATTTTTGCGATTCGAAAGGACAAAGTCTTAAAGTTGATATCTAAGTCGATCTTACGGTCTCTGAAGTCAGGGGTCAGATTCATGAACTTTCAAGGTTTTTTTATATTGAGAATTATTGCTGAGGTCTGTAAAGACGCAATGATCTTAATCTACGCGAGATTACAGAAAAATATGTTTCAAAAAAATATGATAAAAGTTAGTCAATACTTTTTTTCGATTCATCCCATCCTCATTTTTCAGCTTCCAACTTCACTCGAACTATGTTGGAGTTGCTGGGCCGAGTCATTCGGACGTGGTCGAACTGGCCGCAGAAACGTCGACTCCGACGGCTAACCATCACAATGATGTTGGCTTCTTCCTTTTGCAGAGACAAAACGTGTGACATTTCAGGATAAGCTCGGTGTTTCTGACCTTCACGAGACCGAGTACGAGAATCCGAAGCTTCTGATGGCCAATCAGCAGCCGAGTTCTTCCTTACAGGCTCAACATATGAATGCGCAGAGCTCTTCGAGATTTTCTTTAAGGTATTTTTGGGCTGAGAAAAACAAGTTATTTCAATCGGTTGTCGCTGGAATCGTCATTCTTGCCTTTTGAGAAAGCTAGCAAGCATTTTTGTAGCAATTTCGTACTTCCATAGAACAAAGAAAATTAATTTTGCGCCCTTTTTGTCTGCATTCTTTTCATTATTTTGTATGGGAATTGAGTAATTTTCAGTGACGACCACTTTGATCAGTACGTCGTGACGTCGGGCAATCAGCCACGATTGAAGAGGAACCGGCCGTCGTTAATGCGACAGAGCGACGTTCACGAAGCGACAGCTGCGGTAAGATCCGACTTCCGCGTTTCTGAGCTCCGATCGGTTTCTTGGTTTCGATTTGAGGGTGTTGGAGGGTTTGATTCATGAATAGTTTTGGATTCCAAAAAAGAAATCTTCTTCCGGGATTCTCGAAATGAACAGGCCTTCACAGCATCACAAGCGGGAATATAAACTTCTCACAAGATAGTTATGTTGTGTGAAATTCTAGAGAAGTGTCTCCGAAAAACTTCGAATTACAGAAACCAGATGATGACACTGAAAGAATTTTTCTCAAAAACTCTTCATTTTTGAGTTATGGACTTAAAATCTGACTTTTGAATTTTCATTTTGTACGTCAGGATTTTTTCCTGGTCATTTTTGAGATAGTTGCTAATTAAAAAGTAGAACTTGGTTGTCAGAAGTTTTTTTTTCCGGTTCAAAATGAGTGATATCATGCACTGTTCAATATCTGTGTGAAATTGAGATAAAGAATTGTGAGTTTCCCAATATGAAAAAAACTTTGGTGGACAGACGAAATTTCGCAGAAAATTACTTTTAGCCTTCCTAGAAATGTTTCATATGAATAAAAGTTGTAAGATGACATAAAAACGTCTTTTTTACAGAGCGTGAACCGGCGGTCGACTCTTGCGTCGGCAAGAGACAGACAAGCAGCCGCGGAGCCGGTCAACGAGTCCAGCACCGACAATATGGGCAGCTTGCCAAATTTGGCAGAGCTCGAAGTTGGCGGGGTGAGAAAAGTTTTCCCTTTTCCCGATCCTCACAAATTTTGAGAACATCAGAAGGTCCAAGCAAAAAAAATGTTTTCCCTTTTTTCGTTTTCTATTCGAAATTCCTTTCGATTCACTTCAAGCAACTTTTCTGACTTTTTTTGCAAGTCTGTCTCGGGTTTTCGAGCTTTTTTGAAGTTCTTACTGACCTTTTCACAAAAACCTTCTTTGGTGGTTTTTAGATCTCAGACTTGAAACCAAAAAAGGTATTTTTGATGAATAATATAGATTAATACGAAAACAAGTCGAAAGTTCTCTGAGACGGCTCGAAATCAATTATACATTCCTCCCTGGGAGACGGCTCGAAATCAATTATACATTCCTCCCTGGGTTAATAAGTCACAAATTTTTTCGAGTGGATTTGCGAACAAGAGCCTAGTTAATCGGAGAACGTCATTCGTTACAAACTTCAAAAGTGCAGGTACGGTTGCGACGTGAAGACGCGGCGCGACTGGCATCTCAGCGACGACAAGAGGTTCTACGGGAACAGGAGGAGCAGGCGTTACTTCGCGCCAACCCTCTTCGATACTTCCTGCAACCCGCTTTCAGGGTATGTATCTTCCCTTTCCACCCAATCTTTATATTATTTCCCAAAAAAAAAAGCTGCGGACCCCTCTGGTTCTCGAGAACATACATGTCGTAGTGTCCGCAAACTGATAATAATTTAGAAACGCGGCAAAAAATCCCAAAACTGAGGTATGTTTCATTTTTCGTGCTACAGTCGTGCACTGCAGTTGAAAGCTTTTGTGCTCCTTGGCCGATTTCTCAGTTTTATCCAGCTCACGAAAAGTTTCCGATTCTTAAAGGTTCTCTCAAAAGACGTCTCTTTTTTGTCTTTTATGAATTTTTGAGCCAGAGACTTTTGAGTAAACTTTCAAGGTCGAAAAACTGTCGTGACTGGACAATTGCTATTGGATCAGTTTTATTTTCAAAAATCGAACTGTGCGGATTTGTTGCTTTTCTCGAGAACCAGATAAGTTTTTTTGCACTAATCAGGAGTAACAGAAACTTCACTTCTTCATCCTTATGCCAAAAAAAAATTTATTTACTTCCGAAAAATTTTCGATTCGTGGGTTTCCTTAAAGAATGGGCTCTACAGTGATCACTCGAACCGATTTTTAGCCTACACTAAGAATAACTGCCGAGATAAACGCGAGACACTGGCGGTACATTGACGAGCTCGCAAACATCTCGCTTTTTTTCTCGCGCCGGTCTCGCATTTTTCTGGGCGCCAGCTTGCACTTTTCTAGGCGCGAGCTCGCATTTCTCTCGCAATTTGAAAATTTCCGAAATGCAAGATAAATGCGAGGTCGCGCCGAGAAGAATGCAAGCTCGCGCCCAGAAAAATGCGAGATCGCGCCTAGAAAAAAGCGACATTTTTGCGAGTTAGTCAATGTACCGCCACCGAGCTCGCGTTTATCTCGTCAGTTATTCTTAGTGTAGAAAAAAAAATCTTTTGCAGCAGGCAAATTTCACTGAATCTTCTACTAGCTCGTTAGAAAAAAAAATTCACAAAAACTTCAGATCATTTTGTTTCCAACCGAACTTTTTTGTTGAAACTTTGGTGACTGTCTGAAAAAATGCCTATGAAGTTTTCTTACTTGAATTACAAAACTATTTAGAATTTAGCGCTTCAAGCACTTAATCCTTTAATCTTGTATATTTTCTTAATTTCAAAAAAAAAATTGATTACAGGCGTGGCTGATAAAATGGAAGGTGCCGCTTTTGCTGGCGATCGCCAATATCTCACTGCTCTGCCTCTTCTACAATCTGCTCACTTACGACAAAAAGAAAAACCATTAGGTGCTTTTCGTACTGCCCCATTACTTTCATTTTCCCGCCATTTGTTCTATTTTTTGTTTTCCTTCTCTCTTTTTCTCTAAATTAAGCCTCTCTCCTCTCATTTTTTTTTATTTTTCTAATCTTCAATGACTTCTTGGTGCTGTTATAAGTTTTTCTTTTTCCTTTTATCGTTTACAAAAATTTTAGCCGAAATGTTCATTTTTTTTTCTTGTTAGGATATCTCTGATTACCGATGATTTACCTTGTGCTTAATTTTGCTCTTTCCTAACTCAATGGTACGTTTTGGCTGTAACAGCTCATTATGAGTAGACCCTCGAACCGGAAGCTCAATTATCACAAGGTTTTTTTGTCCGAAATTTTCTCCAAGTTTTCTTGACACATTACTATCGTGTGCATTTCTTCTGAATTTTAATTGAAAAAAAAAAAACGAGAAAAAAGACGAATTTTGAAAAAAAATTTCGAAACTTTCCAGAAAAAAATAGCAAAAAAAGTACATATTGACGAAACATATTTTTTTCATCTTTCCTGCGTTTTTAAACTAAGGATTTTTATTTTTGCTCCCTTGAAACAACAAATCAAGAAGCCTTTCAACGAGTCTGAAGAGTTCTATCGGTTTTTAAGTTCTTTAATTATAATTTTTTTGTTTCTGAACTCTATATTCTATCCTCCCAAAAAATATATTTCGAGGCCTTATGATTGTTTGCAGAGTAATTACGTTCGTTTATTGTTTTTTTCTCTATTACTTCTATTTTTTTCTCAATGTCAAAGTTTAATAAAGATTATTTCCTTCATAAATTTAACTTGGAATAGAAGAACGTTTTCACAGTTTACAAGTTTTCAGATATATGCTTTGAATATTGAATATAGTGACCAAATTTTTCGCCTGCAAGTTTCAAACTTTTCAAAAATGAAAAACTACTAAAAAGTTTCGTAATCTCTCTTTATTAACCTCTGCATACGCAATTTTTGCGTTCCGAAACTGTTTCCGTTCCTCTGGAGCACAAAAAAAACCCAAATCAAAATAAATTAAATGTTTATTGTTTTCAAAGTGGTCTCAAAAGGAGTCGGGAGAATGCTGCGCGGCTGGTGCAACTGGGATCCTGACTCTTATGCCGTTTTTAAAGTAATTTTGGCGATTTCAAACAAAAAAATTCACCTGTCGCGCAGAAAAAGAGAGTCCAACAACGATATATCGTAAAATATGCATTTTTACAGAGAGTTTTACGCGCGAATTCGAAATATTCGTAGAGAACGCCCAAATAATTCTAAATATTGAGTTTGCACGTAGAAGTTACAGTAAAAATTCATATCTAGCGCTATATTGTTGTGAAACTCATTTATTCTGCGCTTTCCCGGATTAATACCAATTCTGCTTATTCCCCGAAATAGTTTTGAACGGATAACGCCTCAATAAAAAAAAACGGATAACAATTAAATAATATTTGCTTTACTGGGCTCTTTGAGGAAATCTATTCATATATAGTTTGTTTAGTATCCATTTCGAATTTCAAGTGTGATGACATCATTCGAAAATCTTCCTTGAAATTCTCAGTCACAACTAGTTGACTGAAATTGATTGAAATTGGCTGAAATTGATTGAAATTGACTGAAGTTGTGACTGAAATTGAAATTGCAACTTTTGTTAACTCTGTGGAAATTTACTTACGCGCAGTCTGCATTTTATTACTGTAAGGATACTCCATAGCATTGACCGCACGCACAATGTCAATATGTTTGGTTTTTTGAAAATTACAGCTTCGTTTGAATAATGTATTTTTTGTCACATTTGATTATGCTTCTCATGTTCTTTTATCGGAATCTCTGATCGAAAAAATTATCTTTTTGTTAATTTTCATAACAAGATCTTTTTCTTATAGAAATTGGCTTTTTTTTGTTCTTTTCCTGTGGTGTAACTTTCTCGTTAACTTTCTGTCGTCTAAAGTCAATTCTTTTCTTATCAAGAATTAAAGTTTTTAAAGACGTCACTTTATCACAATGAACCGCGGAGGGAGAGGCGAGCGTCGTAGAAGCCGTTCCAGAAGCCCAAGAAGAGGTAAATTTTTTGTGGATTTTTTGATACTTTTCTCTTCGATAGATAGATTCATTGTGAAACCTTCTAATGAAAGAACAAAAAAAAACACAACTAGTTCTGTAGTAGTTTTTCTCCGTATATTATGCAGTTTTTGTGAATAGAAATATTATCTTTAGTATCGAAGGTGGTTTTGAACTATCGGAAATTGATCGAAGTTCAGTACATTGTCGTATAGTTTTTTTTTGTTTGACGCTTTTGGGGAGAAGTTGTGTAAGCTCGGTGAAGTCCAGAAGTCCAGAAGTCTTTGTTTAGACTTAAATATTATTTTCTTTTTGGAATTTTCAACGTCTTTCTAGGGTTTTTTTTTCTGCTGGATTTTCTTTTTTGGAGGAAATAAGAAGAAGTTAATCAAAGTTTGAGGAGTTTCATCGTCTTATTCGAAGAATTCTGTATTTTGCATTTCTACAAAAAGTTTTGACGACTTCTTTTGAACATTATCTTCAGACGTCGTAAATTTTTGAAATCTTTCGGTTGAAAATTTTCGTTGTAATTTTCGATGGCTATGGCTCACCTGCATCTTTTACCTTTTTCCAGCATTTGGAATTCGACGCTTCTGATTTAAGGTCGTCCGAATGCATCGTCGCGCAACGATAGAATGGTTTACATAACAAATATCGCGTACGAAGTCCGCTGGGTGGAGTTGAAAAACCTGGTCCGCGAGAAGGGAGGCGAGGTTTTGTGTTGTTGGCGGCACTTCGTCACGCGTCCTTCCCCATGTTCAGGTGGTTTTCGTCGAGTTGCTCGAAGATAGAAACGGCAAGCCGAAAGGCAACGCCGTAGTCGAGTTCGAGACCCGCGAGGGAGCTCACAATTGCATCGAGAATTTGAACAGATTTGAGCTCAAAGGTCGCAACATTATTGCCAAGGAAATCCGGGTTTGCAGCTTCTCTCGTCGAGGCCAACGGCTTTTCCTTCTTTTTTGATATAGGATCCGATTGCGTTCTTCCGCGGGATTAAAGAAGAGACAGGCATTGATTTTCTCGCAAAAACTGGAGGTTCTGGTCGAGGTCAGACGCAGTCCGAGTCGGAGAGACCTGCGCGGTAAGTTTTTTTTTTCGCAGTATGAAGACCCATGTTGCCTCGGCGAAGTTTCTGCTTTGTTCAATCATTTTTTTTTTCTTTGACGGAGGATGGGTGATCAAAGTTTCTTCGCCCTGACATTGTCCCACCTTTGGCTGTTCCTTCGAAAATGGTCGTATTTTGTAATTTCTCGCTTGTTACTAAGATATGTCTGAAATCTTTTAGTGTGAAATGATGCTTTTTAGAGCAATTGTCTCCCCATGATCTTTCTGAAACGAAAAAATTCAACCTATTTTTGAAATCGAGCAGAAAAATGGTAACTCCTCTCCGATTTCCTCTTTCGATAGTTTTGAAGTCGCCAAGAAGAATATGGCCGTTTACCTTTGTCTCTCCACTCCACAGCGATAAACAAGAAGCTAGAATCTCCACGGATCTTTTTTGTCTTTTCGTTCGTTTTTGATAATTTCAATTATCAACCCCTCGAGACTTCTTGTCGAGCTTCCCCGTTATCGAGTACCTTAAAGGTAGAAAAAAGGAAACTAGATTTCACCTTGGCTGTAATCAATCGAGAAGTTAGCTTGAATTTCAAAAAAGTTACTCATTTTCAATCTACGACATCATCCCCCACGCATTCCGATCATCCGATTTCCAAACAAATTGTCTTCTCCAGCTCTGGCACATACGAATTGTTCGGATTGAATGTCGATTTCCTCCGTCAGCTGCACATCGAGCCGCCTTTATGCGATCGGGTCTTTGTCGCCAATGTACGTTTGTTGTTCCGAAGCTGTCTCCACGTTTTCCTCGTTCCTCCAGCTGTCATTCAACGTCGGCACTGATCGGATCTATGAAATCTTTGGCATGGCTGGCAAGATCGTCTGGATGGATTTCCGCATCGACAAGGAGGGTCGCACCAAGGTAGCCATCGAGCAGTTTTCGACCAAAGCATCACTCTTTTTGAGTTTTTGATTAGCATCTAGTTTACAGGGCGTTTGCGTCATCCAGTTCTCTCATCCCATCGAGGCAGTTCAAGCCGTTTCGATGTTCAACAATCAGAAGTTGTACGATCGGACGATGGCCGTAAAAATGGATAGATTCGAAAAGGTTTTCTTTCTGAAAATCCGTAGATTTTAGCAATTCTTTTCTTTCAGTTCCAGGCCGATAGTGAAAACAAGGAAGGAGGTCTCCCGAAAGGCCTCGAGTCGATGGGAATGGGCCTCGGAGCCAACGGAGCTCCCCTTGCCAATGTCGCCGCCGTTTTCGGTGCATCTACGACTCCAACTCGAGAGGCGCAGTCCTTGGTCCGTTAAGTGATAATCTTTTTGCTAGAAATGAAAAAGTAGGAAAAACTGACTAGTTGTAGGGAAGTCCTCCAAAGGGTTTTGTAGAATTTTATTTTAATATCTTTTTCTTTCAGTTTTCAACTTTTTCAAGATTTTATCCAAATTATGTATTTGAATTTCAAAATCAAAAAAATCGATAAGATAAATGTTTTTCCTTTGCGACTTGTTAGAAAACGAATTGTAATTAAGACTTTTAGTGATTTTTTTTAATGCTTATTCGATACTTTTTTGAAAAAGATCATACGAGTAGAAAGCTAGATTTTCGTTACATTTTTCCAATTGGTTTTTTTTCCAGTACGGCGGCGGTATCGGAGGTGGCATAGGCAGCAGTCTGGCTGCGGGAATGGCTGTTGGAGGCGCCCAGTCGGCGGCCGTTCCCAACTCCTTCATGAACCAGAGCGGGATGGGCGTCGGCGGATACGACAGCTTCTCGAGGAATGTAGGAATAGGCAACGGCGCCCCATCGGTCGGCAGCTACAACTCGCAGTCTTTCGGTGGCCAGTCTTCCTACGACTATGGCAAGAGTGAGCTCCCGAGCATGAAGTCTTCATCCTCATCGTTTTTAGAAGAGCCCTTCTCCCA
Source organism: Caenorhabditis auriculariae (assembly GCA_904845305.1). Lineage (NCBI taxonomy): Eukaryota > Metazoa > Nematoda > Chromadorea > Rhabditida > Rhabditidae > Caenorhabditis > Caenorhabditis auriculariae. The sequence continues at coordinate 4,275,469 of CAJGYM010000001.1, read as the reverse complement.
GAACCAACAGTCTTATGCGTCTAGCCGCGTCATTATTATTCGAAATGTAGGCTTTTTTGGGAGTTTCCCGTAGCCACAAGAAATCAAAATCAAATTTATTTTCTGGTCAAGAAAAACTCTTTAAAAAAAATCAAAAAACCTTTTATTCAGTTTTTTTGATAAGTATTTAGTTCATCAGTTGGGGGGTTATTTTTGCAAAGTTTTCATTTCTCAAAGAACTTAAGAAGAAAAAACATTTTTTTTGTATTGAAAGCGGAGAGTTTGATATCCGTCGCGCGTGAGGTTATAATGTCCTCAAATCAATGATTTTTTGTGTTAAACTGTCGCCATGCTTGTTTAATAATGTTTGAAAAAAAAGCTGGATAATTTCGAGTCAATTTCAGATTAAACAAATTTCAATGTTTTTTAAAGCTTTGACAGATCATTCAGTCTGAAAATCGAAGAAAAGCTTAGCGTTGCCAAAAAGTATAGTTTATGAACCAAGTAAAATAGCTTATCCGGATGCGGTTTAGGTGACGCTAAAAAAAAGTTAGGAAAATGTTCTATTTTCCAGCTGCCTCCCGATTACACGTGGCAAATCGTGCGTGACCGCGTCCGTCAGTTTGCCGAAGTCGAAACGGTTGATATTGTGAGCCCTGGAGTGGCCCGACTTCGTTTTGCTACCATTCAAGTGAGTTTCTCGTCGGAATTCAACCCAAAATAATCATTGAAATTCTATTAGTTAATCTTATTTCTTCTCTCAGGACGCCGAAAGGGCTCGCGCTGCTCTCATTGGCACAAGCGTTGAGGGCCGCATCATTGCCGTCGAATACGTATAATTCTAACAAACGATTTTTCCAATTTTTGAATTCTCGTTCTTATTTATTTCATTACATGTTGTTCCAGTTGTTGTCTTGTTCCTCTGTTTTTTCCTTCCAATGATCTGATAAATGAACTTTAAGTTTAGATTTGTTCCTTATTTCAATCTGAAGTGGTTACGCGCCAAATTTAAAAGAACATGATTCACAGCTAAGATGAAAAAAAAATGATTGTGATTAGGAAAGCTTCCATAAGTTCTCTTGTACCCAACCAAAAGGTAAACTGAATATTTTTTTGCAGTTTTTGAAGTTATAGATTATTTCGTGCCAGGCTGTCACTATTTTTATATATTTCCGAGCTACAGAATCCTTCCGGAACGCGCAGCCTGCCTCTATCTATGCGCCTTTAATATAACGAAAATTTTCGGCTTTATAAAGGGCGCAGAGGCAGACCGAGCGAAGAAATCGCACAAGTTTTTCTAAGCCAAAATTATGTTGGGGGGTTTAATTTCAGTGTCCATTCGTTTCCTTTTTTTGAGCGAACTGTGGCTTGTTTTTTTGGACGAAATTTTTCGAAGAAGCTCTAGTCAAATTTTTCTCTTCTTTGTCCTCGAGCCCAAACAGGAAAAATTATGAATGAATCAGGCAGACAACGACGTCAAATCGCGACAAAGACGACGTGTCGCGCGACGGACGGCGAGTTGATGAAATTTGTCCTGGCGCGGAAAAGCAGTCATTCAACGGCGGGGCGGCGGCCGCTAAGTGGACAATTTGGCGCATCAAACAATCACAGATGCCTCATGAAATGCCTCTTGTGAGCCACGCAATCCGATTTTCTCGGCACCCTCGATTACCGTATCTCCCTTCAGAAGCCCATAATTGGGTTGCGAACAAGGCGAAGACGTCTTTGTGCGGCCAAGACGACGTCGACGGCACGCGATTGCCGGTCCTTCACACGACGACGTTCTCCGGCAGTTTGCCTCTTCTCGCGAGGTTTGTCCCGACTCCCTCCGGCTTGCGCTTCGTCTACGGTAGCTGCTTCCTTCTTCTTCTAGGATCACAGTGTACTGAGCATTGTTTAGTTGATCTGAGGATTCTAGTCGGGAGGTTTTATCAAAAAGGACTGAATTTCTGATCGTATTGGTACGAAAATTCATATTTTCGTCTGTAAATTTTCTCTCAATGAATCGATTCCAAAAGGGTCGAAATTTCATATGAAGTTCTAGAAATATTTCTTTTATAGACGTTGCTAAATAAGAAAAATTTCTCCTCGAAGAAGCGTATATGCGTCAAAAAAAAAAACCGAAAAAGTTTTTTGAAAAATTTTACCATTCAGAAAAGCAATTTTCAATCTAGTCGGAAGTTTGATTTCATTTTGCAAATCTTACTACGCTCGACAACTTTTTCTGAGGCCAGAGAAGATCTGTATTACAAAAATCAAAAATATCTCGCCTGACTCCCTCCGGATTTCGCCTACTGTAACTGCTTCCTTCTTTTGCCTCCAAGGATAATCTCTCATTGACTGAGGCTTAGGTTAAGTTGGCCTAAAACGTAGTCGTGTTTATACTTCTTTAAAAATCCCGCAACTGTCACGAGGTCCTCCAATTTTGCGACTAATGTAGAAACAAACAATTTTAAACTGCACCTCAATTGTTAGAACAAACGTCTCAGAGTCTGAAAAATCCGTTAAAAAGTTAGCTTCAAGATGAGTCTTAAGTCTAAAAAGTTTTTGAAGGATGACCTTGGGTGAATTCGAAGACAAAAAAACACTGAAAAGGTTTTTGAGAGCGAGAGTTTTGTCAGAACTACAAAACAAAAAGAAGAAAGTTATGATTGTTTGCCAGAGAAATGTGAAGGGGGGTCTCTATTTTTCCTGTTTGTAGAGACCCCCAAATCGGTTTCCTTTTTCCGGTCCTTAGTTTCTTTTTTTTCTTTTGGCTCAATTGTCGGATATCGCTCATTTTTCTCACGATGCTTGTAGAGTCTGCCGTTCGCCTTTATTGCTCATTTTATAGGAGTTCAATCTTTTTTTTTACTTTGGCTCAAATTCGCCTACAATTATTCAGAAGATGGGTTTTCGCTTAGTTAAAAAATCTTACAGAACTTTTTTTTGGTATCTGGTTTGAAAATGAGGCGAATTTGCTCCAAAATAAAAATTTTTTTAAATTTTTTTACCTTGGTTACATTGTACTGTGACCTTAATGAATGCGCCGGGAATTTTTTATTCGTCTAGATGCTAGACAATTTATGTAATAAATCCCCGGAAAAAAAACGGCCGACATATAACGACTTGAGTTTGATGGCATTGAAAAAATAGGGACTCACCGCTACGCGACCGCAACGTTCCGAGCCATTCCGCTTGCCATTAGGACGTTTTTCCCCGGCTGAATAAATAAATTATTGAAGATTTGCTTTGTTTTGCAGATCCAGCCGGAAAATGAGCATGGAGGAACTGTGCGCCAGCGCACTGATGCACTATCAGCAGCATCTTCTGGATCATTCTACATCGCCGACCGACGTCTCCAGTCTCCCCTACAAGAACGTCTTCTTCCCGATGCCGTCGTTCATCGACGTCCTCAGTCAGAGCAGTCAGCAGCCCAAGCCGCAGCACTCCTACATCGGCCTCATTGCCATGGCTATTCTCTCGTCGCCGAATCAGAAGATGGTCTTGTCCGAGGTGATCATGAAGTCAAAAGTTCGAAAATGAAAAGAACTTTTCCCCCCGCGTGATTCAACTGTACTTTCCACTTCCCTGCGCTTCGCAACAGGGTTTACGGAGAAGTTCTTCGAGAATTCTGGAAAATTTTGAGATTTGCTAGAGGTTCTGGAAGTCTCAACCTGCAGGGCTACATACTATTTACCGAAGCCTCGAAGTTTGCTTTTCTGAGTCGGCTGTAATTCGAGTCCTTTTTTGTTGGAAAAGTCTAGGATCTTAGGACCTAGCTCATTAGAAGAGTTTTTCGGGTATCTTCCTAAAATAAAAGATTAGTTTTCCCTAGATAAAATTCGCGATATCTATTTTTCTATGCGTGGAACGTAAATTTCTGATTAGAAAAATAATCGCAAAGTGTTAATTCTATATATAGTCTTTTTTTTTTTCAAACCTTTGTTGGTATTTGACCAGAACACTTCTTGAAAAATCCTGGAAGTCTGCACAATATCTTCGTTTTCGACAAATGAAGACTCGAGGTCTCAAAAAACCTATTTTAACTTCTTGGATTTTGAGATTTTCTTCATCGGAAACTAGAAAGTTTTGCAGGTTGAGACTATCAGAATCAAGAAACTTACTGGTAATTTTTTTCGAAATTCTCAACTGCAACGTAAAATGACTTTGTAAGTGGGAAAAGACGTGAAATAACATAAAAAAAAGGCTTTTAGCTCGAGAAATTTAAATTTCAGAGTCTAAAATCTAAAATTGAGACTATGCTCTTCATAATACCCAAAACTTTCATTTTTTTTTCTTTGAAATAATTTACTTTTATCAATATTTTCTAATGAGCCTCGATTCACAGGTTTACGATTGGATAATGAGCAATTACCCATACTTCCGGACGCGCGGCGCCGGCTGGAGGAACTCCATCCGACACAATCTTTCGCTCAACGACTGCTTCGTTAAGGCCGGAAGGGCCGCCAACGGCAAGGTTGCCCCTTCGAACACTTTGACGGTCCGAAAAACGGGTTCTTCTTTCAAGGGACACTACTGGGCAGTTCATCCGGCCTGTGTCAATGACTTTGCTCGTGGCGATTTTCGTAGACGCCGCGCTCAGAGAAAAGTTTGTTCTTGTTTTTTTCGTTAACCCTAGTAAAATCTACGATTTGAAATGGAATTAGATGCTCAGATTCTGGAGTAGAATGACCGAAAACAGAAAAAGTTTCTGTTAAGCCAGGATCCCCCTCAAAAAGGGTTGTTCTCAACTTGCAATTCAAAAAAAAAAACAATAACTAGAAGTCCTGTATTTTTTCAAGTACACTGTTCTACACGCAATGGAAAGCTCTACAAAATGGCTTATTCATCTCAAACCCCATTTTTTACTGTCCCTGTCTTTTAAAAATTTGAAAACTGCTTTAGAATGGAAATTTGTTATTTATTTTTTTCATTTTATTGGATTGGGAAACATAAGAGTTGTTAATTACTTTCCTAAAAATGTAAAAACAACTACAACAAAAAAAGAGAAACATTTATTTGTCTTCATTGTCTGATTTTTTCAAAAGTTATAATATTTAAAAATGATATTTTTTTGATTTTTTTAAGATATGCGCTTTCGTTGGAACTTTTCTTAATGTTTTGGTTAGTAACTAGGCGCCAAAAGACCAATAATTTTCATTCAAAAAACATTTTTCAGGTTCGACGACACATGGGACTAGCCGTAATCGATGGCCACTCCTCGGATTCGAGTCCTTCCTGTTCTCCGAGGCCTACAGAAGCCTCTTTGAACTTTTATTCTCCTTTCACTGAAGTCAAGCCTCTGGAAAGGAAATTCAAGTCATTTACCATCGATTCCATCCTTTCCGAGCAAACTTAAACTTTTTTTCACATATATATCCTTACGGGTTGTTGATTTGACGTAACAGAAGAGTAAAATTTTATCGAAGTTTTGAACAGTTATGTGTGGTTAAATTTAATAGTATTAGCGGAACCCTTAAATTTCATAAATTTGCAGTGAATGTGACGAAGGAAAGCGTGTAAAACCATATAAATTTCTACTGGGAAAAGTCACGAGCCGCCTCCATCACACGACGGTTTTGTCCTCGGTTGCAGTTGGAGCATCGGGACGGGAGAGCAGTCCTCGTCCGAGGAGTTTGAAGACTCGCTGTCGCTCAAATTAGAAAAATTGAGGACTCAAATAGAAAATTTTCAATATTCCTTGTGCTTGTACCTACTCAGAATCCCTGCCGAGATGAAAACGAGGTCTCTGGCGGAACATGAACGACCTCGTAAAAGTGCTGCTTTTTAGTCACGCCGGTTTCGCATTTTCCTTGGCGCGATCTTTCATAGGACGACCTCATATTTCAGATATTCTCAAATTTATTTTTTGAGTGCGTGGAAAAGGAAGAGTGAGGTGTGAGGTAAGGTCAAGAAATGTGGCGCGTTGACAAAGCGGTTCATTTTCGAGGTTTTCATTGTACCGCGGCCGACCTCGCTTTCTCTAACGACGGACTAGGCAGTTATCTTTGGTGGAAGTTAAATAAATCGATAAACGAAGATTGGATCTTCTGAATTTTTCGCAGTTTCTTGAAGGTTCATTCACATTTTTACCCAATTTTTTTTGTAGAATTAACGTCTACTAAAAGTCATCGGGTCACATTTGGAATGACTCAAAGCGTCGCGGTCGTGCTGCGATTTGAACGCGTTCTTTTCTCACTATACCAACGAATTTCAAGTCAGCTTGAATCGACTATATGTTTTTCACGCTTTCATCTTCTCCAAACGTTTTTCCTAGTATGATCAAGAACTTGTTCAAGGTATAATATCCTCGAAATTCGGTGAATCTAATTCTGATAAAATGAAATAAAAACCTGGAAGCCGCATAATCGATTATGCCGGGGATGCCGGCTACAACTTTGATCGTTGGCTCAGCTTTTGGTGACTCTTCCGTTTTTGAAGATTTGGCCACGACTTCGTCGTTTGCTGATCTGAAAATATAATGAAATTGCATTTTAAGTTTCTACTTGAAGAATTTCTTCAATCTTTCTTTTAAAAGAACGTGCCTGTCCCATTAAAAAAGAAAAATGCATTTCAAAATATGGTTGACGGTTTTTATTTTGCTTAAGTTGAATAGTTGAAAATCTCAGAAAATTCGATGGTTTGAAAAAAAAAGCCAGCGAAAATTTAAAAGGCGACTTTTCCGATTTTTTCGTATCGCTGGGGAGCTTTTTCGACGGCCACCTTTCCGCCGAATCCCTTTCCGACTTTTTTCCCTTACGTTTTTCGGTTTATAAAACATCTATTAACATTTTTTTTTACTAATTCGTTGTGTCTTAATCATGAATAACTTACCTACTTTATATAGGAAGATTTAAAACAAAGAGCTTATGGAAAAAAAAGCCGAAAAAAATCGGCAGAAAGGTGGCCGTCGGAAAGTTTTCTAGCGATATGAAAAAATCGGAAAAGTCGCCGTTTGAATTTTTGCTGGTCTTTTTTTCATACCACCGAAAATTCCCTAAAGTATCGTTTTGTTTTCGATCAAAAAATGATCATAAGTGACCTAAGTGGATAGTCGGAGATTTAAGAGGGTTATACAACAAAAAAAAAAATTATTTACTCACGACTTTCGTTTGATAGCCGCCGAAAGAATCGAAGCCTGTTTCGACTTCGGAGGAGCCGTTGAGGCTGCAGGTTTCACTTTCAACGAAGTTGTTGGTTGAGCGGTTTGTATTTTCGATTGAGCCAGAGCCAACTCTTTCAACATCGCCTCCTCCTCCTTCAATTAATAAAATGTCAGCGTTTCTCTCAAAATAGAGGATTTCAAACAACCTTCTTGATTTGCGCTGTAGTTTTATGTTTGATCTCATTAACATGAGCCAAGAAATCGCTCTCATCTTCATCTACGCCACGAATCAAGTTTTCTGAGAAAAAAAGGGATTAATTATGAACCAAAGAATAGTTTAACTGAATTTTTTCGCTTCCTCAAGCTCGGCGCTTTTAGCTTCTTTGATATCTCGAAGCTGCTCAAACAGAGTTTTGTTGCAAACTTCAGGTTCCGGAGCCGCTGAAGTAAAACTTCAAAAATGACAGAAAGAAAATTAGAAAACTTATTGGGTCGTCTGGCTTGCGAACACGTTCCCACTCCTGCTGTCGCTCATCGCGTTCTTTTTCTATCTCACTCGTGCTGACGAATCCGCTGGCCATTCTGAAAGAAAAATGAAGCTCGGAAAATAATGGGTAGACAACAAATAGTTTAATTCAGTTGGAAGATTATAATGCCGTGTTCAAAGTAATTTCCGCGAAATGCAAAATGATCTCTAACTCTCTAAAATTAAGTTATATTTTTTTCTTTCTCTGGCGGCAATTTTGAATTTCGCGAAATCACTTTGAACAGGACATAAAAAAAAATAAAAGAAGAAAAAGAGAGGCAAACGTGCGCTTCGGTGAAATTCAGAGCACTCGGCATTCGCAAGAGCGCGAACTTGCTCAAAAGTTTTTTTCGAATTTCACAATTTTTTCAAATCAATTCTTCCCGTTGTATGCAAAATTATAGAACGCTCACTGTTGGCTTTGGACAATGTTTAAGGATTCGAAACTCTCTAAAAACAAGAATGAGACTTTTCTGTATACGTTTCGTCCCAAGCACGGTGAAGGAAATCATAATGTTGACAACGTTAATTTAAAAACTATCAATTGCTTCAAGAAAACCGTTACTATTTTCAAACAGCAGGGTTTTTTCATAGAATATTCATTTTTCAGGAGATGTCAGCGAATCAAGTCGCTGAGCATTATAACTCAGTGAAGCAAACGGGGATCGATGACCGCAAAGAAAGCCGAATATTTCATTTGCGGAATTTCAATAATTGGATCAAAAGTCAATTGATAAGTGAGTTTATTACTTGATTTTTCAGATTTTTTTCGGTTCAGATGAAGCAACGAATCGTCTGCGCGACGACGGTGTTAGAAATCCGCGGATATTCGACTTGGCTTGTGGAAAAGGGGGAGATCTTCGCAAGTGGGACATTGCCAGAGCTGAAACTGTAACAATGGCTGGTTTTTTCGAACGGAAATTCGGAAATAAGATTCAATTTTTGAAGATATTGCCAGCGTTTCAATAGATCAGGCCAAAGGGCGATACGAAGAAATGCGACAGAGGAATAGGAATCGTATTTTTACAGCTGATTTCATGGTTGTTGATTGTACAAAGGTTGGTCATTTTATTACAAAATTTTCGCATTTTGATGATTAAGGAAGATATAATGGAGAAAATGAAAGACAAAAAACCATACGATCTGACGAGTTGCCAGTTCGCCTTGCATTATTCTTTCGTCGATGAAAAATCGGCCAGAACTTTTATTCGAAACGCCGTCAAGCCCCTCAGACCGGGCGGAATTTTTATTGGAACTTTGCCAGACGCCGAGAGAATCGTGTCAGTTGATTTTAATTTTGCTTTCTTTCGAGTCATTTTTCTCAATTTTTTCAGCTTTAACTTGTTCATGCCGCTTCTAATAGAGAAATAAATTCATCATGAAATAGTTCTTTTTTTTGCCCTCGAAAATTTTCTCAATCGCCAACGTCTTCTAATTATTCAAAAATATTCTTAGGAAAATACGAAAATGGTGCTTCTTTGTCTGATAACTTGAAGGGAATGAAAAATAGATCTATCATGGAGAAATTGAATAGATGTGGTTGTGAGAAGTCTGCATAACTTTAGATTATTTTATTTAATTAGGAAGAACTTGGTTTTTTTGAAACAAAAAAAAAACGTCAATGACTTCAGATTTTCGAACGGAATGAAATGATAGAGAATTTTCTCACATTCAAAGTTATCCAGGTTTAATAACGCTTTGAAAAATGTTTGCTCCATTTCTGACCACGGAGGAACTATTTCTGTTTTTAGTTTAAAGTCAAACGGAGTTTGTGGGGATCTTTTTCGGAACAACACAAATTCTTGAAGGCATCGAAGAAAAAAGTCGCTGTGTGATTTTTTTTTAGTTTGAGCCGAGCTCCCAAATTGTTTCGGAATGTTGAAAATTTCTCATTTAAGTTTTATGCTCAAACTTTGTTCAGTTACACAGTACCGAAAAATTTTTTAGTCACAACTTCCTAATGTAGAGCTCAATCTTTCTGTGAGTATTGTTTCATTGGATATTGATTTTGAATCGAGCAAAATGTTGTCTTCAAGAGTACCTATTTGGGTTAAAAAAAACCTTCCAAACAGCTTTCATTTTCAGCTGGGCTGCGAGAGAAAGTGAAGACGGCGAATTCAAGAACTCTGTGTGCAGCATACGCTATGAAAACGTTGATGAGCTGAGAGACGGGAAGCCTCCGCTTTTCGGCGCCAAATTCCACTTTGTTCTCGACAGTCAAGTGAACTGTCCCGAGTTTCTCGCCTATTTTCCTTTGCTGCAACAGTTAGTCTTACTAGGGAACTACTCGGACTCGGGTACGCGGATCGAGTTGAAACTTTAGTGGTTTATAGACCTAAGTGTGAATACTTGAAAACAAGTGTGAATATCTGCTAAACCCAATAGAGAACCGAGAAAAAATTAGTAGAAAATGTAAAAATTAGGCCTGAAAAATTTCAGAGTACTGTTTTTTACCTTATTTTATATTTTAATACAATCGGGTTGAATGATTCGGCTATGATAAACTCTAATAAACTTTTTCCAACCAAAAAGAAAGAGAAAAGCAGAAATTTGATAATTTTCAAGCCTAAACTGTTCATTCTCAAAAAGCTTTTTCTCAGAAGCCTATGGGGTTTAGCAGATAATCTCTCTTGTTTTCAAGTACTCTTACCCGGGTCTATTAGCCACCAAAGTTTCAACTCCAAACGCGTACCCGAGTCCGAGTAGCTCCCTAGTTAGGATTTTCTTGGAATTTCTAACCAAATATGATTTTTAGCTTATTAGAGCAAGAAGGAATGGAATTACTTTTCGTCAAAACCTTTCCCGAAGCTATTGAAGAGTGGAAAGAGGCAGGGGCCAACCTCATGGGTCGGATGCGGGTTGGTCGATATTTTTTAAAGTTTTAAGTGATAGGTTCTGTTTTCTTCCACGCAGGGACTAAACTTTGTTTCCGAGTCATTTTATTCTATTTTTGACCTTGCTTAAATATGTTTCTAGGTTGCTTTTATACAAGTAAATCCAAAAAGGTTGTGCATGACCTTCATACACTAGATAGCTCATTTAAATGTTGAGTTGAGGAGTTTTTTTTTGCTTACAAAATCATGAGAATCATACTTATCAAACTGTGATGCTCTAAAAGCTTCTTTACTTTGTTATTTTTCAATAAATTAGAATTTTAAAGTGGGCTTTCTCGGTAAAAAAAGCGCAGAACAAGCTTATAAATATTTTTTTGAAGTTTTTGTAGCTTCCTTTTGAGCTCGTAAATAATTTCCTTTGAAACTTCTTTTTTTCAAAACAATTCTCAGCGTGAACCAAAAAAATTATAAAGTTCTAAAATAACATAAAATATGGTATTCAAAACTATCAAAAGGAAGAAAATTTCAGTAAAAAAATGGTTAGTGAGCCGTGAATGGTTCTAGCTGAGCAATTTTTTAGTTTTGAAAAACGAAGGCTGAATTTAATTCTCAAAATGGTCTGTTTTAACATATTTACTCGAAAGCCCCGGATTTTTGTAGGTTGAGACTTGCAGGATCTTGATGTAGTACATCAATGAGTTATCTGGTTATCTTTTAGTATTCCCCACCCGCAAAGGGAAATGAAGAGGTTTTCTCAGAATAAATGGACATCTCTTCTGAGGAATTCAATTCTCAACTGTAATGATTCAGGCCCTCGAGAAGTATCCAGCAGACCAAGGCGAGAAACTGTCGGGAGGACCCGAAGAATACAAGCACGTGGAAGGTGTTGGCAACAACCCAGTGGTAATACCTCGTCTCTCAAAAAAGTCTGTTCTGACCTTGAACGCTGTGATTTGCAGGGAACCCTGTCGGAATCCGAGTGGCAGGCCGTGTGCATGTATCTCGTGTTTGCCTTCCGAAAGCGCAAGACTCCGGCCGACAACGGAAAGGAAGAAGAAAACACAGAGGAGAATCACAGGAATGAGAGAAAAGCAGCAGAAGAAGTTGATAGAAGTGTCGTCGACGAGGCTGGAGAAGATGTCGAGGTCAAGAGAAGGAAAACAGACGAGGACGTCTTTAAATCCGAGAAAACTGAAGTTGAACTTACAAAAGAAGTATGAATGGGTACTTGGTGCATCTCATGTGTTGTTGATCTTCTTATCGTTCAGTAAATTATTGTTTTTTCTTCATACTTCGAACTTTTCGGCTGCGAGTAGGATAGCTCTTTTTGTCATTCTAGTCTAGCTCGACCTATGAAACTCAGAAAGAGAAGCAAAACGAAAATTGCCCAGTTTGAAAGTTCGAAAAAATAGTTACTCGTTTTTGCTTTTTTAATTCGATTATATTATTTGACACGCTGTCTCTGTAATTTTCGAAATTTTTTAAAAGCAGTGGATACAATAGTTGAAATACTTTTCGATTTCGATGAAACTTGTGTGAAAGCCCGTCATCAAAAATGCCGAAGCGATTTTTCAGACCGATTCCTCTTACTTTAGCTCTTACGAGAGGTAATGCAATTTTAAGAGATTTTCCTAGTTCCGATTATTGAGTTGCGATGCCTTTTGTGTTTGCGGTCTCAGTTTTTCGTCACCCTGTTTTAGAGGAAAGAGCTAGGCTTCTAACTTTTCTGAAAACATTTCCCCAGCAGTACCTACGAATAGACACCACTTTGAAATAGATCTGTCCTACCGGTAATATTGGAAAATCGCGTCGGGAGTCGCCAGCGGTTAGTAATTTTTGGCTTTCTTTCAGTCGGACCCATTCTGTCCGAATCGGTTTATTAGAAATCCGAACCAGATGCTTTCAACCGGACCTGAAAAAATTTACAATTATTCTTCCGAATCGATCCAAAAACATGAAACGAATCTAATTTTTCTTTCTTCATATAAGGAAGCGATTTACCAGCCGATAGCATTCGCAAATTTCAGGTACCTTCCCAATATAGTATCCAGGCTTAAACGACTGTAACTTCGTTCATTTTCGGTATTTTCCCGAGGTCTCTTTTTTCAAACGTTGTCGGGATTATGGGCTACACAGCTTTATGAAAAGTGTCGAACATATTTTTTTAAGCTCCGGTTTGAACTAGTAGAAACAACGTCTCAAAACAGTTTTTGCAAGCAAGTTTCAAGGCGGCTCAACTAATCTAATCCTTCCCTCCCTATTTGACTACAAAAGGCGCTTTTGACACGAATTCGACCGCTCCGTCTTTTTCCTGGCCTTCCCTTTTCGGGCACACCATTCCGGAGACAAATCGACAAAATTTGTTGATTTTTTTGTCCGCCTCCTTGCCGAAAGGGAAACGACGTGTACGCAACGGGTCAATTTATCAAAATGCGGTTCGACAAATCTTCGGCGCCGCCTTTTTTGGAGCCGATTTGTTTTTTTTTTCTTCATCCTCTTTTTTCTGTTCCGATGGCTCATTTGCATACGGAGCGAGAGCAACAGGCGTATTGGTCTAGCAGATTTTGTTGGTTTTTCTCTCCTAAATTGTTAAGAAAAATATGAAATTGGGAACTTGGAAAAAATGCCTGAGATTCGAAGATTATTTTAAAGTTTGAAGAACTGTACGTGAAAGAAGTTTCGATTAAGTTTCATTGAAAAAGTAATAGGGAAAAAGTTGAGGAAAGTATAGCCCGGTTGAAGAATTTTCCCATCTTCGATTCGCCTCAGGAATAATTTTCGAACTTTCCGAGGTTCACTTAAACTTCCAAAATTGATTTTTGAGTCTTATTCATTCCTAACATTTGAAGAAAAATAAATAACCTTTGATGGTTGGAAAGATCGTGTGAGAAAATGAAAGGATACACTTACTAGATTCGGTCTTTTTTTGTAAACCGCCAGCTTTTCACTGGGCTTCGGAACTTCGCAGAAAGCGAGACGAAGGAAGGAAAAAAGACAATCACCGCTGTTCCGTGGCTCATTTGCATAGTTGCACGAGGCGGCGAAACCCAATCAAGCAGTTCCCATGGACCCGCCGGCACTGATCGAAGCTTTCAATACGGTCGGGCCTTTACCTGCGGCGGCTTCCCACACCGAGGCGTGTCTGAATCATCCGACTGCGCGTCGGTTCTTCTTTTCTTCCTTTTCTCGGAAATGTTACGTGGCTCATCACTTGGCTTCATCTTCTTGGCTCCAGGTATTTTGGAAAACCGGTCGGTTTGGTCACTCAGAACTTGAGAAAGTCGAAGTTTCTTTTGGCTTCGAATCCTCGATTCTTTCGGAATCCCAAGAATTCTGAGTGGACATTTGAAGTGGAAAAAATTCAAAAATCTTCTTCTTGCAAAAATTCGAACATTGGCGGATAAAACTTCCCATATGGTTTCTGATAGGATTTTGTAAACTTTTTTTTGATGGAAAATGAAAAAATTAAAAGAAGAGAAGAGAATCTAAATTTAACAGTATGAATTTTAAATTGGTAGGTAAACTGAAAAGTTTCACGACTCGAAACTGTCCCAAAACAAGTCTTAATTTTTTTCTTCTTTTTCATGCCGAATCGTTTGGGACTTTCAAAAGGGGAGTTAATGCTTAAATGAAAAATTTTACAGCGAAAGGGCTCTTCATTCACAGTTGGCTTTGGTACTAACAAGAACTACGTGGAAACTTTCTTTTGCTCACAGTCTCGCTGAATGTGAAAATCCTATTGTCGAACATGGTCTCAAAGCAGACAACAATAAAATATCTCTACCATTAGAAATTTTTCTGAAAGAAAAGCCTGAATTTGGACTTTTCGTTACATCAATTTTGACAAGTCTATGATGTAATGTATGTGAAAAATGAAAAGATGAATTATCAAATAATAAATAAAAAATGAAAAGGAATAGCTCAGAGGTTAGATTGGATTTACAATATATCGCGCAGCCGTTTCGAGTCTTAAAAGTGTACGGCATAGGAGGTGACTCTCATCAGCACTTTCCTCCTTGCATTGGTTCAAAAAACGAAGAAAAGGATAATTTTGCAGCTATCTTAGGCGCGTAAATATTTAGAATATGAAGGGCTTTGGGTGTACTTCACAGCGGTTTGACGCTTTCGGTTTGGCTTTCAACGTCTGGGTCCTATTGCGAAGACCAGTAGTACATGTTCTTGGCATCTTCAAGCTTCAGGAATTATTTTGGGCCAGGTTATTTTTTGATTTGCTTAGCTGTAGTTTCTAAAAGACCCTAGCCCAAAATTCAGGAGGTTCTCAACGTCTTTTCTAGTAACACGTGCTCTACCGCTAAATGAATTTTTATAAGAATGGTTACTGTAGATTATATAATGTTTTGAATCCAAGGTCGATTTTCTCACGTGCTCCAAAAGAATATCCGACAAAGTTGCCTTTCCACTTGTCCATTTCCTCAACTTTTTCTGCCGGTTTTCAGAGGCCTGCGCCGCCAGGAAACGATCAATTCTTCCATTTTTTTTCATTTCTTTGCTGAAGTTTTTCGTTTTTTTTTCCGACGTCGCGGAGGCGTACAGTACTCTGTTCGACGTCTCCCACGGATAGGAAAAAACTGGTCTTAGGAATTGGTTTCCTCGTCTGATTGCATTGTTTCGCGCGAGAAAACAGTTAGGCGGACGGTTTGAAGGACAAGAAATGCGAGTTGAGCCGTTTTTGTGACAAGTTTGAGTGAAGTGACGAGCTCTTTGAAATTCCTTTTTCATTCGAAGGTTGTCGAAAATCTTTTTGTGAGGATAGATTCGAAATCAAGATTTCACGGCCGATTTTATGAAAAATTATGCTGCAATTTCAAAATATCACTCGCTCAAGAAAAAAAAACCTTTCAAAGAACCATTGGTACCAATAAAGTTGAATAAAAACTCTACGATGTGTAAAAGTGCGCTCTGTTGAACGGCAAACGGAGCGTCGGATCATTTTAAAAAAATTTTTAATTTTTTTTTGCGTTTTCACTCCCGAGAGATCCCTTTTTTTCTTTTTTGCTTCTGTTTTACATTCTGTTGTCATTTTCAAAGAATATCTAGAGCAGTGATTATGATAAGTCAGCCTCTTGAAAAAATCATCATTCGAGCGTTATTGATTGAAAAATTTATGTTTTTCATTCGAATACGCCCTTTCTTCGATCTCCTCAACTTGTTAACTTATACAAATTTTCTATGAGCTTTTTTGGAGACTCGTGTAGAATAAATGAATTCAATTCCATTTTATCGAATCATTGGTAACTATTGTCACATTGGCCAGGTGCAATATAATGTGGTTGAAAAATTAGAATTTCAGTTTTTAATTCTTTTAAAAGAGAGGTTCTCATAGCCATTTCTTCAACTTACTTGTTAAAAATATTGTTTTTTCTGCTTTGCTCATTTTTTTCCGCAGAAAAAGTTTTAAACCGAACACGGGCGCATATTTCGCAAGTATCCCAGGGTGTTTCTTTTTCCAATTCCCCAGTGAGGTTCTTGTCTTTTTGACAAGTAAAGTCGAAGCAACTCAAAACCTTTTTTTGTTTAGTTCTTCGCACGAAAAAAATGTTTCTTCTTGCACTGAGATTTTCTATCATGCTAAAAGAACTCATTTCGAAGTACTTGTTTTTAACACAAAAATATCAAGAAAAAATTCGTTTATGTAGGTTTAAAGACATGCTCCGCGAACACTGATATCTATAATTTTCTTTTTTTTCATAGCCATAATCGAAAGTCAGGAGAAAAATATTTTTTTTTTGTTTTGAAAACCGGAAAACTCTGAAAGTAAAACTTTTCATAGTTTTAATTTTTTTTTTGTTATTCTCTTTGAACTTTTTTAATTTTGTCATTTCGAACTCGCATTGCAGAGATCGAGCATTTCGCGAAAATTGAGTTTAGTTGAGTGATACCTTGCAGGAAAGGAAGAATAATAGAGGTTTTTTTGCTTTAAAATTGTCAGAATTTTTCTTTCTAAAACTTCTGAGCGCTGTGAATAATAAATTACTTTTTCTGTGAAAGGAAACTTGAGTTTTATCTTTTTCAATTTTTTTGTGTAGTAGAAAATTTTTCTAACAAATTTACTCAATTTGCCACTAGCTAATTGAAAAAAGGCTAGACTCATAAGCTCCGTTTTTGCATAATTTATTTTTGCTACTCATCTGAATAAAACCTCGAACAAATTTTATTTGCTTCATAAACTAGTTCTGTATAACGGTCATGGAAAATGACTTCAAAAAAATTCGATTCTATCCTATGCTACCAACCAGCGGTAATCGATCAGAAAAAGAAAAATTTTACCAATCTATTATTTTTACACCTGGATTTTAGCATATCAAAGGAATTTTCGTTTTTGAAAGCCGCAAAAATTAGATAATCTTTTGAAACGTCAGAAAGTACATCAGATGACGACGACAGACAGAAATCTTTGTAAAAAGACGAAAACGAACGGGCTAGGAGAGAAAAAGAAGGCCGAGGTGTGGTCGGCGAGGCCCTGGGAGGCTGGCTGCAAAGCCGCGCCACCGCCGACGCCGCGGTTACGGTAGTCCTCCCCTTCGGCTACGCGTCCGTCGACGCCACGCCCCATTGTCAGACATGAGTGAATGCGCCGCATGTGCACTGCCGATTCTTGACAGGTAATTTACTTTTTCTCCTTTCAGTTCTTTTTCTATTTGTTAGCGTGTGAGTGTTCTCCATTAATATGTGAGTTTGTGTGCGCCGCATATTCCATTATCACCTTGCCTTGCGCGCAAAATTGGAAAATGAAAATTGAAAAGCAAAGCAATTTTGCTCCGGCCGCTGGACGACGTAATGAGTAGTGGAAAAGGGGGCCGTTTTCTGAAATTGAAATTGAAATGGAAATCGAGAAACGACTCCGTTTTTTCTCCTTCATTCCGTTCATTCCTGTCAGTCGAGACTTGGCTCTTCTCCAGATACGTGTTCACGGTGCTCGGCAAGTCCTGGCATCAGTCCTGTCTCCGATGCTCGGACTGTCTCTCGCCCATGTCCCAGTCCTGCTTCAGCCGCGACGGCCTCATCCTCTGCAAAAGCGACTTCTCCAGGTCTTTCTTTCAGCGTCACTTATTAGCCATGCTTCTCAGTTTCCTGCTGATTCTACGTTCAAAAGTATTGATCCAAAAATGAAGATATAGTTTTTATGAGATAATATTTGGTCCAGTTTGGAATAAACTCGGTTCTAGTGCTTCCCTCCCAGCTTCCATAAAATTCTTCCAAATCGACCAAGGTACAATTGTGGAAACTACTTTGGGAGTCTGATTTTCGCTGAAGCCGGGTGTTTCAAGAAAAAAGTGAATAATATGTTGCATGTCAATAGCCTTTAGTGTTCTAGGGTTTTCAATTTCGAAGTAGGATCTTTTTATAACCAAACTTAGCTTCAGAAAATTTCCTTAACTTTGACAGTTTAACTCAACAAATTAAAAGGCCTCGCCGATTCTTCTTTGAATATTTAAAAAACCGTTTTGAAACTGAGCGTCAAACTTCAGTGTATGGTGGTCTTAGTAGGATATTTTCAGCCTTCCTTTCATTACCTCCAAAATTAATCCTTCCTGATTTATTCCAAGTTTTATTCGTCAGAAATTGTTCTAGGTTCATTCTATCTCGTTTATCTGAAAACTAGAGCCTGTTCCAAAAATCCTTTCAGTTTAGAAAAGCATTGTGCAAATTGAGCATTGTGAAAATTTTCTGTCAGGTCCTTTATTTTGCACCGTTAAATTTGGACCAGTACTATCAGTTTTTTTTTCAAACTAGTATTTCGCGTTGTTTCAGGCGTTACGGTCAGAGGTGTGCCGGCTGCGACGGAAACTTGCAGAAAGAAGATCTGGTGCGACGAGCGAGGGACAAAGTTTTCCACGTGCAGTGCTTCCAGTGCTCAATATGCCAGCGGAGGCTCGACACGGGCGAGCAGGTCTGCCCGCGTCATTTTCCGATTCCCTCGAGCTTCAACCTTTTTTTCTTTGACACGTTCCACTCAAATTTTTGGGTATCTTCAAATATGGCAGTGAAAATCAAGCCAAGTGCTAGAGAACCTTCATAAATAGTTTTTCAAACATTTATTTCTTCGTATTATTCATCTGGCTTCCCTTCTGGTAGTAATCTACTTTTAAATTCGAATATGAGAGAACAGTGTTTTTGAGTATGATTTTGAAAAATTGATTTCTCGATTTCACAAAATATCGTTTTCCGATCATGAAATTAGTCAAAAGATGTGAAATCCGGATTCGTTTTGCTCATTTTTTTTTCTATGAATTGAACTTACCATTTATTACTCGCTTTTCGTGAACTTGATACTTTAAATTCAACGGTAAGCCCCCATTGCGAAAATCTTAGCCAGCTTTCTTTTTCTTGATTCATCCTCTTTGTACTTCTAAAACCAATAGAAAAAACAAGGACCACTAGAAAAGGCGAGTCGCCAGGGTAATCCCCCAGTAAATCCGGTTCGAAATCCTCGAGCGATTGGCTCGGCGGAGCCAACCGAAGGCTGTCAAAAGCACCTGCCTGCCTTCCTCTTTTAGGAGGCTCTTTCCTGACAACTCGACCGTCGCTTTTCAAGTGTTATCTCCAACTATGGGCTTTAATTGATGAATTTAAAAAGGCCTTTGATCCAAAATTCAGTCTGCTCTGATGCTTGAAGAAGCCATTTTCAGTTTTTTTGGGTCTGAAAACACTGGAAAAAGAATTTATGAATAGACTACACCTGTGGAATTCGCTGAAAACCCAAGAAGGCTCAGAAAAGGCGCTAGAACAATTTCAAAGTTTTTTCAGTTCAAGTTCTTGTAGATTCTTTCGAAATTTCGCTTAAAAAGAGGATTTTTTGTGAAAAAATAATTATTTAAAGTCGACCTCCTTTTATTTTTTTATTTTTTTCATTTTTTTCACTCACCTTATTTAGAAAAATGATAAAATGAAAGCTTGTTAGTACTCTTTTTTTAGGATTTCCAACAATTATCGACTTTTTGTGACAAGCTACATATAGCCGTCGATCGAGTTTGCTTTTTAATTTTATTTTTCTGGAAATTTTCCCACTATCATTCATCAGAACAAAAACAAGCGGATTTGATAAAAAATATTTATATACTCAACATGCCTGGGAAAATAACAAAGCTTTTTCCAGCTCTATATTCTGGATGGGAATCGGTTCGTTTGCCAGACCGACTTTCAAAATGCGACGAAAAGCTCCACGCCTTCATCTTCGTCAAATCGACCAGGTATACGGGGGTTTTTTGATAGGAAATACGGAGTCTTCGGGGACGAAAATCGGAAGAAAGTTCGGGGATTAATGAGTTTTGGTTTGAGGTCTTTTGAGTTATTATGAAACTTCTATATTAAGAGTAGTGAGAACTGTTTTCGCTGAAGATTAAACATGGGAGAAAAACAGAAAAAAATCGTAGAGTGATAATGTTTTGTGGGAAAAGTTATCAGATTTGGAGAGTGATATTTGGTTTGAAAAGTTTTGTTCAGGCAGAAATTTTCTAGTTTTTTTTTTCTACGAAGGATGATTTTTAACACTTTAAAATTGGAAATTCCTGCTGGATTTGCAACAGTCTTCCCTACATGAAAAATTAAAGCTTAAAAATTTTTTGAGGCTTTGAGCCCTATTTTTTTTGCAGAGCTCATGGAGAAGGCCATTTCATTTTTTTTTTCGAACTTTGTTTCCGAAAGTTGTTTCTTTCCATGTGTTGGATGAAGATCTTAAAAGTCGCAACATTTGAAAATTCCTAATTACCAAAAAAAAAGACTTAAATTTCAACCGATTTATTTGCAAAAAGTAGAATATTGTGCAGTTCGCGACTTTCAGTTTCCTTTGCTGTTACTTTTTTGAGTTTTTGTGCAATTCAGAAGTTTTAATTTTCCGAGAATCCAGTGTTAACGACACTCTCAAGTTCACTTTTTTCTGATTTTGAATAGAACTTGAGCATCGGCTAGATCAAATTCGGGCGCACTAATTTATTCTCCGAACTGACCCTTAACCTGCGGCTCGATTCATTCGGTACCACTACCACCACCGGATTACTAGCACCGCAAAAGAGACGACGACGAGCACAAGTAGAACTGGAGCCCAAGATGAGGGACACCGGTAAACGACGTCTGCAGCTGTCACCACAACATCTTCTTTTGTTCTGCGAGAAGGAGCGCCTATAACCGCCGTGCACTAATCTCCTTATTCCATAATAGGACGCGCATCCGATCTGCGCCTTCCGTCGTCCGCGAGCCAGCCGGCTCATTTCTTTTGAGCTCTCTCGCTGTGCACACCGTGTCCGCTGAGATAACGATAAAGCCGCTCGAACAATATGCGGCCATATGGTTCCGAGTCTTGTACTCTTGTTGAGCATGAGTAGTTGGCAGAAAATGGTCGTTGATGGACGTCTGGGAGTTGGGAATCTGTGAAGAATACAACTTGAGGTAAAATGTAGGAAGGGGGAGTAGAACATGAGGTAAACGGATAAAGCAACTGAAAGTAGATTTAGAAGAAAGTTTCGTACTGGATAATGGCTAATAAACGAAGCTTGAATAATAGTTCAGTCTAATTTTGGTACAAAACAGCAACGGAGAGTTGAAAGTTGCAAGGGCAATTCAAAAAAAAAAAATTAGCTTGAGAATAATGCAACCATTCGAGAAAGTAGGAACGTTCAGCTAAGAACTATATACTTGGCTTTATGGTCAGTTAAAATAAAACAAACTTGCTGATAAAAAAATGAAAGAGAAAAAAATATCTCGGAGCTGTTTGTTCTCAACAAAAAGTGGAAAAAGCCTTTGAACATTAAATTTTTTTCGCTCTTTTGGACAAAAAAAGTATTTGATTAATGAGTAACTGAATGAGGAATTGAAAAAAAGATATTAAAAAGATATTTTTTTAAATGCCTTCCCGGTTCCGTCCATTGCTAGGTTCTTGAGGACCTTTATTTAAAAAAAAACACTTTTTTGAGAATTATTTGCTCCTGGTCAAACTTGTTCTTTTTTTTCGTTTGACCTTGAGAAATAGTTGGGAATTTTTTTCAGTTTCGGTGTCCAACGGCTCAGAGTGCACGTCGGACGTGGAGGAGGAGAACGTCGACGCGTCGGATGAAGTGGGTTCTCGGATTTCTTTTTTCGGGGGAAAGAAGCCCAATCGAGCCGCCTCATCCGCTTGTTGAGCTCGAACTTGTCATGGGGGGCCTCTTTGTTTTTTTGCAAAGCACGGGAATTTTTAGAAAAAAAGAAAATTCACCTACCCCTGCCAAAACGATTAAACAAAAAAATTAAATTGCTCTTTTCCTGCGTCATATTTTTTTGCGAATGCGATGATCCTCTTTTTGAAATTAGTTCTAGTTATTCACGGCTCGTGACAAGCTCGACGAAATGTATCGAATTAAATATGAAAACTACAAGTTCACAATATATCTTGATTTTTATGCATTTTGCTCAGTTTTATAAGTAAAATATTGTTTAATTAGTAAGTCTTTACTTCTTTCGGAGTTTTTTTCAAATTTTCGGCGGGACTAGTAATCAATTCAGAATTGAAGTTTATGTTTTGCCTTGCTTCCTGTATTAAAGTGATAAGTACAGGAGGAGTTTTTTTTGGAAAAAAAGATGAATG
Source organism: Caenorhabditis auriculariae (assembly GCA_904845305.1). Lineage (NCBI taxonomy): Eukaryota > Metazoa > Nematoda > Chromadorea > Rhabditida > Rhabditidae > Caenorhabditis > Caenorhabditis auriculariae. The sequence goes on along the minus strand of CAJGYM010000001.1, from coordinate 4,253,462 downwards.
GAACTAAATTTTTCTATTCAGACAGTACTAGACGACGGCGAGGGCGGCGAAGGCAAAGATTTAAGCGATGACGCGTCGGCGGCGAAGCGTCGCGGACCCAGGACCACAATAAAAGCCAAACAGGTACCGTAGGCCGTTTGCGAAAAACTGTCGCGACTCGCTTTTTTTTTGCTGGAGTGGTAACTAGATGTTATTCAAAAGTCCTATCCATCGTTCCTATCGCGCAGAACTTTGTGTTGTCGTTAATTTTTTTTTGATTAGAAACGGAGAGAAGTTAACGAAAGACCCGAGTTTGGAAAAAAAAAAAATAGAAAATGAGAAGTATTTTGTTAGGTATCTTCCTAGTCGCAAAAAAAGGGAAAGCAAGCAAGAAGTTTCAAACACATGAATGGAAGAAGTAAGGATTTTTTTTTACTATTTTCTCAAAAATAAATTCGCGAACGGTACTTCTTGTTAGAAGTGTGAGCCAGAGCAAAGTTTACATGTGGTCTAATTTTTTTCTCTAATTTCCCGGACTGCTGATTTTTTCTTCAACTAGATTCAAGGAAAGTTCAAATTTGAACCCTTTTTTCTCATTTCTCAACGAAGATATATTTTTTTGCGTTAGATTTTTAATTTTTTTACCAAATTTTTTTATTCGAAATATTTTTACAAGTTTCCTTTAGTTTAAAAAATAGCTCTCGTGCCCACACTGTGACTCACAAATTTTTTCTTCCTCCATTTTCCGAAGTTCTAAAAAAATGAAAGTTTTTGCAGTTAGAAACGTTAAAAAATGCGTTTGCGACGACGCCGAAACCGACGCGGCACATTCGAGAACAACTTGCGCAGGAAACGGGCCTCAACATGCGGGTTATCCAGGTATTCATTCGTTTTCGGGTTTTTTTTTCAAGTTTTTCGTGCAAGTCCATTTGATAAGATTACATTGAAGGAATGACCTTTTCATTTGTTAAATGACCTTTTTGACACTTAATCATGTTCCTAATTCATATTCAATCCCGAAAACGCTCAAAATTCCAGAATGCTTTAGTTTTCCTTTAGAGTTTTCATCTGACACGATTTTTTTTTTCCGAACCAGTATAGTTTTTTGTATCGGAATCACGACACACATTTCCTTCCCACTTATTTCTGGAACTTTCGTTAAACATTTCCCTTTTAAAAAATATTTTCGAAGTAAATAACTTCAACTTCAACCTCAACCTGTTCATTTTTCGATTAAAATTTTTCTTTCTCAAAAAAGGGACCGAAGAGTCCGCCGGAGGAATTCCCAAAACAGGCCATCGGTTGCTCTCGAAGCTCATTACTCTGACTTCTCCGGCTGGTCTCTCCTCGGGACACGCTGCCTCGTCGCCTAGTCATTTCCTCTTTAATTCACCTGCGCCTCGCAGCTCTCATGGGGGCTGCGCGCCAAGGCAATTCAATTACCGTAAGACGGGTGTAAATAGGGAGCAAACGCGCGCCAGCCTCTCTCCTTTCTTTCCTCTCCACTACAGTAAACCTCAAGGAACCGCAAAAATAGGGAATCTTGACGCATCGTCAAGAAAGGGATCGTCTCTTGGAGGGAGTTTTCCTTGATTTTCGTGGAAATATCAATTAGGTCCTTTGTTTGGATAGGGTGAGAACCTTTCGATTATATTTTAATCGGAAATTCGGACGTACTGTAACTTTCATGTGGGAGTTGCATTATCTTTTTCGAAGATGGGAGTTTATTTTTTGATGAGAATGTGATAAAAATGCCATTTTCCACTTGTGGCTTTCAGAGAAAGTTGATGAGAATGTGTGATGTTATTACAAATTGGAAATAACTCCTTGCAAATTTTTCAATTGGTATTCTAAACAAAGGTTGAGCGTTCAAGAAATGTTTTACGAGTCGAACTTTTTTTTCTTGCGTTTCTTTTTTTTATGAAAATAAGTTTTTCCAGGCAATATTAAGGCACTTTGACATCGAGTTTTTTTTCTAGGAACTCAATTTTTTTCTTCTCCAGCTTCTCTCGTAAAAAAAACATCAACACGTGAAAAAAAAATAATTTAAATTCGTTGTAGAAAGCAATAATTTGATGAAAAAAATTATTGGTAAAAAAAATGACTTCATTGGTGCTGGTTATGCTTAGTAAGCGTGTTCCGAAGGCTTTTTTGAACCTTTTCGAAAAAATCCTTCTTTCTTGTAAATGCCTGAAATTTTACGTTTGTAAGTGACCCACCAAAACCTTTTTTAAAATTTATCGACTTTTTTTCAGACCGCACAGTTTGCAAGTGCGTGGAAAGTTTTTCCGTTCAACCTATTTTTTTCATTATAAAAAAATTATTGACTGATCAGTGTGAATCTGCACAAGTTAGCTTGGGTTTGAAATTTGAGAAAAGAAATTAATAAAAAAAAATGTATATCAATTAAATATTAGAGGAACAGATAGGAAACATTTTCAAAAACTTCAAATGAGTTTTTGAGGAAAAGTTTCACGAAAAGCCGACAATGGGTTTTGTAGAACAATGCGAAAAATTTTAGGTGTGGTTCCAAAATCGACGGAGCAAAGAGCGGCGAATGAAGCAGCTCCGGATCGGCGGCTACCGACCGCTGCGGAGGTCGCGGAACGGCCGCGACGAGATCTGCGCCGAGATGTTCGCACCTGGTTGGTTTCCGGGGAAAAGACGACTCCTGTTTTTATCGCATTGCGCAACGCTCACCTGCCATCCGTAAAATAGGGCTAATCGCAGAAGGCAATCCGGCGTTCTTCGGCCAGCCGCCCATGGGCTTCTTCTGCGATCCGTACGCGCCACCCGGCACTGAAAGGACCATCCTTCCGTTGCCGCCGCCGTTCATCCCGACCGATCCGGCTACCCCCCGAATGAACCACGGTACGTCTGGCAAACTAAGTTGCTATTTGTAAAGAAACTAACAAATTTTTCTTTTTTTTCAATTTTTGCCATAACTCGATAAATAGCAATCAACATCACATAGTTTAATTTATGTGCTTTCGAAATAACTTAAAAATTTCAAACTCTCGAAGATATTGAGAAAAGTCGAAAGAACTCGAAAAAAAATTGACCTTTGCGAAAGAGAAAAGGTCACTTTACGTTTTTTTTTTTCAAAGTTCCTGCATTCCTGTGAGAACTCCGCCTGCCTGGAAAATATGGCTCAAGTTTCACTGAAAAAAATGAACTTTGAAAAGATGACAGTGGCTTTTGACAAGGAATGAAGTACATTGAAAAAATTGTTCTCTCGAGTATCCTTCGAAGTGGATATTATTTAGACGGTTTCCCTGAAGGAACTTCGCCCGAATTCGAAGGCGACATGAATTTTGCCTGTATGTACAATACCGACATCAAACCGACGCCAATCGGCTGGTGAAAACTATTATTTTTCCAATTTTTGTTTTTATTATCATTTTTTTTTATCGTTTTGCTTGTTCACAGCTCATCGGAATGTCAACGAAGACTACGCAGATTATTGAGTCTACTCTCGAACTTGTGATATTATTGTTTCTTATCTATTTCTTCCCATCATATCTTTATTCTACAACAATAATGATATCAGTGGCTTTAGTGGGTTTCTAAAGAGTATGAGAGCATAATTTAAACACTAAAAAAATCGAACTTTTTTTAAGTTCTTTTGAAAGAGCTTGAGTGATTTGAAGGCGCGATTGCCTTTAAAAACTACAAGTATTTTTTAAATGAACTATTTGGAGAAAGAGCCGAAAAACGCTTTCTCAGCTAGTTTCAAGTAATCTACTTGTGCATCTCATTCTCTCGAATCATAATCAATTTTCTCTCCTACTGCATTTTCTACTTTCCAAAGATTAAAAAACGATAAAAATGAATAAAGAGTATTGAAATATGTGACAGATGACAAGTGATGACTTGAATGACATACGCTAATGATGTCACGTTTGGATAGCCTCGCGGGAAAAAAAAGAGGAAAAAATGGTGAATAAGATGTGCAGGTGTTGGTTTTCGCGCTGACACCTTGGCAACAACAAGTGATGTCTAATTTGCATGATTGGCGTTGGACTGGAGGGCTACCCTGAAGAGAATTGAAGTGATCGCTGGATTTATGGCTGTGAAGCGACTAAAGTGATTTTTTTTCATCTCAAGTCGACAGAAAACTCGAATCATCATCATTTTTATTTACTTTATTTCAGATTTCATCAAATCGAATCGTAGGAAAAAGGTCACTGTAAAAATCATTCATCTTTATATTTTCAAGCGGCTAATTCCTGCTTAAATGATTATTCCAATTCAAAATCACTCCATTTCTCGAATTTATCTTTCGGATAAATCAAAAATAAAGAAAAGCCCAGAATTCTCCGAGAATTTCGGTTTCTTTTGATGATAGGACTTTTTCTTAAATATTTTCGAGCCTCATTTACCGTACACCTGGCCAGAAGTCCTTATCACAATATAACAACGGATGTAGGCGTTGAAGCAAGAGAGCGAGAAAAAAAGAGTGGAAGTTGGAGGAAATTGAAAAGAGGTCCGCTCGGGGCGTCACACGGCAACTTCGCTATTTTTGGAAGGAACGCGATTTTGTACACTCAAGGGAAAAAAGTCTACGAAATGCATTTATTCTGTAGAGTTCGATAGTGTTTATTATAATATGCGTCAGTCAGAATGACAGGGAGACCCGTCGCGAAAGAACAAAAAGAGAGGAAAAGGTCGGTTGGAGAGTTCAGCTGAGCAGTCGCGCCAAAGTCTTGAACTTCCCCTCGAGGATCTCGACGCGCGACTCGAGCTTCATCTGCGACGCCTTCAGCTCGCGATTCTCGCGTCTCAGCTGCGAATTCTTCTGGTGCAGTTGTTCGATCTCCCATCGGAGGTCTTCTTTCGCCTAAAATGTTGCTTTTCGGAAAGTTCTAGTCCATTCTAACAATTTTATTGCACCATGTTTCGTACAACTTTTCCGAGAAGGCTATGGAACAATACTACAAAGTTAAGGTAGAAAAAAACGAAAATTTTTTTGGTCTCACTTTCGTCTTTTTAAGTTTGAGTCAAAAAAAAAACTGTTTTTGTCTTTGGAAAAAGTTCTCAACTTCCAGAAACCTTTTTCTTTTTTTTTGAGATGATCCATACCTTAAATTAATAATTTTTTTCCAGATAAAAAAATATCGTCCATTGAAACTTTCTATTGTAAAAAAATGACAACTTCGAATTTTTTTCTACATAAACAGTGGATATTCCCGTTTTTTTCCACTTTCTTTCCTCAAGTTCACTATTCCATATTCCTCGAATAAAAAAATATTATTCCACATCCAGATTTTGCTTACTGATTAGTTTCTTTTCTGAAGACTTCTCTAGCGGCAAAAATTATTTGCTCTCTTCAACTAGCACACCTTGCTGGCTTCCTTCTCGAGCTTGGAGACCTGAGCGTCGACCATGAACGAGTCGAGGCGGATGATGCGTTGGGCAGCCTTCAGACGCAGATTTTCGCCCATCCTTCAGATCTCATTAGCAATTAAACGAAGGCTTCTCCCCCCATCTCACCGCTCTTCCATCACCCGCTCGAGATGCGTCCGATAGTGGAGGGCGGCGCGTTTGGCGTGCGTCGCCACGGGCTCCCAGTTGACCGTTTCCTGGAACGTTTTTGTTTTCCGGAGATGATCAACGGCTCCGACCTCGTAGTTGCCTTTGAGCATGCTCTCGATCCGGTCGAGCAGCAGGAATGTCTTGTCCAGAATTATGCCGTATGGGAAACAGCAAACTCCTGGAAGTACAGCGTGTATAAGAAAAATTTTTTTTTTTTCATGGAAGTTTAGAAAAAAGATTTCTTGAATTTTTCCTTTGAGCCGAGTTATGGCTTGAATCAATTTTTAAAAGATTTCAGTGCAATGAAATACATACTTTAAAACGTCTTAACTTGGCTCGAAGACAGAATCCAGGAAACTTTTTCTTGTCAGTGATGAGGATGCTCTACAAAACACAGCAAAGCTTCCTCTAATCCTCAAGATGTGTCCATTTTCTCTTTTTTTGTAATTTTTACAAGACAAAAAACAACAAGACAATTCCGTTTCAAACTTACTCTTTTTTGGAAGGTAGCCCTAGGAAAAGACATTCGGTAACAAGAAAAGGGTAGCAGGAAAAAAAAATAACCAGCTCTAATAGCAAAGATTGAAGATTTTTTTTTACGAATTCATCGTAAAAAGTAGAAACCTTCATCAAGAACAGCTCGCATGATGTCGACGGGATTCAAAATGTGTACTTGGATGTTGGTCATAACACTCGTCGCGTACTGCAAGGCGGGCTCGGCGACGACTCTTCGTTGGAGGCTCATCAAAAGTTTGTCCGACCTGAGAATAACCTTTTCTCAGGCATAAAAAATATATTAGGTCATAAATTTGATTATAATTTCTTCACCTGAAGATCTTTTTCACTTTCGTCGAATTTCAAAAGGGATAAGTCAAAATCAATCAATCAAATCAAAATGTTTTATTTCTCACACACAAGTACTAAATTTCACGAAATAGATGTAGGGAGAATTTGGGAACACATGTGTCGGAACTTGTGGTGATGGAGGGAAGAGGACTCGCGGTCGTGTTAACCCCCCACTTGAGTAAATTGGAATAACCATGAAGTTATTCTTTTTAAATGTCGATTATGTAGCTTTCATATTTTTTTGTTGGATCAAGAGTGTTTAGTTCTGTGATGTTGTTTTTCAAACCATTTCTCAAGTTTAGATCTGAACTTATTTTTTTCATACTCAAATACTATGTTTCTATCCATATGATTCCAATGATTGAATACTCTTTGATTAATGAACCGGTAGTGTATGTCAGAAAGTAGAGGCCATTTCCTCGCAGTTGATTCGATCTACTTGTTGTATTTTGTAAAGGGATTGGAGATGGGCACCAATAGTATCCGTAAATGAAATTGTGAGCAGCAGTTATGTCTTTCTTTAAGTCAGAAAAAAATTTTTCAGAGTTTCTATTAAATAGATGATATAAACTTGTTTTTTTTCGATCGAAATAACAAAATTGTAAAAATTTTTCAACCAACAGTAAAATTAGATCGAGCTGGAAATGCATAAATTCATGAAGTCTCAACAAAGCTTTTTTTATAGTTTTTCTCATAAAAGAATAAAAAAATAAACTGCACTTATTCTTTTTTCGAACCAACCTCTCAAGCAGCTTATAATAACCACTATTCAAAAAGTTGTCCAGCGATTTCGTCCCAGTGCGGATGTACTGACCGCAAATAACCCAACTGGAAAATATAATTTTAGAAATAAAAGTTTCTTTGTGAGAAGAAACCTGTTGATAAGAAAAACACTTTGTGAGGATCATTTGGAGGGCTACAACAGGGATTTGAGCGGGAGATGGATGGGTGATTCGGCAATTTTGGGGCTTCGTCGTTGTGATCGTCGGCGGCGGGAGACGTTCTGAGCTTTTCCCTGGAAAATATCTTTTTTTTTAAAAACCTTTCCTAGTGCAAACATTTACTTCCAATTCAAGACAGTTTAAGTATAGATCCATATAGAGCATCAGAAGGAATAAATTTCCAGGGATTTTTTTCAAATCAAAAATTTTCTCATTGACCTTTCTTTGGAATAACTGTTGAATCAATTTTTGATCAACAGTTGGAAAAATCGAAAAGTCGAAAATTCCCGATCTAATAGATTTCATATTTTTGAAAAGAAAGAAATTTTCGAGAGTGGCCAAAGATATTCGAGTACAAAAAAAAGCAGAAAAGGCGGGATTCTAAAAGAAAACAATTTTTGATTTTTTCGCATGATTTCTTCGCTTTCAGCTTTTGTATCCATGTTCCTCGGAGACATTTTGAGCATTTTCAAAAACTTACCGTCTGAAAAATAATGAGAAGCTTACCAAAATGGCAGTTTTCAAACATCAAAGCATATTACTATTGTTTAAGATCTCTAAACATCGAAGAATGAAAGATTAACAGGCCATCTTCGATGAAAAATCTTGAGCTGAATCAATTTTTCTAATTTTTTTTCCCTTGAAAAATAGAAAAAATGATGGTAAAAGAACCTTCAAAAATAGGATCGAGACGCCGGTCGGGGGTCATGCTGCTCCGACTCAAGGAAGGCCGAAGAGCTCGTTGAGCCGATGAAAAGCCGTTCAGTTTTCTCGGCTGAAAACTTTTAGAAACTGAAAAATGACACAGAACAGTTTGACAACCTCGCCATTGACCAGGAATTTCTCTTCGAAATTTTCAGAGGAAGTGTTGGCGAGAAGCTTCCTACGCAGTTCAGACGCGCTGCCATCACTGTCAGGCATCTTTAAATATGGTGTATTATGATGTTTAAAAAAAGTTGAAAATTTTTAAACCAGATTAGACAGAATGAGAGATTTACAAAGAAATTATTTTGGAAACTTGCTTAACTTTTTAAAAAAAATAGCCAGAAAGCTCTTAGCTGAAAAAAAGAAGATCTCAAACCTGCATAACTTCTTAGTTTTTTTGAGGAAAAACAGTTTAAAGTCAGATCCCCAAAAATCCGTAAAAAAATAGGCTATTTCGGGGTCTTGAGTCCTTATTTAAAAACTAGGAAGTTGGGCAGTTTCAGACTTTCAGGATCCTTTTTTTCTAGTACAACAAGCATTGTTCTGGCCGGTTTTCAGAAGATATCGGACTGCATAGTAAAATGAACATTTCTTTGTGAAACATAATTTGAGTCAACTTCAATTCAACTTGAGGGAACCTTTTAAACCAATTTTTCGAATTATAACGTCTCAAAAGTACCGAAGAAGTTTTTTTTTACACGGAAAGCATGCAACTTTGGGGTAAAATGCTTAGGAATAGAAAACAAATTTAAAAAATAGGAAGTCTTATGGAACTTTTCAAACTTTTCCGGAATAGTTATTTTTGAAAAATCCGGACTATTTCATCACAAGTCTATGTCCAAAAGAGGTTGGCGAGCTTTTTGAAGAAGTATGAAACAAATCGGCAAAAAAAGTTATTATTTTAGGCCAAGAGCGCTTTTTGAGCAAAACCGGAAACCTGTTTCAAGTTCAAAAACTTGGAGACAGGAATTTTTTTATTATTTCAATCCAGTTACAGCGAAAAAGATCACAGAGTTCCCAGCCATATAATCGATTTTTCACACAGAAGAGTTATTGAAAATTTTCCTTTGAAAAGAAACAAAAATAAACGTCAGCTGAAGTGCAGGCGGTGAAGCTGCCGTTGACGGGAGTCACGTCGCCGTCGAGCGAATCTGACGAATTCACGGACTTGACCTTGTTCAAGCCGATGGATCCATTCAGGGGAAGTTCGGACGATGAACTTCTAAATTCGTCTTGTGAGTTGAATCCGGCAAGATTTCGAACATCAAAATGTTGCTTTAATATGGTGTATTTCGGGCGACGTTTTTAGAACACGGCCGCAAAAAAAGACTAACTGAAAAAGAATTTTTTTTTGCTTCAAGAAACTTGAGAAAATTCCAAAAAAGACTACAAAATATGGGAAAAGGTCTCAGAGAGAAACTTTGTGTCCGGTGATTTCGGCATAAAAAAACGTGAGAATCTGGCGTGATATTTAATTTTCTATAATAGGTTTTACCAAGTTTTTCACTATTTGAAGATTTTTGCAACTTCATAAGATGCCTCGAAAAAGAAAATTCAGGCTTTCGGAATTTTTTAAAGACACCCTTTAAGGTCAAATACCTTCAAAAACATAAGTGAAATCTCATATTTTGCCGACCGATATGTTTTTTATGCTGAAAAACCCATTTTTTGTTTTAACGGTTGAATTTTTTAAATTAAAAAAAATCGATTTAACAAGTAACTTTTTGTACAATACCTGGCCGTGGGCGTGCCCGTTTCCCGGTCAGGCGAATCCTTTTTCTCCGCTTTTTTCTTCACTATCCGCACCTAAATCGTGCTTTTTTGAAGTTCAAGACTAATTGAATCTACTTTTCGTTCTTTGGGCGGTTCTCCGGGGTCGACGATGACTTCGCCAGTCGGCGACTTCTTTTTTATTACTTTTCTGACCACTTTTACTGTTTTTTTAGGGGCCGGCACGGCGAAAATCTTCGTCACTGGGACCACCCACAACGAAAAATTGGAAGCTTCCGAGACCTGGAACAAAAGCGATTGAGTGTGTTTTGAAGTAATGAATTATTTTTTTTTCAATATGCTTGGAAAGCTTGAAAAATAAAGCAAACATTTTTCAGTTGAAGAAAAAGGAAGCATAGTCGAAATGAAATTTGCAATTTTTATCTTGAAAACCTTCTGAAAACTATTTTTCTGTTCAACTGTAAATCTTGAAAAAAATACTTTCTAAAAAAACCCAAGTTTTTTTCTTTCAAATTCTTTTTTCAAACGATCATGTCTAACTTAAATCACTTTTTCTAGATTTTTTTAATAAGATTTGAAAAAAAGTTTTCATTTGATAAGACCAACTTGAAGTTAGTTTTTCGCTTAAGACTTACTTTGAGTTTGAAATTTACTTGAAAGTTTCCCTTTCAGATCTCTTTCTTTATTCCATCAACCCACAGAAGCGGACGGTGAACTGATCATGGAGGATTGTTCGGTAGAGTCGGGGGTGTCTTCGCGTTTTGTGGAAGAAACCGCGGGAAGACTAGAGGAGAGTACGTGGTAGGTTGCATGGCCCTAATGGTATCATTGGGGAATCTCAAGTGATTTTTTTGGCTACCTGCTCAAGTTCGGCCACGAAAAACGCCCATTTTACGGGGTAAAGTTTGTCGAAAAGTTTGGTCAGCGGCGTGATCCAGTCTCTGCCGCGGCCGAGCACCAGCTCCAGACAGCAGCCCGGTTCGCCGTCAGTGAAGATCGCACTTTTCTAGGAATATACGATACTTATTTGAATTATTTTCGACAAAAGAAGTGCAGAAGGTTGTCGCATAGTCTAACTTTTCCCAACACTTTTTCTCCAATTTACAGAACCATTTTTTTCGATGCACTCGGCCTCTCTCTGTGCATTTGATGTATCCTAACTTGCCTATAACGCGAAAGTCGGCAATTCTTTCAGGCTAAATAAAACGTTCATTTTCTATGCTGTCCATTTTTTTGAGACCCGACGGCAGCCAAAGGACGCCGAGATACATTCCAGAAAAATTTTCAACAGATATTAAAAAAATATCCACATTTTTGTATGAAAAATTTTTAATCTCTGTCCTTTTTTTCTTCAAATCTCTTCATTTTTCCATACCAAAAAAATGAATTAAATTATTTTTTTAAATTATAAATTATTGTTCATCGCACTTCGAAAAAAATGGCTTCTATAGCTAGAAAAAATTAAAAAAATTAAAAATCAAATAGTGACAATCAACGCAGAATAAGTTAAATTAGAATTCGATACAATTTTTCACAGATGTTCTTCAACTTTGTGCAGATGTACGACGCCGAGACCCTCTTTTTCTCAACTGTGTTCGTATATTTTGAACTTTTGAGTGCCATAATTTTTCTAGAGAGCAAAAGTCGCACTCAATTTCCATGATTTCTAAATCAGCGTGCCCCAAATCATGTCTTCATACGAAGATTCATTCAACTTTGATAGTTTTTGCTCTTTGAAAGAATTTATTATCCTTTTCTTGGCATCCTTTTTCTGTTCGTGCGCCTTTAATATGAAATAATTGAATATCCAGCGGATTCTGATTATTTTATTTAACTGTAAAGTGTCTTCTATCGGAAAATTCCAAGTGGTGCAGACTTTTGATCTTCATCCAGGAATATTTTTGCCATTATCCGGGAAATTCTCAAGCACAAAGTAAAAAGATCTTTCATGTTGGTCGGAGTCGCTAGGACAATGTTTATGAAGTGTCAAACTAGAAACGACCCTAGACCAACGATACTCGGAAAATCAAACTTTTCATTGTATTCTCGAGCTAACAGGAGCCAAAAAGCGCGCTTTTTCCGATCTTATCATGACGAGAGCTGCGAGTAAGTCCTGCCTTCCAGAACCCGATCTCTTTATCTTTAACTGAGGCTTTTGTCGTCGCAAGCGTTCAGTCCAAGGGGGTGGCACCTACAGCGCAAATATCTGTGCGTATAGCCGTCGAGCTTCTCCCCCATCACACAAATATTATCGATCGAATGGGTCGGCCACTCGACTTGCCGGTTGGCCGGTCCATTTGTTGCAAGACAAGAAAGAACAAAAAACAAGGATTTTAGGGCGGAAAACCCACCTTTCCGAGATCGATACGGTGCATGCCCGCGCACTCGAAATCTTCCAGGCAGCTCGTGTCCGGTACAAATGTCACCTTAATTTTCATCTCATTTCTTGGAATGATACTCAAAATCAACCATTCAAAAACATATAAAAAAGCTTCAAAAGATTATAACATGCTCAAAAAACCTTCATGGAGTGTTGAAAAGCGCATAATTTTTACACGACTAAAACGATTCTCTTCTCTCGAATATTCCACCTTCCAAAAAGCACTTCTGAGCGAAAATCACCTTTTCCCATTTTCTTCCAATTTTCTCTTTTTATTTTGCAAGATTTCGAGCAGCTGTTGTCTTTGAAGAGAAACAAAAACAACAGACAGACACTTTCAAAAACAGAGGGATCAATAGATGCATTATTGCACCTCTAAACACCTCAAGTTTTCTTTTTCAAATTTAGGGAAATTAGTGAAAAAAAAAGATGCAAGGCTGATAGAGTATGAAAAACTGGGATGGAGGACTGAGAAACTAGAAAAATTTGAAATGCTCAATGTTCGCAATGTACGTACATGAATCTAGCTTTTCGATTATCTTGGACTTTTAGTTCCGAAAAATTTTTTTAAACTGTCCTTGCTGTGAATTCTTTAAAGGCCGAAAATCGCGCTGAAAATGGCTCTGCGCTTGGAAAGGCTTGTATAAAATTTCCATACGACTTTGAAATTTATACCAAAGCGTTTTAGACCAGAAAAAAAAAGGCGAAATACGGAAAATTTCATTTCGAGAGTTGAGTCAGAATTCATTTGAGCCTTTTGTTCTTCCGCGAAGCTTTTACGAACCGTATTCTTGTTTTAAAACTCATTTCAACTAAATAACTCCCGTCCTGAGGCTTGATACATTTGAAGGCTCCTTGGAAAAGTTTTAGTCCTGGCAATTGATAAAGAAAAATAATAAGTTTTTTCGCTGAGTTTTTTTTAAAAGAGACAAATAAAAAAGTGACTTTTTCAGAAGCCCCGTAAGCTGATGAATGCTCTGAAGTAAAAAAACCTGTTTGGTTTTTTTCGAAATCATCAATAGTATCTTCAAGGTAAAAAAATCAACAATAAATTAATCAAATAGGAGTTGATTATTTCAAGTTTTTATACAGTGAACGTGTTTAAAAAAGAAGTTAAAAAATGATGTGAAGAAACAAGGAAACGAAAAGGAGAAGGCTTACTGAGGTTTAATTAGAAAGTGTTGAATATGTTAAAAGTTTTTGGAGGTATTCAAGTGGAACCTCTGAATAATAACAAAGAAAAATGAATGAAGATAATACCTGGCGTCCGAGATGAGCAAAAGGTAGTCGAAAAGGCGCTTGGGCCAGGACGACGCCCGGTCCCATGCTGCATTCAATCCCGTCAAATTCTTCAGATAGTGCATCTTGTACTTCTGCGAATAAATCCGATTTTTAGACTTCAAAAAATACATCCAACCAAAGTTTATAAAAACAGCATAAAATGAAGACCTCTTTATGATAAATATCAAGCAGTTCTTGAACTTATTTTGATCCGTTTTATTCTCAAACCTACCAATAAAATATAAACCGGTTCGGAGACGTTTTATTCGCTTTTCTTTCATATACTTTCGCAAAACACGACGGATGCTCCAAAATTACGAGCCAGAGGATCGGGTTGCCCGATGTTAAACTTTTCAGCTTCATCGCTTTTCAGTCGCCTCATGTTTTCGTCAAGTTTCCATGAATACTATGCTATATTTCTTCCGCGCGTAACGGAAGTTAGAATAATGATGATACAAGAGACAGTGAAGTCCGAGAAAATGGAATGAAAACCATGGATTCTTGTTAACACTAACAAAACATTGATGACAAATATTATTTTGAGCTTGAACGCGTTGCAAAAAAGTTGAAATGAATTTTAAGAGTGAGAGGGAAGTACTGAAAAAAAAAAACCACTGCGACAAGAAAAACAAATACTCAAAAACCGTTTCTATAATTGAAAATGTGAATAAAGGGAATCTAATGCCGTGTTAAAAGTAATTTCCGCGAAATGCAAAATGGTCTCTGACCCTCCAAAATTTAGTTATCTTTCTCTTTCTCTGACGGCTATTTTGAATTTCGCGGAAATTACTTTGAACACGGCATAATGAATCGTCGAACAAATCAAGATAATCTCCGAAAACTGAATTTCATGGAAATAAAAGAAGAAATAGAATTTGTGAATGAAATAAATGAATGGAAAAAAAAACTTAGAAATTTCGCTCTGAGGAAAGAGTTTGCGTGAAGATGGAACGTCGTTGAAAATTTCAAATTAGAACTCGAGTTCTAACTCGAAAAATTTCAATTGGGAGTTAACAGTTAACTCCCAATTGAAATTTTTATCTTTTAATCAATGTAAACGTTTCTTTTTATAGCACTCCTACAAAGGCTTTATGTTGAAATATAGCGTTGTCAACGTTGATAACGTGTTTAAATTTTACTTCGTGAGTAGGTAATTACTCCTTGTAATTTCTAGCAGCTCAGTTTTTTTTTTATCTTTGCTTATTGTTCTATCTAAATTCAGCTGAATTTGTATTTTTTTTTTGTTTTCTTTTTTTTTCATTGCTTAATAAGTTTGGTTTATTTTTATGTTCTTGACTGAGAATGAAGATCATCATATTGAAGGTTTTTTTCGTATTTAACCGTTATGTTTTTTTTTTAATTTTTCGCTTTTTTATGAACTTTGTCATGATTTTTTTTTTCAAATTTATCGAGGCGTTGGGACGTTTTGTACTCGTTTTTCAATGAAGATTAGATTCGAAATTGAAGATAAAGATGAACGAGGAACCTGGAAGTAGCGGGAGGAGGTCGTTGCCGGCGTCCATGTCGGTCGGCGAGTCTGGACGAGAGGCCGTTACACACTCTGCAGCTCACGCAAGTCTTTCGGCGGACTCCAAGCCGGAGGCGAAGGAACGCGGACCGCGACACGACGGTGGGCGCGGCTTACACTTGGGGCGGCTCTCGGCCTCTCCGCCATCCTATCTTTCTTCCGCCATCACTTTGTACAGTTGCTGGAGGGTACAAACACTTGATGAATGCACCTTTCGGTTACTTTGAGCGGCGATGCAAAAATGATGCGAAAAAAAATACAAAAATAAAGGCGAATCGCAATTTAAATTCAATCGCATATTCCAATTTTTCTAGGTTTCTTACCACCACTGGTTAGGCGTCAAACTTGTTAACTCAGTGGGTTAGTGTTGACACGAAGTAAGATAACCGAAAAACTAACCGAAAAAGAAGCGCCTGGAAATAATATATGAAAGGCCCTACAGGCTCCTTTTTTTCTTGATCTTTCTCTGAAAACCTTTTGAGAAAAAAATAGGAAGCGAGAAAAAGGTAAAAAAAAAGGAGATTCTGAAGAACTCTTGAAAAATTTTCCGGATCACGATAGGCCTCAAAGAAAACAAAAAAAAAATCATGATTGAGTAACATCAAATTTCAAGATTGAAAAAATTATCCTAAAAATGAAAAATGTTTGAAACTCGTTGATTAATTGATTCATTAATTTAGAACCTTTTTAAATGTAACAAAATGTTTTATAATAACAATTTCGGGGGATAGCAAATTAAAAAAATTGACAGCAAATTAGAGTTCATTTCGATTTTCAGCAGAGCCGCCGAAAATCGTATTGCTTCAGAGTTCTCTTCTTTTTTTCATAATGAAAAGTTTCATACATTCAACCTTAGCCGAAAAAGTCGAAAAAAATCCTGCAGTTTTTCGCTTCGAGACCCGTCAAAGTGAGTCTTTATTTTATTTTTTTATAGACAGCTTTTTATTTGTTTGGGAATGAATCATTAGTTTGAAAATAAAGAGATGAAATGTATATGAAACTTCGATTTTCAAATTAAAGTTCCTCTTTTCGTGTTTTTAAATTTTCAGTTCTTTGTTAAGCCTTTGAAGTAAAACAATTTATTAACGAAAAAAAAGTCTCGGAAAGTTTTTAAAAGCAGGCACCATTTAATAAGGGGAGACAAGAAAATTTCGTTTCCCGTAAAAAAAAAAAATTGAATGAGTGGAGCAAGTGAACACGTCGATTTGAAAGTTCGGGTGGGGGAAAAACATATTTTTTTCTAACTCATTGAAAAAAAGCAAGTCTACTGTCTTGAAATAACTTCTATGCTTAAAGCATAGTGCAAATGTTTCGGACGCGTTGTCGCGCGCGGCGCAAAGGCCTTCTTCGTTGTTCGATCGTTTCATCCGGCATCTCGTCGCGCATTTCGCTGAAAATAGTTCATTTTTTTTTCATCAATTAATAGATGGTTGTGAGTTTCCGATTGAAGTTCTATCGCTTCAACTTTCGCATCTTTCAAGATCTAATCTTATGAGTTTTTTTCAGTATCTAACTAGTTTCTGGTGTTAGTTTGCTATAGAAAAAAATTGAGAAAGAATCCTGTTAATTACTTTCAAGAATAATTTGGCCCGATGAATTTGGGAAGAGGAGCTCAAAAAGAAACTGTCTTCAGATACTGATACAAGCATGAAAAATAATTTACCCTGAAGATTCAGAAAAAAAAATTTGGATCGCAAAATTGGATCGAGGCTTGAGGAGACTATTTTCCAGTCGGACATTTTCATTTGCAAAAAAACATTATTGACAAAAAGTTCCTTTTTCTTTTTAAAGAAGAGCTAAGTTGTTGAAAATGACTTTCATAAAGTATCAATTAAATTATTTTTTTGTGCAATGTCATGCTCGCACGACTACCGTAGGACTGCGCAACGATTTATTACCGAAAATTGGAATATTATTGATCACTTACGCTATTTCGATTTATTCCTATTGAAAATACGAAAAACTCGTTAATTTATAAATACCGCAAGAAAGTTTGCTTGAAAACTTACTATAATTTCTCTTTCGTCTTTTTATCCATTCACGAGAGGTAATTTTTTAATTTTTTGTCTAAACTTTTGTTCTCTTTTAATTTGACAACTAGAAAAAAATAGGAGTACCGAAGAGCTGCTCGGACGGTTGCCCGGCGGCATTCGGTCGCGTCTTCTTCAATCATTGGGAATTCATCTGAGCGACGTTCATGTCTTTCGTGTCTTTCGTTTCTATCGCTTCTTGCGTTTCTTTCGTATCTGGAAGAATGAAATATCTTCAAAGATAGTATAATAAAATGGATGAACTGTAAAGGACATTGAAAGGGTTTTCCGTTTTGATTCTTATAATAATAATGTTGATAAAAACTTGAGAGTGCATTTTTCAAGCTGATATTTATTCATTAACTGAACGTTTTTAAGTTTTTTTCATCCCTACTCAACAAAAAATGAACCTCAAATATTCATTTCCTCGCTCATCGCGCTCCACACGGCCCATGACGAAAGGCGTTCCGACGGTGAATATTTCGTCAGAGCGTCGGTTGGGTGGAATGTAGTCGTTGCGAGGAACGACTTCGGTCCTGTCGAAGGCAGCGACTTCTCGTACACGGCCATATGAGGGTGGTTGATGTTGGCCGTTGGCCTTGGTTCCATTTGCAGCCGACTCGTACCGACGTGTCGAAACGTCGTAGAGAGACTGCATAGGCGGATAGATGGGGTGGTGGACGTAGGACTCCTCAGTGAAGGCCAACGATCGGCATGTACGCCCATTTTGATCGCGAGTCGCGTTCCGCTGCGACGGCGACAGCGTTCGTGGACGGTGGTGCATCGCCGACGACGACGAAGCGCTTGTCACCGTCACCCGCTTGATGTAGCTGACTTCGGTCGTCTCTCGGATCGTCGTCCAGGTGTGAGGCGACAGTTGACGATGCTCGGCTGTCGAAGCATACAGCAGGTCTTCGGCGGAAAGCACATCGCCGCTTGTGGATTCTGGCTTGTGAGCGCTGATTGACACCGAGAAACCAACTGGAGATCGTGGCTCAGTGTGTCCTGGTCTGATGTTGATTTGCACATCCAGGCGCGGTTGAGAGTCGTCTGTGAAATGAGTATCGACGTAGAGGGCTGAACTGTCCTTCAATTCGCTTTTCTGACATTCATACAAAGAGACACTGTTGAACAGTGGAACTTGTTGCAATTCTCTAGTCTTGCCTGTTTTATCATGAAGAAGGTGATCACTACCGTTAGCTTGCCTTGCATCTACTTCATTCCAACTCGTCAACGGTATATAACTATCCAGTTTCTCGGACTCTTTTTTGGACTTTAAATCATCACTTGAAGAAACAAAGTTGACTGTTTCGAACTCCTCAAACATGTGAGGGATTTTAGGTGAAGCAGATAGATTACTTCTTGGGGACACTCTTTCTATTTGGACAACTTTCGGCTTGACGTCTTCTAAGCTTCCAGTTTGTTGAACGGCCGCGTGATGTGACATCGGCTCTCCTTCCACCTTGGAAGATATATTGATGACCTCGGCATAATTATTGACAAAATGGTCAGAATCGACTTCTGTATTTCTACTCATCACCTCTAGTTGACCTTCGTATGCTTCTGACAGAGGGAAGTCGAGATTTGCTGGCTCTCGTTTGAGATCAGGACTGATTTTTGTTCCAGAACCTTGTGTTTTTTCTTTCAAATCATCTACTTCATTTTTAACGTCGTTAACGATTGGCTGCACCTCGTCCAGCCTTCCGCTGCTGTAAACAGCCAAATAATGATCGGACACTTCAGAAACGACTTCGACGATTTTCGGTTTTACTTCGTCAGATCGACCGCTGTGGTAGACTTGGACTTGGTGGGTAAGAGCTTCACCTTCCAACTCGTTGGCGCGGTTGGTGTCTTGCAGAGGTCCTTCGTAGATTTCCGAAACCGGATAGTCGAGATGAGCTGGGCTTCTCTTGAAGAGACTTGTGAATCGACCTCCGAGATTTTTCGCTGCTTCAGCCAAGTCAGTCGGCTCTTTCTCAACGACTTCGACGATTTTCGGTTGTACTTCGTCAGATCGGCCGCTGTGATAGACTTGGACTTGGTG